>CM038707.1:22661191-23273691 GCA_021613375.1 Megaleporinus macrocephalus | reverse complement strand
ATTCAGAGTGATTTGATGTGAAATGATTAATTGTAGAGAAACATGCAGACCTAGATTTCTTGGTGTTGACTGGAACCATTTTAATAATGAATCTGGAATCATTCATTTTCTTTAGGGGCTATTTCACCCTACAGTGCCTTGACTGTACTTCTCCTTCAGTGACAGACTTCAGAAACAGGTTTTAGGCCTACATCTGTCTTTAAAATGATTCGTCATACATACACATTCTGCTTGCCTCAGGTTGCTGATGTTTTAACATTCCTCTCGTTTCTCTGCACCACCACCATTTTGGTCCCTGTCCAGTTGTCTATAGGGTGAGCTCCACCCCTCTCGTCTCAATCTGGCAAGGGTCTTGGAAGCTCCAAAACCTGGACTGAGGATGGGACTGACGCCAAAAGCTTTTTAATTTCTACTCAATTTTTATCCTTTAACTTGTAAAGTCATATCAATGACCTTTACTGCTGCTTCTCTATGAATGTTCTATGAAGGAACTTTTAGAGGATGTATCCAGATGTTTGAATTCTCTCATCACTACTGGGAAGAATGAGTAATGTACAAATACTCAGTAAGTTTCTGTAGGGCAAAGCATTTCAACCTCAAACCACTCACTTAATGTTTATCTTAACCATTTCATTGACTATTTTTTGAATTCCTCTATAAAAACTGCGAATATGAATTTATGTAATGACAGTGCTAAATAAGATGTCTTAAATAACAGATGTCTTTAACTATCCAATATCAGCAAAATCTGACTGACTGGACTGGACTGACTGAGGATTTTCTATCCACAGTTTACAAGCAAGGATACCTCAAATGCAGCGAATAGAAGAACTATGTGTGCTTTTTAGTGTATTTAAAAAATAGCCCCATTAATCCTGTTTCATTTTCAGCCTATTATTATTTCCATTAATGTACATTTACATTCCAGTAAAGGTTATTGATAACATGTCTTTGAAGTTTGACTGCACCATTACAATACTTATAGTCATTGACTAGTCATCATATCTTCTGCTCCATGAAACACATGTTAGCACTCTCAGTAGTACACAGATATGCTTCTTTCATATATTTACATTGTGCTAAACTACATTCAATGGGCGTCTATGCGGCTGAAACAGGAAGCCTAGCGCATCCCAAATTTATCAACATTAACATTTTAATATGACATTTAAGCTTTTGGTCTTAGTGGCATTTTTCCCCTTACATTACTTTAACTTTTATACTTTAAGTAGTTTTGAGAAGGTGAATACTTTTGACACCTTTGCCCAAAATAAAACAGACTTTTCCAACATTGTCTGTATGCAGTTTTATAACAGACGACCACAGTTTTTCACTGTGATTATCATATAATGTTATATAAGGCACTGTGAGCAGCTGATTGCAGTGCCACACTTCTGAGGAGGGTTCAAAGTGAAGTTCTTATGAACCGGGTTCAAAACAACCTTCATTCATTCATTCACTCACTCACGTGTTGTCACGAGCGCTGGTCTAGAGCAGCCTTTTCTTTTCTTTTTTTTTTTTTTTTTTTTGTTTGTGCTGGTTTAGTGCGTGTGGTTTGGACTCACCCCCTTCCCACCGCCTCCCCCCAAGACACCCCCCTCCCCGCCCCCCACCACCCCGACTGCTATTAAAAGGCGCTGACGTCAAAGCGGCGGCCATGTTTGGCGAGGGCAGAGCAGCTCTCCATTGAAGAACTGAAGGGGCATCAAACGCGCACAGTGCCTTTGCAGCAAGCCAGTCCCAGCACGAGGGGGTCGAGATATCAGTTAGTTGGTGAGATACGCAGATCCGTCCACTTCATTAGGCTACTGACGGCGATCCACACAACAGGGGATCAGGTAAGGACGAGCTCTGTAGGCAAGGCAGCTGATAAAAACATCTTTTTTTAACATTATTACAAATTTTATTAGAGAAAAAGAAAAGATCTGCGCTGAACGAAGCTGTACGGGCTTTGGATTCTCAGCACGGTCGCAGACAGAGGGCAACAGTGGTCGAGCGAGCGCCTCGTTCTTGCAGCACTGAAGAGAATCAGCTAATTAAAGCGTGCGTGTAGTTTGTATGTGGTTGCAGTGCTTCGGCGCTGTGAGGACTGAGGGGGTCTGGCTGGGTGATGGTGGTGATGGTGGTGGTGTTAGTGCGGTACTGTGGCTGTATGTGAGGATATGAATGCGCATTTTGGACAGTGCTGTGTTAATGCGCACGAGGTGGGCGGTTTCAGCACCGCGGATAGCGACAGCGCTTCAATGCGCCTTTTTACAAGAGTTACTTATTTATTTATTTATTTATTTATTTGCTTCGACACGCCGCGTTATCGCTGATTCTCTTTTCGCAGTGTTGTAATACCCAATGTTGTACCCTACAGCGAGCAGCCCGGGTGGCCTGTGTGATGTGGACGTGTAATTATTGCCCTTATTATTGATATATTTAGGTTATATGCTGTTTTTTGTCCAGGCTTTCAGTGGGCTCGGTTGGTGCGTTTGACTAGCAGTCATCGTTTACTCGACAAACGAAGCGTATTTGTTTTCGGCCAAAATGAAAAAAAACGCGAGCAGATTTCATCAATCAGCAGTGTTTACTTTCCTTAAACTGATCATTCCCACCGAGGCCGGCGCTATTGACAAGCTGACGTGACGGCGTGAAAAGAAAAATGCACGCTGTATCAAAAGATCGTGAAACGGGAGGTGGGGGTGGGGGGGTGAGCACGGTAAACTGCGACAGAGAGAGGGGAGCGGGGCTCCCAAAGGGGGGGGGGGGGGACACTAATCAAACTTATTGAGAGGAGTGCTGAACGCATTTAGGTTTGCAGGTTCCAGTTATTCAAAAAATGAAAGAGAAAAGGAAAGAGAGAGAGAGAGAGAGAGACAGAGGGAGAGAGAGCGGCCCCAGCCTTGCTGTGTTTACGTGACGAGGCAGGGTGGTGGGCGAGGGGCGGGGGCCTGCATTGGCAGAGGTGCGCGGGGGCGGATGGTGGAAGATACCCGCACTGATGAGGCATATTCAGGCTCGTCGTCGTCGACCACCACGCTCCATGCACGCTCGCGCCCCTTTAAGCGCATTACACACGGCTCATGACCGCCGTATTCACATCAATGTCAAATCCCCCCAAATTAGCCCGATGGTCGTGGAAAGCCTCGCTTCCGCAGCAGCGTGTTAAACAGCGTTTGAGCGCCTGCTGCAGATGGTCTATCTCGGTCACGTGTCCGTTTCCTTCACCTGCATATGCCGCCTGTGCGTTTGGTGCGTTTTAGGACCATCTAATGATTAGTCACTCTGCGCTCCTGACGCAGGAGGAAAAAGAAAATCACTAAAAGCGTTCTCGCTGGGGGTGGACGGTCGAACGAGGCTCTTAAACAGCCCCAGCCGTTCGAAACTGCGTCATTACGAAGGTGTGTTGTAGCCCTCCGGTTGTGTCTGGCCCGGCACGTTGGCGTTTTGCTTTTTTGGCACGGCTGGTGCATCTGGTACTTTAATGCGGCTTAACGCTGCAGAGCTGCTGGGTCGCTCCCTGAAGAACTGGTGACTCATGATAGAAAGCTGAAAGATCTCATCTGAGCACAGCTACTTTACTCCCCAACACACATCCATCCATTTAACACACCTATAAGGGATCTTAATGGAATTAGATATTCACTAATATAATAACACTGACGTCGTTATGAACACTGCACCACTATGTTGAACCATATAGGCTACAGGCATCGACAATGGGCTTAGGTTACTGTAACAGCAATATGTGATGTGTTTGTGATGCATTGATGCAGTGAGCTTGAGCCCCTAAGCTATGAGGCAGAAGTTGGATTCTTATTCAGATTTGCCGTTCCACCTTAAATGATGCAGCAGTTACATTCTTGTGTGATCAGCATGCATTCCAGTAGTAGGAACTCACATTCAGTTTAGGTTTGCTGTGTATGTATATATATATGAGGGTATATAGGGTCTGGATATACTGGAGTCCTTAGGGGTTAAATGTACCACGACGTATGTATTTCTGAGTGAAGCGCCGGATCAGGGAGGGTCTCTGAGCTAGCTGAGCATTTCTCTTGATGATATGTGGGGGATGGTGGGGGGAGGGAGATGAAACAGCATGTTAACAGTTATTATTTAGGCTAAATAGTGAGTGAGAAGGCGTTTTAAAAGATGAAAAAAAAAAAAACATGACATGGTACGACGCCGGAGACCAGGGACATGAACTAACAAAATAAAAAAAGGTCATATTTGATTTCATGTTGACTTTATAGGAGAACATCCTTCTGTAAGTCATTGCATGTTTTATAGGCCATCCACTCTGTTGTCAGGCTTTCTGTCTATTCATCCATATGCAATGGCATCACATACGCAGCAACTATATTTGAACCATTACAAATTAATAACCATTATTTATTACCAAGTTAAAACATTTTCTGCTTTACTGAACAACACTTTAAATCCATGCCTTGCATTCTTGATGGAGATCTTTAAAAATACCATGATTTTCCATTTTCCAATTCCATATTCATATTCATGGTTAATTATAGGCAATGTTCATATACTTAACCAGAACACATAGGGTCTGATCTTTAATAACAGATGTAGTCAAATACATTAACTTATATGGCACCTATATATAATGAATAATACAGTTAGTGAATGTGTCATGTTTGAAAACAATGTCAATGAAAATACAGGAGCTAATGAACACAAATCAACTAACCTGCTTGAAATTTGGGGTGACTCTGCCCTGCACTGTTGCATTACTAGCTTTGTTGCATGTGTTCTTTTAAGGTGTAGTTCTTCCCAGGTGGCCCAGGCCGTTCTCTGTTTCTGCGTTGCAAGAGTCTGCATGTAAACCCACTCTTTAATTTCTCACTCTTATGACTACTAACGTACATATTGATTGGTTTGATAGTATTGATAGATGAACAGGCCTGCAGGTTAAGGGGCTCCAACATGTTTTTAGACTAGTCTTGTATCAGGTCATCAAAACTGCATTAGTTTGCAATCTCTGTGGACCTTTGCTGCCATGTTTGTAAGTGTACATTGTTTAGGAACAGTTGGTGGAGCTCTGCATATGTTTGGGGAGCTCTCCACCGCCAGTGCCCTCTGGTCAAACGTTGCAGCTGCGATGCAGTGGGTGTTCATGTCACGACTTCCCCCACCCTCTGCTTTTTAATGATGCCTCGTTATGTTGTTCCCCCGTCTCTCAGCAGAGAATCCACTT
Organism: Megaleporinus macrocephalus; assembly: GCA_021613375.1. NCBI lineage: Eukaryota > Metazoa > Chordata > Actinopteri > Characiformes > Anostomidae > Megaleporinus > Megaleporinus macrocephalus. The sequence continues at coordinate 23,268,494 of CM038707.1, read as the reverse complement.
GCTGCACATACAGCAGTGAAGATATTTCATTTAGGATCTTCTCCTCGTCTGCTCTTTCCATCGTCTGCTGATCGATGCAGCTGAGGCAGGAATGCTGGTTTGATTCCAGACAATTTCAAGCAAGAAACAGCCCAGACAAAGATCGTTTTGGATTTAAGAGACCTGCAGCATGGCTGTTTGTTTTCCGAGTAGCGAAACGTTGTTCACTGTGACAGCGTTCAGGCTAGGATTTTCAATGAATTCAAAATGGCAGCTAGAGAGTTTCACGCAGGCGCGCTGCACTGGACTCTTTGAACCAGAGAACACGGTCAAATGCATCAGATGAACTCAGATGAAATTCTTAAGCTTTTTCTAAAACAAGGCTGCTTGTTTTAGCCTTGCGCTGGCCTTCCCTAAAGCAGCCTGAGAGATATAATCAGACATCCGTCACTAAGACCACGGCGGATGAACAGATGAAAAACGAAGAGGGAAAATGAAAATTCAAGAGAAGATGGATGACTGTGCAAAGGAGTCAGAAGAGTGAAAAAAGACAAGATGTGCTGAACGCTCAGCTTCTTTGCAGAAAGAAGTCCTACAGCCATTTAACACTCATTCTACATAATCCAGCAAATATTGACAAAACTTGAGATTAATTCAAGCTGGGGAAGGAGAGTGGGGGTTTTTGTAGATGTGGACCAACACCTGCCCACATGAGTCTCCATCAGATTAAGAGAGGTCACTGCAGTCAATAACAATACAGTCTTAAAATGATTATATAAAGAGGGATTAGCAAACTAGCAGAGGATTCACCTGAGCTGCACAAGATGTGCAACAGTTTTCCACGTTGAGCAGTTTTACTAGCCAGTCTAAGAAATGAATCTCTCCAATAGCATAACTGACCTCCTACTTTGATAAGAGACTTCTGATATTAAAACATTCAGAAGCCGAGTGATATCGAAACCTTTCAAGTGTGCAGTCATGACATAGCACGTGCCTTCAGGTCAAGGCTTTATGTATGTGAGAGGGCAAATCTACTTGACTGAGCTCTGTCATGGGCCGCACTCCCGTCTAAAGCCTGCATCCCAGGGATTAAAACACCACCCGCTTATCCCTTCCTCAATGGGCACGTTAGCCACCTAATCTGCATCTGTCAACATGACCGTGCTAGGCCTTCAAACAGACCATTTCTTGTTCTGTTCAGTTCTTTACATTTTGCTTCTATCTCATCAGATTAGTAAATGTGCTTTGTTCATGCTAACGTTTGGTAACTTGGTAAACATTAGCAACTGGACCAATGTTTATCTCATAAATGCCACTTAGTGGACTTACAGTGTTGTACAACATTCTGAGACCATCCTTCTTTTATTTAATCTTTAGTGAAAATGGTCAAGTAGAAGTTTTTTTAGTCTGATATGCGTCATAAGAAAGAGGAAAGCCAATAAATGCAAAACTGGAGTTTAAAAAAAAGATTAAAGCTATGGGAGAACATGGGATTCCTGGTAGCCCCCCAAACTGTTTCGTCAGATAAACAGTATCTGAAGCTTTCATTTTAAAGAGAAAATCAAACTCCATTCCTGCTTTAGCTCTGAAAACATTAACAGGTGTTTCTGTACATCAATGCAGTTCTGTTGATCATCTGTCAAGAAGCCAATACTGAGAACTGACAACCCCAGTCCAGTACTCTAGATTATGAATGTGTTCAGGATTATTTGGATTGTAGGAAGCAGAAATGAAAAACAATCAAGACTGAAATTTGAAGGAGTGCAAAAATCATCACATTTTCAAGAAGCTGAAAAATCTAAATAAACAAAGGGTGGTCACTGAATTTGGCAGGGTTAGGCAAGATATGATAAGACATTTTCACAATACACAATATACATTACAATTATATAATTTTTTGGATCAGACAAAACAGAACCACATATAAAAATAATGTAATAATACTACAAACCCACAACAACGTGTTTTACAAAGTGCACTGCACTAAATCCAATTAAACAAAGCTTATGCTCACTTTGTAATGAAACAAGTAATTAGTCTGTGTTCTTTAAGTACTGACAATATCAAGGATATGCTCAGAAAACCATATTCTAACGGATTTTATTACAATAACATTAAAATATTGTCACCCCTACAGTACTGTATATGTTAGTATTGTTTCTTTGTGTAATTAAGTTCCATATACGATTTTTTATTCAACCAGCAACACCTACATCAATAGAATCAGACTGTTTGGTGCTGATAGCATCTGTTTGAAGCTGATGAACAACACTTTCCTCAACAACAGAACAATCAGATGAGACATTTGCATTACAGATAATTCTTCTGAGGAGATGTGCGCTGGCTAGGCTGTATCAATCTGAAGCACCGTCCAGTTGACCTATTTTACATCATAGAAGCGCACGCCCAAAGACTGCGTCAGCGTATCCTTCGATTACACGTGTATGTACTGTTACACGGACACATGCTAAGCAGTTACTTGCTAATAATAACAGTCATTGGCTCACTGAACTAAATCCCTGTGCTGACAGTGCAATATCAATTAGCTTTAAAGGGAATCACCCTTTCACTGTCACTCTTGCCCATCAACCTAATATGACACGTTCCCATCCGGAGGCATAGAATTAAGTGTGGCCAAAATATTGTCCAGACAGCAGAATCTCTGACTGGAGCTGGCCCCCACATTATGCAGGAGTGGCCACTGATTGATTTACTCACATATTGATTGCCTGGAATTAGACGAAGATGGACCAGATGGATAGAAATGAAAGGCTCCTCAAAATATATGCAGTGTTCACTTACAGTAGACTAGGTTCATGTTCTGTAATTCTGAGCTTCTGCTGAGCGCAGGCTTTATCTGCTCATATGGCCTGGCTTTTGGCCTCCCTAATTGCTTTTTAATGTCTTTTATGTTTTTTTACTGCTCCTCAAATATTTATCAGGCACTGATGCCATGACTTGAGTGCCCTGCCTATGGCTTTCAGCTTAAAGCTTAAAAGCTCCTGAGCTCCTGCGTTGTTTTCTCAGAACACTACTTGCAGGCGTAGTAATTTTTCCGACCATATCGTTTTTCAAGCGCTTTGCTGATGCGGGTTACCTTTGATGGCGTGCTTGATAAGATGCTAATGCAATTTGTCTTGCCAACATGTAGGTCATGTAGTATAAGCAGAGTGATGTGCAGTATAGGAACCGAGCATCATGGTCCATAAGTTGCTGGCAAATGTCCTTTGAGGATAAGGGTGTGGCATATATTTGGGGGGAAGGGATGCGGAACAGCAGGCTGGGAAATTCCATCACATCTTCATTGTGCATCTGGGAAAATAAAAATGGATTGATGTGCTTGCTCCCGTGGCAACCTCACTCCTCTGCCATTTCCTTCTTTTTATTGCCACAACACCATGAAGTCGGCAATAAAAAGATGGGAAGGTCACGCATTCAATTTCAAACAGCCTGCCAAGGCTGCGCAACTGTAACAAGCGGGCTTGGTACTTCCCCCTCCACAAGACCCCAACCCATCCTTGTCATGTCGCACTCATCGCTTGTCATATCGCTGAGTTTCTCCAAGGCAGCAGGGAGAGCGGGAGGGGGACGAGGGGTAGGGGGGCCTGCGTCTGCTTTAATGGAAGTGTCGTTAATAAATCCGTCCCGGGGCTCCCCCCGTGAGAAGGCAGCATTAGTCTGGCCCAGTATCACCACACTGCAGGGAGGACTGGCGGATGTGGGGTGGGGGAGGTGGGCAGGTTGGGGTTAGACACTGCAGTGGGACCTGCTGCCGCTGCTGCAGAACGAGCACAGATGGGCTTGTGAAATGAACCCTTGTCGGATCAATTGCATAGGCACTAAGACCCTCACTAAATCAACAGCCCTGTCCTGTGGACACAGCGGATAGGCGGTGAGCCATTAACAGTACTGCTTCTCCTCGGGCCAGTGACGCAGCAACATAAGAGCACAGGAACAGGAGCGCGTATAAATGCCTGATGATTCGAAACACAGATTGCAAAACTGATTCTATTGAGCAGCTGCACAAAACATCTTGTGCCAGTGAAACGCCACTGCATATTCCCAAACGCTGCATAATTGAGATTAGTCATACGGCGTTTTGAGCAGTCTGAATTCACAGCTCTGTGTTTTAGAGACTGGATAAGATCTTTAAATGATCTTGGAAGCATTTTATTCAGGATTCACAAACATTCTGGTGCATTGTTAATGTTATAATATATAATAGATGAATAGTTTATGCATTTGGTACATTCAAAGATTCTCTGACCTTATTTTGAAATGCTATTCACCTACATTCACTTTATGTTGATTGTGTTAGTGATGTTAGTATGTTTGTACTTAAGCTAATAAATGAATGAGACTGTTTCAGAATTCACAGTGTAGATTTATGGGATTCTCTTGCGCAAATAGGCAACCAGCACACATAGGCAGCATCTCAATGTTTATGATAGAACGCTTTGCAGAAACTATTTTGGCAAACAGAGAATTCAGGATCTTGTAGAAGGGCTTGCAGGGGGGTAGGAGCAGGAGCAAGGCTATTCTTTTTTTAAATAGATCTGGCATGAAGCATTCGTTCTCCAGTAGGTTTCCATCAAAGCTATGGTGTGGACATTGGCGCCAACATAATGGTTACAGTCAACAGGGTCCATGAGGATGTTTGAATAAGCCTGCCAACTTAGCCCCTGTACCCAACAAGAGAATCATGTTTGATACTATATATACACTGTAAGTCCTTCCATTTTCATTTTCCTTGTAACCTGTATTATTAAAGTAGTTTGGTAACAAAATAAAATGCTTTTTTGTCATTTTTAAACATATCTGCCTTCTGCATTTGTCTTTTTGGCCCATGGCTCAAAACAAACACTGAAAATTTGGCCCTCCAAGACAAAACGTTTGGGTTTCACTGCTGCAGTATCAATTTAATCTTTTTTTTGTGATAATTCTACATTTCAGTGTACATGTTTTCCTTTTTTAATGCAGTGTTTCTAGTGCATACCTATTTGATATGACTAGGTTTTGGTCCCTTAATTCGATGCCTGTGTGGGCCCACCACTGGCTGTACAATGATGAAAGGGGATGCAATTCAGAGACAGTCAGCGTCATCCCCAATGGCTTTCAGTTGACAGTTTGAAGTAAACAGTGGGAAATCACACTCCACAAGACTCCAACTCTAAAGATTGTCCAGGATCATCTGTCGGTGGAAGGGGGTTAATCTGTATCAGCATACATAACACGGAAAAGGACGGTATCATGACCCGATTTCAAAGATAATCTCATAGGACACGTCTGTTTCCTCCGACTCCGCGATTTAGAGGTCAGACGTGATGGGTTCATCGCCTTTGAGGGGATATAAGGTGAATTCTGAGCTCGAGCAGGCGAGAGAGGGTGCGAGCTGGGAGAGGAGCAGTCTCGTTCTGTTATCACTGAAGAGCTGTTTTGTTCGTTTAGTGATGTTTGAAAGAAGAAAAGCTGAATCGCTGCAGTAGAGATAGAGATTGTTTTAAGGAGGGAAACACAAAATGGCAGCCAGTTCAGGCTGAGGAGCAGCGAGCACTCTGCGCAGACTGGCTAGGTGTCAGACTGAGCTCAAACATTTCACACCTCAGACTTTTGCAGAGCTCCACTCAGTGTTTCAACCACAAGCTCGACCGCACCCAAATCCTCGTCTATTATATCAACAGAAATTGGCTTTATTAGCCTAAATTCTTCTGGTTTGATCTAACTCTACCAGTTTTAATGCCCGGGGTGGCCTGCAATGAGTATTTACAAAGCACCTTCAGGAGTATTCATTTAGTGTGGTGTTTCTGTGAATCTTCAGTATTTTGCTCTTAGCTCTACTGGGGATATGTTGAAGAGGTAAATCACCATTTCCACCAAAAAATTTGTGTAATTAAATGTAAACATCTTCAAGTCATTCAGAGTGGTTCAGCATTAATGTGCAGTTCTTTCGAAAGAACTGTTCACATCAGTGCTGAAGGAAACCAGACATCTGAAGTGTTTAATGCCTCTAAAAGCTTCTTTACAGAAAGCTTACAACATGAAATAGTTAAGAATATGTTTCCTGATGCCTGGTTCCCATCACCATCACTGTAGTTTGGGAGTTTCTATATAGTTTCACATCAAACCACTGTGAATGATGTTGTTTACTTCACAAATTAGTAGTAGTAGAAGTAGAGCATGATCAGAATCAGGCCACTGGGTTTTCTGTTTCAAATTGGATTCAAGTATTTGTAATTTTTATTATTATTATTTATTTATTTTGTTATTATTATTATTTAAATGCAGGGTTAAAATGCAGAAAAATAAATAACCTGCAGATAGTTTTGCATAATAGTTCAGCCTAAACTTTCTTCCAGAGTACAAATATAGGTTCCTGAAGGAATTCTCTACCAATACAGGCATGGTACTGATATCATTGTGCATCTCTGGTCTCCACTCCTTGGCCTTTCAGCGTCTATCCAGTTTGGTCAGTGGTTGAGTGTGTGTGTACATCAGTGATGTGAGGCTTCAGCAGAGAGGTGAAATGGGATTTGCTTCTGGCAGAGTGATTTTGGTTGAACACGGGTGTCTAGGGAGCGGGATCACGACAGGCAGGTTTGCTGCCAGCCTGCCATCACTATATGCGGAAGACGTAATGACAGCTGTCAGGGGACGGGAAATGGGAGTCTCTGTATTTTTTCATCATAGCACAGTGGATGATTATGTTTCACAGAATGACACCATTTCCGACTCCGAGGCGACGTAATGACATATTGCCGACAACAGTGACTAAATAATGCATACTTAATAATGCCAGGTCATGATGCAGCCTGAATCTGAATGTGTTCTATCACTGCCAACTGTGAAGTGAATGGGATTAGATTAATAAACTAGAAATGTTTACAATGTCTGAGTGAGGCAGGAATTAATATGCCTCGCTGCACTATACCCTGACGAGTCTGTCCTTTCGTGCTAGTATGTGCGTTGGTGTGTGTGTGTGTACTCCTCTGGGGTGCTATCCTCTCTCTGTAGAGAACACCTACTGGGCTCTGGCTGAGATCAGGTCAATGCGTCAGAACGAGGGGAGCTTCATCTCTGAACACCGGTTGCTCTGTTCTCTGGCCCTCCATTGATGGAGGAGGACAGGATGTGATGTCACAGTTGTGGCGTAGGTAGATTTTAAAGAGCTTTAAAGAGAACTGACTCTGCGTGAGCACACCAAACTGAGGTGCACCTAAAGCAACGATGTACGTAGATCTAGATTTAATTTTTTATTAAAGTTTGCAGGTAACAGAACTCCAAACATCATTTTTTAAATATTTGGTAACATTATGATAATAAACTGTTTAAACAGCTCAACAGCCCCTCTATGACTCCTGACCTCTTCTCCAACAGTTCTCCGAAAGTTCTCTCAGAAGCCATGTCAATGGAAATACTCAAATTTCTAAATGAACTTTCTTTCCAAGAGATTAATCTAGCAACTGAACAGATTTGGCTTTACTTGTCTTACTTTGCATGAGACGTACAATGAAGTAGTGTCAAAGTTGCGTACAGGAATTTTTGGAATGCCTGAGTCTTTAGCTTTCAGGCTAAAACTGGCCTGCTATGGGCTTTTCCAACACGGACTGACATCCATTCAGAGATATGTCTTACTGTGGAGGCCTATCTCAGCCATATGAACTTCTTCAGGATGAGAGAGAAGGGGCGGAGTAGCTAGAGGAACAGGATGAAAAGATGAGCACTTCAGCAGCTGTCGGGCAGGGGCATAATGGTGGGGTAAATTAGTAAAGAATGAGTCCAGGGGTTTCATTGACCTAGTTAAGACTCCACTCTGATGTTCATTTTCTCATACTGTTGTCAAGCTGAATAGGGAGGTGGCTGTATGTGGGACTCCTTTCTCCATCTAGTTTGGGTTCAAAGATTCGCTCAGAGGTAGATAAAGCTCCGCCTGAGCGCTGCTTGCTGTCTCAGCTTATTTTAAGCCTGCAGTCGGCTGACATTGGTTTTAACGCCTTTCCTTCGCTGGGCTGTCAATATGGCTCATTCCTTAGCAATTTATTGGAGACAAGGTAATATATCTAGAGGCATATTAGGTGATTAAATATCACCTTGCCATGAACGGCAATATATAAAAAGACAGGAATGATCAATCAGTGAATGATCTATCACTAAAGACTGTCTGAATGTACTGTCTGAAGCACAGGTCTCAAGTTCTGTTGTGAAATTTTTACTGCACTTGTTTCAATTGCAGACTGAACTCACTTAAACAGAAACTGACCACATGTGAAGGGTTAAGTATGATGAAGGAGATGCTGCCCTGCATTCTCGATTGTGCAGTGAAAGGTCAAGCTGCCGCGTTAAATCTAATTGCTTGAGTTTGGGTTATGCAATTAATGGAGGCCATGCTCTTCTTTTATAACATCTTTAATGCCTTTGTGGACCTAATTTGATTTTTAATTGTAAAGGCATCATCTGAAGGGAACTGTTTATGTAATACTGCATAGCTCTTGCTGGTGCACAGTACTTCCCTTCCTAAACTACTCTCTATGTAAGTGGAATACTTAAAGAGAGACAGGCTGGAGAAAAAAAAAAGATGTCCAGCACAGCAAGCTGTTCTTTACTTACCCTGGGGATAGCTCACTAACTGGCTCTCTAGCAATGCCCATGACATGAAGAAAGATAGCACCGAAGGTACAGCAAGGTCCTTAGGGTTGAATTTTTATCAGGTGAACTGATAAAAATCCCACTCATAAAAAGCACCCGGTCTTCTCTTTCCTTGTTATTCTGTGCGCTGCTGCTTTATAACCTCGGTCGATGTTCGGATGGAGTCTTTAGTTTATGGAACTGGCATGTAAATATATAAAGCCTATGTAAGATAACTTTCTGGGCCAGTTTAGAAGAAACCACTGTATATGTTCCATCTAGCAATTATTTAGGATCTTTTGAAATGTCGACTGAGAGGCAGGACTGAGGAATTGGAGGAATTGTTGGAAAAGCTGGTATGTTTCTTATGTTATGTATTTGTTTCTTTTTTTTCTTGTTTTCCAGCCCTTCCCGGACTCCCAGTAGGACTTCCCAGTTGGAGACCAACTCCACCCACTCCATCCAGCAGCCATGGCAGATGACGCGGACATGCGCAATGAGCTGTCAGATATGCAGCAGCGTGCCGACCAGCTGGCCGATGAGGTGAGGGCCAGTCACTCTCTGCTCATGCAGTCATCAAAGTTTCGCTTTCTGTAGCTATTACTGATTGATGGAAATCACGAGAAAAACAAGTGAGACCACAGATATTCTGATGGAAATGAGCAGGAGCAGTGCTGTTGTAACTGCTTTTGTGAGGTGGCGTGGAGCTGAATGACACCGGCAGTCAAAAACATAAATTTCATAAATTTCAGGAACTAATTTCAGAAACGTGCAAAAATAATAGTACACAATTTCAGTCTTACACTACTTTGTCAATTATGTTATTAGTATACCAGTGTAAAAAATATGCCCAGTTATTTGGGGCATCCCATGTTGGCTGGCTGCCAAGAAACTTGCTCTGTAGTGTCGCTGATCCTAGCTTTAACAGCAACAAAAATATTTGCTTGAACAAATCTTCTTTTGGAGACATTCTTTTCTTGTCCGGTCTACAGTCTTCGGTACATAGACTGAGATCTCCTCTTTCATTTTCAGTTTAAAAAAAATGACTAACAATTTGCACCAGTCTTTTGGAAAAATGGGCAAAATTATGTTACACCATGTGTAACTATGCTACTCCAGATTTCTTTGAATTTGGGTGTCTCTGTTTCTTTAACGGACAGCATAGCATCTTCTTAAGCTTATTTTCTATTTTGATTTTGAGACATTCAGGGGGTCTAAGAAGTGACTTACGGAGTCCCCCTTGTATTGTGCACCATGGCCTTAACCATTAAACCACATGCTGTATTTCACGGTGCTCACTATAGCTGTGACGATGCCTGTACTGTACCATACTCTACGAATTGTGTAGCGATAGCCTTGCTGGTTTTGGACTACTGGCTTTTCCACTGCAATGCTTCATTCTGGAAAATGCGTCCATCAAATTCGCTGAACATTTTTTAAATTCTAAGGTCATTTAACAGTCAAAATACATGTAAAGCGTACACTCCTGCTCACTGAAATGACATTACATGAAAAACTGCAATACACTAATACCAGCAACCTAAACTAATGGCTACTACAGCAAAAGCAATGTAACTACCACATCTGATAAAATGTTTATGATTCATGATGCCAGTTCAGTATGTAGCAGTGTTAGCTTGAATGTAGTAATAGTCGTACATTGTAGTTTCACAGCTAATGTATGGGGTTTGGAACACGTTTACAGGAGCAGCACTCTTTAACTGCTGCTAATTCTTGTCATAGAGGAAAGCAGTATAGAACTCCTGATGTAGGCTCAGTGCCAGATACAGCATGACGATAGGACACAAGCTCTGTTTACTTGACAGATTTTTGGTTTCGTATCTTCTCCAAGCTGTGACTGCGCGACTGACCCCACCAATGTTTGTATGAGTGGGCATGTGTGACTGTCAGGTGCAGGGTGGGTCCACCTGCACCCAGGCTTACATAATGCTGCAGCTTTTGTTGTTTGTGTGTGACAGACTGAAAGCGAGCTGGGTCTGCGTATGTGTGTGCGTGTGTGTCTGTGTGTGTGCGTGTGTGTCTGTGTGTGTGCGTGTGTGCATGCGCAGTCCGCTGGAGCGCCTTTCTGCTGCTCTACACTATGATTCACCCTCACAGCTGAGCAGAATATTAAAACGCCAGAGCAACACAGCTACATGCTGCAAAAACATCTTGCGGCGCTCTCATCTGGAGAAATCAGGAAACACGTGTGCACGCTCAGTCCTCAACGTCTGTGTGACGGTTGTGACAAAATAATGTTAAAACAGTCCTAGAAGATGAACTTTGCTTTAAAAACTCTTTCTCCGGAGCTTTAATAGCAAAGCGTGAGCTGTAATACTGCAGGTTCTTTTTTAACAACGGCCATTTTGGATCTTCCCTGTCTGACTGTGAAGCGGGGGTGTCTCTCACCGGGCAGCGGGTCTCATGATGCTGGGAATGGGGAGGGGGTGTGTGTTCCTGGCATAGGCTCTGTTCTATCAGGCCATCGGGAGAGAAAGCAACAGTGGGTATCTCAAACACTCGCCCAGTGCCTTTTCTATGACACCCTAACTGCTGGAGCACAATAAATAACTACAACATTGCTCCAGTGCTGTATAATACTAAGATGTAATACACTGACGTCCAAATAATATTCCTTTAGTATTAGGGTTTAGCCAAAATGCAAAACAAAGATGGTCCTGTGTAGGTCTGGGACCCCCAAATTAACCCCCTAAATGTCTCGAAATTAAAATTCTCAGAGGTCCCTAAAAATAAAGCTAATACAACATTACGCTGTTATAGAAAAATAAATTAAAAGCTTATATACAAATCAGTATTGCTGGCTAACTAGAGATGTAGCACTGGTTGCCTCAGGGTGGCACTGGAGCAAACTGGTTAACCCAGTTGGTCCTAGCCTAACTAGAAACTGTAACTATGCCTGGAATACCTCTGAAAAACTACGGTATGACGCAGGGTATTTGTAAATCGGAATACTTCTTAAGAGTGAAATGCTACTCATTTCTCAAACTAATAATAAAAGAGAAGATGGGTATAAATCCCAGTTCATGTTTGTAAGGCTGCATCACCAAACAAGGCAATAGCATTTCCAGAAGAAAAATTATTAAAGCAATTATAGCAATACACCTGGCTCATGATTCAGGTCACAATACTGGGTTAAGGATTCAATATTTTAAACAAAATTTAAATTAAGGAAAGTGAAAACTACAATATTAATAGTACTAAAGACTATTAGCTATAAACCTTGTCCATATTTACCAGTAGTCCAGTTCTTTATACATTCCTGTAGTGTTACTATTATTTTTTTCCTGAGGCGGGACAGAATTCATCAGCAGTAGCTTCCTGAAAATAGGAACACTACTACAATAAAACATGAAACTGTGTCAGACATGTAAAACTAGAGTTTGCTAGAGTGTTGACTCTGAGATACAGTCTTTAAAACTCCTTTAAGGCAAAATACACACTGAATTCAGCATCAGCCTGTGCTTTTAGAGCTCACTTGAGAGATATTGTTTTTTCTTGATTTTTTCAGCTAGCCAGTGTGGACGTTATTGTGTGAATGGTTGCCTCTTTCAGTAAATTGTTCAATCAGTGCTGTAAATCACATTAACTGCTTACTCATTGATTAGCCTGTGTTGCCACTGTCTTCACTGCTTCTCTCACATATCCAAGGTCATGAAGATCTTTATCTGCTGGGTCTCACTTCCCTGTGTAATGTCTTCTTTCTCTTTCCACAGTCATTGGAGAGCACTCGTCGTATGCTGCAGCTGGTAGAAGAGGTAAGTCCTTTAACAGACAAGTTACTCTAAATATTATATATATATATATATATATATATAGTTCACGGCTGCTGGAGCAGTGAGGACATAACTGTGATATTCTTTACTGCTACTTCACTAAGCTCTTCTGAGTCGAAAGAAAAATGTTTTTTTTTGCGATAGTACATACAGGAAGTGGTTTTTATCAGTCAGAGAAAGAGAAAATCACAAGTAAGAGAAAATAAGATAAAAGAAGATAAGATTTTCTGCAGCTTATTGTAATGTACATCTCTCATACTAACTGTTAAGGTATGGGAAGCACTACTACAAGCTCAGTGAAAAATGGAGTTACTGTAATACATGACGGCAGCAGATCTAAGAACTTGCTTGCAACACGTCTATGCCCCTATTTGAGGAAAACAAACAACACTCACCATAGACTGTAAAGTAAAACAGCAACCAAAAACTGATTCAGTTAATACTGAGTTAGGGTCTTTGGGTAATATATAAATGATGTCAGGTTAAAATATGTCCACTCTATGTCCCATCAAATGTAGAACAAATTAAAATTGGCTCCAGTTGTGTCTCTTCAATCTCCCAGCATCAAGCTGATGCAATAACCCCACTGAGAGGCCAAAGCTGTCCTCTCTGGACACCTATTTTTAATCCCCAGGAAAACAAGTTACTAGTGAAATATTCTATTTCTGAAAGTAAATAATATTTTATCTAAAATATTTTGTAACATTATGTGAATTATTTTATTTTTCAGTCCTGCTTTTTAAATAATATGCTATTTTAGTCGTCCATCCCGTGCCCCAACCAGGACATTGTAGAAGAACTATTTGTTGTTAGTACAACCAACCACACAGCAACTCTTTGGCATAGCAATATTAATTTAACTCAAAGTACACGTTTGGAGACCCAGTTCAACTATCTCTGTTTTGCTGTTGTTGTCTACGTGTGAGGGGGTACTGACCCCAAAAAAGGGGCCTGATACTGATGACATACTGCTGGTCTGAAAAGAATAGCTCTACAAAAAATGTTAACATTGCTAACTGACTGTTCAGCGTGAGCACAGTTACTAACGTTAGATAAAAATTATAGTTTCTGGCATCTAATTGGTTTTGTTATTTGATGCAATTGCTTACACAATGTAGAGTATCAAGTAAACTGCCATGTGCTTGTCCACACATTTTTTTTTATATTCAATAGAAAATTCTCATTTACTGTATAGTATGATAGTAGGTCTTAGTTTTTATAGTTTATAGTCATGCTATGTATGTGTCTGCAAATAAAAATATGGTATTAGAATGAAGAAAAAATGTGGTGTATTGAGCAACAATGCTGCTTCTGTCTCTGGCTCCTGTTTGGCTGTGGCCAGCCGACAGACCGGCTGTATAGCCAGGAGCAAGTTGAGCCATTCTAAACTGGGCTAGACAGGACCAGGGTGGGGAGAGACACAGAGAAAGAGACAGAGGAGAGAGAAAGAGAGGAGGAGCTGGCGATGGTAAGCCTCTGCGGTATGTTTCAAGGTCATACTGATAATCAGTGACCATAATTGCTGCAAAGTGCACCTCCCCATGCCTATTAACAGACAGAAAAGAGAGCAGACGGAAGTCGCTTGGGACGTGACAAATGGTCAAGCGGCCTGGAGAAACCCCACTTGAAGGGGTGGAGGACTGACAGAAAATGGAGGACACAAAGATGGGTCCAGAGAGTGGCACAACAGTCTGAAGCAAGCAGCCATGATTAGTCACAGTGACTGATGGGTGAAACGCCTCTCACTGGCCCCCATTTGAACCTAAATACTAATTATCAAATGTGTCATACTACGCTCATGTAGGAGCAACTAGGAAGTCAGGGGTGAATTTCATGCATTGTGTACTCCAGGAAGCACACTGAATATATGCCAGATTCTTCTAGCACTGTGTGGAGGCTCAGCAGAGCCCAGTGCTAACACATCAACCCCCAAGGAACATTTTAAGTCAATTTCGGGCCTCCTACTGCTTGCTCAGTCTAAGACCTGATTTATGCCACCGTGCAACTGCCTGATTACCCAAAACATCGATTCTAAATTTCCTGCAGAAAATGCTGATGCGGCAGCTCTTTTGATTTACGCTCTGCAAAGCCCAGGTGCTACATTTTTCAAACAGGCCTACTTATAAACAATGCAAAACAGGACAGTGCAGCAAAAATGCCTTTAGCAACCTTACTCGAATCAGGGTTTTTTGTTTGTTTTTTGTTTTGGTTTGGTATTTTTTATTAACGGAAGGTGTTTTGAAGCCCAGTGATCAGGCTTGAGTCAATACGTCCATCAAATCTAATCAATAACTAATCACAGCCACACCCTAATGGAGCAGTGGGGGCTCACCACATTCATTAGTAATCACTGACTGTGTATTATTGTTTTAGTAATGTAGAAACGTCTTTCTTCAACATAAAGAAACCACCACTTTGTTCTGTGTGGAAATGAATGACTGTCTCATCATTAACCTAATTGCCTGACTCTGAGCCTTTCTTTCACATGTTTAAATCACAAGTTTGCGATCTGTTATCACTGTGCTACATTAACTGTTATCACCATTATTAACCACATGGCACTAAGGTTGAAATGACTCCTCTGAAAGGTTATTTCTTAAATTAGATGCGAGGGATTTTGCCTTGTTAAATAACTTACCTACTAAAGTACCTGCTCTTTGTGTCAATGCCATACTTGGGACTCTTTTGTGTTATTATTTCATTCACTATTCACTCTCCTTAACCCAGTCCCTAACTCTGCAATCTTTGTTTTGTGGATAAGAGCAGGTTAGCGAGCGTAAAGGGGGCTCAGCACCTTAAATCAGTAGTTTTCTTTTTTGAAACCCAGCTAGAGCTTCGGAGTTGGCAATGAGAGGACTTCAGGTTTTGACATCGGCATGCTCCGTCAGTTGACGGCTGCTGCTGAGCCCTTGAGTTAGGTGCCTAATCCCCTGGATGCTTTGAGATGCTGCAAAATTGTCCCCCCGTCTGGCCTGTCAACAGTGACCTTGACAATGAGCAATGACTGCACAGCGTCCCAGCTGTACAAAGTAAAGCTTGTTTAACTTTCACTGTAATGTTCTAGAAACAACTTCTTGAGCCAACCAGTTTGCTGCTAGACAACAGGCACGTGCATCACGTCTGGGTCACTCTTATATCAGAACCTAATAACTCATGTTTTCCCTTTATAAACAAGGAACAATCAACTTAAGGATCTACTTTATTCTCACATAAAGTTACCACTACAAAGATATTAGGTTTTGTAGCAACAGTGTTGTTTAAAACCTCCACATAAAGACCACAATTATTATTCTTCTTAGTCATTGGCTGAATACTTCTACAAGTTCATATTTAGGAAGAGGGCAATGTACTGGGGGTCTACACATCCTACATCACTGACTACCCATGATCCTGGACCTTTCATGGTTTTGACAAAGTCCCTCTTTCTTGACTCCAACTCTTAAAGAAAACCCTGTACATTTCTCCTACTGATCTTACCTCTGTCTTTGTTCTCTTCTTATTTTCTATTCTTTCCTTCTTTCTTTTCCCCTCTCACCTCCATGCCAACTTGCCACCTCACCATGCCTCTTGGTGCATAGAGTAAAGATGCTGGTATCAGGACTTTGGTTATGCTGGATGAGCAAGGAGGTAAGTCTAAACGCTTTACAGATGGATGATGACAAAGCTTGATTTCCAAAAACACAATAAGTTAACTCTGAATCAGCATTTCACATTTTCACTGTAGTCTATATATGTTGTTTTATACTCCCAGGCAAAAAAGGGCCACGCCTTAAGCCTTGCAGACAAATCTTTTACAATACTGTTCCACACAGCATTGACAGCTTCAAACACATTGCTACGTTGGTTTAATGTGAGACAAAATGTTCTCTATAGGGTTTAAATTTGGACCCTGACCAGCCTAAAAAATCAGCAAAAAACAATTGTACACTGGTGTGGCCCATTTTTCCCCAGGAGTATATTAAATTCACATTTTCAGTATATCTGCACTAAATGACACAATATAAACTGATTCAATGGTCCTAATTAAAATGTATCACTGAATTAACTGATATCAGTAACTATATCTTTCCTTCAAATGTTTGGAATGTCAATTTCTTCTGATTTCCTTTGACTAACAGCTTTCTAAATCGTTTTATTCTTTTGCTAACAAGTTTGCTTTTTCTGAACTTCAACACATTCTCTATAATTCTTTTTTTTATTTTTGCTAACAAAAATATATATATACATATCATATGGCCACTGAGACTCTTCATTAATTGTCTGCATTCAGTTTTTCCATCTTATAACTGGTCAGTTTAAAACTGTTCCATCCATAAGGCCAACATTTTCAATCTACACAAGTGAGTTTCTTTCTCTGTGTGGGGAAAAATAAAACGATCGAATTAGCTGGTAAAGACAAACGTCACACTCTCCCATGGAACACACTAATTTCTTTTTTTTGTATAATCCCTGGTTGAATGGCTCAAAACGCTATTGTGTTGTGCTTATTTAACAGAAATAAATAATTGGTATAAGCAGACAGAGAATGATTTCCCAGTGTCTAGTCAGTCTTCCAACACTGCAGTGGATCTACGTTAAAAGCATACATTAGCTTGTTTATCTGAGTGTGATTTGGGAAACTGTGTAATTGGCCTTGCAAGGGACATTATCCTGAGCTGGCTGCCCCCTCTCAGAAGCTGATGATTACTCTTCTGCAGTATGGCTATGAAAGGGATGAGAGCTTCCTCCTTCAGACCTTAGGGATTGCCGCCGAAAGCCTATTTAAACGAGCCCCTTAGCCATGAGGTACTGTTAAGCCAGGCTTACTCTTTGACATTACAGTGTGACACTCATCAAGAAAGGGTGCAGGGGCAAAGCAGGCAGAGAAATTGTTGTAACGGAACAAAGACAAAAGTGGTGAAAACCACTCTCTTTGAATTTGCCCATTTATATTAGAACAAAACTCCTTCTTATAAACCACCACTAGAGCAAAGCTTTAGATTGAACGCCAGGGATTCTACAAATCTGACTACAGTTGTAGGTTGTTCTTTTTTTTCCTGAACTCATCCACAGTCTGCCTTTTTCTTCCCCCCCACCTTATAACACCAAACCTCCTCTCTATGGGTCACAGATTAAACGCCCAAACTTTCCCAGACTGCATCACCACAGGTCACACAGCCTCCTCTGCCATGTTCATCTCTTACCCCCACCCAGACAAACAAACCATGAGCAACATACATTGCCTTATTAAGCCTCCGCTGAATGACTCAGCACATTACCAGCCCTTAAGCCTTGGGTGAAAGATGAGGGCAGTCTTTAATTCCGTCCTGAGGTCTAATTAAAGTCACAGAGCTCTGAGCTGCCGCCCTCCTACAGTGACTCTTGCAGGACATGTTGTCTCTGTCTGTGCTTTTGACCTCAGGGATCTGTTTTAAATGCACTGTGGAACTGCCCACTCTGCGAGTGTTAACAGCCAACGCTTTTTTGTCCTCCAGCCTTTCACACTTTTGTAATGGAAACATCCTTGTGGAATATATGGAATATTTTCCAGTGGCTCTCTTTCAATTTGGCATCTGTAGGTCCATTGGAATGCATGTTGTCCCCACTAGGTACATTGTAGCAGAGTCGCGCCCAGCTTGATAGTGTTCATTTCTCCAAAAAAGGCAATAAAATTCATTCCACTGCTGTCATCCCTTTGTCCTGACCAGAACAACTCGATCGTGTTGAAGATGGCATGAACCATATCAACCAAGACATGAAGGAGGCCGAGAAAAATTTAAAAGATTTAGGGAAATGCTGTGGCCTTTTCATATGTCCGTGTAACAAGTAGGTACTGACCATGTGACGGAAGGGTCTTTTGCGTATGTGGTGGCGTCTGTTTTTTTTCTTTCCTTTCGTTATCCTTTTGTCACAGTGACTGTCTGAAGTTTTTTTTCTTTCTGTCTTCTCTTCTTTGTCCTCTCTTTTTCTCCTTCCTTTCTTCCCTGTTTTCTTCTGACGTGCTTCGTTCTGTGGGGGATAAATTGCTTGTTGTTTAATCAGAACAACTGGAGCGCATCGAAGAGGGGATGGACCAAATCAATAAGGACATGAAGGATGCAGAAAAGAATTTGAACGATCTAGGAAAATTCTGTGGTCTTTGCTCCTGTCCATGTAACAAGTAGGTGCTGCTTGCCTGCCTGCCTGCCTGCCTAAAAATAAAAAAATTGCAATAGAAATACGCCCTAGAGGTCTTTTAGTGGCTAGTAGCCCTTGCCAGCAAATAGCCAGACTAACCGTCCACGCTCTTCGGTATGACCTGCCCCAAAGACATTGATGAGCATGAGGCATGGTCGCACCCACACTCTCTCACGCACACAACTGCCCTGCAGCCTTGCCTCCTGGTCCTTTGTGACTGAGAGATTACCCATCAGATATACGAAGTAAGGCATGCTGCACTGATCCTCAGAGTTGACCTTTCCACAGACCCCTTTCTGAGAACCGCATGGCTGGACCTTTAGAGACCGAAATCTGAATAGCCAAAGAATCCACCTTAACAAAAACAGTATGGATGTGCCAAAGTTGAAATCTCAGCATATGGTCCCATTTTTAATGTGGGACCGTCCAAGTGTCAGATGTTGAAAGTACAGCAACTCTGATCATGGACCACTGACCCAGCCCAGAGTTCTTCAGGTGAAAGTGAACCTGGTTATCTTAATTGAAATGGATCAGACATGCACAATCATAATCAGACCATCATTTGACAAATGCCAAATCAGCAAATTAGCGATAACAAAAAAAAGATTAATCAAATGAGCTAACTTGAGCTGACATGCACTTTCTCTGCAACTTTGAGAGCACATCCATCAATGCCACTGGCTCGTATGACTGGAACAGCATGTCCCTGAATGCCAAATGCATGCTGATGCAACTCTTGCTATTAATGAAAATGCTGCTATGATGTATAATAACGGTAACACTTCTGATGACCTAAACTTTTTATTTGTCAGTAAAGCAGACACACCCTTTAGCCAGGTTTTAGTGGTAGGGTCGAAGGAAGACAGATCCAGAGTTCAGTGGATAGAGGAGTGTTTTCACTGGTTATCCCCAAAGGGGGAGCAGATCAGATCTAGGTCAGGCAGAAAGAGCTAAAGTGAAGATATATTCTGTTTTAATTTGATAGCCCCTACTGCTGACATGCTCAGTTGATACAGCTGAATAAACAAACATAAATCACCTCGATTCTCATGCATGGTAGAAGCGAGAGTCTAGTTTACACCTATTTGCAGCATCACAGTAATATTCAGTTTTAGCGTATCTTTTCAGGGGGGGAAGGGATTTCTCTGTACATTGTACATGTGTCTCTCATTTGGACCAGACACTTCTCCTTCTTTCACTGTCCTCTTCTTAGGAAAATGTTGCAAGGATGGCGAATATTAGCACTCCAGGCAGTACGTACTGGTTAGAACATTAGTTGCCCTGCCACATTACATAGAGCCGAACGCACTGCGAAGACAGAGAGTAGGAGAGACGGGGGAACTGTAGCCGTAGTCCATAGCTATAAATAACACTGCAGTGGGAGGCCTGGCTATCTCAGCTAAGATCAAATCGAATAAGATCTGGAATCCAGGATCACTGAGCGTTTATCAAACAATAATGGAATAAAATGTCCTGACTTATTTAAGACACTCAACAAGATTGTGTGCTGGGAATGAACCCCAGCTCTCGCCATTTTGACCAGCAGGACAGAAGCCATTGGTGACAAACAAGATCCAGGCGGTAACCTCATGATGGGTTCTCCTGCTTTGCTCAGCAGTAGGATAATACATGCAGGAGTAGTCATAAATGTAGCCTTCTTATTCTATGATTCCCCCTTTTAAAGAGATTCGCCATTGAGACTAAGCATAGTGACAGTTGTCTTATTTATCATTTAGTCAGAATAGCCAGTCCACCAGAATCTGCTACGATCTGATATGATTAATATTTCATCGCTATAAAAAAAGAGGCTACCATTTAACAGTGGAGCCCAAATGAAATGTTGACCTAGGACTGGGTTCTCATCCCTCCAGTTTCTTTTCTTTTGCAGTTGTTTGCGCTTGTCTCTGACGATGTGGCGGTCCCGTTACTTTGTGTTGTCTGTCTGCCAAGGCCTGTCGTCTTTGTTATTTGTCATAATCTGAGAGGGGGAACAGCTCATAAGCACCGGGGAGGGGAAGCGGTCCAACATGTAATGCAAGGGTGACCTCTGAGTCCCTTGTTTCTTTTGCTAGTTATTTAAGGTCCCTTGTTTTTCATCTCTTAAAGAAGGGTATGTGTTTCAGTAAACAAGTGTATGTTGTATGTCTACATGATATAGAATCTTAGATAGAGCTGATAGGGGAATTAGCTTGTCCTTGTAGTCCAGCATTTGACCATTGTTGTTTCCTTGTATTGCTGGTCCGTGTGGGTAGAAGCTCTGCTCATACGGAGGTTTCCCAGCCACCCCTGTGCTCATGCTCTCATTGACTCCTGTGCAGAATGAAGAGCGGAGGTAGTAAGGCCTGGGGCAACAACCAGGATGGCGTGGTGAACAGCCAGCCTGCCCGTGTGGTGGATGAGCGGGAACAGATGGCCATCAGCGGAGGCTTCATCCGCAGGTAAGGGGAACCTCTGGGCTCCAAGACACATGGTCAGTGGGGAACTGAACAAGGGCAGAAGGGGTTTGTTGTTTAGCTATAGGGTCATGCAGGGCTGGACAAAACAGCCGTGGGGGTCTGAAGAGGCCAAGGGATGTCAAGTATATAGCACCTCTTAGTGTTTAGCAACATAAGCTGTATATGAAATGGAGCTCTATGTGGTACCCTTACCCAGAGAGTATTCTCACTACAAAATATGTATACTGTGCTGCTATACAGGGTAACAGATGATGCCAGGGAAAATGAGATGGATGAGAACTTGGAGCAGGTGGGAGGCATCATCGGTAACCTGCGCCACATGGCCCTCGACATGGGCAATGAGATTGACACCCAGAATCGCCAAATTGACAGGATCATGGACAAGGTAAGAGCTAACTGTGGGCAGATTTAAACATGGGGAAAACAATTTCTGTAGTTTCACTGATGCAGTTACAGTGCAGCACTGCTCTAGATCTTCATGTTGATATAGTCCGTTTTTAAAGTTAAGTTTAAAATACGTAATGGACAAACTGCAGGACAAATCCTAAAAAAGTTAATGAACACAACTAAAACGTGTATAATGGGTATCAATTTTTCCTCTTACTCTTTGTCATCTACCAGGCCGAGTCCAACAAGACCAGGATTGACGAAGCCAACCAGAGGGCCACAAAGATGCTTGGCAGCGGCTAAGCATCTCAACCACCTGCTTTTACCAACCGTGCAGTTTGTCAAAAGGCGCAAACATGCTTTTATCATGGTATTTACCTTCTAGGTTTGCACACACGCACATATCACCTCCCCCCATTGTAAATGTTGTTCTGTGTGCTGTCTGTCGGCTTTTTCAATGATTGTCCTCGTAAATGATTTCTTATACTCCGTATCATTCTTTCCAAAGGTTGTATATAGTGCTGACTCGATGGCTCTAGCTCACTTGTGAAGTTTTTATTCTCTTGATCACCTATATACGTATATGTATATATGTGCACACATATACACTTCTATGTGTGTACATATACATATATATATACATATATATATATTGCCTCTTTGCTGGATGAACTATATAATAGGAATGCTATACAAGCTGTCTTTCCTTTTCAGTATCTCAGTATCGTCTTAGTAAAACTGTGTCATTCCATTAGGCTACTGTCATGCTCCTTATTTTGATGTTGTCATGACAAATGATGAAGGGGTAAAAGATGACTAATTATATGATGATGCTGATACCAATACGAAAAGCACTTACAATATCTGTCCTTGGTTCATTTCCCTCATCACAACCATAATCAGTTACTGTTTAGACGATGTGCAACTAGATTCTGTAGCTGTAATAGACATTGCATTCCAAGTGATGTGAATTGTGCGTTATGCATGACAAATGGTAGATTTTAGAGTCTTATAAATAAAACTTGTTTTAAAAATATGAAAAAAAAAACTATCATGGCAGTAGCAAAAATCGACAAACGCATGCTCAGTATTAGGACACAGTTGAACGTTCCATATTCCTGCAAGTTTGCAATAGTGCAACTCTTTCTGTCAATATATATTTACAGACTGTGACCATCGTTGTAAAATAATGCAAAATGAAGAAATGTAACAGAAATGACAAAAGTGGTGGTTCTGCAAAAATGACCTGTTTTCTAAATGATTATGCAGCTCAGTGAAGATAATGACTAAGTGCTGAACGGTGGGGACTGGTTGTTTACTGTATCATAGGTTTTGGATGCTCTGAAAAAAATTAAATAAATAAACGTTTGCAATGTAAAGCAAAGACGCATATTTCTGAGAGACCTTACTTTTTTAAGAAGACTGTATCCTGTTAGTTTACTTTCCCCGTGTGGTTTGTTATTGGTAAAAAATGATAATAATCCATAAAAAAAATAATTACAAGAGATTTTTGTTGCTTCTGTACTTAGAGCTATGCACACCAAATCGCTGAGATGTTGAATAGTCAAGAAGACAAATAAATACCTTACCTGAATGACACATAAGTTAAACTGTGAGATTGATGTCCTCAAAGCATGTAATATTAAAAACTCCCTCTGTATCCTGTCAGTCTGTGAAGTGGTTGACATTTTGTAGCTAGCTGAATTGATTAAAAGTAATATACCCCTCCTCACTATGGGTTCTCATTATTGTTTCGTGTGGACGTATGGAACCAAAACCTGAGCAGTTCATCTGAACAGATTCTGTGTGGACAAAGTTGATAAAGCCTACGGAGGGGTGTTCACTGTTATGCACAGGAAAACAACATATTATCACTACATGGCACATATCCAGTATTATACTCCACCCATGCCTTAAAGCCTAACTGAGAAAAGCCATTGAGATCATGACTACACTGCTTGAAGAGCCTTGTAGCTATGGGACATCCTGTATCCAACACCTGTCTGAGCAGTTTATCTGAACAGATTCTGTGTGGACAAAGTTGATAGCTCTATAAAGCTTCAGGAGGGGTGTTCACTGCTATGCACAGGAAAACCAAAGCATTACCACCACATAGCACATATTCAGCATTATACTCCACCCATGCTTTAAAGCCTAACTGAGAAAAGCCATTGAGATCATGACTACACTGCTTGAAGAGCCTTGTAGCTGTGGGACATCCTGTAATGTAAGTGGGATGTCCAGAGGAGCTTTTGATTAATGAGCACCAATGTGCTGCCACTGTAAAATAATTAAGACACACTATCCTCATTTACTTTCATTAGACACTGCAACAACACAACGCATCCAATATCACTAGTATTTACAACAACAGACACATCAGTAAGGCTGTCTCAAACTTACAGAACATTTTACACTCCACTAGTGAGTCATACAGGGTGCATTCAAAATGAGCACCTCTTAGCTCAGATATGACCTTTCTTGCCATCACCAGCTGATGAGAGTATGATAGAGAATCGACACACAGAAACAATAAATGATACCAGAGGTTCAGGAGGTTCAGGAGGTCCTGGGGATCTACCAGCTCCAAAGCAAATCTTATACCTGATCCAGGCAATCAAGGTCTTCAGTGCAATCTAAATGCTAGAACCTGGAGTTCAATATCTGGCCTCTCCAGGGCGGGGAGATCTCTAGAACCAGGACTGAGCAACCTAGCCGCAGATTATGAATGTACAAACTGCAGCATGGATGATGTATGTGACAACACACAGCGTTTTTAAACAATTAATCAAGCATATAAAATAATTACACAAAATGATAAAAGGACAACAAAGATAATATTACAGGGAAGTATTACAGGAGATGTTGCTTTGAGTACCAAGTTAGTCCGTGTATAAATTGGACCTCTTATGCTCATTTTCAATTTTTGGGGTCTATTGGACTAGATTTATATACTTACATACATTTTCTAAAGGCACATCATATTTCTCATACTGCACATCTGTATTCATTCTATATCTGAAGTGCTCTATTATGAGCTCCTGTGTCTTTAAGCCCCGCCTCCCAGAGTGCACTTATTGGTCAGCTCACACACACTGTTCTGGTCAACCGCCAGAGAGGTTTCGCCCTACATGGCCTCCAGCAGTTGCTGTTCGTTGTGTGAGGTTGTGCCGAGCTAGCCAGTAGTCAGACAATAGGGACTGTGTTACAAGATGCTGTTAATTCCAAGGGCTGGAATTCTCATGAGGCATTTCAGGTAGTGTCTTCTGTCCAAGAGTTTCTCCCTTTGTCATGTATTTAGGGCAACACGCTTAGGAAATAGAGGAAGTGGTTAGCGAGTATTTTGAAATTGACTGACTATAAAAAAGTATTGCACTGAAATATGATTTCCACAAAATGGTGATGAAAGATCTTACGGACAGGTGTTGGAATATGTGTCTATTCACACTGTAACATACATTATTAATCAAAACAACAAACACATCTATAGTTTAGCTGAAGAGGGCCAGAGGAGTGCTAAGTGGTGCCTAGTCAACACATTTGATGTAGAATAAGAGAACCAATTCTCTTAGTCAGACGAGGAACTGGTGCCTGTTAAACATGAAGGATTATACACTGACAGTTGAGACTGCATAGACTGTAAACATACCTGCTCTTGTTTAGGGTTGTTGCACTTGCGAACTGGAAATAGCAATGCCATATTGCACCGCCCTTGGAGCAGCTTGAGGTGCAGAGCCTTCTTCAAGGACACAAAAGGCAGTAGGCAGGGGACGGACAAAGATTTCTTGGACTACACCAACATCCGCCGCAGCTACACTCTTAACCATACTAGATACACAAACACACAGATGACAGGAGGACTTGTACAACGTCCAGTTATATACGCAGAGCGCAATCTAAATGGTGCCTTCACGCCAGATGCTGTTCCTGTTTGTAAACAGACTAACATCTGTTGCATTACCCTACTTTGTGTACTGTGAACAGATATGCCTGTTCAGGTGGGCAGGGTAAGACGCAGCACATGCTTCTGTTTTGTTCGTGGGCCAGGCAGATGTGTCAGGCACCTCCTCTCTGTTGTCTCCCCATTTGAGCTAATATAATAGTGAATGTGTGGAGCCCGGCCCCCCCACCCCACGAACAGGAGTAAATAGGATTTTCTCTCCTCCCTCCGCACACGGGAGGCTGGAGAAGAAGCCGCGGTTAGCACCGTTTGTGGCGCTGCAGAGGTGATTAAGGATGATGGTGATTTATGAGGGGGAAGCAGCCTCCTCCAGATGGAGGGAGGGCTTTGGTTTAACCTGACACCACCTGCACATCTTAAAGAGATACTTCCCCCAGAAATGCTAACATGGCTAAAATCAATTACAACAAACAGGAAAGAAATAATATGGTGTAAACCAGGGCTGCCCGGTAGGCCGACAGTCCTCAGGGCGGATGCTGTTGGATTTTCTTTTTTTTTCTTCTGATAAAATAGTAAACGGTCAAGGCTAAGAAGTGTTGGATGAGCAGCAAGTGTCCATTTTAGGCTACATCATAGCATTTTAGATATTTAGGCTAAAGGTGTGTTGAAAGGCTGCATAGTAGTTTTAATATGTAGCAACTGCTAAATGATAACCCAATGATAACCATAACACAAGCAAAAGCTTTGCAATTTTAGTATTACTACAGTAAGTGTATAAAAGTATTATTAGCAAAAGGTATGCCCACATTGAATAAGAGTAAGACAAATCAAATGCTGATGTGTTGCATGAGTTCACAAAGCAGTCCTGTTTTTGGCCTGACACAAATGCATGTTATAGCTTTTTTAAAGGAGGGAGCACCTTTTAATCTGAAGAATTAGAATTGAGCTGCAATATCCGGGAAATTCAGAAAATAGAGATGAGATGAGCAGACAAAGGTGCTGGAACTACAGTATGAGTACATTTACGTATTTGTTTTCCACAATGGTTATTTAATAGACTTCTAAAGTAATGATTCACTGTGAATTTTTAATAAGACAAAAAGTTATTTTTATATGATGCTGTTATTATTTGATAATTATTATATGATAATAGTAAAATACATTCCTTCAGAGAACACATACATAAACTACTGGTCAGCTGTGCTCCACTAATTATGGCGGGCCGGTCTAAGCCAAAAATGCCAGGGCGGATTTTTTGCCCCAGTTCAGCCTTAGTGTAAACTGTTTGCTGGTCCTTGCCCCCTTTCCTTTCAGTATTAGTTTTTAGGGTGGTCTGTCAAAGGCAGGGCAAGTTTATTTATACAACATCCAAGCCCTATATTTAAATGAAAATAGTACAAAGATAACATTTTAAATATTAAAACAGAGAAATGTTTTTGGAAAGTATATGCCCATTTTGAATTTGATGCCAGCAACACATTTCAAAAACGTTTATCACTGTGCTTATTACCTCTTCTTTTAGCAGCACTCTCTTTTAGCAGTCTCTTTTGTCATATTTTTGTTTCATAATAATCAAAATGTTGATCTGGACTCTTTTACTACAGAGGATTGCTCTTGTAATATGTGCAGAATGTGGTTTGACATGGTCTTGATAAATCAAGCAATGCCTTTCCTTAAGGACATCATCTGGACGGCAGCATATGTTGCTCCAAAACCTGTTAATATGGTTCAGCATTTGTCTTTTGCCAGATGTGCCATGTGCGCTAATGCATCTCATACCATCAGAGAGGCTGGCTTTCAAACAGTGCAGTGATAACACTGGTTCCTCTCCTCTTTGGCTGAGAGGACATGGCATGCATGATTTCCAAAAATATTCTTGGTTTTGGTTTGTTGGGACCACAGGACACCACATGGTCAACCAAAGTGGCTCAGATCTCATCGGAGATTTTGGTCCTTGGCCTTCCTCGTCCGCCCCATCTTCTCTTTAGAATAACCCACTTTCTCACAAATACTAATAATGACAGACTGAGTAGGTGCTTGATTTGATACATCTGTGGCTGTGGGACTGAAAGAAACACATGAATTCAGTGATTAGGATATGTTTTTGTCCATAAAGCGTATAATGTATCATAGATAATGAAATTCTTTGTTATTTTACTTTGAGAAACATTATTCATGAATTGTTTTCTGCATAGTCTCTCCCCTAACTTTGTTGAAACTTGTTGCTGGCATCAAATTCAAAAACAATAACATTAATCAGTTTCAACATATATTTAATTAAAAATAACAAAGACAACATATAAGACTTGTATGATTTGCACATTATTGCATTGTGTTTTATTTACACCTTTTTGAAAATGGGATTAAAACATAATTAAAGTGTGACTAAAGAAAGAGAGGAAATTAAACATTACGGTAAAATGTAAATAAAATAAAAGTAAAAAATAAATTAATTAGGATAATTAAGTGTCATTACAGGTGGGAAGTACAGTAGAGCCACCAGTTTATTAAGCCGTGCTGAACGCCTGCTCAAATATCAACGTTTTTAGCCTGGATTTAAAAGCGTCTGGTGTTTAGTGCTCAGCACCTTTAGAAAGCTGAGTCACCTCTTAATCAGCCTGTGTGATTAAGAGCTTTATTTCATTCCATCCTTCCATGCTATGATCACGGAATTCATATTTCTGAAATGTTTTGTCAGCTTGATTTTAGCCTCAGAAAACACATATGATATTGCACATCAGATGGGACTAAAATCACAGAAAACCAGTTACCCCACCAGCTTAGGAGCAGTGGAGAGGTGTTACTGGACATTCTGCATCGGTAGGGTTTTATTGAATTCTTAAGGGTGAGTTACATTTTTTGTTTAGGTTACTGTATAGACCAACACTTGTTTTTAACGTCAAGTTTAACAATAAAATAATTTAATAGTATCTACAGAACAATGTTAAGATAAGGTTTCTAAGCTCTAGTTTTAGCTTTAGTGTTAACAACTCTAGTACTGGCTTCTGAAAAAGTCATTCCGTCATCTAAACCACCTCCTTCTGCGGCTTTAACTCGCATCAATATAGGGATCATTTTCTCCTACATATCTGCTGAGGTCAGTGTAAACATTTAAATAAAGGACAAAACAAAAAAAACCTGTAATGCAATATTTTTGTTAAACGCCTTCACTTGGAGTGGAGAGTCTACTCAATCACATCTTGACTGCTTTAAATCAATTGTTTGTGGCAAAAGTACAAAAAATGTATCACTGTCCAAATATGACTAGAGAATAGGACTACACTTTATTAGCATCACAGAGGAAACTGATATAACATTTATTTGTCGGTGCAGATGTTTTTAAAAAGCAATTAAAAGCTTTAAACTATTGTCCTTTGATGTTTCGTCAAACCTCAGTCATTATATATATATATATATATATATATATATATATATATATATATATATATATATATATATATATATATATATATGCACATACACACACGCACACACACACATACACACACAGATCAGCCATAACATTAAAACCACTTCATTGTATCTACACTCATTGTACTTTTCATCAGCTATGCTTATCATATAGGAGCACTTTGCAGTTCTACATTTAAAGAGTGTAGTTCATCTGTCTCTCTGAATACTTTTTTAGTCCCATTTCCACTCTGTTCTGTTCTTTATCGGTTAGGGTCCCCATAGGACCACCACAGAGCATGTATTATTGGGTGGTGAATCCCTGCACTAACACTGACATTATGGTGTTGTGCTGGTATGAGTGGATAAGGCAAAAAAACTATGTGCTGCTGGAGTTTTAAACACTGTGTCCACTCACTGTCTACTCTATTAGACACTGCTACCTTGCTGGTCCACCTTGTAGATGTTGGTCTATGTAGAATATATATATATATATAATCCCATCCCTGCTGACACATGGTGTGCTGGGTATAATGGTGTCAGCAAGGCGGGCTGTAAAAGCGCAAGTCCTGCTTTGCTGAACAGTATTTACAATAGCACATTAATATGGCCTTCATCCTTTCTAAATGCATCATCCTGGATCCCATGGCAAGCAGGGAAAAGTCTTCCGCAGAACAGTAACAGAAGGAGAGGCAAAGAGGGGGCAGTGAAGAAGAAGAAAAGGACAGAGGGACAGAGAGAGAGAGAGAGAGAGAGAGAGAGAGAGAGAGAGAGAGAGAGAGAGAGAGAGAGAGAGAGAGAGAGAGAGAGAGAGAAGGGAGGGGAGGCTTATGTAAGGCTTTCGCAGTGCACAGTGAACGCCAGGCATTCTCACAGACTGAGCTGAGAGAGGCAGCATTCCTCCTGAAAGATGGAGAGAATGAGAGGAAGGGAGGGAGGGAGGGATGGAGCAAAGCACAGGGAGTGCGAACAGGATGGGCTGATAAAGTTGGGCTCTCTCTGCAGTGCTCACATTCTGCTAGCTGCTGTGGGGTCTAAGAGGAGGAGGGTGAGAGGAGGAGATGACGTGAGGAAGAGAAAAGGGTGTTAAAAGCTGCTGGTGTGGGCACACTAAGTTAAAAGGGTGGGCTGTGAATATGTGAACATCAACACGAGCAGGGAGGGCAGACAGTAGGGTGGGGCTGACTCTCTCTCTCTTTCACATTGATCCCCCTCTCTCCGCTCCCTCACTCATGGTCGCAGGCGAGGGCGGCGGCTAACAGACTAACGTAGGCTAAAGAAGCTTTTTCGACTGAAAACTAAACGTCGGTTTATTAGTCCTCCCTCTGTCTGAGTATGAGCAGTGTGTTGTGAGTGTGGGTGGTGGGAATGGGGGTCGTGAGGCGGCTGACTCACACTCAGCCTGTCAGGCCGCTCCAACCTCGCCCTGGTTAGCTTTCGCCCCGTGTCCTCCCACCCAGAGGGCACTCACACCACCCCAGACAACCCAGTACCAAAGTTTACCTCAGACGTACCACACTCTACCTTACAAATGCCACCATTTGCCTCAGAAATACCCCAAACGACGTCTAGCCCCTCACACGCCCCCTGTAACCTCTGCTGTCATCTCAGCTCTTGTAAAGTAATGGCTCGCGGAGCGACAGGGCGCAAGCGGGGAAATGTCTCCGCGTCGTGGCGGATGTTGGTACTGCATCCGCGGAATATGAACTGTATTAAAGGGACATCTCAGCGAAAAATACATTTTCCTAGCTTTTAGAAACAGGTTTGATATATTTATTCAACACTTAAAATTTCAAAGCGTACCGCATACATAAAGACATTAGGTAGCAAAAACAGCTAGATTTGAATGAACTGTTTTTGCGAGAGTATTTCCTGCAGTTGTATGCAACGCCATAAGGGTCTGCTTATTTAATCCCACTCCCGCCACAAATCTGTAACCTATAGACAAAAATGAAGACAGATGTTTTTTTTGGACAGCGACGATATGGATATGGACAGGTAAACGTGTACTCAAGTATGTGTGTACTAATACAAGTATAATATGTGTACTCAAAGTGGGACTGTGTTGTTAAAGTGAATTACACTCTGCTGTAGGAAACTTCTGGAGAAAACAAGGTAATTCTTGCGTAGTGCTGCAAATATTAGGCCCTATATTCTACTTCATTGACTTTCACATATGTAAAAAATATATAAATAAAAATACAAAATGTGATAACATTCACACAGGCCACATTTTAGGTTTCATTTTAAATTTAATAAATAAACAATACTTACCTTAGAATATTGAATTACTATGAACAATTATGTTTTCTGAAGATCTGTCAACATATTTATACTTTTAAAAAACCCAAAACATATTCTTACTAGGACACTCAAACATTTATATACAACTGTATATCCAGCTAATCAGCAGGTAGGTCAGACACGTTCACAGTGAAGGCATACGGAGTGGTTCAGCCCAGTAACAGAGCAATCAACAAGAACATTATCAGAATTAAAGGCACGGAAACAAAAACTGCCTTTACAGGGAAGCTGGAAAACGATCATGTAGAGAAGAATTCTAACTGATTTGGCACAAAAGACCATCCAAACTTTTAAGGTGGACTTTAAGGGAAAAATAAAATCCCAGAACGTTCAGCCCTTTAACAGCAGCAGCCGCATCTGTTTTCATTAGGAAAAGTGAAACTCAGCTGGCGGAGGTGCTGAGGTGGATCTGCATAGCATTTGTAAAGCGCACCCCTTTGCTATCATCAGCAGAACAGTGTAAAGAATGAAGAACCCATGAGGCACAAGATGCTTAGGTGATGTTTTTTTCCTTCCTACTCAGCTGTGAACATACAATTACCTGTAAAGGTGATGAGGATAATCCTAAAAACTGGGCCAAACACTGACAACTCATTTCAGAGCCAAACAACACAAACTTTGCTTTCTAGAAATGTCCAGTTTATTCAGCTATTAAAGCACATCACTGACAGGAAGAGAGCAAAAGCAAATAAGAAAGAATGTATCTCTGTGGGTTTGATGGCACTGGATTATAAGGGTTCTTAAACTCTTAAATAAAAACAGCAGAAAGATTATAGTAAGAGTTAAAAACTGTCTAGGTGGCAATATGTGTATAATGCCCTCTACAGTATATTGTGGATATCATCAGTACCCACAGAGTACTGATTAATCGCAGCCTTTATTACAAACTGAGCATAACTAGTCCTGTTTAATTGGATTTAATGCAGTGCAGTTGGTAAAATCCTGAACAAATATGATTGTAGATGTATTTTTAAAGTTATTTGTTAATTATGTATCTTTCAGCTTATTAAATCTCAGAAAAACACTACATCTTCTGATACATAACATGTATCATGATATCTTAAAATATTGAAATATAATATTTTTGCCACAAGATTGTAGTGTTAATTGAGTGTATTGTATATTATTTAGTTGCTGTATTCAAATATTTGATTTACTGTATTGTCAATTTTTTTACCAAGTCTTTCATGCATGCTATGTATACATAGTATTATGACCAATATGGTTTATGTGGCCCCCAGACAGACATTGCTTATGGCCCCCAGCAAGTTCCTAAACATCACCGATTCAACAAAATAAAGCTCTGATAATCGTCCAGTTCATGTGTAACAGCTAGTAATGGGTCACGATGACAGTTCTATGACTTCTGTGCATTCATCACACAAAACTGGACTCCGTGCTTGTTGAGACGCTCGATCAAGGTCGTTCTTGCAAATGCAGACCCTGGAGTGTACACGCCACCCCTGTTAATACAAACACACGCGTGCATGGTCAGGACCGTCAGCACACCAATCACTGCTAGATCCACATTTTGCAATGAGTGATAAAGAGGCTGGCAGGACGTACGTTTCTGGCAAGGACTGAGGCTCGCTGAGGAGAGTGATGGCCGCCTGTACCATGGTGATCGGCGTGGCAACGTAACCTGGCTCTGAAGAGCATGGCAACAGTAACTACACATAAGAACAACTGACATAATAAAACCCATTTGATTTAATAGACAAAATAAACAAAAACAAAATACCTGGGCCTTTTATCTGTGTGGTAATTGCATCATCAGGCTTGCCCTGTGAGGGATCCCGACCGTCTGAATAACCTTCCCCAAAGAAAGAAAGGCAGAAAGAGGTCCCTTCCATCTAAAAGAAGATAACAACATATATAAGCAGAATCCCCAGTCAACATCAGTCTATAGTAACTGTCAGCGTTAGAGGTGGGCAATAGTGTAACTGTCAGAGGTGGGCAATATAAAAAATATTAGTCAAAATTATTATTTAACTTCAACATTTTACACATCGTGCTTCACTAACTCCTATTAAATAGAACTAATTATGCTCATATTGTAATGAAACATGAAGTTGGTACATGGTTTTAAAGAACATCAAGAAATGCTCAGAAAATCATATTGTGACTTGTTGTGACATCACTCTCACGATCAATATGGCCCGATTGCTCAGCCCCAGTCAGCAGCTCTTATTGTGGAAGGCAACACATTGGAAAATGTAGAAAATAATATCTAATGACATGATGATTAAAAGCACATGCCTGCTTTTTTGATGGTCCAGCCTTGGAGAACATACCAAATGAAAACATCTCTGGATACTAGAAATGACCAAACAACAAAGTTATCTTCAAGTTTTAACATCTCCACTCCACAATGTTTATTTCACAAAGGAATACTTCACTCATGGGTACTCACTTGGGCTAATCCAAAAAACAGAACAAGAATATTTTTGTCATTATACACACACATACATCATTATGCACAATGTAATTATTATTTTATTTGATTATTTTTTAGTATTATTTATTAATAAACTATTGACATTTTTGTTCAGCTGCAGCTTTTATCTCCCGTATTATTCTACAACTTGGTCACAATCCTTTGTGACCAAAAATAATCAAATAAAATAATAATTACATTGTGTTGTAAGCTCTGACAGTACTGTATATGGCAATAAAAATGAAGTCAGTCAGTAAAACCTTATACTGCACTGGTGCCTGCAGTAAAACACCAGCACTGCAGCAGGAACTGAATGGGGGAAGGAACCTCTGAGTCAAATACACAACAGTGTTTATGGTTATTTCAGAGTTTTTGCATGCTTGTTATATGCAATTTCACTCTTATTGCTATTTTTGGCCCAACTTTATTCCATGGCTTTTCTTAAGCCTTGTGCTAGAACTGGGAGGGCACTGCCCATCCAAATTTGGTCTTGGAAGGCCAATGACCCAATGCTCCTCCATAGCTGCAAATACATCCCCTAATTACAGAAATCTTATTGGGTCTAATTCAAATGACTGCATTCCCATAACTTTTACTGACCCCTATTAGTTTTAATTTATTATTAGCATTCTTGGTTTGTTTGTTGTTTATTGTCCCCTAATTTCGAAAGTTTTGGAGCTCTTGATAAGGAGTTTAAACTTTTAAAGGCTTACTGTCATAGTTAAACAATGAAATGTTAAGATGGAGTTTAGCAGTGTGTGGTGTACCTTCCAGGGCAATGCAGAATGTACCTGAATTAGAAGACTCCTACCAATACTGAATTTGGTCATGAGCCAAAACATCAGGCCTGCAAAGACAGTCTTCACCACTGAGAACACGCCACCTATACCGACATACGCAGCATACTGAACCTGTGTGAGATAGAGATAATCAACGTCACTCCAATGACCAGAGCAAACAAATAGGCATACAAGACTCCACGTTGGTTTTGAAGAGACAGATATTCAGACTCACCTAAGCATTGGCTTGCTTACCTTTAAATTAGACATATGTAATTTGGAATAACATTTATAATTTAATGCCAATGAGACATCAAAAATTTATTTAGAGATGAATCTACAATCAATAGTTCCAGTCACCAGGAAGACAAACACCCTGCGGGCACCCTCGTGAGCTCAGTGACATCACTTTTGCTCATCTCCATGGTGCTGAATCACCAGGAGCATGAATCATGCTCATCATCTGCTCTCACCATAAACCCTATGCATGCACTGAAATCTCCTTTACTGCATAAAGTGTAAAAAAAGGTGCAAAACAGGTCAATAGAAGGAAGAAGTAAAAAGCTGAAGTAACCTTACTTCCAAAAACTGTATTTAAATGAAAATAGTACAAAGACAACATGTAAACTGTCAAGTAAAAGAAAAGTTAATTTGAAACATGTATTATCAGGCAACAAAAGACTGACACAGAGGAGTGAGGCTAAAATTAACAACTAGTGGAACATCTCACAACTAATTAGATTAATTGGCAAGAGGTCAGCAACATATAGGTAAAGATAGGGTACAGACAGACTGTTTCCCAAAAAAAGCAAAGAACTTTGCGATTTCATCATCTCAGGTACATAATATCATAACATATTCAGAATATCCAGAGAAATCTCTGTATGCAAGGGACAAAGCTGAAAACCAACAGCGCAGGGCTGTGACCTTCAGGCCCTCAGGCACGATTCTGTAGTGGAAACCACTGCATTGGATTAGGAACACTTCCCAAAACCACTGTCTGTGAACACTGTCTGTCTGCACCCACAAACGCAGATTAAACCTCTACCAATAATAATGCATGTTTGTGTGCACACACACACATACACACACACATACACAAAATACAACAAAAGCTGAAATCTGAAATCCTGCATTAAGCAAGAATGGAAAACATTCAAACTACAGTAAGTAGTCTCTACAGTTCCCCAATGCTTACTGAGTGCTGTTAAAACAAAAGATATATTGAATACAGTGATAAACATGACCTAACATTTTTCAAACATACTGTGGCATCAGATTTAAAATGATCATACATTTAAAAAAACAAAAAAAAAAAAAAAATCAAATGTATTAGTTTGAACATTTCATTTCTCTTTGTATAATATTTAGTTAAGTCTACATTGATAAATAAACTGTTCAATCAGTTTGTACTGTGTGTTACTGCTCTGCCAAATAAATTCTAAAGTGTTAAACCTGTGAAACTGTTAGCCCGCAAAAAAGGCGTAGACTGCCAGCAATGTAATAGAGAGCTATATTTAGCAGCACGCTAACAGGTCTACATACCCTATTTGACAGTGAGTTAGACAGATGTGGAACATAATCTTTTATTTATTTTACTTAACTGCCAACAGCAGTTATAACAATATATAACAATAAATAAATAAATAATAAATAAACAAATAAGTAAAGTATTGAGAAAGTCTCTGTTTATAACAGAGCACTCTAAAATATAAAATAAAGAATTGTGTAAAAGCTGGACACTAGCCTTCATTTATTTCAATTCCAGTTAAATAGGTCCAGATGTTTAAGAGCATTTTAAGTGCAGGGGTCTTTCAAGAGGAAAACTAGGTCAGATCATCATCACAGCTGTGACATTAAGTATAACGGCCTGAAAGCAATGCACCTGAAGTTACATGTATAGGCATAGTACCCAGCATGTGTGTTTTGTTTTGAGTGTGAACTGGTCAGTCAGTTTGTGGGCTTACAGGGGACTGCTGGTGCTCCTGGTACATGTAGCGCTGGGTCCTCCTCACTACTGAGGGATCCGAACCCATGAAAGGAATTGAATACTGCTCTACCTCTTTACTGTAGAAAACAGCACCCCTGCAAAACAACATAAAAATAAAACAAAACTATATGGCTATGTACATACACACTAACTTTTTGTGGCTTTTCACTGCTTTTAAACATGAACACGGTTTAAACAGGTTAACATGATTTAAATATCAGGTCTATTATCAGAAAAACAATATCACACTTTAGAGTATCACCTGATATGAATCTGATTTAATCTTTTTGTTTTCATAGACAGTATAGCCATATGAGTTATGTGTGATATGCTCGTCTGTTAATAAGGACTGCCTCTAACGATTAATTTCTTAATAGATTAATCTAAAAATTATCTTTCCGATTAGTCGTTTAATCTAACGACTCATTTTTAGATTACTCTAGGGTGTGTTAGGAATTTTTCTTATGGATTTGTAACCAATGGATGATTTTTTGTATGTGTACTATATATATGTTGGCAGAGGGCCGTTTGAGAAGCAGCTACGTGTGTTTTAAAGCTCCCGCGGTATCAAGAACAGTCTATCTACACAGGACGCTTAAGAAACAGCAATGCGACTTTTTAAGTGACTACTGCTAAAAGAAAGTGTTACATGTGTAATCTGCCAAAATAAGAAAAACAAGTAAAGCGTTACGGGATGTTTGTGCTTCAAGCGCTCGTGTATAGCAGCTGTACTGTTGTGATCATCTCCACTGTGCAGAGCTGACAGAGCACCACACTGTTGAGTTTCTTTTTTAGATGCACGTAAGCGATTGTTTGTATCTGCAGCTTGCGCTCCGGATAAATCCATGCTTTCAGTAGGCGCGACCATCTTTGTGATGCACTGACACAAGTTATACTAATTGACATTATTTCATACTCGATTATGTGAATATCATCGATGCATCCGCTCTATTGTTAATTAATACTATAGTAAAATCTCTTCAATCTCTTTAAAATGACATTGATGACATTGTACATTAGCACTTTTTTGGCTTTTGTTTTGAATCATGTGGTCAGATTTCATGGTGATTTGGCTACGAATTACATTATTATTCTGCAATGAAATCGTTTTATTTTTTAATCTGCATAATCTGATACCTTTAGTATTTTGTGGACTACTTATGTGAAGTAATTTTACAGTGTCATAAGTAAACTATGATTTCACGCTGCTTGAAGGTGTGCACACTCGCCTGCTGCTTTCTCTCCGATTTTTTTTGTTAACACAGGTTTAAAACCAGAAGCAAGTGAGAAAAACTGCAGGAGTGTTTTGTACTTGCACCTGGAGGAATATTGTGCTGTAAAATAGACATTATGATCTTTAAAACTACTTCTACTTGAAAACACGCTTCACTGCCCCAAAAAAGCATTAGTAGAGCACAAAAACAAGAAACACAGAAACTAGTTATAATATAATGAAACACCTGAACAATTCAGATATGCCTGTATCAGCCCCGTCTAATTATTGAAAACAGACAGCGTAGAGAGCCACAGTGAAACTCTAGAGCACTTCTGAGTAGATTTAGAGATATTACGAGTCCAAGTAAATGCATTAAGGGAAAGCAAGTAAAACATTTAAACGAACAGTGGATAGACATGATCAACTTAATACCTCTTTTTAATGGCAGCTCCCACAACAGGCAGAGGTTTATGGCCTAATTTTTTCCTCAGGCTTCTGAGTCGGGTGCTGTCTGCAAAGCCAAAGACAGCTGACTGCCATGTTGCATCATGGACACATCCACCCTGATGTAAAAGACAGGAAGATGACGATCAGCTCAATGCTCTGAACTTCTTGAGCCAAGACAAAGCACTGAGGCTGAGGAACACCGTCTGTAAACTGCTAAATGAGTCTACAGCCATTAAAGACTTCAAACGATTTTCACTTCAACCATTTTTGTAGTTTAGTCACTGAGATGTCATTCAATGTAAACTGGTACAATGTACACAAAGTTGCCTGGGGAACCCGCGGTGACAATGTCTGCACCACAGATATAGACAATTCATTTACTATCAAAAACCAACATTGAACCTGCACACCCACCAGTGAGTGTTTACATGTAATGGTGAACCAGTAGTCTAATAAGTTACCACAAAACAAAGTAGCCTCACATGGAATCAGGCAGCCCTCTAATAACTAGAAAAGTGCATTTCCTGAAGAAAACACAGGATGGCTGCACAGCTTAGGCAGTACAAGGAACAAGAAATGAATAAAGGACAAGCAGAGATACTTTATTGATCCCAGAGGGAAATTCAAGATCTCTGCATTTAACCAAACCATGCAGTGAAACACTCACATATACACACACTATAGTGAACAGACACATTAGGGGGAAGTGAGCACGCTTGCCTGGAGTGGTGGGAAGCCCTACCACACCACCCAAGGGTTAGCTGCCTTGCTCAAGGGCACTTCAGTTGTGTCCTGTCTGTTCATGGGATCGAACCGGGAACTTTCCGGTCACAAAGCTGGTTCCCAGCCCACGACTGACCCTAGAGTAGAGCGGATCAGTGTGTTCGGGGATCTGCCCTGAGTAAGTGCATGCAGTTTCGTGGCTGTAGGTTAAACGAAACCATGATGTTTGGGTGCGTATAACCTAAAAAGTTATCACAAAACTATAATAGAGCAGCATTTCATGAAGCAGGCACATCTGACCCTGTACGTTTCACAAGAAAGAAGCGTTTCACATCAAACCACTCTAA
Source organism: Megaleporinus macrocephalus (assembly GCA_021613375.1). Taxonomy (NCBI): domain Eukaryota; kingdom Metazoa; phylum Chordata; class Actinopteri; order Characiformes; family Anostomidae; genus Megaleporinus; species Megaleporinus macrocephalus. The sequence continues at coordinate 23,229,545 of CM038707.1, read as the reverse complement.
AAAACTTTGTTTGCTTCTAAACCACTTAATTCGGTAGAAGTTTAGAAAAATGGATGAAATTCCACTTTAACACGTTTAACTGTTACACCAAGCACTGTTGCGGTATTGTTTACTAAAATGTTGTACGGCTTCACAAACTACAAATCCCACAATCCAGTGCACAACCCCGGTGACTTTAATAACCTCTTCCATTATTCACGAGCAGATGGAACTTGGAATGCTGTGATCCTCCTCTGTGGCTAGTTTAATAATAGATCAAACGGCTACACGCTGCTCCATACAGAGTCATGCAGAAAAAGGTTCTCCCTTCAAACGTGAATTCCTTTAATCCACACCTGGCAATCTGGCAGGGTTTTGAACCAGCTTTAGAAAAGCTCTCGGCTCACCTCTGGTCCCGTGCTGACAGTTAAAAAGCTCTCCACAGCCGTAAGTGTTCCTGAGAGACAGAAATGTAGGTTAGAGTGAGGGTGGGCAATGTGGTAAAAACTGATTTAATCATGATACTTGATCATTATTACCCAATTAAACAACTAATTGTAATCTCTTTGTAATGAAACATTTATTTACTATACTTTAAGTACTAACAATAACAACATGCCCAGAAAAGCCTGTTGTTTTAAAAAAAATGTAATTGAATTCCAATTATGATAAACATTGTTACACTGGCCACCCAAAGGTTAGAGTAAGATACTTTAAGACACGTGGCTGATGATCTTCTTTAACACTTTAATCTGCTTTAACAAAAACGCGACTGCTGAGTATCACTGTCTACACGCAATGCAATGCAGGTCAAAAGTGCAAAGTCTGTGTTACATACTGAATTACAATTTTACAAGTGACTCAATATAATCAACACTTGAGCAGCTCATTAAAAACATATATGATGCCAAAATTGGTTTTGTATGATTTCAGAAAACATACACAGTGAAGATCATTTACTGCCAAATAAAGTACATGTATAATGTTAAACCCCATTCATAAAACATACATACATATATTTATTTTTGACACTGTATAAAAGATAACATGAGTTGTATGTATGTCTCCATATGCCTTTATACAGTTTAATTTATACAGTACTGTGTAAAAGTCATATATACCACCCCTTAATAATTTACTTTCCAGTCAAATTTGAATAAAACACACTTAATACACAGATAATTGTGTAATTGTCCAGTATTAGGCGCTTCCACTGTCTTAAAATAAGGTTTGGATGTCCAGTATTAGGCGCTTCCACTGTCTTAAAATAAGGTTTGGATGTCCAGTATTAGGCGCTTCCACTGTCTTAAAATAAGGTTTTTTTTAAGACATCTGCAAAGTTAGTTAGAAGTAGGTTGCACTTTCTGCTTCGCACAATCCAAGTAATACCAAACACACTCTGTGGTCTGGAATGTGGGGTCTATTGTTCTATGATCACCAGCAGCTTCTTTGTTTGATTTGTAACATTTACATATATATAATATGAGAACATCAAGAAACATTCTGTGTGTGTTACAGCATGACTAAATAATTAGAGAGTGCTGTTACTAGACTGACCTGCCTGCAGTCCAGAACTGTCTCCTACTGAACTGCTGCATTATTAAAATTAAAATACAACAACAAAAAGCCCTGTGAAGTTGCACAGCTGATGACTTGAATAACAGGGAAATGCTGAATAATTCTGTTTAAAACTGAATCAATTTATGTTCTCTTACCCCAAACGATAACAAAGGAATATAACACAATTTTAAACATCCTGTCCCAACTTTCTGAAACATGCTGCAAGCACCACATTTGGAATAAGTGAATATATTTATTAAAAAACAAAAGACATAACATAAAACAGCTACGCTGATGCCTCACAGTGAGAAAGGCCTGGGTTCGATTCCCAGTACCATTTTCAAAATAATATTAATAACTATTGATATCTGTTTTTGTTAGCAATTCAAATCTCAACTGCTTCACCAGTTTTGAAATTTGTTTTCCAGAAACATCTGAAATATAAACAGCCTAAAATAATGGCAATTAAATGGCAATAGCAATTAAAAACAGTCAACACAGAGTGATCTGTATGTACTGTATGTGCTCTACAGTGCTGTATGTAACTAAAATGTAGGCAAAACTTACATCTAACCCCCACATTAAACAAAAAGAGACATAAAGACACATTCTTGTCTAATGTGCTACAACAGGTATAAAAAATAAACAAACACATCTAGCCTACCTTTAAACTGGTCTCTTGTGTAAAGAATGCCCAAATCTGCTGGGATGGAGTCAAAGCCACAGCTCCCAATGACATACACTCCCTTCTCCTGGGCTTTGCGATGGTAGTTCAGCTGCATTCCTTCTAAAAACTACAAAAACAATATTAAAAACAACAAATGACCTAATATAGTCAAGAAACACGGGCATCTCCTAAATGGCTACTTTACAGGAAAAGACAAAAACTGTCTTTACTTTCAATGTAAGTTAATGGAACCAGAATTGTTTCCAATATATTTTATAGCATTTCTATTGGCCTATTCATCATTAACTTTTCAAATGATGTAAATAAATATAATAATAATAAGTAATTTATTATTTATTAATTAAATAATATATTTATTATTTATTTATTAAAATAAATAAAACACACACACACACACACACACATACTTAAAACTGCATCATAATTACTGTACTGGCATATCAGAGCCTTTATTATGCAAAAATTGGAGATCAGGCACAGTTAAAGGTGCTGACATAAACAGCACACTGACATGAACAAACACGCTGACTTGGCACCTGATAAAATTATCTACCTGTGGTTCTCCACAGATGTCAATGTAGTGGGCTCCATTCTCTATGCAGGCCTTAACAACGGGCTCTCCATAGAACCTGTACTGGGAGAAGGGGGAACACTAGTTAACACTTAGGATTGGTTTCCATTCACAACAGACGGCCAGGATCACAGTAAACATCTTGTTAACCACTTTCATCCAAAACAGCACTACTGCTGTTGTGCACACAGGACACTGGGGACAGGATACACGCTACAGATATGCAAGCTTTCAACACACATTGCAACTTACTGGCCCCACGCAATTGAGGATGACGACGCCTTGCTTGCACATGATGGTCAAAGACTCTGGCTGAGCCACGTCTGCCACAATGACCTCCACACTCCGCAGCTCTGGTTTACCTGGAAACAGTGGGGCATTATTAGGATATGTATTAAGGACTTCATCCATTACAGACACAATTAATTCAGGAAAGGTTTCATGGACATGTATTAAGCCTAATCTTGGGCTAAATCATAAATGTTTATCAGTCTAGGCTTAAAAGGAAATGTGTAACTGCACACAGTTGTACACCCCTTACAAGTGCAAACTCAACTAAAAAAAACTAGTATCTCCAAAATGGCAACTTTACAGGAGAGGCCAAAAACATTCTTTACTTTCAATGTAAGTCAATGAAACCAGAATTCCAAGCATTTTAGGAGCATTTCCATTGGTCCATTCATCATCTAATTTATAAATAATGCAAACGCTAAAAAATTTATTAAAATCGACAAAAATGGACATACACATTTTTCTTTGGACAGCAATGATATGTTTACATTTGAAGGGCTTTCACTAAATTAGTCTGTTTTAAAGGAGCAATTGTAAGATTTTTGGTTTTAACATTTCAAAATTATCAACGGACTGTCAAGAAACAACTGGTTTGATGGTACATTTATGTACTGTGCTCTCGAGAGATCTATCAAAGCGAGCATGCTGACCAGCTAGCTCCAGAACATCTTACCTGTAATACCACTTTTGTAACACATGAGGCAACGGTTAGTCGCTGTAGCATCAAGTAAAATAAGCCCAACATGAGAGGATGAAGTAGGACTGCTGCCTCAATGGCATTTTGTAACATCTTGTCAATCATGTTGAAGGTTCTGCCTCCAGTTAGATAGTTTGAGGACAGATGGCCAATGAAAGGAAGAGTAAATTCAACAATGGCTGAAGCTCTCAGCAAGAAAAATCAGCAAAACAGAAGAAGTCATATAAATAGATACAAAACCAGAGTTTACATTGGTGCTGCTTTTCACTGCTGGAGACGCTCTTGGTGAGTAACAGAATGAAGTTGGTTATAATAGGAATAGACACCACAACTTTGTGGTGATATGTTGCCCCCTATTGTTTGAAGTATGAATTTAACAGGTTGTATCATCTTACACATTGCTGATTTAAAGCATAATTGTTTTTAAAAGTAAAATGTGAGAGCAATACTGAGCAAAACTCAAGATTCAATATCAGTATCAGAAAATAAAAAGTGGCATCTCTACTACCAATTCCAATATAACTGGCTAACTGACCCTGCAGTGACCACTAACATCAAAGCCCTTCAGCTGAAGCCTTTTGTTTTTTGAATGGCGGATAATTACACTGTGTGGGTTTAAACTTGTATTGTCAATCCAGGCAATTTGAGATGAGAGGATTGCCTAAACACTCAATAGCAGCCCATTCCCATCCCCCTATAATCCCATCCTATAATCTCAATATTAAAAAAAATCTGCTCGAGCATCTAATCCCTGCTTTCTGTGAGCGCCTGTGTAGACTCAGAAACAGTGTAGGCCCACAAAATGATAACAGGCCTACATACACAGAAGACTAACTACTGAAATTAAACAGGATCTTTGTAGTGTTAGAAAAAAAATTACGGCTGTGTTTACGTTCTACTTTAATGGCGTATTTGGTTAAGCCTCTTAAAGTCGAACTGGGAGAAACACTGTTACACGTGTGAGCTGTTTAAAAACAGTGTGGACTCCTAGTTCAGTACTGACCATGCAAACACTTACTTAACACTTCCTTTTGTCAACGGTGTGACAACGTACTGTTTTGGTGCCCACAACGTTGCTGAAATGCGATTCCTCAGAAAGCTGAGAGAACGTTATCCGACAACGTTGTGAGAACATAGTATCAACGTTGTCACAACCTCCTAGAATCCTTCATACGTTCCATTGTATCTGCATGGAACTCTAAGGAATTGTGTTGCCAGCAGGTAGTAATAAGATCATAAACGTTGTAACAACGTTGTGACAACCTTGTCCAGACAACGTAAAAAGCGCCACCTGTTGACAGCGTTGTAGCAACATTGTAAGAAAGCACGTTAGACAGCATAGCGACAGCCTTGTGTGTTGGCTGGGTGAAGCGTGTCCGGCGTGTTGTGCTCCAGTAAAGCTCTCCTACACGTACTGAGTGTTTGAGCAGCCTGAAGCAGAACTTTCTCCAGCCGGTCGCGGTCTCTCCCAGCTACCGCCCATCTTACAGTCCCGCCTGACCCCGCCGAGCACGCTCTGGCCACTTCCTCCACCACAAACCGGCCGGTGAAGCCAGAAGCTCCGAACACGATCATGTGGTACGGCCTTTCGCCTCCTGACGGTGAAGCCGCCGCCATTGGGTCAAAGCGCCGCGTCCCACCGCCGAGAGCAGGTAAAGGAGAGGAGAGAGAGGAGGAGCGCGGCTGGGTGACGGCTTCTCTGTGTAAGTGAGACGGTTTCTCGCTGTGCAGTATGTGCACCGACCTCTAATCCGATTACACGAACACACTGCGCACACAAAACCACATGCTGAATTATTCTAGAAACCGAGCTTCATCTGGCCAAAGAGCGACACCATGTGCTGTGAATGTCTTATTACAGCGCTTGGCCTGACAGGAACGGGGGTTTTATACTAATATTTATACTGACTACGATTATTATACGATGAGCTCCATGTCTAATTTCAAGAGTGCCTTAATCAAAATAAGAAAATAATACTAATATTTTTTGTTGTGTAATACAGCGATTTATTTATTAGGTATATTGCAGCATACTTGCTGATCAAATAAAGGTGAACACCACCGATTTTTAAAAACATTTCTGCTTAATTAAATAGTTAATATGTCTAATGTGAATAAATCCTTTAGAGTGGTTTGATGTGAAATTTCTGTTTTAGAGAACTGTTTCCAGTGGTGGTGGTGATAGGAACCAAAAATTTAAAGGAGCAATATGTAAGATTATTTTAGTTTATAACATTCAAAAATTAAAAATTAAAAATTATCAACAGAAGGTCAAGAAACAACAATTCTAATGGTTGGTCAAAGATATCTATGTATTATGTTGCACAGATACCTGCTAAGGTATCATGTTAACCAGCTAGCCCTTATTATTCATGTTGAAGATGAAAGAAAATTGACTAACACGCAAAACAACTAATCACAAGCCTGCTGTTTGGCATGATGTATATTTGAAGACATTCTTGAAAATGGAGTCACGAGATAAGTAGCAGTAGCCTTCCCCACCGCTGCTGTGTTCAATAAAAGAGCAACGTTTCCCACTTTTTCAATAAAAGAGCAACATTTTCTTCTGCTGTGTCTTCTTTTATGCCAACGCCACCCTGGGCCGTGCAAGGAGTGGTACTACCACAAACCCAAAGCCTGTTGAGCAGTTTGAGATTGTAAGAGAGTTGGCTGAACACTCTGCTCTCAGTCAGCAACATATTTGCTGCTCTTTGACACAAAAATCAAGATATCAAAAATGCCATGGCTGTTCTCAGAACCACAGATTTTATTCTTAAAAACATGGAAATAAAGACAACCAGCATAAAAGTTTTGAACATACAAAGAAACACAAATTAAATACAAAGAATCAAGTCCCCACTATGCCCTCAGTCATAAGCAGCCTGTACTAATGGTAAACACAAACATAGCACGATTATAAAAGGATTTACACAAAAATAAGAGCAAATTATTGTTTACATCTCAGCTTTATTGTACATTTTGAAAACAAAACTCCTCTTATCTTTTCCAGTTTAAAGATTACATTGAGATTGAGATTTTTTTTTTCTTTGTCTTATAATTTCTTTTCCTATGATTTTACAGATACAAGGTTTTGCTCTTAGATGTGCTACTGTCATTTGTTGTGTCCAGTCATTTTACAAAACCCAGAACTGACTGCAAGGGAAGCACTTAATTCGCACTTAAATTGACATTTGCAAAAACGAATAAAAAGTTAAAGTACATTAAGTACATTAAGTTTTTGACATAGCAACGTTAACACTGCACAACAAATTCCAAATGCTAAGCACACTGTGCTCACGTTTAGTTGCATAATTAATAAAATATCAACTACATATCCAAAAGTATCCAGAGACCCTCAAATGAGTGAATTCAGCCAGTTTAAGGTGCTTATACTGGTGTTCAGCTAGTTCAATTGTTTGTCCATTGCCAATAGAATAGGAAGCTCTGAAGCTGTGGAGCAGTGGAACTGTGTTCTCTGGAGAGATGGAGCTCATCCAATACATTTGGGGAGAGTTGGAGTGTCTGATCCAGTACTACTAATCCAATGTCAGTACTAGACCATACTAATACTCCTGTGGCTGAATGCAAATAAATCCATACAGCAGTTTTCCAATATCTAATGTAAAGTCTTCCCAGAAGAGTAGATTGGACATCTGGAAACTTCTGGACATATAGAGCAAAATAGAAAACTAAGATTTATGATCATTTCTGTGGTAATAATACCACTAAATGTTGATTCAAAATAAAGCATCAAAAAGATATCCTAAAAATAAATGAACATGTTTCATAATGTATGCTGTTTATAAAAAAGACCTGCCATCAGTGCATAGAATTACTGCTCAGTCAATAGTGGTTTTCTGTGAATCCAGCAGTGTTGATGCACTGCGGAAGCATAGTTCAGATCTGCTGAATATACTGAATAATGTGTCGATGCACTTCACATACAGTGGTTACAGTAATTGACATTAAGGCCACGTTGGTTCATGCATAAATGCAGTTGTCCTAAAATCATCAGGAAAAGAGGTATCCTGTCGCCTATTGGCAGTGTAAAGAGACAAAGAGAGGTCAATGGAATAATAGGAGTTTCTCTTCAGTGGCAGTGCAATACACTGAGTTGTCAGTTTATTAGCCACATCTGCCTTGTACCTGCACTCATTGTCCATTCATCAGATTCACTTACAATAAGGTGCTCTCTGAAGGTACACAGTTATTAACTGTTGTCCATCTGTTTCTGCTCATCTTCTGCTACGTCCATCAACGGAAAGCGACCACCATAGTTCTACCGCTCACCAGATTATTTTCCTGGTGCTCCTCAGCACAGTAGTAACACCAAAACGGTAGTGCTATGTTAGCTGTGCTAGTACGTGTGGAACTATGATGAGCTGGGAGTAAACCAGTGTGTGATAACGTCCACACTCCGCCATACAGGTCCAAAATAGAAGTCCATGTTTTGTGAGAAGTCTGTACAGACGTTCGCGTAAGCTCCGCCCAGCAAGCAGTAGACTGCAGTCCCGCCCATGCTGATCACCACGGTTACCAGGCACAGGAGGAGGAAAATCAAACAAGAGGCTCCGCCCACTTCATCTGCAAATTACAACATCCAAACATTACACTAAAAATATCAGTCAAAATTCAAAAAATAGGTGACAAAGAAAAGAAGTAACTCCAGTATATTACACTACGTAGTAACATACCACTATCAAGTGCATCTTCTGTTTCAGTGAAGCGGACTTTGCGTTTGAAGGGGCTTCTTGATGAAGAGCGGTCAGCTAGATCATCTTCCTCTTGACATGCTCTTTTTTTCAAGATGGAAACAAGCCCATTGGAGGGAAACATCTATAAATGCAGAAATAAGAGCAGAACATCGTACAGATCCCTATGAAATAAAGGCCCACAAATACTAGAGACATAAAAACATGTTGATATACTGGAATATTGCAATATCATGCCTGTGGTAAGGTGTCAATTGTCAAAAACACAATATTGATTTTTAATGAATAGTTAACATGCAGAGGCTGGTGGCAGACAGTGGCTAATTTTATGTTTATGTTTGAATCCAAAGACTGGATAGCATTGTTGTAATGCATCTTCAGCCATTAGACTCTTCCACTCCAACATAAACAAAAGCAATACTAGAAAACCCTGCTAACAGAAACATAATATACCACTGTATATTGACTCCTGTATCAAAATACATATCACCAGGTGAACACACCAAGTACACAGCCCTACTAAACAGTGGGCAGAGTGTTTGCCAGGAGGAGTCAAAGTGCAATGAATCATAAATATACATACATAAAAGGCATGTTGGTTTCAGCTAGACACGTCAACGGTGTCGCCATTCAGGAAATTGATATAGTCCCAATTGAAGAGACAGGTAATCTCCAAAATAACACCATTTTAATAATATTGCACATAAACGAGCGAATGCAGCTCTCAACACATGGAAGATGTTATGTGTAGATATGACTGTGTGGTTGGTGAAGCAGAGCGAACTCACTGATGTGCTTTTTTATATTAAACTTATTTCATTTAAAATAATCTTAACCTGACATGAGCTTATTATATTTATATATTTATAACGATTGTTAAGTAAACATTTCCTAATCTGTCTGGACATTTCAATTATAGTAGTACCTTCTTACTGGGTTTTTATGTGTATGAGATTAGAAGCAATTCACACATTCATAGGTTTGCTGATGTATGCTTGCACTGAATTCAGTTTTTAGACCATAGCTGACTGAATACTTTTCCTGCTACAATCGCAGTTATAAAATATATGCTAAAAGCTACAGAGAACATTCAGTGCTATCTAGACGAATCTGTGCCTAAAAATCACATTTGCAAAAAATGTGGCCGATTTAATCACTAAAGCATATCAAATGTCAGTACACTTGTATCTGCTTCAACATGGCAGATGTGGGGCACATCTCCCAAAACATGGCCTTTATGTATTAATATCTATTCACTTGAATGGGGTACAGTTTGAGTAAAGAGTTTGCAAAAAAAAATAATATCCAGGATGCATGATCTGAGTCAGCCAAATATTGAAACCAGTCAGGTAAATTAATTATACTGCTAAACATTACCACAGAAACATTACCGTACACTACTCATTACTTATTGTGTTTAATTATGTCCTACTTTCAGTGTAGCATTCTGTTTCATCCATATTTTTAAACAGGCAACTAATTTTCTATATAAAAGTTTTAAATGCTAATTTGATCTACTTTGTGATTTTGGCTAATAAAAACTGCTAGTAATGTGAATTCATTTAGCTCCTGTGTGAACTGAAATGATAATTAAAGGCAGACTCCTAAATTTTGGCTGGAAAAAAAATAATGCAATAAGCCATAAAAATTTCAGATCAATGCCTTCCACACATATTTTTACTCCAAGTTAGAACAGCTGCTCTGTAATATTTGACTTTTTTGAATATTTCACATTTAAACTCCAGTTTAAGCACCAGTTATACACTTAATGGTGTTATGAAAGAGTCACCACATGAGGTCAGTGCCCACAGCAATTCAACGGAATTGTGTTGTGTAATATGTTTATGTATGTTTACACGCAATGAATGTCAAATATGAATAAATATAGCATAGTAAAACGTAAATAAAGGAAATAGTAGAGGCCTTATTGAGATTCCTGAATGTTCCTGAGAACTGAAGTGAGTGAATGAATGATAAATCAGATTTACAGTTTTATAGATCAGTGTATTTGTTTGCTTCCTTTCTACTGAGGTCTTGTGCAGTTGCACTATTACGCAAGAGGCCCACGCCCATCAGGCCAGGGAGTCTTACACTCGCTCAACAAGTTTTCAGTCAAATCCTGCAGCTGGCTGTTGCTCCTGCTGGTGACATCACAATGTTTTGTTTTCAGAGACAAATTGGGACACATTCTTCCAGCTGACCACTTGATGATTGAAAGCAGATGCCTCAAAGCCAGGCTGCCAATTATTGAGCTGTAGTTGATCACACCCTTAGACTTAGCCTATTAGAGATATCCAAACAATATAAAGTCCCGTCATGAGACACTAAACCATATCATATCAAAGACAAAAACTGTCTTTACTTTCAATGTAAATTAAAAGAGCCAAGTTATTTTGGAGCATTTCTATTGGTCCATTCATTATTAATTCATAAAATATAATATATTATCAATATAAAAACAGCAAGCAGTCATTCAAATGATGTAGTAAAATAAAAATGAAGATAAAAATAAAGATATGCAGATCCAATGTTGATTTAAAACACACTGGAACTGAGAGCTACTCTGGACCAGAATGATGTTCTGGGGAACTTGGGGAAACCTAACTTCTCCAGGGTTTTCTGGTGACTGACCTAAACTATTAGCTGTATTTCTGTTGCTGTATCAAAAAGCAGTATAAATCAAGTTTTGTACGAAAGTTATGGGTCAGTGTTAACCAAGGGTGTCCTGATTATTGCAACTTGAAATCAAGTTGATTAAAACCATAAGCTCATCTAAACCAGGGGTGTGGAGTCCTGGAGGGACAGATTCCTGCACAGTTCAGTAAAGCACTACTGATTCAGTGCTCAAACACATCTGATTCAAATCGCCAGTTGAAGAGACACTGTAGCCAAAACAAGGACAAATGTAACCATTGCTATATCTGTTGTACACATGGTTACTTGTACTCTACGGAGTGGTACCACTGTAGTCCCCAGAGTGAGATTTTCTAATGACATATCTTGATGGATCATTTGAAAAGCTAAACCAGTTTTTCTCTCCTTTGGCTGGCAAATGTAGAAAGTAGCCAGCTAACACTGCAAGCATGAAAATGCTTGTATGCATGAAAAACATGAAAATCCTCTTGCAGCCATATCAATGTTATAACAGTCTTCAAATGAAGGGGAATGTCCAAGCAGACAGAGATTAGAGTACCCCAATGACTCAGATGACAATAAGAAGTTAAAAGCTGAAGTAAGCAGGTAGCGACTGCTTAGTGGATGATAAATAACACATGTTGGGCATCATAATGAGTGAAAGAATACAGAAGAATAAAAACATGAAAACAATATAAATCCTGAACTCTGTTGAACTGATAAGGATGAGGGATACAGTGCTGCAATACAGAATACTACATAACACATATATACTACATAACACATATACACAACAAAACTTTTGTTTTAGGTTTACTGTCATTCTCAGAGCAGAGAAACCATCTAAGACCCTGGCCTACAGTTCTTTGTCCCTGATCTTTACATACTTTCAACCTATTAAATGGATGTGGCCTACCAGTGTACCTAAAGTATTACCACACGCTTAATCTAATATTAACCCTTTAGTTTGCATGGCTCCTGATGGAACACTGACCATCAGGGCGTCCTCCTCATGTCAACTGGGTGTCAACTGCAACACCCTCAATTACATCACTGTGTCATCTAGATGTACCAGAACTGAGATAGGATAGGACTAATTCAGTTCACTCCCACTTTTCATAAAGTCTCAGTCAGAGACTGCCTCTACCAGTGCAGTTTCTAAAGCTTTGCAACCCAGAATTCAAACACATGTTCTCTCAGCTTTTCTTTTTTAGCGTATTTAGCTTATTAAACTGTAAACACTGTTTGACCAGAGGATGATGGGTCTGCCCTTGTGAGCCTTGGCTGCTCCCAAGGTTTCTTCCTCCAGTCAGAGGGAGTTGTTCCTTGCCACTGTCGCCTCTGACTTGTTCACTGGGGGATATATTTTGTAACTGTCTCTTTTCAAAACATCTGTAAAGCTGCTTTGTCACAAAAAAGAAAGCGCTATACAAATATTTTTTTGTATACATTTTTTTTTTTTTTTTTTAACCTGTCATGTCTGGCAATTTTCGCAATCGGAATGGTAATCCGAATGCACTGATGTACCAAACATATTTGCTTTTACAAGAACAGCTCTATAGGTTTCTATAGCCTCTTCTTGTTAATGTTTGTATTTTTATTTAATTTATTTATTTATTCAGCCAGACCTGACAGGCAATAAAGGAGAGGAAAAAGAGGAGAGAGAAAAAAAAGAAAGGAGAAAGAAAAATAATAAGAAGAAAGTAAAATAAATAAACAACAATAATAATAATCTAAAAAAAGAAATGGGATTTTTGTTGGCTTATATATATATATATATATATATATATATATATATATATATATATATATATATATATATATATATATATATACACACACACACACATGCGTTTGTGTGTGTGTAATATCCAAATGGAATTGGAAAACTAGCTAGTTACTAATGGGCTTGGTATGGTCATATGCAAAGGTTTGCGTGCCCTTACGTACATTACGACAGCAGTCCTCTCACCTCTTCAACTTTAATGAGATTAGCCAGCTCCTCTCCACACAGCGGCTCTCCTCTGGCCTCCTCCTCCTGGAGCTCTTCCATCAAACTCTCGTCTTTCAGAACCTCTTCTATGTCCTCTTCTTCACCATCCTCCTCCTCCTCCTCCTCCTCCTCCTCCTCATCTTGTTCTTCTTCTTCATCCTGCAGTTGGGTTTGTGGCTGTAGGGCGTCGTCTGTCTTGGCCGAGGTTCTGCTAGTCGTCTCCTGAACTTTAATGCCGTCCACTGTCACTTGCCTTAGGCTTCTTTTCAGCGTCAGGTCAACCACATCCTACAAAACCACAGCCTTGCTTACCACAGACGCCAAAACCTATTTTCCACTTAAACAGCCGTCATTCTGAATTGATTTATCGTGGATGAGAAAGAACCTCTTTGTTTCCTCACCTTTTCCAGAGTGCGATTAGGTCTGAAAGGGAGAGAAGTGAGTGGCCTCAGTCATTTTATGTCCAGGACATTTTAATGAGCACATCAACATTCAGGGTGCACCGCAGCAAAACTGTGCCAAATGGTTTTTGGTCTGCAGTAAATCTTTGCATGCACATGACACACTGTAGGTGTGGTAGCCCTACAGTAAAAGACACAGCATGAAAAGACTGCAGGAAAGGCTAAAATAATACATTCAGGAATGCGCTGTTAATTAGGCGTGGCTTCTTGTCTAGACGTGAACGTTTTGTGGGGGAAGGTTTAAAGCGAGGTTCAGGCTACATTTGTGGTAAGGATGTCGATTAGCTGTGCTCTATGCATCTTGTGAACATTGTTTGTTACAGGACAGTTTAATTAAAGCTACAGAGAGACAGGCTAGACACGCAGATGTGACTGAACAGGCTCATGCTTTGGAAAAAGGTACCCACTTGCTAAATCTGTTCTTGCTCACCCCTGAGAGCAGTGCTGTTGTCTGCTGAGGGAGATTGTCTGCTTTAAGGGAGCAATTTGTAAGACCATGCAAGCTGCTGAATTCATACTCCAAGCGACAGGGGGCAACATATCACCAGAAAGTTGTGGTGTCCACCCCATCATAAGAACTGCACAGTCCCTTCCTCGCAATGTTAGCAGTAACAGTTGTTATCAGTCTAGAAGCCAAGTTAAAAATGCATTCATGTTGTAAGTCATCAAAATCACAATTAGATATGTTTTTCGAACCATTCTTGTACAGAGGTGAACCGCTTACTTGCCCAGAGAGTGAAACCGAAAAACAAAAAAATATCTAATTGTGATTTTTATGACTAATACTGTGACTGTGATGTCAGTTGCGATTATTTTCTTTAAATTAGGGTTAATGCCTGATTTAGTGCCAAGAAGATCAAAATAAAAAAAGGGAAAAAACTTTATCTGGTTTGAGATAAAGTAAGAAACTACCTTGAATGTGGGGGGAGCTTTTAAGTACAGCTGCTTCAGGATTTTTTTGGGAGTCTTTTTATTGTTTTTTTAATACTTGCTGAATGCAAAAAAAGACATGCAGTCAGTACTTCCAGGAAACCAAATATTTGTATATCACATTCATATACAATATACAACTTTAGCTGCTCATCAAAAAAAGAGGATAGCAAGCTCAAAGGGACAGTTACTGCAGGGGTAACTAAAAACATGTCTTTTTTTGGCCGTTTTACGCTGAATAGAAATAGAATTGCTGTTGTACCTATATACGTGGATATGTATTCTACTATTCAGGAATGGATAAAAGCACCTGGATTCCCAGTAGTTAGTTAATGTACTGTGAGGGGTGGTAATGTAACAATGAATTCAGTCAATCTGATGAGGCTGAAAGATACAGCGCTGTGTTACACAACAACAGAGTCAGTTTACCTTTATTAATAGCTGCTGGGATGACGTTGTGTCTGACGTCTTTAATCAAACCCTTAATTTATACTGGGAGGTCCCTGGAGTCTTACCTCTGGTGTGTTTTGCAGATGCGGCTCAGAGAGTCCATGCACTTTGACTCTGCGTCACTGCAGTTTGTTTTCACAGGAGTGTCGTTTTTGGCTTGAGCATCAGCCTTCCACTGGGATTCTGAAAGCAGCCATGATTAGAGTTTAAATGTAATGATTGCCTATTAACTTCTATACAGTCACTCCAGATCAAGGCTGATATGTATTTTAGAAAGGCAGAGTTTAACCGCTCAAGTGTGTCTGTCCAGACAGTGTAAATCCTGCCTGGTGCCAAAAACGCATGTTTCTCCATGACCTGTCATTCACAATGACCTTCTTCTCCTGATGTTTTTGTTACTCAGCGTATTTGTTTTGTTGTTCTGTTTGTTTGTTTTTTTCTCAGTAGCACCTTAAACGTCTCAAAGCACTTTAAAATGTCCTTATGTTTTCATGGTTGTCATGATCACCTAGTTGAATATGGTGCCATCAGACATCAGACATTAGTGCTCTGTGTTTTTTACTTTCATGAGAAACGTACAACTCTGGCATACAGCCACAAAATGTTGGTGTCAGATGGGGTAAAACACATACACTGTATCTCCAAAAGTATTCACTCACGCATCCAAATCATTCAGTTCAGGTGTTCCAATCACTTCCATGGCCACAGGTGTATGAAAACAAGCACCTAGGTATACAGACTGCTTTTACAAACATTTGTGAAAGTATGGGTCGCTCTCAGGAGCTCAGTGAATTCCAGCATGGTACCGTGATAGAATGTCACCTGTTCAACAAGTCCAGATTTAGATTAGTCAGATTAGCTCAATAACAGTGGCTAAAAAGCTTCATGGAATGGGTTTACATGGCTGAACAGCTGCATCCAAGATTAACATCACCAAGCGCAATGCAAAGCGTCGGAGTGCACAAAGCAAGGTCCATAAAGACATGGATGAGCGAGTTGGTGTAGAAGAACTTGGCTGGCCTAAGTCCTGACCTAAATCCGATAAAACAACTGTGGGTTGAATTAGAGTGGAGACTGCGAGCCAGACCTTCTCAACCAACATCAGTGTCTGACCTCACAAATGTGCTTCTGGAAGAACGGTCAGAAATTCCCATAAACACACTCCTAAATCATGTGCAAAGCCTTCTATAAAGAGTTGAAGCTGTTATAGCTGCAAAGGCTGGGGTAGGGTCATATTAAACCCTATGATTAAGAATGGGATGTCACTCAAGTTCAGATGCGTGTGAAGGCAGATGAGTGAATACTTTTGGCAATATAGTGTATTGTATGTATACATGGGTCACTGGACAAATCCCCTGACACCAATAGTAGCTGTTTGTCATATATTAACACTATATGTCCAGGTCTCATCAATTTATGTAATTAAATGTAAAAGTGTATAACAGCTGTGAGCTGAACTAAGACCAGCCATCCTCCCCGAGAAGAAGCCCAGGGACTTGTAGGTTCAGGAAATGTATTCTGTGTGTTTTCTATATAAGCTGGCTGCAGTTGTTTATGTGCCCAACAAATGAACCTGATTTTAATCTGTAATTTATTCCTGATTTATTTGGAATTTTTGCTTCTGGTTGTTTCTAAACTGTATTTTATTTTATTTTCAGCACTGTTTGTAGAACTGAGTGCTTGTGTAAAACTACAGATGCATGTTTTAATTGGATGTATTGTCTTTTTTTTTTTTAGTGTGCCGCAGCTTATGCCATAACACACACTGTGTCACCCGCAAGCATTTCAATTTGTTTTCACGCTTCCCTTTCACCTAGTGAACTGTGCCTACAACACCAACACTGTGCTGAAACACGAGACAAGCAATCTGCAGCACTCTGCAGCACTGAGCTGAGTCGAGGTGACAGTTAATCACTGGAAAGACACGCAGACAAAGTGTTTCAGTATTGAAGAAGAAAAGAAATCTCACTAGAATCTTTCTAAAGCGCTGGCTGTTGATACAGAACGTGTGTTAAGATCATAATATGTAACAGTACTCTAGTTTGATTTGGCTAAGTACAGATATTTGTGCATTTTGTTTATTTATTTGCTGTTTATAGGATTTTTACCAATGACTGTCACCTCGCAGCAAGACAGGCCTGGGTTTGATGCTGTGTAGAGTTTGCATATTCTCACAGTGTCTGCTAGGTTTTCCTTTAGGTGCTCCAGTTTCCTCCCAAAGTCTAAAGACATGCACTCCGGCGAATTGGAGATACTAGAATTTAGAACTATTTGCCCCTTATGTTTGCACACATAGGGGAATCTGACCTCTTATTCAAGCCATGTGTGCAGTGAAACTCTGGTTTGATTCAGGGGATCGAACCAGTCAAAAGGCTGGTTCTCTAACCTCCAGTCCACGACTGCCCCTGTGTGAGTGTGTGTGTCTGTCCTGAGATGGACTGGTGGCCTGTCCAGCATGTTCCCTGCCTTCTACCCACTAAAGGGCTGGGATAGGCTCTAGCCCTCTCCACGACCCAAAAGGATAAGCAGCTTAGAAGATGAATGAATGAATGTGATCTCAAGAGTTTGTCAAGATCACAACTTATCTTGAGATCACTACACAATTAGGTTGTGACCTCACTGTAACAGCCCAGAAAATGATAACCACCTCATGGCCTCACTGGATTTAGTAACATTTACGAAACATTTTAAAAAACTTTTTGTTCATAAATTAAATAAATAAGAATTAAAATAATGATTTAAGGTTAAAAAAGAGATCTTTAATGAACACTTGGAACATTAAATAATGACTGATTTCAATAGATATACCTAACAGATACTCAGCAGTACATACAATAACATGAATATGTGTCTAGTTTAACCCTTGTTGTGCGTTAGAAGGGCTTTGCTTGGCTTGTGCATCAAAGTGTTAAAAGAATGGAATTGCGCACCACTAGTGCTTTCCTGTTTATTAGTGAATAGTATATGTGCCATTGATATATTGTGCACACCTGGTTTGTGCTTGTGTATGATTTGGCTTCACCTCACTTACCCCACTCCTGCTGCAGGGAGGCCAGGTTGGAGAGCAGTCTCTCGTGGTACAGCCGCTCCAAACGCAGAAACTGAACGGCCCATGGGTCTGACGCAGCCAGTGAGTTAAAGAGAAACGCCCTCAGGGCATCTGGGGCCATTCAAACCACAGTCTTCACCACGCTTACCACACTGCATGCCGTATTCCCTTAAACAGATTGTCTGAACTTTAAATGGAATCTCGGGATGAAATCTCGGGTTTTGTTGTAAGGAGCACTATTACACGCACAGACAAATAATCCAGCACTTTATTACATAACATTCATTAAAACTGGATTCCTTCTTCCTTAGAAACACCCGAAAAATCAACATGGAAAGACACACCCTCGCGAGCTTTCTTCCAGCCACGCTGGCCCGGGTGGCTATGACAACGGCACAAACAGGGTGGAGAATTCTCCGAGGTAGCGAGAGGAAAGAGAGCAGAAAAGGGGAAATGACACAGAAGAGTGTCGTACATGTCACTGTAAACAGATTTCTCATCTCAGTCAAACAGAGTGAAGTGCTCGTGATGATTCAGACTCTGTTTCTTCTGCAGTGTTTCACTTTCACTTTTAAGTGAATTAAGTGGGAAAACACACCTGCAAAGGTTTCCAGGACATTGTGCAGTTCCTTCCTAAAGTGTATTTTTTATGTTTGCACCTAAACATACTGCTATATCATCGCTGTCCAAAGAAAACCATGCTCTGCCATTTTTGTTCATATTTATTTTTTTCTGCATAATTTGAATTTATAATGTTTGAAAAATTCATAATGATCAGATCAGTAAAAAAGCTCCAGAACCCTTTAGAATAAAACCACTTTTGCATTACAATACATTAAAAGTTAACAGTTTTTGGTCTCTCCTGTACACATAGTTTTTTGAGATACATGTCTTTCTTTATGTAGTGACAACATACTAAATAAATTAAATTGTTATAAAGATAAGTTTAAATACACATTAAATTGAGTGTTTTTGAGTAGCAATGTAAAATATTTAAGGGTGTAATTTGTAAACATAACTGACTGCTATTCTAAACATACTAAAACACAGTGTTATTTAGTTATACTGTAACTGCAATTAACTTAAGTCCAATTATCTATAATTTATTATCTATCATTTATCAAATCCAATTTTTTTTTTCTAAATTACTAACTAAATGTAAAATCATTAAACAAATAAACCTTTAATAAAAAAGTACTAAAGTCGCTAAACACGACTGTTACATATCCTACTATATTTGAAATATATATTTTAATGGGATGGATGGATACTCACATTGGATTGGTAGTTAGTTTGAGTTATATTTTAAATAAATGCTACTGAAATGTATAAAGCATACTTTAAAAGTATTTGCTTTAAAATGTGCCTTAATATTACTTGTAAGTCTTAATTCCAGTTAAATATGCTTGTGTTTAAGGGTGCTTCAGTTAAGAAATGCATTTATTCATGATTATTTCCTTACAGTAATTTATAACTACACTCTATTTATAAAAAATATAAAAATGTATATACATATATACACACTACTGGGGTGTATTTTGCAGCACTCTGCTTTGAATGTCATCCTCTGTTATGTAGTTAAAATGTACGAGGTATGGCTTCATAGGTAGTACCTCTTACATCAGTTGTTCCTCCGGTTTTGCAGTTTTAATAATCATAACACAGTCTAAACAGCCCTCTATTTAATATGTTATAATAACCATTTCCAGGTCTTTCCTAACAGGCACTGTACCTCTCTGACCAGCCATGATTGTGACTGTGTTACCAAAATGGTGAAGAAGTCCAGGCAAAAGGATACAGTCCTCCTCGAGGAAGTACGCTTCTGCTATCTGCAATGAAAGGAAGCCATTAGAGGAGAAAACACTGCATTCTCTGTACCTACTTTAACCCAATTTCCTTTAGAGGAAATATTTGGCAACAGTGTACTTACAGTCCCAGCTGAGCTTAAATCAAGGCCACATCTACTTGTAGACCAATGCATGTAAGTTTTGTTGGGGATACAAAATTTAGGTCATGTGGTGGAGTCCTAATTAGATTGTAGCTCTTTCAGCAAAAACACTTTTTGGGATTCCATAGATAGTCACTACTGATTACATCGATCAGCCACGACACTGAAACCACCTCCGTGTTTCTACCCTCATTGTCCATTTTATCAGCTTCACTTACCACATAGGTGCACTTTGTAGTTCTACAGTTATAGACTGTAGTACATACAGGACTTAACCTCTCTCACCCTGTTCTTTAATGGTCAGGACCCCTACAGGACCACCACAGAGCAGATATTATGTAGGTGGATGGATCATTCTCAGTACTGCAGTGACACTGACATGGTGGTGGAGTGTGTGGTACGAGTGAATCAGAAACAGCAGTTCTGTTTTTTTCTGATTTATCCATTTATAGTGGGTAAATAAATGTAGATCTAATAGTTATAATAGATGTCGTAAGGCCAAATAGTCCCCAAGGAAATTTGGCCCTATTAGATTTACCCCTATTCTACACTATTCCACTACTTTGACCCGTGTAGGCTCACTGGTAGGTTTGGATTGTAAATAAAATGGCAGTATTTGCATTGTAACCCGTGGTTCCTATCATCACCAGTCTGAGTCAGTAAGTTTCTCCACAGTGAACTATTACACATCAAACCACTCTAAATCACTTTGTTTACATCTCAGCGAATAGAAACAATGGAAAAAATTGCTGAATTCTCTGAAAGCAAGATCTTGGGAGCCTCACGTGTACCAGGGAAGCTGTACACGTCTGACCTTAACCTCAGGCCTTTAAGATGTGAGCTTATTTTTATTCTCTAGTACATTCTCATGTATGCTCTTATCCACATTGGTTCTCCTTCAGCAATTCATAATTCCTTCACATGGAAGAGATTAAGTGTGGCTAGTATAATTGTAGAACTGGCACGCTCACAGAAATCCGTGTTAAGCCCTGGCCATATACATTTGCCACAGGACTACCTTGACTTTACTGAGAGAGTGCAAAGACATATACATACTGCCTTGCCCACCTGGCTGGGTGCCAGCTTTAAGCCACCTTGTTATTTAACTCCTTAAATGCTCAAACCTGCCAGCCAGTCCAGGCTTCCCTTCCCGACCATCATAACACATAAGAATAACCCATAAATCATGCTTGCATTGTTTTTCTATGTAACGACAGTATAATAAGCATTGGAGTGTAATAAGTCTGTGAATTTAAGGGGTTAACAGAACCTGGACAGTTCTTAAACAGCTGGGTATGTACTAATATGTAAAGAATAGCTTTAGTCAAACAGCCATTGTGCTTATGTCACAATCTACCCGTTTAGATATACTTTATACTTTTTTTTTATTTTTTATTGTTACTTGTTTTGTTACTCTGACAACAAAACAAGTTTGTAGGCATTTAAATTCTTTTCAGCTCAGAAATTGGAATCAGAAATACCGCAGTGCCTTCAACAACAAAGACAGCATTGTGCTTTTTTATATCGTGATATTTTATAAGCTTCTAACACTGAAGGCTCCAATTCCACATGCTGGTATATTTAGTATGGACCAGCGCACACATGAACTACTCAGCAGGTTTCTGAATCTACTGCTGACAAGACAACAACTATACCAGGCTTACTTAGTACTGAACTGGTTTTACTGTTGCTTGATCAGCACTCTGATTCTGAGAAGTTAATACAGCTTTGTGCACATAAACAGGCCTCACAAAGTACATCACAGTCACGTCACTCATACTCCAGATCATTTACACGATAACTGTACATTAACCAGAAGAACTCCTGAGCACAAGCATTTTCTTTTACTTTTGTGAGAACTCTCACCCGGAGCTCACGGTACTAGTTGGTATTCAAAACATCCAAAGTGTCTCAACAAAATGCAAAATGTTCTAAATATGCAGGCAGTAGGTTTGATGGTCCTGATGATAAAGTGGCAGCGTGTGATAATATTCTAGTCTAAACATTTATACAGAATTGTAATTAAGTAGTGGTTACACAGTAAAACACTATTAAAACAAATAAGATTATCAGATCACAGATATTTACAAGAATTATGTTATTATTTATTAGTTATGTTACTATTTAAACCCAACACATTATCAGAGACAGTAATAAGTTAAATACATACAATTTGTCATTTATAGAGCACCTTCTATTTTGGTAGGTGTTTGTTCTAAACCCGGACCCCTAAATATGAGTTTAATTTTTAAACACATTTTAAATGCTGTCCATCTTTTTATGTCACGACTGAAACTACACACAAATAGCCACCCCTAAGAGTCACACCCCTATATTTTACAGCAGGAAGCAGACTGCATCACTGTCCCTCATGGCCACACAGTAAGCAGTTAGATGCCATTGTTTTCAAATCAATGTGTCCCAAATCAGTCAGTGTGTAACATTAAGAATAGTCACTTCCGAAACACATATGCTCTGCAATAAAGTAAACGTTTCACAACAAAATATTCAGATTTTTGTGTATAACCATTCAAAGCTGTGTTTGCTCGTCATGTACTGTGTAATGTTTATGAGTTTTGTTCAAAATCAGCTAAATTGCCAATACTGACACGTTTTCTTTGCTGCAAGATGATGTCATCCCATAACACAATCCAGAACAGATTTGGCGAGCTGACCAATCAGAGTAAACTGGCCTCATCGGGAGGTGGGGTTTAAAGACACAGGAGCTCTAACAAAGTGATTCAGACAGAGAGTGAATACAGATGTACAATATAATGACAAATGTTGGGAAAGCTGAAGCATGTTAATCTGTTATAGTACATGCCAAAATACAATTATGAACATATAATGGAAACAATCATAATTAAGGTACAGGGTCATTGGATTTTAGTCCAAGCCAGTGCTTAAAACTCTCACGTTGAACCAATTTGGTAGGATTATCCAAACACAAGCATATTGGACTTTGTTTGCTGAAGCTTGTCTGTAGTTACTCCAGTCATTTTAACATGATCATTTAGAAAAAGCTCTTCTAGTCAGGATTGTAAACGCCTTAAACAGCACTGTAAAGGTTTATGAGTTATATAACACATTTACAGAATTTTCCATGAGTTGGTTTAGACTTTGGACATGTCAAAGCCTAGATAGTTTAAGTAAAAACAGACACACAAAACAGAATTTGAAATAAATTTTAAAACTTATAAACTGCTCAGCAACAGGAGCGAGGACTCATATCATGAATCTTATGCTCATTATTAAACATATTCAATAAAAATATTGCTTCAAATTTCACAGTCTGTCTATATTACAGCATACAATATACATATCAGCCAACGCTAATTCTAACATAGAATAAATAAAAAATCTTTATTGTTTTATTAAACATCTGTTTGCATTTAATTGAATAATACTGATTTAGTTTTTTATGCCTAAAGAAGCATTAAGGAGTCTACAAACGTATCAGGAGCCAGACTCACCTGGTGTAAGGAGTGGGGCAGAAGCATGTGATCACTGTGCTCACCCAGAGAGCGTAGGGCGGCCAGTAAAGAGGGGCTGGGGCCAGCAGCTCTACAGGAATGACCTTCAAAAAGATACAAAAACACAACAAGTTAACGATTTATATCACTGGAAGCCATCAGTATGTTTTATGATATCTGTACAGATTGGTTTACATTTCTTGGCATCTTGGCAATTTTGAGATCTAGAAAATTAAAATATAAAAATGATACACATTTTACATCAATCAGTGTTTATTCACTACTGAAACGCATGTTTTCTGCAACTGAAGTAAACTTTACATGAAACATAATATGATATTATGTGTGTACAACTGTTCAAAGCTGTGTTTGCTAGTCCTATACTGTCTAGTGTTTTTAAGTTCTGCTTTACTTTTACTATTTTCTTACTATTGAAACAGTTTAGTTGTTATGATTGTTTTGGTAGCGAGGAAATGGAACGTTCAGACATTTATGTAAGTCATTATGCCTATTATGCTTTTCCAGTTGTTTTCTTTCCTTTAATGTGTTATGGAGCTTCTTGTGCATATAAATGGTAATACAGTCCAAAGTACATGCCAGAGGGTGAAACTATGTCCCACAAACCACTTTTCATAGCTGCCATCTTATTTTGTTTAGTCTGACAAAGAACGATACAAAAAATGGAAGTTCAGAAGTTAAAAGTATGTAAGGCTTTTTACTGAATTTCTAAATGCAATCATTTTTGTTACACTGTTGTGAAATATTGCTATCACTAGTGAAAATCATGTGAAAAGTGACGGTGTAGTTGAAACAGGTTTGGAAGGATCTGCAGGTGTGAATGTGTGGTATGTATTCATGTGCGTGAGATATTAGCCTCTAGGAGGGAAAGCTGACCTTACAGCAACCTTTCAGAAGTTCCCTTATACACAAAATGTACAAAGAGCATGTGTCTTCAGTTTGGTTTAGAAATTATTTGGATAGGCATGTTTACCCAGAGCACTTCCATCTAAGGAGAACTTTGTGGTGTCATTCTCAGATTTTTCTTCTGGGTTGTTACTCATCACGTCTTGTTCCTCTGCTCTCCAGTCCATAGCTCCAGTCTCCTTCAGCCTGTTCTGGTTCCCATCAGAAGCGGACAGGTGGGGGTTGACGATGCCGTCTGTGCTTTTAGCCCGGACACTGTTGACCTCCTCTGTTTTGGAGTCTCCCATAACATCAAAGTCCTCCTGCAGGTGATCATGAAGAGCCTCAACCTTAATCTAAAGTTCAAACCTGAAAGATGTAAACATTTTATAAAACGTTGATTTTGCATCAGAGATAAAAAGTTTTCTTCAAAGCAACAGTTCCACCAAAATTTCTATTTTATCTTAAACGTAATCAACACCTGCTTCATGTATAATGGTTGCCTCTTTACTTTTGCTCTGGAGTCAGGCCTGTATTACAATTACAATACCACGATTAGTATTTTTATATCATGCTGCAGCAAACAAAATGTGAATGCACTGGTTCAAAGCAAATAACAAAGCAGTGGCTGAAGAATTTTTTATTGGATCATTATCATTAACTTTTCTATTATTTTGTATCAACATCAACATCACATAGAAAACACTTAAATGAGTAGGTTCACTGTTGGATTTAGAACCATTTGTCATATGTGTTTTGCACACAGAGGAATTCGACCTCCACATTTAACCCCTCCGTGCAGTGAAACATTCACATATATACACACACACTAGTGAACATACGCACTAGGGGGCAGCCCTATCCACAGCGCCCAGGGAGCAATTGGGGGTTAGGTGCCTTGCTCAAGGGCAATTCAGTCGTGTCCTGTTAGTCTAGGGGATCGAACCGGCAACCTTCCGGTCACAAGACCGGATCCCTAACCTCGAGCCCTCAACCAATTGGAACCCCTGGAGTAATGTAAAAAAAATGTGTGGAATTAAAACAGGTGTACTTTAGCAGTGAACGCACTTAAATTAGTTTGGGCATTTGGAGTTTGGACTGAAGCACCAAAAAATTGAATATAATTGGCATGGGCGATATGGCAACAACACTTTTACATACAGTGCACTAGGGCTGCACCTAACAATTAATTTCTTAATCGATTAATGATTCTATTTTCTGATTAGTCGGTTAATCTAACGACTAATTTTCAGACTGTTCTAATGTCAGCGTGTTAAGAATTAAAATTTAGCATGAGAAACGCATGGCCATTCTACATTAAATGTATTAAAGTGTACCTTAACGCACTTAACCTATAAATGATTAAAAAGACTAAACGACTATGTTCTGACTCGACTTTTAGAAACGGTTAGCAATGCTACTTTTCAAGTGACTACTACTAAAAGAAACATCTTACATGTGTTAATAATCTTAAAATAATCTGCTAAAATAAGAAAAACAGGTAAACAAGTGTTGTCTTGCTGCTGTGTTGACAAAGCGCTTCGGGATGTTTGCGCTCCAAGTGCTCGAGCATAGCTGACACGTGCAGAGCTGACGCATACTTTGCAATGCATTGAATCACGTTATGCTAATCAACGTAATTTTGTAATTGATTACAGCCCTACAGGGCACTAGTGGCACTACATTTATAAAACTGCTATCCTAAAGTACAAAAGTACAACAGGTGCACTGATCATATGACTGACACTAACAATTCCTCCTAACAACTCTCTGTTGATCTACAGAGCTTCAAAGATTATGTGTTGCTGGAGAGACCATAATGCCCAGAATTCTCTGGCTCTCTTGAGAATTCTCTCTTTCAGGCCAGCATCTCAGCAAGACAGGCTAGGGAGTGCCTAAGCTGGATACAAATTTGGAGATAACGGGGCCCACATCTCAGGCTCCCTAGACTAGAAAGGCGATCCAGGTGTGTGATCTTGTTGCAGAGCTGCCTTCTCCTGTGGTTTTATTCATGATGTCATCAGCAATAAGTCGGCGCCAACTTGAAGTGTGCAACCTCTGGATCACAATACCACAGGACTCGTTTAACAAACAAGTACACAACAACACAAATTACACTATAACATGCAGTGCCAGTATTCTTTAACTACTGACAACATCTATAATAGGGCTGGATAGGTAAGAACCTGGCGATATAATATGTGTCATAATAAAGAGGTTATGATTTAATATATGATATGATAATAATTAAACATACATCAAGATGCTGAACTATCACACTATTAAAAACACACCTCCATAGGCGGAAACTTGCTGAAGCTAATGTTAGCAGATTACAACGCTACTGTCTAAATTATAATACTGCCCACTTCTATTTTAAATATCTTAAAACATGTAATATCCATGCCCTGTAAAAAACTGTCCAGTGCTGTGTTTTAATAATACACACTTTACATAGTTCCACTGCACTCCACAGTATAACTGTTTTCCAAAGAGTAAACATAGTCACTTTGATGCACCTGAAATATGATTACAAGCGAAATGATCTTTGAAAATCTAAAATCTAGAATTTTTTCCAAATAAATCTGTTCTTCTGCCCCACCTACAGCTTACTCTTAGACAAGGTGATGTTTTCCAACCCTGTCCTCAAACACACCTCCACACTTACCATTGCTCTATTCCAGTTCACAACACAATCAAAACCCTTACTCTGTAGTTCAGTTGTACAGGAAGCTGGTGTAGAGCAAAAACTAGGACTGCTTGAGTAATAGAGCCTCAAGGCAAAGCAGTGCTGTCAAACCCAGCTGCCCTGGTGGAAAACACTGACATGCACGTTCGTAAACAAGGAGCAGTAATGGGTGCAGGCTGCATTATTGATGGAGGAGCTCTAGTCCAAGTGCTGAAAGGAACAGCTATGGCAGGACGGCAGGAAGAGTTTGCACACGAGCACTCAGAAAAAAACACTGTCAGGACGGTAGCCAAGGCAAACATGAGGAATGGAAGCAGACAGGTGAAAGAAAAAGCCAGGAGGGTGCTTCTCATGACACACGCAGAGGTCTGTTCAGTATCAACAAGTCAAACACTCTGAACACCTACACTGTAAACCTCCATTACTTGTTAGCTTATTGCTCCGGTGGCACATTTTCAACACCAAGAACGTGCTGGCTGTTATTTTCTCAACTTGTTTCTTGTTAATTCAGGTCCCTAATTAACACATGGTCTCACGTTGCCAGACATAGTAACATTTGTGCGTGTTATGGTATCATGTCAAGTAACAAAGAACAAATACTTTGTTACCTTACTTAAATTGTAATGTTGGTTATTTATACTTTACTGGAGAAATTATGTTTCAGCTGACTTTATACTTCTACTCCTTACACTTACACTCCATTATCAGTACTTTCTACTCCTTACATTTTAAACATAGCCTCGTTACTCCTATTTAATTTCAGCTTGTTTTCATTCATGTACATTTACATTCCAGTAAAGGTTATTGATAACATTGTAGTTTAAATGTTTGCACCATTACAATACTTATAGTCATCAACTAGTCATCATATCTACCTCTGCATGAAACACATGTAAATGCTCAGTTGTACACAGATATGCTTCTTTAATAAATTTAATTGTACTAAACTACATTCATGTTCAATGGGTGTATATGTGGCTGAAACAGGAAGCCTAGCACATCCCAAATTTATCAACATTAACATTTTAATATAATATTATAGTCATTATGGCTTTTAGAAGAATAGGGTTTTTGGGGAGGTGGGCTAATGCACTATAGACCCCTGTGGTGCGGCCTAAGCTTTTGTCCTTAATAGCATTTTTCCCTTACATTACTTTTACTTTTATACTTTAAGTAGTTCTGAAAGCAGTACTTTTACACTTTTACTGGAGTAAAAAGTTTGAGCTGATACTTCAACTTCTTCAGAAGTATTTTTAAACCCTAGTATCTATACTTCTACCTGAGTAATGAAGGTAAATACTATAAACACCTTTGTATACTAATGATAGAAGCAATGTAACGTAGCAATGCAGGTAAACAGCATGCACAAGCAGACCCAACATCTATTGATGGAGGTGTGTTTTAGACGGCCAGACCATTATAAGAAGCACATTTTGTTTAATAATAAATATTTAATAATATTTTTGTTCTCTGTAAAGTAATGACTTATGACTGTCTATGAGTTTTGGCCACCTCATAAACACACACACACAAACATGCACATATACATATACATATGTGTATACATATACATATGTGGGTGTAGGCAAAAGTTTGGGTAAATAACATGTTTTTTTTATGTTTTCTGCAGAAAACCAACTTTTTAAAACAGATAAAAATGAATTTAAAGAAATAAATTGAGAACATTTAACTAGTGCAGTTCAAATGTTTGCATATGACTGTACATGCTGTATTTGAACACCCAATCAAACAAAAAGGATACTGAGATTTGTTTGGACATCTTCATCTACTGGATTACACCCCTTCTTACCAATCAACTCCCAGCCCTGCTTTAAAGCCTACATCTTGGAAATACATGGTTTTATTACAACAACAGTATGCAGGAGACCGCATTTCATCTTAGGTGTTTTTATAGATGTGTTCTTTATTGTTTTTAGAATCATGCAAACCTTTTTTCTGACTATCTGTCCAGATTAATATTACAGTATTTAGTGAAAGTAGGGCACCCTGTACGCTGTACTGCATTTAATCATGACTGTAAACATCAGTCCAATAAACATCACTGTTCTCTCACTGAGATACAGGTATTTGGTGACTTCAGTGACCGTGACCAGCTCTCTGTGAACACATCTGGATACAGAGTAACTTCACAAGCAGCTAGCAGAGAGAAAAAAAAACATTAAAAACATTTCCGCCTTAAAGTATCCACCCCAGAGCAGCTGTAGCTTTTCAAAAGTTACCCCCACCTTCAAAATACATCATCATAAGAGAATTGTTATGGTTTTTAAAGCAGAAAATCTCCCTCTACACACTTCTGCTACGTCACCGTACAAGGCGAAAAGACATGTTTACAACAGAGGAAGCAATGGTTAATTCTTTTCATCCTGGAGCACCTCTTTAAGCACGTACTTGAGAATAGCAATCTAGTCAAAACCTTTAATCAGCAGTTCAAGCGCCTACACATTGGTATTTGATGTAATCCCTAAGCTTTGCACGTAAGACTTGTCACTGCTGCACACCAACTTCACTGAGGATTTAACACGTGAGCCTGCCAGGGGTCGTGATCTTTTAATCTACAAGCACATAATTAGTTTGCTAGGGATGATTGCTACCTTCCTTTAAAGTTAATATCAATGCTTCACTGGCAGCTGCAGCACAGAGCATGTTCAGGTGTCTAAAGCTTTAGGGGATCCTGTACCTTGTGTGGCTTGTTCTGAGACATACCTGAGCTTCAGAGAGGCTTTTGAACAGCTGTGGAACTGTAGTATAAAACAGTGGCCACAGAATTAAAGCGCAAAGCTTAGAAGCACATTTGTGACAGCTTTACAGGAACCAGGGTCTGCAGAGCGGCTCTAAGGAGAACTACATCAAATAAGAGCTAAAATAAAATATTCCACACAAAACGCACGTGTGAATGGAACTAGTGATTTTAATCGCCAGAGCCAGCGTTTGTACTTCCTAAGGCGGCTGAAGAAATTTGGCATGGAGGCCAGAATTCTGCATTTGTACCATCAAAAGAGTTCCATCAGGAAACTGCACTGCTCAAGACAGGACAAGACAAGACAAGGCTGTCCGGCGTGTGATCAAGATGGCAGTACATTTCAGGAGCAGTCCTCCCCTCATTACTGGATATTTACCACACCAGGGTCATCAAGAGGGCACTTAGCGAGCAGGGCATTCTCATGTTAAATGTACAGCAGAAGTGAGATAATCTACATTTAAACAGGAACAAAACAAAACAGGGATGACAGTAGTTTGAAAAAGATCATGTACAAGTGAGTTGTTTTTTTTACATAAAACCACAAAAATGGCAGAGAGAAAAAAATATCCCGATTACAATAAGAAAATTATGAATCATGTTGCTGACCAATTGTGCTGTTGTTAATCAGTGTGGTTCAGTGCATCATTCTCCACAATGCATTGTCACAGTTTTGCACTGTGATATCACAGTTTCACAATGTATTGTCACAGTTTTGCACTGTGATATCACAGTTTCACAATGCATTGTCACAGTTTTGCACTGTGATATCACAGTTTCACAATGCATTGGTGCACATTTAGAAAACTGGTGTTCTTACTGGTGAAATTACACTTACTGCTAAGGCTTATAAACAATGAGCTTAGGTGCCTATATATATATATATATATATATATATATATATATATATATATATATATATATATATATATATATATATATATATATATATATATATTTTTTTTTTTTTTTTTTATATATATATTTGTATTTCTACAAACTGTAGTCCATCTGTTTCTCTGTAAACTTTGTTAGCCCCCTTTCACCCTGTTCTTCAATGATCAGGATCCCCAAAGAACCACCACAGAGCAGATATAATTTGGGTGGTGCGTCATTTTCAGCACTGCAGTGACACTGACGTGGCCGTTCCAAACTACTGTCATCCCTGTTTTGTTCCAGTTTACATGAAGATTATCTCAAT
Source organism: Megaleporinus macrocephalus (assembly GCA_021613375.1). Lineage (NCBI taxonomy): Eukaryota > Metazoa > Chordata > Actinopteri > Characiformes > Anostomidae > Megaleporinus > Megaleporinus macrocephalus. The sequence goes on along the minus strand of CM038707.1, from coordinate 23,198,558 downwards.
TCTTATTGGCTGCCATGTGTTGCTCCTGCGAGGCATTTGGTAAGCAGGGCGTTCTGATGTTCAGTGGCCTCCCGATGACCCTGGTGTGGTAAATGTCCTCCAGCAGTTCTGCTGGCACTGCTGTGTCTGCTCCACTCATACCAGCACAACACACACTAACCCAACACACTCCCACCATGTCAGTGTAACTGCAGCGCTGAGAATGACTCACCTCTCTAATAATACCTGCTCTGTGGTGGTCCTGAGAGGGTCCTGACCATTAAAGAACAGACTAAAAGGGTCTATGCAATAAACCAGATGGACTACAGTCTGTCACCTCTCTAATAATACCTGCTCTGTGATGGTCCTGAGAGGGTCCTGACCATTAAAGAACAGACTAAAAGGGTCTATGCAATAAACCAGATGGACTACAGTCTGTAATTGTTGAACAACTGAAGTGCCCCTGTATGGTAGGTGGAGCTGATCAAATGCACAATATGTGGAGGTGGTTTAATGTTATGGTCTGTCTGTGTATATGTAGGTATATATACATGTGTCACGTTTGGTCAATAAGTATTTTTTGTTCAGCTTTAACAGTGGAAGAAGTCTGTTCTCTGTAGAGAAGGTGTTATTCATATTATATCAATGGAATACGCCACTTCATCAGGGGTGCCCAAACTTTTGCATACAGCTGTAGATGCTCAAATACCTTTAATTTTATTTAGCACAGCTGTAAAATGTTAAGAATTGCCCCGTTTTGATCTACATGGAAAACATCAGATATCAGGCCAGCCTGTCGTCCCAGAGCAGCTCGACACACGACAGTCTTCTGTATCAGCGCTGATTCTCATCTACAGACTAGAAACACGTTCACAGATATCTTTCCCCTCACACAGCTGCACCAGTCTACTTCTTCATTCTGCTACAAAGCAGTAAAAGTCAGTAGTCTGCGGGTTCCTGTACGTACTCGGGTGTATTACAGAGAGCAGGGCTGCTACAGCGGCTATGGAGGAGCAGAGTCGTGCTCAGTGTGGAGCTGAGTCTCGTGCAGCTCCTCACGTGTGTTGTGTTGACTCGCGCAGAGCAGTTAACCTCCATCTACAGCCATCATTTCTCCACCTTTACCACATTTCTACACAGCCGTCTATTCAAAGCAGAGTAATCTTTTAGCCTAGCCAACATCCATCCAGCCTGACAGACCCCCCTCCGCCCACGCACCCCTACCCCTCACCGTCCTGTCACCCCCAGCAGCCTCTGCCTCCTCAGCGCTACACGTATAAACAGGTCCTGAACCGTGAAGCCGCTACTCACATGTAAATGTCAGGAAAGCTCCTCGGCTCGGTGTCGGATCGAGTGTAATCCACTTGTTCTCGGTCTGCGCCGCTGTAAAGACAGCACACTGATCTGGAATCAGACTTCACAGCTGTGCAGATGTTTTCCAGGCAGGGAGTGGGCGGTCCCAATTACTGCTGGTCTGGAGGGGGTTTTAGTGCCACCTTCTGGTTCACTGACAGCACTAACAGTGCAACACTAGTGGTGGGCAGCAGGGCCTATTCTCAACATCTGCTACGTCATATTCTGTAGGTTGTTTTTGTATTACATCCCAGGATGCATCTATACAGCTGGATAGTCCTGGACTACAGTGTTTCAGTCTTTACTCAAACACAGAATACAGTTTAAAACTTAGTAAAAGCCACTAATAGAAAATCTCTATCATTGTGAATCATCACTACTTACAGACCTTGTTCTCGGTTTCAACAGGAATAGATAGATAGATGGATAGATAGATAGATAGACCAGCAGACAGATAGATAGATAGATAGATAGATAGATAGATAGATAGATAGATAGATAGATAGATAGATAGATAGATAGACCAGCAGACAGATAGATAGATAGATAGATAGATAGATAGATAGATAGATAGATAGATAGATAGATAGATAGATAGATAGACCAGCAGACAGATAGATAGATAGATAGATAGATAGATAGATAGATAGATAGATAGATAGATAGATAGATAGACCAGCAGACAGACAGACAGATAGATAGATAGATAGATAGATAGATAGATAGATAGATAGATAGATAGATAGACCAGCAGACAGACAGATAGATAGATAGATAGATAGATAGATAGATAGATAGATAGATAGATAGATAGATAGATAGATAGATGAAGTATAGTGATCAAGAACACCTTCTCTGAACATCATTACACCACCTTCCAAAATCCTGGACACAGGGCAGGTAGGGTGCAGAGATTTATGCTGTAGATGTTAAATTCTGACCCTACCATCTGTGTGTCTCAGCAGAAATCGAGCTTCATCAAACCAAGTTACATTTTTCCAGTTTTCAACTGTCCAGTTTTGATGAGCCTGTGCCGCTGTACCCATTCTGAGAGGCTTTTCTGCCCATCACCATTGTACAGTGTGCATATCTGAGTTACTGTACTCTCCATAGACCTCTCTCATCACTGCTGCCACATGACTGGCTGATGGGATCATTGAATGAATAAGTAGATTGTACAGCTAGTCCCAACAAAGTGTTTGATAAGTGTATAGTGACTGAGACTGAACAACAGTGCTGAAGTGCAATACTTCAGTACAATTAGGCATCCTAGGATGCATTTATGCAGCTATATAGCTCTTAACTACAGTGTTTCAAGCTTTACTCAAACCCAGGATACAGTTTATAGCTTTGTAAAAGCCACTAATAGAAAATCTTTATCATTGTGAATCATCACTGCTTACAGGCCTTGTTCTCAGTTTCTACAGGAATCTCACCTGCTTGTAGAAAAAGCTACAGCTTAGAGGATGCTATGGTGCTGCTGGATTATTGCTATGGTATCCCAGGTGGATACTAAGGTGTTGCTGGATAGTTGTGATGGTATCCCATGTTGTTGCTAAGGTGTTGCTGGACTGTTGCTGTGGTAGCCCAGGTGGATGCTAGGGTGTTGCTGGATTGTTGCTATGATATACCATGTTGTTGCTAAAGTGTTGCTGGACTGTTGCTATGGTAGTGCTACGTTCCATGAAAACAGTAGAGAAACCATGTAATAATAAATCAAGGAACCACAGGGTTTGTGTCAAGCCTACTTAGTTAAGAGGTGCAGTTTACTTTACTGTAAGTTGAGGTAGTCGCTAATGAGACTGTTAAAAAGTTTCAGTACAACACATTTTATTTTTCTAGATAAAATCATAAAACAAATAATGCCATGTTTAAAATGATTAATTACTATCAACAGCTAACCGCCATTCAGTCTGAATGAACTTTAATGACAGAACGTTAACTCTTTATAAAGCCCAATATTTCTAGGCAGGAAATATCTCACAAAGGCTTTTCTGTTTTGTCAAAATGTGCTGAGTCAGAATTATTGAGTGTCCATTGTGCCACAGTCTCCAGTCCAGTCTGGCTCTGTGGACAGAGACGGCATTCTTAATCAGTTTATTGATCTTGCTGGCTTTAACAATGTTTATGCAATTGCCCCAACATAATACCGCATGAAGTATTGCAGTAACCACAACAGGCTGGTTAAAGACTTGCAGGAATTGCTTGCATACAATAATCAACCAGAGCAACACAAAGAGCTTTCACTGTTTATTAGAGTCACCTACATGGTACCAATTTAACAGAAACACCTACCATATAGGAGAACTCTGGAACTTTAAATAACTAACATTTGCTGCACCTTCTAACAGGGTCATTAATGGGCCATCATAGGACCTTTGCCAACTAAATATTACAGGGTTGGACCATTCTCAGCACAACAGTGATACTAACATGGCAACATGGTACAGCAGTGTATGCCAGAGTATGGCAAAGAATGCCACGAAATCAATTCCCAGACCATAACACTGACATCTGTGTGTTGCTTCTGTTGAAAGTAGCAAGCGGTCATACTCAACTGTGTAGAAGTGTGCAAACTAAACCATCGAATGTTTGGTGTTTGGAAACACACACACACACCCACACCCACACACACACACACACACACTTATATATATATATATATATGTGTGTGTGTGTGTGTGTGTGTGTGTGTGTGTGTGTGTGGGTGTGGGTGTATATGTATGCTTATATCAAAGCTGCCTAGTTCTGGTCACCTGCAACATTTAGTTCCAACCCTAATCTGACATATTGAGGCCTTTAAGACTGAACATCAAAACTGAATGCTGGAACTCTAGGACCAAGACTAGACACCCCTGATGTACATACTATTTTAGATCATTACACCATTTTAAATGAACTGCACTTGAGACATATATTAACATACGCAAACATCATCACCCTTTCTCTGGAGCAGGTGTTGCGAGTTGTATTTGGAAGTGAAAGGCAGTCTCAAGGGCCAGGGTCTGTATCTGGTAACGAAGGCAAATAGGAGTTTTTCTGAAAACGCCCATATGCGATTTTTTTTGTATTTTATCTTTTTCTTCTTGAGGTCATCCTATAATCTCTGTGTTTTATGTGCCAAACCTGTCTCCAATTCATTTTACACTACCCCTTAAAATGAAACAGGTTGGTTTGTTTCTGTGCCTTCAAAATGATTAAAGATTAATGGGCTCTAATCTGATTGGTTTCTCTGTATTAAGCCTTATTAAGAAAAGCACTCACAGTTGTAACACTTCTTAGAATTTCAATATGAGTGGGCAGAGCTAAACTGTTTCAGGTTGAATAGGTAGATATATGTAAATGTGTTGGTTCCTGTGACTTTACAAAAACACTGACTTTACAGAAACACGGCCTAGTTTCCATATATGGACTGGGGACTGGGTGATATTGTTAAAGCTCTTGAAACTATGACATGAGTCCTTCAATAGAACATTCAGTTTTTCACGATATGAGCTCTTAAACATAAAACACTTTATTATAGGTAAGATTATACAAAAAAAAAACAAGTCAAAATGTTTTCACATAATTGAGTGACAACATATACTAATGCTACTGTATGTAACATCTACACTATCTTTTTGTTTCATACAATTTGGAATGTATCTCTAGGGATTTAAAGTAGAGGAGAAGAATGTATGCTCATATCTGCAGTGCACTGTTAGCTTGAAGGGGAAATATTAAATGAGCCCAAATGTAGGAACTGGAGCAGAAAGGAGTCGCTCCAGAAGCAGAGGAACTGTAGGGTCGTACTGAGTGTTGTAATGACTCCTACTTTATAAAAGACCATTAGTCTTCCTGAGTGAACTCCAAATAGCTGTTTTCACCAATCTCATCTCACATCAGTAATATTACCCCTGACAGCACAGCGAGCTGGTCAGCTGAGTCATATTGTGCACTGGAAGAACTTTACAGTGAACCTGGGTTAAAAATATCATTTATATAATACAATCTTTTTACAATATGTGATGGCATTCCTTGTAGTGACTGTAAAACCCACACACAATGCTAAGGGGTTAATAAAACAGATGAATTAACCAATAAATAAAACATTTTAATGCCAAGCAGAAGTTGTTCCATTAGTACATACAGAAATGAAATGACACTGTATAAACCAATGCTGAGACAAGTGTACTATGTTGTTTATTAGTGGGTATAAGACTGAACAAGGGTCTACTACAGTACATCTTTCACTACATTTGCTTTAGGTGTAATGTCCATGTAAATAAGACCAGTGACATATTTTGCTTTGAAAACATTAAACATTTCTTCAAAAAGTAAATTTGCATTTAAAAAAGCCTCGTACGGACATTTGTGTTGACCATTAACGTTGGTCGCCCTTTAGGTAATAGGTAAGGAAGCATCGTCACAGTAATTCAATGGTAGCAATGATGTTAGCATGGATATCAGGAGTTCAGGCATTTGTAAACTTGTTTATTGGTCAGCTTGACTCAGGACCTCCATCTGTCAAGTTCATTTGTAGCTCTGCACTCCCAATATGTTGCCCCGACCCGCATCCAAGCCTAAGCTGTCGCCAAAACAACAATTTGTTTTTCAGATCTGATTTGATTAGCACCAATGAGTTCAACATAAGGACATTGGTGGTCATTTAGAAGCATGCATGATAGTCCTGTATAAATATCAGTTCTGTACATTATTAAAAGGAATTGGATTCTCATGTAAACATGACCTGCACTGCAAAAACTGATATCCTGGGAAGTGAAATGATCTTAAATCTAGTTAACATATCTAACATTTATCTTTTGCAGATTCTTGTAAGCTTATAAAACTATTTCACTTGCTTCTAGACATTTTAACTAATTTTAAGTGATTTTAGTAACTGAAGTTCTTACTACATTGGCAGACAAGTATTGTAAGTATGCTTAAATTAAATAGTCAGATCATTTGCCTTACTAAAATCACTTAGAAACAAGTTAAGCAGTCTTATAATCAGCTTACAACAATCTCAACATTATTGACCAGGTTTAAGATAACCTCACTTTTCAAAATACCATCTTTGCAGTGTATTCAGTGCTATATTCCTATGAATGCTTTATATTCCTATGAATGCTTTATATTCCTATGAATGCTTTATATTCCACAGGTGGCCGGCAGCGCTTCTTTTGCCTGCGCTTTGGTGTGGCATCGAAAGAGGTAACCATCATGACATGCGCCTTGCAGCGGCTGACTTGGCTCTCGAGCCGCTCTGTGACCAACTCTAGCGCCTCTAAGTGTTCCAAGGAGTCCACTTCAAAGGTCTGCCAGAGATCAACTGTAAAGCCCAGAGCAAAAAAATGAAATGCAAAATGAAATAATGATCAAAAGCAGTGCCTCCCTTGAATTTCAGTAAAAAGGAGGTAACTTTGACTGACAGACAGAGCTCTAGATGAAATAACGAACAGGAGGTAATCTGAATAAGCACACCATGACAGCATGAGCCTTTTGGAGATGGATGCAGATAGGTAGTCACTGGATATGAAGAGGGGTTCCTGAGTGGCCCTGTTGTCCTATCACTGGACAATCCTAAGTTCCATCCCTAGTGATGCCACAGCTATTGGTGGGAGTCCAAGAGAGCATAATTGGTCCCCTCTCTCTGTGGGTGGGTAGGATGGCCCTTCTTTTCCCAATCGTTCAGCATGATACTAGTGAATGCGAAGGTCTATGGGCTAATGTAAAAGCCTTCACACACCCAGCATTGGTGGGAAATGGGAGAAATCTAACTAGCGGCTGGATCTGGAATGATTGGTAATTATGTATGTCAATATAATGGGCCCCTCTTGTCAAAGTTGGTGACTCTTGGCCATGGTAGGGATAACATACTCTTTCATAATAGGCAGAAGTATGGCTTTCAAGTTCCTTAATGGGAAGCTCATGTATGTGTTTGGTCAAAGTGAACTCCATCGACATGATGAAGAAATGACGACATTATTTATTGTCCATGGTTTCATTTCATTTTGCATAACTTGATAACTCCACTTAGACATTGCATTATGACATACAGCTTTCTTTTAAAAAAATTACATTAACTTTTGCTACAAGTTAAGAACATTTTTTCCCCTCTTATACACTTACTATTCTAGAGATATGAAGTTTCATTCCAACAGCAACAGCATTTTAAACAGTACATACAGACAGGTAGTAATTGTAGAAGAAACATTCACAGATAATTGTTTAACGACATGAAATTCTAAAATGACTTGCCAACACTCACACTCACGAGTCCATTTTCCTGGGTCCACCATGAGATGCTGTTTGGCTAGTTCCAGCTCTCTCTTTAGGGCACTGTATTTGGCCCTCACTTCTGCGATCCTCTGTTGTCGATGCTCCAGGAATTTCAGCTTGGCACTGAAGCAGACCACACTCTGACAGCATGGCCAACATAAGGGAAAGGCTGGATTAACCATAGCCAAGTCAAATATTTGCCAGATTTGAAGTGAAATGGAAATTGACTTCTTTGGCCATTCCAGCACTGAAATTTGGCCATACATCCAATTCATCATCACCTTCTTAGGGGGGTTTCATAGTTGCCAGTTCATAGCATTAGCAATGGAGGCATATGGATAGATTCATCAAATGACAGCCAATTTTACATTTTTGGCCTGAATGTTACCTTGTTTCCTGCTTTTCCTCTCTTCTGCAAGCCATCCACATTGTCAATCTCATAGACTTTAATTTCATATGAATCTGTGATACCCCGATCTACCCAGCGTATTTTGGAACCACTTGCAGACCTTCTTAAGGACAGGAGGGTATCCTGCGATGGGCGTCTCTGATAGGATCCTATAAACGAAAAAATAAAAAAGCACAGGGCAACATGGTATAAAATAAAGCATCTTTTGTAGAAAGCTTTTCACTTTGTAGAGAACTTACCTATATTATTCTTCTTCTTAGAGCCTCTGGCACCCCTTGCAGTATTGAAGAAGCAGCTCTGATCACTAATGGAGTCATGTATTGAGGTGCTGCTGCATGTGGCTTCACTGTCCCTCACCATGCTCTCATAGCCACTACTAACCAAACTGTTACGGTTGTATAGCAAGGCAGTCTTACACATGGCAGGGGGAAGTTCCCCGCTTAGAACACTTGTGTTATCACTGGCATGCCCACTACAGTGGGTTGGTTTACGCGGGGCTGTGATCCTACTGTACGGTGAAGGTAAAGTATGACTCAGCAGTTTCATTTTTGCTTTTGACACTTCAAGTTCATCGATATCCTGACTACCTTGGCTAGAGCTTGACAGAGAGTCTCCGCTTGCTCTGAGAAGCTCAATCCGTCCATGTAGCACTTTGCTGGGAGATTTTGATGAGATAGAAGCTTTCCCCTGCTTCCGAGATAAAGACTGAGTGGACCATGAAATATGTTTTATGGAGAGTCCATCAGGAGAGAGGCTTGAACTTCTATTGATTGAGTGTCTGCCAGATTTGGGGGATGCACATGAGTTCTTAGGGCTAGTTCCAGACATCTTGCAGCCCTTGGGACTGGACAACAGCTTGCTTCCAGTTAATAACTTTGAATGACTCGGTTTGGAAAGATGTGTTGTGTCACTTTCTATAGCATCAAACATGGGGAAAAACCTAGGAACTCTCCTAAAGCTACGACCAGTCCGGGACAAAGAGAGGTCATCATCAAAAACATCCCTCAAACCAGGTGAGGTCATGGTTTTGGCCTGAGCTGATGCATAGTCTCCATCCAAGCTTGCTTTAGAGTCCAAAGTCATGCAATGCCCCTGCTCGAGATGTCTTCGATTGACTCTTGGTGAGGTACAAAAACCTCCCAGACTTGCTGAAGATCCCTGCGTGAACACAATATTGCTTTCCTCGAAGGGCCGTAAATCAGAGCTCTCTAACCGTGATCTACCCGGGGATCGGTTTCTATTTGCTAACTGCTCCAACTTTGCACTAAACAGCTTACTGCTTTCTTCCATAGGGGATTTGGGGTTGGTCTTGTTAGGTAAACTGTTTGAGGTGGGTTGGTCATACTCCTGACAATGGGCTGCTGTATGCTGTGGATATCTTTCCTTTATCTTAGGGGGTCTATCCCTATCTGATTCCTGCTCGGAAGACATTGATTCACTATCTTCTGTCCATTCTGGGTGACTTAGCTGGACAGGACATTCTTTCCTTTCTAGTGCTGACCTTGAGATATTAGGATTCAGACAGTGATAAAGAGACTCCTGGGAATCATACTGTTTGTCTAGACTTTGCAGGTCTGCGGTATGCTTACTTTTATCAAGGGCTAGGTAGGCACAGGGTATGCTTTCTGGTATTTCCATACTAAAATCAGCTAATATCTCTTGATTTGCTGGAGAAAAGCTACCACTTATCTTTCTAGAAAACTGCCCATTTACTTGATTACACTTTCTCTTGGTAGATTTCTGCTCTGGTCCAGTCTCACTCGAGTATTCCTGGAAGCATAGAACCTCATCTTTGCAGGTGGAGCCAAGAGTAGCTTCTGTTTCATCATTTTGGGACTTTTCTGACATCGCAACAAGGTGGGAGGATTCATCAAACTGTGAGCTGACCACAAGAGGTATGGCTTCACCTGCAGGTAATACAGATGAGGTCTCACAAATTTGACCTAAATCTTGAACTTGAGATGCAGAGTTAACGGCAGGTGTCTCCTCTCCTACACTACTTATGATCCTCACAGGCTGAGAACTTGACGCCAAACTCTCAAGAGAATGAGGGTCAGTTATGCCAGTTATTTTTTCAGTCTTATCTTTATCAACGGCCCCGTTGATTGTTACTTCTTCAACAACAGAATATATAAGTTCATCATGTCCGTTCAGATCAAGTGGCTGCTGAACTGTCACAGTGATAGTGGCCTTCATCTGCCTCTTGTTCTCCAAAGGAAACTGTGGAATACCTTTACTTAAGGTGATAGGAAGGGATACTGGGGATCCCCGGCTAGCAGAGAAGGAAGATGACGAACTTTTACCCACAGGCGAGATCCGAATCTCAGAGGGCAGGCCCAAGTCATCTGAAGACACTCCCTCCTCTGGCAGGGCCAAGGAAAGAGTCGTGTCCATTGCTTCAGCAAGTCTTTGGGAACCAGTTGCTTGTTCAGCTAGCGCAGAGCTACAAACAATGTCATGTCTTGGTGAAGAAAGGAGAACTTTTTTTGCAGTTTTGGGTGTAACAGTATGCCTACAAGGTACTTCCTCAATTTTCTTCACAGGCGTATCTCTCTGAGGAGGGTGTCTTTGTCCTGTCTCATTGCTGTCCTTTTTAGTTGAAGGTCCTTGAATCTCTGTTTGTCCAATATGGATCTTAGTAGCTTTGCTTGAGAGAGATTCTGATTTATTCACAGCATGTGTAGTCTGCTCCTTGCAAGGATGCATGCCAGCCATATCGCTTCCATCTATGCATCCCAGTCGATTCTGCAGTTCAGCGAAGGTATTGCATTTGAGACACTCTAAATCAGGTATACTGGATTCCGGTGGCTTTTTGCTGTCCTTTCTTAGTGTACATTGAGAAATTGGCTTTAAGAGTTCACAGCGCTTTAAGAGGGACGACCCTTTTAAGACAGACCTATTCATTTGTAAAGAGGGAATTATTGGCACAAACTCTTGGCTCCCCTTAACTTCCTCATCATGGAGCACACAACCGTTTGGATCCACACAAATGACAGTGTCACATGACTTCTCACTCCTAGAGTGGTCTTCCAGATCCTCAAAAAGGTGAAGTGAAGAGAGATTGTGGTCTAATGTACTTGCAGAGCGAAATGATCTTAGTCTGGTAGAGTCGTTCGCTTTCTTTTCTTTGCATAAGCTTCTCCCTCCAGGTGAGCTTGAGGAGGATTTCTGAAAATGAAAACAACAACAAAAAAAAAAAAACCAGCAATGTCAGTGTGTTTCTTGACGATTTCAAATATCAAAACCATTAAGTATATCTTATTCATGTTTCATATGCAGGCCAAATTATCCCACTAACTATACCGGCAGATAATTTGGCTTGTTTAAGCACATCAAAAAAAAGAAGCAAAATAATTTGCCAAAACAGTGAGATCTTTTGACTTACAACAAGTAAAACATGTCAAGAAATAAGTTTAAATAAAACTATACAACAAATATTAAAATGAAAAAATAAATTAATATTAAAAAAGATAATTGTACTTTCCAAGATTTTTAATTTTTTGTAGTGTATACAGCATTGAGTGTGCAGGTGGTCAAGTTGTGTGGTTGTAGCTGAGTGTAAGCAAAAATGGTGCTGGATGTGGGTTTTTGGTATCTTCTTTTTTCCACTTATTTTCTTTTACCTTCATTATAAAAGTGAATTCTCTGATATCCAGTCTCCTCAGAAACATCCGTACATGAGAAATACGTTTGTAAGGCAGATTAGGTGTGTTTGCATGAGCGTTAGTGTCTCTTAGAAGGGGAACATAATGTCAGTCGTGGGGTCTTTGGGAACAGCTTTGATTGGTGGGACACAGCTGTAACTAGACTGAAAGGATTGAAGACTGAAAGTGGCAGTATTAAGGTAAATACTTATACATTTGATATTAGAATTAGATTGGGAGGCTACTTTCTGTCGAATATATGATTCCAGCTTTTTTCTGAGAAATTAATAACTTCTATAAAAATATATAAAACAGTGCAGGCCTTTATGTCTAAAAGACTAACCCTAGTCTTCTTTTGTAATCTTCGAATCTGAGAGACAATCTGGATGGTGCAGAGAGCCTCTGAGAAGTCTTCATGTAAGGTGGAAACATGGGCTACAATTGAAGTGCGGCAGTTGACGTTGCTCAGAGACTCTTGCATAAGCATGGCCAGTTTGCTTCCCCTGCAACAAAGACAAACAACAAAAAATCGATAACTTATTGTTTATTTATAAGATTTTATTATGTGAATGAAATATTTGCCTGACTTACTTGTTGGGTGCATGTTTCTGCCTGTTCAACTTGGTCATAATGACATTGCCGAGGTCAACCAGGCAGACTGCTGTATTGTTCTTGTTCCACTCTCTCGTACAGCTACCAAGATCGATTAGACTCAGCTTGCTTTGGTCCACATTCACTGGGAACGGTTTCATAAGAAACGCAGAGAGAACACAGTGTTTAATTGTCCACAGAGAGTTATATAGAGTTTGAGATTCAAATTATTATTGGATCGTCATTTGAATGCATGGACAGTCAAGGTGACAGAAGAACAGCTACTCACTTCCAGACTTGCTGCTGCTCTCTATGTGTTGCTGGCAGACGTGGAGGGTGTAGAACATGTGGCAGTGATGCTGGAATCTTTCTCTGTTCCCCGAGGTGCTCGAGTTCCGAGAGGCCAGTGCTGCATCCAGCAGAAAGGCCGCTCTCTCTGCTGTGGGAGCACTTAGCACACTGGTGTTGCGAAGCTGAAATGAAATTCTGACGATGTAATTACTACATTCATAATGAGTTTTTTAAGGGTGGTAATATATATATTTATGAAGATCTAATGAATTTTTAATTGTTGTTTAATTCTTTATAAATATTCAAAAACATCAGGACATACTTGTGAGTGAATGAATAATGCATGCACCTGCACATTTTTTCACCAGTTCGTCATATGCTATGCATTCATTTTTTTTCAGTTCACAGCGACATATTCTAGTGTTAGGCTGGAGTAAATGAGCTAGAAGGACGAGGCTTTCTTCTCTTTAAGAAGAAACGGAATCAAAATAAGTTTTAATTTCTGACATCCACATCTGATTTACTTGCTGTTAACAAATGACTAGAAGTGGATTATACAGGACTACTGTGGACCCAAGAACAACAGTACCATCAAAAGGTAATGAAGTGACCATATACTTCAGTACTATACTTTAGTCAACTTTAAACAAAAAAAATATTTCAAGGCAAAATGACATATTTTTGGTGTATCTTGCTGCACAGAAACCATAGGCCTTGTTTAAATCCTTTTCTTGCCCTAATCCACTACAACTCAAAGCAGGAGGGGCAAGAGGAAATAGGAATGAGAGGATTGCACACAAGTTAGACTCGATTAGCTAATCGATTTAGCCATGCAAACTTTGCAATGTAATTTTTTTTTAATATAATTTATGAGCAAAATATAAATAATGTGTAAATAATTGCTTTATCTGGCTAGTAAATGTGTATAGAACTGTAGTGTTGTGCCTTTTTGTGCATGCTACCCATGTAGTCTTTAGCATGTTAATGAGACAGCCAGCAGAGGAAAGTGAAGAAGTTGTGGGGGAAGTCTTGTATAATTGTTGGAATAGTTGTTTGAAACCTGAAGCCCAGCAAATTTAATGTTAGGCATTTTAAATAGTTCACTGTTATAGCTTGTAAACAGTTTTGTTCACTATTATATTCTAAATTTGAAAACAGTAATACATCAGGTCGCAATGATTTCTGGGCAAGATTTCCTGTCGACACTGGTGTAACACTCCCCCCAGCTCTGCTCTCCTGCAGTACAGGTATGTACCAATTAGGTAATAAGAAAACCTGCATATTGTCCAAAAAACCCAAGATAGGTCATAATGAAATCATTACACAATGTGTAATTATATAAGGTACGAGGTGAGTGCTGAGTTCAAATGATGAAGAAGAATAAAAATGAAGGTGAACATAAATATTGTTGCTGTTAAAGCAAAAGAAGTATCTCCAAAATAGTAACTTTACAGGAGCTGCCAAAACACTCTTTATTCAGAATGTAAGTTTTATTCCAAGCAATTTTGGAGCAGTTCTATTGGTCCATTCAACATAAAATTTTATATCATATGAAACAGACCACTGTTTGGTTGATATACAAAAATGAAAATCAACAAAAATGTTACACAATCTACATGTTTTAGCGCCGATATAAGTATTTTGGGGATGTTTACCCTGAAGGCCAGATACAGTCAGGTTATGAGTATGTAGTTTGATAGCAAATGTTCAATGCTAGGATGTTTATTTTGCTATATAAGAAGTCTGTGTTTATCTGATTTCAATCAGTGTAATTAAGCTAATTTCCAATTAGTGTCCTGGAGATCTGGACTAGAGCCAAACAAATCTAACAATTTCAGAGTTGACTCCAATTCTAAGTTATGCGAATCAATGAAGTTGATTCCACACAATACTCTCAATTCAAAATCCACCGCACAGAGAAGGACATCTGACACAATAGAGAAACAGTGGCCTCATTTAATTGTTTCAGTGTCTAAAAGCTGGAAGCGGCTGTGATGCTTCTGTGTGCAAGCTATTGATTCTTTCAGTCTTTTTTAGCCACCCATTCAATATTATGACCAACCACTAAGACACGAATTGCCCAGCATTCGAAACATTACCTGTATTCCACAGACAGGGTCTTCCAGGAGGTAAACATTTGGCTTATGGGTGTCCTTGCAGTCACCTGACTCAACATCAGACAGTAAGTCCCTGATGACCTCAGTCTCCCCGCACACTTCCACAGCTGACACAGAAACAGAGATATTTGCCCACGTCCTGTCCTTCTTCTTGTTAATGAGCTTGAAAAGCCAAGAGATGGCGCACGGGATGATTCCAAGGCTTGGTGAGCAATCATCACGCCCAATCATTGTGTAAGATGTCCCTGCAAATAACAGAGAGAGACAGAGATGAAGAGAGAAGTTAATGTAGGAGAAAACCGAAGCACAGGCCATCTTTTAAATTATTTGTCAGTTATCTCAGCGTCCACTCTTTCTGGATGCATCCTTTTGTAGTTTCAGAAGCTCCACAAAGGCACTAAAATACATGTTTATGGGTTCTGGCTTCGTGAACTCAGTCCACATATGATATTAAACAAAAAAACGTCCTATAATGTCACCTCCAATTACACGCAAGCCACCATTATTCATACATGACCGCAATCTAGTTTAAAAGATTTATAACCTCTGGCTGTGAGCCAGCAACCTTTACAGATGGGCAGAAAATTCAATTAGTTAATAGCCAATGACGTAATGCAGCGAGCCGCGAGGACGAACTGTTTTCACAATTTCCAGTGGACAATTATTAATAATCTGCTAAGTGGATGACCCACGATGTCCCCCGGTGCAAAGGCCACCCGAAAGACAGGACAACATTAATGTACATCCATTACGAGCCACCCCAAGTCACTTCTATCGGCATTCCACTGAGTCTCAGCCTCTTTGTGCTGAAAGGGGACGAGGCAGCCTGTGCTATAAAAAACACTTGCAATGCATAATTGATTAATCTAGTTTTATTTTTCTAAAAGGTGAACGATGAAATAGAGGTCGAGAGCACAGCACTTAAACACTTAGACACAAACAGAAGGTCTTGGAAACAGGGCAGAGCAAAGAGCAGTCCTTTCGGGTGAAACCAAGTTAGTGGATGGCAGCTTTCAGCAAGAGGTTTTAATAAAGTTTACAGCTTTGCACTCACCCACTTTGCTTTGTCCAAAGCTTAGGACACAGCCATCAGCTCCGGCGAGCACCGTGTGGAGGACTTCGAACAAGCTCTTCTCGCATACCTCAGCCTTGCGGTAGAATTAAAAGAGTTATTAAAGTGATTATATTACTGAAGGGCTGATATCTGATGTTGATATCTAGACATTTGTTCACATTCCTTAAAGAAGCACCGCCCCAAACTACCCCCCCCCCCCCCCCCCCCCCCCATACACACTTGGGATCCTTAAACACATGACCCTGCTCTCCAAATATCACACATTCTAATGCATAGCCGGTTGGTAGGCGTGTATAGCAGTTGTCCTTTATGCTGTCTTTCTGCAGTATCCTTTTCAGCTCATCTCAGATTTGCACTATGAACAGAGCTTGTGGGTTGGCTCAGGTTTCACAAGCCTCAGTGCACTCGGTGCCCCCTGTGGTACAGTACGGGGCGCATGCGGAGGTTTTCCTTAATTGGCTCCAATCTGACATGGATGTAGGCATCAACACAATGCTAGTAAACCCGCTGATAGAGCACCACATTCCACAATGAGCTTTATATGAACAGATTTATAGAAACTGTGGAAAACTCTTAAATTAGAAGCACAGATCTCGAACTAGACAGCACATTGGGTAATGTTACATCCTTGTGTACTACTTTAAATCTTCATGATTACACTGTCTTCCTGTTTTAAGAGTATGTCTGCAATATTCTGTAAATTATAGTAAGTTTGTAAGTTATTCCTGGTACATTTTGGGGATTTGGGAACCTCTCTGGTGGAAAGGTGCCAAAGAATATTTTACAAGTTTATCTTCAGACCCCTTTCCTAGTGGATGAATCTGATGATTGCACCAAACTTGTTGAAGGACGGGTGAAGGACTGTAAACACTGCCTCAATGGTACAACCTAAAAAACTACTTTTTGTGGATTGACCTAGATTGACCTAGTTTTACTCAACTCAAAGAAGTGACTGAAAGAATTGTTAGTTCAAAGTAGATTTTAGGTTGAATAAAAGTAGTTCATTTGTCATTTTTAGGTTATACCAACAAAGAACTATTTACATTGAAGGAGGAAAGTAAATTATCAAATATTGTCATCATGTGTTTATCAGACTAGAGTTGATTTTGCATTTAAGACCTAAACATTAAGCCGGATCTTCATTTGTGAGCCTGTGCATGTGATGTTAATATATGTAGGGCATATGTGTTTATATAAATGTAGGACATGCTCCCAACCTTACAGCTCTGACTTTTAAACAACATGTTTTAGCACCTCTCTCAATTCTTTCCAACCATTAACACGTACACAGTGCAGCTTTAATTTACGTTCATATTGACCTTTCTCTCCTTTGAGCTCCTGACCCGACCCCCACCCACCCAAATGTCTGTGCACAGGCCTGGATTCAAGCCAACAACAGGCCAAATGTCACATTTTAAAACAGACATATGGACTTTGTGTTTCACCATGTGGTGCTTGCTGGACTTGATTCAGGTTTGGTATAAAATGCGTGTCATGTTGGCCAAATTGAGTTCAGTACATGCAAATGAATTCAACTGATCAGTCAGCTGTGCTCTAAAAAGAGTGGTGGAAATCTGGATAGGATTACGGGCCAGATGGACTGATTCAAAGACATGTTTTTTAGGTCAACAGACAGAAATAAAAATAAAAAAAGAAGCAAAACAAATTGGTGTAATCAGGACCTGCGATGACTCTGGGCCAAAGACAGCATCGAAGGTGAACGTCTTTGGGGTGGAGGTGGTTCCCGCAGCCGTTTTCTGTATGCTCTGAGCGGCAGGCTCCAGAACAGTGACCTGTTTCTTGTTGAGGTCCAGTTTGAGGGCATGTGACTGAGATGTTCCTGTCGTCAAGAGTGGGCTGACTCTCAATATCACTTTGACCTGGAAGGAGGAAATGAGACAGAATCAGGCCAGAGCTACACTGCTGCACCTTATAACACCACATACTGTTTCAGTCACTCCTAACAGAACTAAATGTCTTCAACAGTCCGTCCTTATTTTGACTTATAAAACTATTATGACTACAAATGACTAGAAAGCTATTGAACACCCACACAGATTTGGGGGGGGAGTATAACTTAAAAGGCAAAAATGACCACAGTTGGACAATTTTAGCAGTTGAATGAGACCATCAGGTCTCCAAAACTTTTTGAGATGCCACCTCCAAGGTTCTCCAAAACAGCACAAGAGGTATAAAAAGTGTCAAGAGTCAGGCAGAGATGAACCTAGTCTCCAGGGTAAATTATGCGGGCTTTAAGACTGTATTATACTTGTTGTTGCTGATATCCTTGTTAGGGTACATGTGATCACAGACTTACATCAAGATCAAATAAATGGTCAGACCTTCAAAAAGGACATCAATTCAAAGCAGCCCTATTCAAAAATGGTTCACTAGCCACAGATTCAGTCTCACAGAGAGACCAGATCCCTGAGATGAATATAAGAATACACAATCTAAGAGTCTGAAAAGAAGAGATTTTACATAAAGGAATTAGATACCCATCATTTTAATTCAATTTCTAAAACCATTTCAGGTTTTTGTTAGATAAGTAAACTAACTTGCTCAGGTTAGGAGCTAGCTCAGAAGCTAAAGCTACAGCTAACCTGTAATACTGGATGCACAGGAGCTAGCTCAGAAGCTAAAGCTACAGCTAGCCTGTAACACTGGATGCTGATTTAGATTTGTGGTCTTTTTTAAGACCCCTCATCAGTGGACAATGTGCCAACATGTTAGTTTATCAGCAAAATATATTTTAATTGTTTCTGGCCCCAACGTTAACGTCAGCCTGGCCATTTTACCATCACTTTCTCATTTATGTCCTTATTAATGTGTCTTTGGCAATGCGCCCATGTTAAGGCACTCGCAATTCTGATTAACAAAGTATAACACACTTACGGAAAGCAACTTGCGGAAAGGGCCTACAGCTTTACTCAGAAATAAAAAAAATTAAAAAAGAAGACGTTATCATCAAGTCATTATTGTTAATAGCAAAATTCAATAAAAACTCAAGCAAAACTTAAGCAATTAATACTCCACCACTTTGTTATTGTTATAACATTCCTTCTGTAACTCTTTTGCATAAAATCCTGCATTTTACTGAATTGTTGGCCTGATTTTTTTTGCTCTTTCTTGTGATAAAACACAAAGAATACTTAAATAATGATTTCATTATTTTAATACTGACACTTTTTATAGTTAAATAAGTTCCTGAGCACCCGTCTGCAGCATCCCTAACTTACAAAAAAAAAAGTCTTGGTACTCTATGGCATCATAAATGACGAAGAAACATCAAACTAAATATAGTACATAATTAATATTTTTAAGATAAACATTTCTAGTTTGTCTGTAATTTGTGTTAATGTTTATAATATCTTTAAAATTTGGTTTTCCTCTAATTATATTGTCTTACCCTGTGTGTGTGTGTATATATGTATATGTATATGTATGTATATATATATATAGGGCTGTCCCCGAACTGCCAAAAATATTTGCTTGCCTTCACACGTACTTGAGTGACATCCCATTCTTAATCCATAGGGTTTACAGTTTTTCTTAGTCGATTTGGTTCATTTCTCAGATCAGAATTGAATTTCTCAAAACTATTAGTTCAGTCTCCACATCTCTTCGTCACTTGTGCGCATCATAATAGCATTTCTCGTTGTGTTTCACATTTTGCAAATGCTTTTGTACATTCCTGCAAATGGTCATGTACAATTGCCTGCTGTTTTTTACATTATCAGTTGCTTACGTCACGTTTATCAAAATATGTTCTACTGATTGTCTGTTGAATTGCCTTACCTTCCAAAACATTTAGGCTTTAGGTCATTGCCTCAGTCATTACATGCACAAGTGCTGAACATGTTGTCTTAATCTCACAGGCATCATTTGTACATTTCTAAAAAACCTTTGGTACATTTTGGGAATCTGTCCTAAATTGATTAAATTGTTCTCAGGTGAATCTTGGCTTTCAGTTAAGAAGGGGAATGTATAAAAGTTTAGATCATTCAATGGTCAAACACCTCTCAACAATCAGAAGAGAGGCTGCTTGGTGTAAGGCTGAGGGGACAAAACAGAGGAATGGGTAGGAGAGTCCATGCACATAGGTTTGTCCCAGATGAAATAAGGGCAACAATTGTGGACCATGTTGTAAATCCTGGTCTTACACTGGCTGAAGCTGGTCGCCAGGTGCAGCCGAATATTGAAAGAACAACTGTATCTTCAATTGTTTAAACGTTTCGTAGAAAAAACAGGTATGTAATTCAGAAATGTGCACTCTGCTGTAATGCTGCACACTGACATAAATCCTGAAATGTTATTCAATCTTATGCTTTGCAGAGAGGAGCGGCAGGAAAAGAAAGCACTCTAATTCCTTCTAATAGTTTCTAATTGTGTACAACTGAACTTCTTGCACAGGTGGCATTCATTACCACACTGGAATTTACTGAGCTCCTGAGAGCGACCAATTCTTTCACTAATGTTTGTAGAAGCAGTCTGCAAACACATCTGGTTTTATACATCTGGGGCCATGAATGTGATTGGAACACCTGAATTCAGTGATTTGGATGGGTAAGTGAAAACTTAAAAAAAAGCAATATAGTGTATATTCAAAATTCTGCAATTTTTTCTAGTTTTACAGGTTTTTTTTGGTTCATTTCTCAGGTCAGAATTAAATTTCTCAAAATTGTTCATTCAGTCTCCACATCTCCTCGTCACTTGTGCACATCGTAATAGCATTTCTTGTTGTGTTTCACATTTTGCAAATGCTTTTGTACATTTATGCAAATGGTTATGTACAACTGTCTGCTGTTATCAATTGCCACATTTATCAAAATGTATTCTACTGATTGTCGGTTGAATTGTCTTACCTTCCAAAACATTTAGGCTTTAGGTCATTGTCTAGGTCATTACATGCAAAAGTGCTGAACATGTTGTCACAATCTCTCAGGCAGAATTTGTACATTTCTACAAAAACTTTTGGTACATTTTGGGAGTTTATCCTAAATTTATTACATTGTTGGTGAATCTTGGCTTTCAGTTAAGAAGTGTGAAGGTTTATATCAACCAATGGTCAAACAGCTCTTAACCATAGGTCAGAGGTGCATCACATGAACCTTCAATTGACACACATATATAAACACAAAACAATGCAGTGTCACAATGTCGCACAATTGAAAGACAAGGCCGTGTACAGGGTGAACAGCCAAGAAGAGGGGTAAAGCTGCCTGGTGGAGGGCTGGGGGGACAAAACAGAGGAATGGGTAGAAGAGTCCATGCACATAGGTTTGTCCCAGATGAAATAAGGGCAACAATTGTGGGCCATGTTGTAAATCCTGGTCTTACACTGGCTAAGGCTGGTCACCGGGTGTAGCCGAATATTGGAAGAAAAACTTTATCTTCAATCGCTCAAATGTTTCGTAGATAAACAGGTATGTCATTCAGAAACATGTACTCTGCTGTAATGCTGCATATTGAAATAAATTCTTAAATGTTATTCAATCTTCTGTTTTGCAGAGAGGAGCAACAGGATGTATAGAAAATAAAGCACTGTGGTTCCTTAAGTTTTTGGTTGTTTTGAATGTTTAGATTAAGTTTCTAATTGAGTAGTTTTTTTCTGTTATTGCTCTCAGTGTCTCTTTCCTGAATTTATATCTGATTTTGTTTGTGCAAACAATACAGTAAAAGAATATTACTATATAAATTTGATTCAAGTTCAATTTCTTGCTGTCAGTCTCCCGCATACAGTCATTTGTAACTTTGTGTTCTGTGTAAGTTTATATTTTGTGTGTAACACATACATATGGTTTAATTGATATGCCACAGAATGTGCTGCGTTCTTATAATCTAAAGCTAGTTTCCATCAGAATATACTCACAATGTACACTGTTGCATTGACAACATGACTAAGTATTTCGACTGCCTTGTTTATAGGCAATCACACACAAACTAGACATTCTGATGGCACTGACAAGTTGAATGACATAAATATTTGCTTTTGAGGCAAAAACAAAGAATTTTGAGTGAGGTACGTGCTTTTGCAGGTATTTCATTCAGTTTTGCTGTTTGCACTAACTGTTTTGAGAAATGCACTTGTTGTAATGCCAATGTAAATCATGATGTGAGAAATGTACTGTGAGAAAAACTGTAACAGCCCATATTACAGACAGCGAGTGCCTTGCAATGCCTTATTACTGAATATACAGATGTTGCATGTATATAATGAAGTTTAAATGTAATAAATATACATAATTATGTAAGATAATATTATTTCACAGCAATCTACATAATGAGATATATTCACTACATTTAAGATAATTTTATATCATTTTTGCCATTATTTGTGTATTTTTGGCTGTAAATGGATTTAAAACGGCATGTTTTCAAGACGTCCTTATATAGCTGTACCATCTGTGTATGCATCACATTGAATGAGAAGTCTATTGTAACTGTACATACTAGATCACACACTTAAGGCAAGGGACACTGTATAACTGTGATACGGCCCTATTAAAATTCAGTCACACTTGTGGAGAGATAATCTTCCTGATCCAGTAACCGAATATGCAGTGGTCAAATTGATTCCCCATTACTGCAGATCTGAGATCACCCTTCTTAAAAAAACGGGTTATTAAATAGGCGGCTCCCTGATTTAGGCCGATGCTGTGCCAGATACGTAATGCACTTGTCCAGCGACTGACGTTATCTCCAACTCTGCTGAGTGTCCTGTCAAATTGTGTTTATGAGAGATGAATTATTTAAAAGTCCATTTGCTGAGCTGTATCTGCTGCATGAGCCAGGCTGAGTGCACGCTTACCACCAGGTGCTAGTGGAAGAGCTGTCTAATGTGTAACTGAAGAAGATACACCAGCAGTGTGAACTATGAGGGCCGCATTAAACTGAATTGATTTTCCTGCTCTTGGGAGTTGATGAAAAGGAGTGAGAAGGATGTTACAGAGTTAAAGGTTTAAAGATTATGTGAATGCTATCATACATGCAATACATAATGAGGACTATGAACCAGTAAAAGCTTGAATAAACAGAGTGCCAGAGTTTGCACATAATTTAGCCCATTATATTACATCATTTTAATATTCCAATCATTGTGACTGTGATTCTACAGAGGTAAACAATTTCATTTGGAGTAGTTTGATGTGAAATGGTTCAGTGCAAAGAAACTTGCCAACTCACTATATCTTATCTCATGAAAATTCTCTCAAATCTAGGCAATATATATGATTTTTTTTTTTTTTAATCCTTGAGTATTCCGAACGTTATACTCAATACAGTAACTTTGAAATCGTTGAGTATTCTAAATTATTTAATTTAATAATGTTCTATAAGGGACCTTTCTGAGGCTCTAAGTTCTTCATCATTTAGTCACCACCCCTGTGAACAACTGTAACTGTAAGCTTTCTACTATGACATATTTCACATTAATCCACTCTGAATGACACTGTTTACAAGCAAACGACTGACTCTCCAGAAATTGACACATTTTATTGCAATACTTTTGAAAACTATGGTATGCGTAGACTACAAACATAATTAAATAATTAAGTGTACAATATACAGCAGGAAATGTGTACAGAATTTTCACAAAAATAAATAGAATTACAATAATCATAAAAATAATCATAAAACAAACAAACTGTAATGGATTTTATTCATGCAAAAATTGAAAGTGAACCAAACCATGGTTTTCATCAATAAATAAATAAATAAATAAATAAATAAAAACAAAAAGCTTAGGTGCAAAATAGAGGTCGACGTTACCTTCCCTGTCTCTGCCATCTCCCTCCCCTTACAGGCAGTTTGTAAGAGGTTTGATGGCACAGGAGGAGGAGCTCTCTGCAGGAGGCCACTGAAGTTGGTTGGATAGCGGGAGGAGTGATTATTCTGCTTTCTCCTTCTTGAGGTCAGGTTCAACTTCTGGACAGCCCTGAGGACACGTGGGTTTGGTGTTGAGGAAAGAAGCTGACACATCGCACCACTTTGTCACTTTGAGCTCACTTCAAACTCCTTCAATTGCCTTGTACATCATAGAAAAATGTGATGTGATGTCCTACGTGTAGAGGATTTGCTGGTGCATAAATGAGTTTCTCTGTTTGTTAACCGAACATTCCAGCATTGATCAACACATTTTCCTGTATTCAGTAAAGAACAGAAAACTTGTTAACTCCTCATAAACACACTTCTAATAGAAGCCGATGAGCAGGCGCTAAAGCACTGAATCATTTGCCCACCAGCTTCTATTGACTTGAGTCCATAGATTACCAGTTCTTTTCTGTTCAGCAACAATAACATCATCTTTGGGCTGTATGATACAGGTGTGGTTAAAGTATTGCTTCAAACACCAGCTTCAATAATAAATATGCATTCCAGCCGAAACTAGACTTGTTCCTTTGTTACTTGAATATATTATTTATTTTTGTAATCAAATGTTTATTTTTCATTTTAGAAAAACAATTAACTCAGTATGCATCACTGAATTATACAAAGTAAGGGATGGTTAAATTCCAAGGTTAATTCCTATTTTATTTATTGATTTTGATGATTGCATCTTTAAGCTGGACTGGCCATTGGGGGAGCACGTCATGGGTTTGGCAGTTCTGGTTGGGTTATGTAGCCACCCTTTTCATCGTATAATCCAGTGATGCATACTGAGTTAAATGTTTTTCTAAAATGGAAAATAAACAAAAATGAATAATATATTCAAGTAACAAAGAAACAAGTCTAGTTTTGGCTGAAATGCACATTTATTATTGAAGCTGGTGTTTGAAGCAATACTTTAACCACACCTGGATCATACAGTCCAAAGATGATGTAATTGTTGCTGAACAGAAAAGAATTGGAAATCTATGGACTCATGTCAATAGAAGCCGATGGGCAAATGATTCAACACGATTTCTGTTTTTTACTGAATACAGGAACATGTGTTCATCGACACTGGAAACTAATTCATGCACATGAACCAGCAAATCCTCTAGAAGTTAGGACATTGAATTTTTCTATGATGTATAAGGTGATTCTCCTTCCATGATATTTGTTGTAAAAATATATTGTTAAATCTTGAAATTAACGCCGGGCTTCAGTACTTCAAAATATCTCAAATCCATCTGGTAAATAAGACTATTTTTGCTCTTTAAAACATTGATAGATGCAAATAAACATGCTGGAAGAGATAACACATTTCTCATTTTAAAGTGGTTGATAAGTTTGGTTCTAGTTGTCTGGCAGAAGCCCCCAGACATCATATAGATTTGTTACATTTCATAATCAGCAATTCTGAAATGAATTCAAATGAACTGAGCTGATTTCTGTATGAAGTGTTCAGCTGAAGAATGCCTGCAGCCTGCAGTTATACATAAAATATGAAAAGACAAATGCTAATGCCACAGCAATTTGCTAGCATGCTTGATAACTGTCGCCCCACACCCAGCTGAACAGGCTTCCCTGTCTAGACAAAGCCTGGATCTAGCGAGCATTCTTAGCTTAGTAAGAAATAGAATCTGCTACATTCTGTTTATTTTCACTGAAAATATATGCTTCATGTATTTGGGCTGGTTATCTGGCTGTAAAAAAACCAGCTAATTCCCAAAATCCACCACAAATCTGCTGTAGTTTTTAAAAGTTCCTCTCACATTCAAGATTTTTCATCATTAAAAAATTTCCTACTATTTAAACCAGGACATCTCAGTCTAAAGTAGGACTGCTCATGTGTGGCATTAATCTAGAACCACTATATATAAGCCCTATATATGTGACTTATTTCATTCTTATATATTGACTTATTTAATTCTTATTTATTATTATATATTATTCTTATATTTTGAAATTACATTTCTTTGGTGATGAACCTAGTTTATTGTTTAATCCAAATCCAAAATGTTTGGGCCAATAAAATATCAATAAAAACAAAAAGCATGATTAGTCAGTTATGTTTGATTTGTATTAAAATGGAAACAGTACAAAAACACAATATTTGATGTTTTACCTTATTTACTTTATTGGTAAATATATGCTTATTGTAAATATGATGCCTGTAACACATTCCAGGATTATTCGAATTGTAATGTGTAAATATGCACAGATGTGAAAGTTACCCTGGCTGTTAAGCTTTACTCTGGTAACAATTTGGATGGTCCTTTCTTTGGCCCAGAGAACACAACATCCATTATTTCCATAAGTAGTCTGAAAGGTAGACTGGTCAGACCTCAGTACACATTTCCACTGCCCATTAGTCCATTCGAGATTAGCTTGGGTTCGGAGAAGTCAGCAGCATTTATGGACATTCATGATATAAGACCGTACTTCACACAGCGGAAGCCATAACTTGCATTTGTGGATGCAGAGAGAAACAATCTTTATTGACAATAAAAGAATTCTTAAGCCCATGTGGTGATATCCATCACTGAAGCATGCTGGTTTATAATGCAGCGTAATGCAGGTTTGACCCATCGTTGCTCATAAAGGACTCTTTTTTTTCCTGGAGGCTCCTGGACATGATTACATCACCTCTATTAAATCAGTTTATGGACATTCCTAGTCTTAAACTGCTCTTGACCCTCCATGTTGCAGGCATCAATTTCTGATTGAGCAGATATTTACAAAAAGCAATGAAGCAGAAAAGGCATCAAATATCTTGTTTTTGTATTGCTTGTCTTAAAATACAGGTCAAAGTGGATTTACTCATCACTTCTTTTTGTTTTTATTTGCATTTTACATGCATCCCACCTGTTCTGGTGCTGGGTTTGTATATTGTTTATGTCCAAAGAAAAAACTAAATGTATCTCCATTTCTGTCCATTTTGATTTTTCTACAACATCTGTTTTTGTTCTCTCATGTAAAGCTGCCGTTTTGTGGACACTTGTTTTTCATTGGACAGCAACAATATCATTTTATCTTTTTGCGTTCTTGCTCCACCTTTTGGGCCTGAGCTACAAAGCGTTTGGGCACCCTTGCTCTACAGATGTCTGCGGTACCACTTCAAGGTGCGAGCAGGCAGGTAATTAACAGGTGTAGCTTTATGTAGATGTAGTGTTTTGGTTATTTTTGGCTGGAGTGTCTATTTAAAATTGATTCCCAGTTTTCAGAGGCCATCACAATGGTGTTAAAAGACTGTTCTCTTTTATTACCTGACAATGAAGCTCACAGCAGCAGAAGTTCCAGCAGGCAGCAGTGTGGAGACTTTGGAAGCGCTAAACGCCAGCGGACTGCTGAAGTGGCAAAGAACTGTCCCGGATGATGCAGCCTTTTCATCGTCCTTGTTATTTCTCAAGTCATCCTGAGACATCTGCAGAATAGCAAAAGACTCAGCAGAGTCATTTTCACAGTAGTTCTCTCAATTATTCATTCGTCTACTTATAGAGTGTATGAGTCACTGAGCGTGTGCAGAGGAATCAGTCTTGGATATTAGCTGCAACTCTGGACAAAGTGAAGCACTGAATGTACTTGGTACAAATGCATACATCATAAGTACATGAATAAAGGTCTATTAGTTTTTATTTTAATTATTTATTTTTTTAATAACAATAATATCTACAGTACTGCCCAAAAGTCAGAGACCACCTTTCACTCATTCAATGTCTAGTCATGCAGTTTTCATGAGATACTTCTGAGATTAGATATGGAATAATACACTGGCATAAGAAAAGGAAATATAAAGAGGACAAAAATCAGTTTCCAGAATTAGAGCGTTAGAGCTTCGGGTCTCCACAGGCGGACAATTGTGACTTTTGCCAGCACATTGAAAAAAAATTCAAAAAGAACTTGCGGTGTCTTCTGAGCATGTAAGCGAATGATCTCCCCCTATTATCATCATATCTCCATCAGTATAACATTGATTCTGAGATTTTCTGAGAGAAAATCAAGCAGGACCCTCTTAAAATTGAAAAACCATATACTGTCACATATATTGCCATATACTTATCAGTACAGGCTGGACAGGATGACTGGCAGCAGTATACTCACACCACGTTCTAATCAGTGTTTGCCATATTATAGCAATGTGACTCTTATAGTACCTTTTAGTTTTAACAAAACAATATCACATCATGCTGCTAAAGCTTTGATCTTTGAGAGAGAGGAGAAAATTAAGGTGCACCCATGATTTAGATCTGTAAGAATCCACAGGTGTTTCTGTCCATCCTTCCAATGTAAGAAGATAACTCACCACTATGGGTCTGAAATGATGTGCACCTGTCAAGAAGCCCTAACTGAGAAATAGATTAATCAAATAAAGAAGCTGCTGGTGTTCTCAGAATTGTCAGGAATGTGGTACGTGGAGGAGAGGAGACGAAAACAGGACGGATAGGCGGACACAAACGCAAGCTTTCAAACAAAATATACTTTTAATAAAACACGAAACAAAAAGAAAATACTAAATACAAAACAGTACAAGGAGAACTATAAAAGAACGGGCAGGAATGAGAAAAAATTAGAAAAAAACAGTTAACAATAGGTGGGGCCACAGATGGGAAACAGGTGAGGGGCGGAGACAAGGAGCACATGAACACATGGCCAGGAAGTAAACACACGCACATGGGAAGGACAAGGGAATGTAAACATGAACACAGACAGACGACACAAGACAGGGAGAACAGGCAGCGCGTGACAAGAATAATGAACTGACCAGCTCAGAGTCCAGACCTCAACATCACTGAACATGTTTGAGATTTATTGGTAGAAAGCAGAAAGATCCACAAAATGCCACCAACTTCTAAAGTAGAAGAGGTGCAGATTCCCATATAGATCTAAAAAGCAGGTCCTCCAAAAAAAATGAAAGCTGTAATAAAAGAGTGGACACGCTGCAAGTGTGTTTAGTTACTGAGGATTCTGTTACTTACCATTAAAATATATCATTTGTACTTTTGTAAAGTGTGATAAAGCCAGATTGCATAAGCCTGATGACTCTAAACTCCTGACTATTTAAAGACTGACACTGAGTCAAAAATCACACAATGAGCAGGAGCTGACTCAGGCGTTCAGATGAAGTCATGAGTTCTCTGAGACGTGTCTTCACCCAGCACACACAAAATGGCTGCCTGAGGCTACAGACACGGTCTGACGACAACCGTCTCCCCAGATCTGCTGTGGTGAAACAGTGGTTCACCCACGTTCATGCATACACAGCCAACGGTGAACGCTGGGCACTCTCAGGCTTATCTCACCGATGTTGTAATCCAGCCATGTGAAAAGAAAGCCCCCTGCTTGCACTTGGCCCAAGAGCGTATTGCCATTCTGTAATGCCAATTAGTGCCAGGAGGGACCCTCAGGCCGCAGAGCTGATCTTAGGGAAAGATGCTGAAATGGAACTGCTGAGGTTGACTCGAGTGATACTCCCTCTGCTCGACTCTTCTTTCCTCTGGCCTCTGTCTCGTCTCACAGCCCGCCGGGAGGACTGAAAGAAGATTTAGTTACATGTGCGCTGCACTCCTTCAGCTCAACCCTGCCTCCTCCTATCTAGTGAACACGTCGGGGCCGTCAGCTGGCATTCGAACTCAAGTGCTTTCATAAAGTGCCCCCTCTGACTTTACCATTAGACTCTTAAAAATAGAGGCACCAAAGAGGAGGAAGAAGCTCTCTCTTTCAGAGAGTCGTTTTTATACGAGGTGTGCGTGTGTGAAGAACATCTGGAGTTTACGGAGCCTCTATATATTTACTTAAAGTAAAGGTGCCAAAAGGGGTTGTTTGTGTCACACTGAATAGAGGTCACTAACACAACCAGAGTTTGGTTCTATCCACCATGTTTTCCTCTCCCCATACTTATGATAATGTATCTGATCCAGCCAATCAAGGACGTTAATTAGGTGTAGCACTCTGCAATTCAAACTACAGTCCACACGAAAATAGATTTCCAGGACCAGGGTTGGAAACCACTGCCACTGAAGAACCCTTCAATGGATGGTTCTTTGGAGAAGCATTTTAGTAAATGAGATCGACTATGAGTGGGAAAATCTTTTATAAGGCTTAAAGATCCTCCATGTAACAGAAAGCTCCCAAGAAGTACCCTTATGTTATATGAAATTTTTATAACCCTTATGTTATATGAACTTTTTTATAAGTTCTTCTCCTTTATATCTCTCAGATGGTTCTTGAGAAAACCAAAAGTGCCTCCTCATTTGCTCAAAGAACCTGTTGCGGCACTATTTTTTAAGAGTGTGATGGTTATAAAGGACGACTTCTGCCAGGAAGAGTCTAATGCTTCATCATTCATTCATTCATTACTCCCAACAAACACTGGCCTACATGCTGTCTTTAAAATGACTCTACTTCTGCAGTCCTGCATTGACATTCCCTTTCTTTCATCAAATCATTGTCCATTCCTGCGGTCCTAATCCAGCAGGGTCTTGAGGGTCTTGATACCTTAAGCCTACTTCAAAAACTTATTGCCAAAAATTGTAATCCTTTAAATAAAAAAATATATATAAAATAATTGCTTTCAGTCAATCCTGCCTCCTGAGTCTTTCTTTTGGAACTACACAAGATTCTGAAAAAGCATTCTGCCCTAAAACTAGGATTTTAGTGCATTGTTTATCATGTTCTGTGATATTCTGTAGCACAGCACTGCATCTCTCAACCTCACAACAGTTTAAGAGAATATCCCAGCATGCAGCAAGTTAAAATGTCATACAGCTATCAAGAATCCTGGCACCATGATAGAGAAATCAGGATTGCAAGCATCACCACTGATGTAGAAGCGACTAAACGTAGATTATTATAGTCATATTGTGTTTTGTAGCCAGTTGGTCAAAATCTAACAGTCCACTATCAAATATATAAGATTTTTTTTAAGGTTTCTCCCATCTTCATGAGAAAAAGGTTTTCCTGGTCTTTAAAGAGGGACCTGTTATGCCTTTTCTTTATGTGGAGTGTTCTGTACATGTAAACAGTCTGCACAGTTATAAAGCCCAAAGTACATGCTAGAGGGAGAAACTCTCTCCCTCATAAACTCCTCATCTCAGGTGCCTGAAACACCTCGTTGGAATTCCAGCCTTATTCTCTGTTACAAGGTGACATCATCTCATAACACAATCCTTATTGCCCACCTACCACGCAAGCCTGCAACGGCATCAAACAACATTTAGAAAACCAAAAAAATAACTTACCACTCTAAAACGTCCTGCTCCCGCCTAACCTGCAGTCTAACTATCAACTTATACTACCTGACCTTCAGGATCAGACTTTCAGATCAGACTTAAACTGATAAAACAGAACCAGGGCCAGTGCCAGGGGGGCTGAGGGGGGGCATTTCCTCCCCAGATTTTGTCATTGCCCCCCCCCCAAAAGGTCACAATGCAAGCAACTACAATTATCTTTGAACTGATCACAAAAGGCATTTTGCTGTGCAGTGTGAAGATATGTCCTTGCTTATTTCTTATTTAAGGGCTATTTATTCAAATTAATCACAATTAGATTCACTTTACTAAAGCAAAGTGTACTTTTCAGTCATTAAGTTATAAGGGACATGCAACATTTGTATTTCTTTACCTCATATATTAATTTAAGCCAGTATCATTAGATCTGCTGTCATCATTCATCGTGAATTGTTACTGGCTTTAAAAATATGATTATCAACATGCCCACGCATTATGTTATACTGCCCCCCCAAGCAAAGCAGTCCAGAACTGGGGCTGGACAGAACCAATGCCACTGTAAGAAAGACCACAGTGGTGAGGACAGAACTTGTAGCAGGATACCTCTTTGGCAGTTAACCAATCAGAGCAGTGTGGGGGAATAGACTGGTCACAGCACACTGGGCTCACTGGATGTGGAGCTGAAAGACACAGGAGCTCTAACAGACTGTTCCAGATAGAGAGTAAATACAGATCTACAGTATGAGAGAAAAATATTTCGTTTTGGGATTCCTGTGGTGCCACTGAATGATGTGGACATGTTTACAACACATACAAAAGCCCACAACATTTTTCGTTTGGGATTGTCCCTTTAAAAGCTTGCTAGCACCGCATGTCCACCACTTAGAAACTTCACTTTTACAAGTGTATGTGGTTCATCGGGTCCTGGATGCAAATTCAGGTGCATGAAGTCGCTGTGGCTTGTGTGTGTAATGAAATGGACCTAGACTAATGGACCAAGCTTGTCGTCGCGCACTCTAGACAGCGCCGCGCAGAAACCTCACTGCAGCGGAAAGCTTTATTTACGGCCCGGCCCTGTGAGGGTATGAATATTTCACTGGTCATTAAATATTACCGTGATATTGATCGTACCCCCTTTCTTTGACCGCCTGCTGTATGACGGAAATAAATAAAGCGCTCCTTTGCCATTAACTGTAGCAGTGCTGTAGCTACTGCTTGCAATCTAATTGAGGCTGATTAGAGGGGCTGTGAATCAGGGGCTGACACACATGTGGCCCCGCTATCTTCAGAGAGCACATAAAGGGAAAGTAGAGTGGCATGAGGACATGCCATGAGGAGATGCATGAGGACAGCCTCCAGAGATAATGGCTCTTACTGCTCTCGGATGGTTCATGTGGAGAGCAGGATAACGTAATGGATAACCATTAGGGTTTGGGGCTCTGCGGCTTGGAGGGCTCTGCATGAAGGTTTGTGAAAGTAAAAAAATCCCCTTTTTATATTTAATATTTCTATGAATTAAACAAACATGTCACATTAATTTGGATTTAGAAAATCATTAATAACAATTAAACCTTTTCAATGATTGACATTGATTAGTTGGCAGTTGGCATGATATTATATATTTAATTCTCGTCTCTGCAGGAAGAAACAGAGGCTTTCTTAGCCACAAAGGCAGCAATCTTGGAAAGGTTCTGTACACTTTGTTACTGTTCAATTAAATAAGCTAATCTTATTTTATTTTTATCTTTTCCTTGAGATCTACACTACTAGGCAAAAGTCTTAGACACCCAATCTGATTGTTTAAAAGCCTTTATCTTAGCAATAGGTATATCTTCACTAGTGAGAACACCAGATATCATTAGAACAGATGTAAATAAGCATGAATACAATTACATTATGCATACAAGTATAATTATCTTCTTGTAAAAGAAATAGTTAATATCTTGCCAGTTTGAATAACAAAGTTCAGTTCCAGATTTCTCCTGAAAGCCCCAGACATTGTATGAATTTATTAAATTCCTTCAGCAGCAATCTTGATTTAGCTTAATGAAGTACTGAGTAGTAAAAGCAGGTATTAGATGAGAACTGTAAATAATACTGGGTTTCCACAAGCAAAATCTTGGAAAGGGGTTCACTAAACACACTGAAGTGTAAAAGCACTACTTACTGTATTAATACTATTTAAGTACTGTACAGTACTGTATTTGTAACAGTTGAGTAGGTTTATGCAAGCCTAGATCGTCAGATTATTGGCCCCAGGACAAAAATATTTGGTTTGCCCCATACTTGGCTACCTTTCTTGGGTGGTTAGTGATGATTATGATGTTATCACACTAGGTTACAGTTATGCTTATGCCATAGCAAAACGCAGCACACTTTAACAAGAGAACAGGTCCAAAGTTTTCAAATAAGACACACATTAGCTCTTCACAAGCAGGACATTCATCCCAATGCAGACATAAATACATAAACATAAATTACAATCTTATAGCAGCAAATTTAGAGCACTCAAACTCAAATCTTAGCCAGAGCATCTTTTCTCTTTCATATCTTATCCGTGATAACAGTTTGTAGGTCATTGCTGACAAGGATAAGCTTTTTCCTTTAAGTCTGGCTGATATTTTATATTTGTCTTTGGGAATGTTTCCACTACTCTGTCAAAGTATCTGTTCTTGCTTTTACAGACCCCCAGAAAGTTTGACATTCAGCGTCAGGATTATGATCAGCTATGACCTAATGATGTATCAGTTACTCTTTCCACTGTGCTAATAACTACTACAAAATACTAGCAGGAACCCCCTACTGTCTTAGGCCCCTGGGCATCTGCCCATAAATCACACTGGATGATCTGAGCCTGGGTTTATGTACCAAAAACAATTAAAACTATCGTCACAATTTAGAATTAAACAGGCTGTTTTTGTTTCTTAGGCTGAAAGACTGATTATATGCAAATGATCTCTGTTCTAAAAAAGTGCAGTCTGAGCTAAAACAACACCTTCAGTGCACATGGGCGGGGCTAAACTGCTGTTAAGGGAAAGAGGTGGAAATATGTCACTTTGTTTGCAAGACAGAGACAGTGATTTCACAACAGGCTTAGTGTCCGTAGGTTAATTGTCATTAATGGGGAGTGATTGACACAGTCTTTACAATGTTGATGTCTACATCGAGTTCTTTTGTTTGAAGGAACTGAAGGATCGTTCAGTTTTCCATCATAGAGGTGAAATATTTCACTGTAGAGGAAATCACTAGCTCTGTTTTTTTATAAACGGTAGTGATGGAAACCAGAAGTTATGATGTCTACAACACAAATATAGCCGTTTTATTCCATATTAAATATGACCAGCAAGCCTGCACATGTTCTTCTATTCTAAGTTTTTCTGGCATCATGTTGATGGTGAAATTGTGGTAAATCTGCACTGTTTTAGAACAGACTTTTTGTTTTCTGCATAATTTGATAGTACAGTTGTCCTTTACAGTGTAACAAAGTATTATGATGATTTGACCAATAAAAATGCTCTAAAACTGCTTTGAAAAAAAAATACATTTACATTAACTTACATTGAAAATAAAGAGGTTTTTGTCCTCTGCTGTAAAGCTAGCATTTTGGAGATGTTTTTCTTTGGCCAGCAACGATATTTCAGGCCAGAACCATGTCATTGTTTTCTTCTGGCTCTTGTGTTTCTCTCGCTGAGCTCAACAACTGCCCATCCCATGTGGTCTGATGCTGAACAGCTGCCCATCCTGTGATCTGATGCTGCTGCTTCGTCCACCTGGCCTGCATACCACCGGCACCTTCATTCCATCTGTTTACTTAAATAATCAGTAATGTTTTCTGCTCCTGCTCTTATCAGTCCTTTCTATCTCTATATTCAGTAGTCAGTTTTATTCTTGTATTGGTACTTGTTTTGCTAGCCGGTGTCGACCACATGAGAGCCTGGTTTCTTCCTTTTAATCTGAGGGAGTTTTTCTTGCTGTTGTCTCTGGCGTTACACAAATAAATTAATCTTAAACTTAACCTTAAGCTTACAGTGTTTCAGGCATGCACAGTGTATTTATAACTACTGTCTGTAAAAAACTGATGTCAGAGACATCAAACACTTCAGACGTCTGGTTCCTATCACCTCCATTGTGCAGGTTCCTCTAGAATGACTCACTTGACATCAGTTCACTCTGAATGATTTAATGGTTTAATGGATTAATTAAACAGACATTCTGAAAAAGTGGTGGAGTTCCCCTTAAATCATTAAAATAATCAGCCGATTACACCATTACTAATATAATTATTCTATGACGGCACTACTACAGACACATGAAATTTCTTAGTTAATTTTTTTAATCAGTCAATCAGTTTAAACTTAACGACAAGCGTGTACAGTAATGGAGGCAGGTGTGTTATTGAAACAGAGCAGCCTACCATTTCAGCGAAAGAAGAGACCCCATCGCTTGTAGATGACAGGGGCCACAGGGTGGACTGTTCTCTGATCCAGTCGTCCGTGCGTGGGTTGCAGGGTCTATGGCGGGGGCTGGGGGTGGGAGAATGCGAGCTACAGGCTCTGGGCAGAGTGTGAGCGCCCGAGGCGGAGCGGCCGGGTGAGACGCTGGCAGGGAACGGAGTGGGCCAGATGGTCCTGTCTTGAGTTAGGAGCGCGCGGACAGCCTCCCGCTTCAGCTGGCTCAGGTGAGCGCAGCAGACGTCACAGCGGCCCACAAGGCCGCTCCAGGCAGGACCCTGCACACGCTCATACAGAAGCACGGAGAGCTTAGGGTCCTGAGGAAAGACAGGAAATAGGTCAAGCTCAGGAAAACATCAGTGACTGGAATTTCACGACGGTGGACTATTTAGACTGAGTTTAAAAAAAGATGAACAGACTTATTTTAAAATACATATCGTTGCTGATGTAAGAAACATTCTTTTGTTGGTATCTATTAATGCAACTTTAACAGGTTTTCCATTCAACAGAAGAGCTGACATTTTTAAAAAGGCCTGTATTTTTTATGATTGTACATCCCAAATAGTCATAATTTATTTTAATATGATAATTCTTCAATCTTGGTTTTCATCCCTTGTAGAATTAAACATGTTGTCCTTGTTATTGCCCTTTAGCTTTACATTTTAAGATAAATTCCTTTTTTTATTATCAGTTATTTTGTTTTGTATATTATTTTGTAGAACCTTTTCCATTAAAAAGACAAACTATATCATTGGATTAAATTCTTTTTTTATTTTATTATATGTATTGTATACTCAGAGCATCAAACCATGACATATCATGCTTATAAGATTTTTACAAGAAATGTGACATGTTGTTACTATCCAAAAAATACTACTAATAATAAAAATAGTAATAATAACAAATTTATAACAATACATTTTTTACTGATTTCTAGTTTTTTGCATTACCTAAGATCAGCAGCTGTTCATTGCAGTGTAGAATAGTTGTATAAAAAATGATTGTATCAATAGGAATGCTCCAAAATGTCTTCGCAAGAAAACCTTTACATTAACTTACATTAAAAGTAAAGAAGGGGCTGCCCTCCTTTGTAAGCTTGCCATTTTATCTCTACTTGCAGTGATACTCTATTTTTCATTGCAGGGGCTCAACTGATACATGAAAATGAGCTCACATCTTCACTGATTCTCTTGTGGCTGAATGCAAGTAAATCCCTACAGTCCTGCTCCAAAATCTAGCCTCCATAGCACAGGGGGACCAACTTTACAGCAGTGATCCTTTTTTAGAAACTGATGTTCAGTACGCACACATGACCGTCACCGTAGTGCAGTATGAATTAAATAATGGTATAAAGATTGGCCGTGAGTGACCTGTATGCAGAAGTCCTTGTACAAATAAATGATTGATGGCAAACTGATGTCAAAATATATTACTGTGTGTACTGTCCAACGCAGAGGGCATGCAGTCCAGAAGAAACGCTATCAGTATGACCGCACAGACTACTACGTGATCCACTAACCTATTTTCTCCACTAAATATGGATATTAGAGGACCACTGCCCACAAATACATTCCTCTCTCTTAAATAACATTACTTTTTCATTTTCCTCTCTGTAGGAAACTGGGTTTTCATATTCCACCCATTATGCTCCATCTCTTGTAATGAGAGTTGGAGAGGAGACATGTGAGCCATGCTTCTGTTAGAGAGGCTAATCGATTTAAACTCGTTTCAGAAGGAGAGAGAGAGAGAGTGTGCGGGGGGGCTGTCGCTTCTGCATGTAATGGGTATCTGAGACAGCAGACTGGCTCTCTGGTTGAATGTGTCCAGTGTCATTAGAATATGTGACGGTAACGACTTCAATGCACATGCCGAACCCTGACTGTCTATTTTTTGTTTTCATTTTTAAAGGGTTTAATTCATGAGCACCAAAGAAACGTCTGCTCAGTGTGTGTCTTTGTGTATCACCTTTTTTTGCACTTATCTTATAACAAGAGTAAACAAAGCACTTGTTGGCTAGACTGTATCGAATCTTGCTTGCAGTGTGTGGGCAGCATTGCTTTAGTTAATCTTAAATCAAATCTTAATTAAAATGTGTTTTTAATGCCAGCTGCTGTTTACAATGTATCAAAATAGCACACTGAACGATCCAACAGACCCGGTAAAAAAATGAATACATGTTACATTAACTCAGGTTGAAAGGTAAGAAGGTAAGAGTTTGATACAGAAAGCGTTGGGTGACATTGACATTGGTGGGGACCTATGAATCTACCCACGTCATGCCCCCCATCAACAGTTTAACAATCACAGAAAAAAAAACTCTTTCCATGTGTCAACGAAAGCCAAGCTAGCAAAAACACATCCCGAGGATGTCTGTGAAACAGGTCTCTGACGCTAAGGTTAACACATGGAACACTACATGACCTGCATGGTGCTGCTGTCAACAAAAACAAAGTAACAATCCCAGAAAACAATTCAATCTCTTTTAATGTCTCAGTTAAACTACAAGACATAGACTCGCTTAACCAGCTTCAAACCAGTAAACTGTGAGTTTATAGACTTACCGACATTACTTTAGCCATAGTGCAACTGACATCTCTAATACATTAGCATTAATAAAAGTAGGAACACTTCTTGTTATTCAGAGCTACAGACAATGTTAGCCTGCCGTATGCTGTGTGACAAAGTCCAGCGTTGCCATTAACGTTACTATGATGGACTCATTTCATTACTGAGCTAGACTTTATTTGACTTACATGTTTCTTTGAAAAATAGCTTTTCTTGCTGCCATCCTCACTCGCTTTTCACACCCATGTGTCTTCCACACTGCACAAGTGAGTCTTCCTTTCAGTTTTGGTGCTGCTAACAACCTAACGTATCTACAGAGTCTCACGTGACAGCAGAGAAAGACACAGCCAATCACACTGGCCATATGACTTGAGTAGAGAATGTGATTTAACCATTTCTGCACCTCTAGGTTAACCAGACGTCGATCGATCGGGGTCTTTTTTTGGAGGGGATCAAATTATTGATGGGGACAATTCAATAATCGCTGGATATTGGTGGGGACACATCACACCTCCATGCTAATTCTATGCCCTTGTATACTACAACATCAGCTGAAATTTGAAGGAGTAATAGAATGTGTTTCTGTCTACACAGAAGGTGTGTGACTTTGGTGAAAATGACCAGATGCGGTTCCACATGCTCAGTTGCACTCTGGGATTGGGCCCCTGAATGAGCTGTTTTGCCTTTTGTGGTGCACTTATGAAGATTTTGATGAGACAGCAAACTAAATTGAACCCTAACATCAACACAGAGTAACTTAAAGTCACAGCTCCTTATGAATCTTCCAGTTTAAGACGATATTTAGTTCAACAGTCAAAAACTGCTTACAGGCTTTGGGGTTATAAAGGAATAGCCTTGATATTGTCCTGTTAAAGATGTGGCATTTAAGGTGGAACAGTACATTTGATTAGCAAGTGAATAGGAACTAATGATCTATACTCGCTGACAGAAACTGTAGAAATTTGGAGTTTTCTCTGGTGGAAGTGTGAACTCCTCAACTCAACACCATTGTTACCATGGCAGCCGCTGAGTCATTGATAAAAGGGCATAGCAGCAATTAAAACATCCCAAACATCATTTATCCAATTTTGAACCACTACAGATTTCAGTGGTACGAGGAAAATTCTGTGTATTTCACATAAGGGTGGGCGAGAGGAGTGTACTAAGAAATTCTTTACCATTTTCTTTCTCTGTTTTTAATTCCTCAACAAATTAAAAAAGTTTAATGTAAACTTGTTTTTCTTTTAAAGAGGCTGAGGTTGAACCTAAGCGATGTAGCGGTTAGTTTAATGGTGTGTCAGTTTAACTGTAACTGTAACACTATTTAAGCTGGAACAGGACATTTGAATAAGAAACTGGAGAGCAAATCTCAGCTTCATCCATCTTTCCAAGTCTGGTTTTCGCTCCTTGTACCATTTCCAGTAATTGTTTATTGCAAGTAAAATCAGATCATAAGGAGTTGTGGTGTAGGACATATAGAAAACATTTTTGTGAGTAGGGTTTGTGGTTAGAGGTTGGTGAGCAGCTCTGGCCTTGTTTAAAATCCTGCTTTACGTTTACCTAAAAAAAAAAAAGCACAGCATAGAGTCGACTCCAAACTTTATGACTATTAAGTCACTGGAGTCGCCTCTGAGTCGAAGAACCGATTCTTTTAGAGTTCCAACACTAGACGCAATATTTTAATGCATCAGTTGTACATCAGACATGATGAATTTGATGTTAGTGAGTGTGTTGAGTGAGTATTCACTATTTCATTAGTTTTTATATTTAGAAAATTTTCAAAACTATTTACTGACAAGTAACTCCTGATATGATCACGTTTATTTAAGCTGATCATTTTCCACAGTCTAACATGGTGTTCTAGCATGTTTAGAGGGTGATGTTGAGTAATGTTTATTGATTTGCTAGCTATGCTGCTAATTCTAACATTTTAGCATGTATGCAAGCAGGATGGGTGTTGTTTTATTTTGTGAGGAACATGTGTTGTTGTTTAAAGGAGCAATTTGTAGCAACCTGTTGAATTAATACTCCAATCAACTTCAATCACATGCAAAATGACCCCTCCTCAGCTTCAAACATCATCCCTTTAAACTCCAAACTTCAGCCCCAAGAGCATCTCCAGCAGTGGAAAGCATCTCCAATGTTAACTCTTGTTTCACTTCTATTTCTATCACTCCTTTTTTTGCTGCCGAACATGGATGTGTTCAGCCATCATTGCATTAACTCTTCCTTTCATTGGCTACCAGTGCTTAAATGATATAACCCAGAGCAGAACCTTCAACATG
Source organism: Megaleporinus macrocephalus (assembly GCA_021613375.1). Classification (NCBI taxonomy): domain Eukaryota; kingdom Metazoa; phylum Chordata; class Actinopteri; order Characiformes; family Anostomidae; genus Megaleporinus; species Megaleporinus macrocephalus. The sequence continues at coordinate 23,158,445 of CM038707.1, read as the reverse complement.
ACTCACAAAAGGTTGGAATACACCATAAGAGAAGAGCTAAGTATTGCTAGCTATAGCACGTATGCTGTATTCAACTCAGTATTTTCTTAAAAGGTATCAGCACTGGCTCTGGTTTTTGCTCTGGCTGTGTTTGAGCTAAAGGGTAGTTTGAAGCTAGGATACATACTTAACACAAAGCACTTTTGGAAGTCACTCTTGATAAGAGTGTCTGTTGAATGTGTCAAATGTAAATGTAAGTGCTACTTCTTCATCCTCTCATGTTAAACTGATTCAACTCAATGACAGAGTGATATTACTGACAGAACAGCCCAAAATTAACTAGTTAGCATACTACTTTAGTGTGTATATATATATATATATATATATATATATATATATATATATATATATATATATATATATATATATATATATATATATATATAACAGATACAAGTATATTTTATATATTTAATATCTATTATATAATATTTTGTAACATATTATAATATAGATATTCATTTTGTTCTACAACAAAACTACACAGACATCTGACATACTCTTAAAACTGTTAATTCTTCACCTCCTTCTGGTAATTTTAGTTCATTTAGGAATGTTTCAAACTAAAAATCAACAGAGACACCACTATTTCATATTGGACTGGCTGTCCTGTGCTGCATCTAGGCTAGGCATTAAAAAGCTGTCTGAGGTGAAATACTCCTTTTATCTTCTGTGTGATTTGTCTGTAAAAAAAATCCACCCCACTGCACTTAAATAGAAAGCGTCTAGCAACGTAAGGCAGCTAGAAGGTCTCAAAAGCAGCACATGGTCCCTCATTCTAAAGAGATTTAAATATAGATGTTAAAGAAAGTGACTGAAATCTACCATCTGAAAAGGATTATAAAGCCATTGCTAAGTGGTGGACCTTGCCAGGAGTGGTTGGCCTACCAAAATTTCACCAGAAACGCATCAACGACTCTTCCAGGAGATCACAAAAGAAGCCCCACAAACATCTAAACACCTGCCGGCCGCAAGCTACAAACTACTGCTGACCAAAAAACCCAAAAAGGCTCGTCTCGCATTTGTCCCAAGACTTCTTTGATAATATTTTTAGGACTGATGGAAATAAAGAAATGGGTCCGATTACATCTGGTGTAAAGCTAACGTCACTTTCTACCACAAGAACATACACACAAGCAAAACACACAAGCAAGTCCACTGAATGCTTTCGAAAGAAACAAATATAAGGATTTGGAGTAACAGAGTCAAAGTCCTGACTTGAATCTCATTGAAACTGGCAGCTTATCCTCCAGTGTAGCTAAATTAAAACAATAATGTAACCAAGTGCCAAAATTCCTCCACAGTGGTGTTTAAGTAATCGCAAAGATTTAATTGCAGTTGTTACTGCTGTAGGGTGGCACAACCACTTATAAGGAATAGCCAATTACTTTTTTTACGTGGGTGATAGAGGTTAGAATAAATCTTTATCTGCAATAAATGGGATGATCATTTATATGCTGCATTTTGTGTTTACTTATTCTGTTTTATCTGATATTGAAATCTGATTGGATAATCTAAACACAGCACACTATATGAAACTAGGGATGTGTATTGGCAAGAACCTGGCAACACAATCTGTATCGTGATACAGCGGTCACGATTCAATATATCACTATATACTGTGATACTGCAACCACGGTGATATACTGTGATTTTTCAAATCCTATTATTAAAACACACCACTATATGAACAGGTTTGCTAATGCTTACCATAGCAGTGCACCCTTATACTGCTTGTTAATGTTGGAGTGTTGCTGAAAATGGATTACTGTCATCCAGTGGTCTGAGGTTTAAACACAACACACAATGAACTACTGTCTGCCAGAAATCTGTATATCGCTACTGTGTTTTTGAGAATTGATACAGTATCACGAAACACAATATCCCCATATTGTTTTTGTGAAATCCTAAAAACAACGATTTCATAATCATTGTTTTTGCTTAGTTTGCATATATACTGAGAATATTTCGAAACTTCAACCATGCTTACAAACTACATACAACTTTTTTTCCCAAGAAAGAAAAGAAAATCAAATTTTCATGAAATGGACCCTTTAACAGCATGCACCTTCTACTTCCACCTCACTGACCACTTTCTAGGGGCTTCATAGGTCCACTATCTATAGACACACAGTTACAGCCTGTAGCCCATCTGTTATCACGCCCAGTGTGCCAGCCCCCCTCAATCTCATTAATTATTGGGCAGTTTCTGACCACGTGACCTGTTCTGACCAGATATTATTTGGGCCGTGGACTCTTCTCCACACAGCAGTGACACTCACATAGTGGTGGGTCCAAAAACATTAGCGAAGGGCAGCTCTGTGGTCAGAAACTGATGAAAGACCAGTGAGCTAAGGGTCCTCCAGTCAGGTGGAGCTACAAGGTCGAGGCTTCTAATAAAGTGGTCAGTTGAAACATGGACGGTCAGTAAAAGTGGGGCTCTTACACTCTTGTTTAAGTGTTCGGTGGTGAGGAGCCTCTGCGCCTCCTCCATCAGCACCTCCACACGAGACACACACTCCTCACACAGCCGCCTGGTGTCCAGTGTGGTCCAGCCCCCCGCTCTGTTTTCTCTGGGATCAGCGGACACTCTGCCTGCGGGTGCGCGAGCCCGAGGCGAGTAATCCGCGCCCCCGCTGGAGACGCACGCGCCTGCGCCGTCGGGAGGCAGCCTGTGCGCGCGCGGCACACTGCTGGAGCGCGAAGCTGGTTTCGCGCGGGGCGCGTGCGCGAGCTGGACAGAGAACAGATATCACACCGTGATCACACCGATCTGAACACACACACACACACTTCACACAGCAACGATAAGCTCGTTTATAATTCAATAATTATGATAATAAACATTTACATGCAACTGAACAAAGAAAGCGAAACGCAGCCAGCAAATAAACCTACAAGCAATAAGTTACCATTAGCGTTTCTAATAAATACTGACTCGAATAAAACAACTGAATGAAATTAAACAAGGACGAAAATGGTGTGCATTATATTTTTTAAAGAAATGCAGCCTAAGAAATTGGGAAAGTGGGGCACTAAGACTGGTCTACACACCTGAATGCCATGCCCAAAAGAGTTTAAATGCAATGCCTTAAAGAGTCTAAATACAATAGCTAAGAGTCTAAATACATTACCTAAGAGTCTAAATACATTACCTAAGAGTCTAAATACAATACCTAAGAGTCTAAATACATTACCTAAGAGTCTAAATACATTACCTAAGAGTCTAAATACAATACCTAAGAGTCTAAATACAATGCATAAGAGTCTAAATACAATGCATAAGAGTCTAAATACATTACCTAAGAGTCTAAATACAATACCTAAGAGTCTAAATACAATGCATAAGAGTCTAAATACATTACCTAAGAGTCTAAATACAATACCTAAGAGTCTAAATACAATGCATAAGAGTCTAAATACAATGCATAAGAGTCTAAATACAATACCCAAGAGTCTAAATACAATACCTAAGAGTCTAAATACAATGCATAAGAGTCTAAATACAATGCATAAGAGTCTAAATACAATACCTAAGAGTCTAAATACAATGCATAAGAGTCTAAATACAATACCTAAGAGTCTAAATACAATACCTAAGAGTCTAAATACAATGCATAAGAGTCTAAACACAATACCTAAGAGTCTAAATACAATGCATAAGAGTCTAAATACAATGCATAAGAGTCTAAATACAATACCTAAGAGTCTAAATACAATGCATAAGAGTCTAAATACAATACCTAAGAGTCTAAATACAATGCATAAGAGTCTAAATACAATGCATAAGAGTCTAAATACAATACCTAAGAGTCTAAATACAATGCATAAGAGTCTAAATACAATGCATAAGAGTCTAAATACAATACCTAAGAGTCTAAATACAATGCATAAGAGTCTAAATACAATGCATAAGAGTCTAAATACAATGCATAAGAGTCTAAATACAATACCCAAGAGTCTAAATACAATACCTAAGAGTCTAAATACAATGCATAAGAGTCTAAATACAATGCATAAGAGTCTAAATACAATGCATAAGCGTCTAAATACAATACCTAAGAGTCTAAATACAATGCATAAGAGTCTAAATACAATGCATAAGAGTCTAAATACAATACCTAAGAGTCTAAATACAATGCATAAGAGTCTAAACACAATACCTAAGAGTCTAAATACAATGCATAAGAGTCTAAATACAATGCATAAGAGTCTAAATACAATACCTAAGAGTCTAAATACAATGCATAAGAGTCTAAATACAATGCATAAGAGTCTAAATACAATGCATAAGAGTCTAAATACAATACCTAAGAGTCTAAATACAATGCATAAGAGTCTAAATACAATGCATAAGAGTCTAAATACAATACCTAAGAGTCTAAATACAATGCATAAGAGTCTAAATACAATGCATAAGAGTCTAAATACAATACCTAAGAGTCTAAATACAATGCATAAGAGTCTAAATACAATGCATAAGAGTCTAAATACAATACCTAAGAGTCTAAATACAATACATAAGAGTCTAAATACAATGCATAAGAGTCTAAATACAATACCTAAGAGTCTAAATACAATGCCTTAAATAGTCTAAATACAATGCATAAGAGTCTAAATGCAATGCCTTAAATAGTCTAAATGCAATGCCTTAAAGAGTCTAAATGCAATGTCTTAAAGAGTCTAAATGCAATGCCTTAAAGAGTCTAAATGCAATGTCTTAAAGAGTCTAAATGCAATGCCTTAAAGAGTCTAAATGCAATGTCTTAAAGAGTCTAAATGCAATGTCTTAAAGAGTCTAAATGCAATTTCTAAAGTAGCCTATATACAATGCCCAAAACAGCTTAAATGCAATACCTAAGATAGTCTAAATGCAATGCCAAAGATTCTAAATGCAATGCCTAAAGGAGCCTAAACACAATGCTCAAAATAGCTTAATACAATGCCTAGGAGAGCCGTGATGCAATACCTAAAACAACCTAAATGCAACGCTTAAGAGTCTAAATACAATAGATACAATCAGTAAAGCTGTATAATAAGTAATATCTAGAGAAGACTATTCTGAATAAATCAATAAACTAAACTAATGATGCCTGTTGTACATGCCACTTGTACTCACATATCCTTGACTCCTGGCCACCTCTGAAGACCCCATCGCGTGTAGAAAAATATGTATATTCTTTAAACTATCATTCCGAGAGCAGCGTACGATCCCAGATCAAGTTTCTCCTTAAACCCGGTTCCAGAGTGGAAGACGGTGGAGGACAAGGACGAGGACGAGCTTTCAGGGTTAGGTAGCTATCCGCTCTCTGTCTGCACAGCCTACACTGTCATACCCCTCATCTACACCGCCGGAGAGAGTCTGTTCAGCCATCAGGGAGAATAAAAAAAGAATAAAGGAACAGAAGCCTCCGGAGGAAGTTCTCACTCCAACAGCCGCCGCATCTCTCCAGCCCTCAGCTGAACTCTCCTCAGTGCTGCTGGAGGAGGAGCCGCTCAGTGCCGTGTGTCTGAAGTACAGCGAGGCAGGAATCAGTGAAGCAACAGTTTCTGCGCTGGCAGCGGTCTGGGGTGTTTTTCAGTGGGGAGTCTCCCTCTTATTGTCAAGAGTCCCAGCCGGGCGATCGCCAACTGTTGTGGTTACCGCATGGTGACGAGCAGCGCGCACACGCAGCGCCGCCTGCCGGCCAGCACACGAGATACAGCAAAGGCGCACATCTGAGCTCATAAATCATTACTCCTGAAATCAAGCATATTAACAGTGGGCGTGTCCTGCAGTGCTGCAGTAACAGCCTCTACTCTTTTGAGAAGACTACACATGAAATGTTGGTCACATTGTTGTGAGGATTTACTTGCTTTCAGCCACAAGTGTAAGACATGGAACAAGGCAGTTCCATGAAGGAAGTTGATGTGCACTGTTTTAGGGTTTAAATTGATTAAATGATTGGTGTTCATCTACTAAACGTTCACCACTTTAAAGGGTGTCTGTCTTTTCTCTTGAGGTTCATTATTACATTTGTGTGGTTTCATGCTCCCAAAATAATGACCATTTTGTAACCTCTCTTTACCACAGTTTCATTTTATCATGATGTACACTACTGACCAAAGGTTTTAGTACAATACCAGTCAAAAGTTTTAAAACAGTTCTAAACGTTTGGCTGGTAGTGATCTAAAACGTTTGGCTGGTAGTGTACTAAAACGTTTGGCTGGTAGTGTACTAAAACGTTTGGCTGGTAGTGTACTAAAACGTTTGACTGGTAGTGATCTAAAACGTTTGACTGGTAGTGATCTAAAACGTTTGACTGGTAGTGATCTAAAACGTTTGACTGGTAGTGTACTAAAACGTTTGGCTGGTAGTGTACTAAAACGTTTGGCTGGTAGTGTACTAAAACGTTTGGCTGGTAGTGATCTAAAACGTTTGACTGGTAGTGTACTAAAACGTTTGGCTGGTAGTGATCTAAAACGTTTGACTGGTAGTGTACTAAAACGTTTGGCTGGTAGTGTACTAAAACGTTTGGCTGGTAGTGATCTAAAACGTTTGACTGGTAGTGTACTAAAACGTTTGGCTGGTAGTGTACTAAAACGTTTGACTGGTAGTGTACTAAAACGTTTGACTGGTAGTGATCTAAAACGTTTGACTGGTAGTGATCTAAAACGTTTGACTGGTAGTGTACTAAAACGTTTGGCTGGTAGTGTACTAAAACGTTTGGCTGGTAGTGTACTAAAACGTTTGGCTGGTAGTGATCTAAAACGTTTGACTGGTAGTGTACTAAAACGTTTGGCTGGTAGTGATCTAAAACGTTTGACTGGTAGTGTACTAAAACGTTTGGCTGGTAGTGTACTAAAACGTTTGGCTGGTAGTGATCTAAAACGTTTGACTGGTAGTGTACTAAAACGTTTGGCTGGTAGTGTACTAAAACGTTTGGCTGGTAGTGATCTAAAACGTTTGACTGGTAGTGTACTAAAACGTTTGGCTGGTAGTGTACTAAAACGTTTGGCTGGTAGTGATCTAAAACGTTTGACTGGTAGTGTACTAAAACGTTTGGCTGGTAGTGTACTAAAACGTTTGACTGGTAGTGTACTAAAACGTTTGGCTGGTAGTGTATCTAAAACGTTTGGCTGGTAGTGTATCTAAAACGTTTGGCTGGTAGTGATCTAAAACGTTTGGCTGGTAGTGTATCTAAAACGTTTGGCTGGTAGTGATCTAAAACGTTTGGCTGGTAGTGTACTAAAACGTTTGACTGGTAGTGATCTAAAACGTTTGGCTGGTAGTGTACTAAAACGTTTGGCTGGTAGTGTACTAAAACGTTTGACTGGTAGTGATCTAAAACGTTTGACTGGTAGTGTACTAAAACGTTTGGTAGTGATCTAAAACGTTTGGCTGGTAGTGTACTAAAACGTTTGGCTGGTAGTGTACTAAAACGTTTGACTGGTAGTGATCTAAAACGTTTAGCTGGTAGTGATCTAAAACGTTTGGCTGGTAGTGTACTAAAACGTTTGGCTGGTAGTGTACTAAAACGTTTGACTGGTAGTGTACTAAAACGTTTGGCTGGTAGTGTATCTAAAACGTTTGACTGGTAGTGTACTAAAACGTTTGGCTGGTAGTGTATCTAAAACGTTTGGCTTGTAGTGTATAAAAACGTTTGACTGGTAGTGTACTAAAACGTTTGGCTGGTAGTGTACTAAAACGTTTGGCTTGTAGTGTATAAAAACGTTTGACTGGTAGTGTACTAAAACGTTTGGCTGGTAGTGATCTAAAACGTTTAGCTGGTAGTGATCTAAAACGTTTGGCTGGTAGTGTACTAAAACGTTTGGCTGGTAGTGTACTAAAACGTTTAGCTGGTAGTGATCTAAAACGTTTGGCTGGTAGTGTACTAAAACGTTTGACTGGTAGTGTACTAAAACGTTTGGCTGGTAGTGTACTAAAACGTTTGGCTGGTAGTGTACTAAAACGTTTGACTGGTAGTGTACTAAAACGTTTGGCTGGTGGTGTACTAAAACGTTTGGCTTGTAGTGTATAAAAACGTTTGACTGGTAGTGTACTAAAACGTTTGGCTGGTAGTGATCTAAAACGTTTGGCTGGTAGTGTACTAAAACGTTTGGCTGGTAGTGTACTAAAACGTTTGACTGGTAGTGATCTAAAACGTTTGGCTGGTAGTGTACTAAAACGTTTGACTGGTAGTGATCTAAAACGTTTGACTGGTAGTGTACTAAAACGTTTGACTGGTAGTGTATCTAAAACGTTTGACTGGTAGTGTACTAAAACGTTTGACTGGTAGTGTACTAAAACGTTTGACTGGTGGTGTACTAAAACGTTTGGCTGGTAGTGTATAAAAACGTTTGACTGGTAGTGTACTAAAATGTTTGGCTGGTAGTGTACTAAAACGTTTGTCTGGTAGTGATCTAAAACGTTTGACTGGTAGTGTACAAAAACGTTTGGCTGGTAGTGTATAAAAACGTTTGACTGGTAGTGTACTAAAACGTTTAACTGGTAGTGTATCTAAAACGTTTGGCTGGTAGTGTATCTAAAACGTTTGGCTGGTAGTGTACTAAAACGTTTGGCTGGCAGTGTACTAAAACGTTTGGCTGGTAGTGTACTAAAACGTTTGTCTGGTAGTGTACTAAAACGTTTGACTGGTAGTGTACTAAAACGTTTGGCTGGTAGTGTATAAAAACGTTTGACTGGTAGTGATCTAAAACGTTTGGCTGGTAGTGATCTAAAACGTTTGACTGGTAGTGTATAAAAACGTTTGACTGGTAGTGATCTAAAACGTTTGACTGGTAGTGTACTAAAACGTTTGGCTGGTAGTGTACTAAAACGTTTGGCTGGTAGTGATCTAAAACGTTTGGCTGGTAGTGTACTAAAACGTTTAGCTGGTAGTGTATCTAAAACGTTTGGCTGGTAGTGTATCTAAAACGTTTGGCTGGTAGTGTACTAAAACGTTTGGCTGGTAGTGATCTAAAACGTTTGGCTGGTAGTGTATTTAAAACGTTTGGCTGGTAGTGTATCTAAAATGTTTGGCTGGTAGTGTATTTAAAACGTTTGGCTGGTAGTGTATCTAAAACGTTTGGCTGGTAGTGTATTTAAAACGTTTGGCTGGTAGTGTATCTAAAACGTTTGGCTGGTAGTATATTTAAAACGTTTGGCTGGTAGGGATCTAAAACGTTTGGCTGGTAGTGTATTTAAAACATTTGGCTGGTAGTATATCTAAAACGTTTGGCTGGTAGTGTATTTAAAACGTTTGGCTGGTAGTGTATTTAAAACGTTTGGCTGGTAGGGATCTAAAACGTTTGGCTGGTAGTGTATTTAAAACGTTTGGCTGGTAAGGATCTAAAACGTTTGGCTGGTAGTGTATTTAAAACGTTTGGCTGGTAGTGTATCTAAAACGTTTGGCTGGTAGTGTTCTAAAACGTTTAGCTGGTAGTGTATTTAAAACGTTTGGCTGGTAGTGTATTTAAAACGTTTGACTGGTAGTGTATCTAAAACGTTTAGCTGGTAGTGTATTTAAAACGTTTGGCTGGTAGTGTATCTAAAACGTTTAGCTGGTAGTGTATTTAAAACGTTTGGCTGGTAATGTATGTAAATGACTTCTTTTCTGATTGGCCCTGTATTGTTCCCCATTCCAAAAAGCATCCTGGGCTGAAACAAGTTTGAGGTCTCTGCAGAATCGAGCAAGTGGGTGTATTTAAACTGAGCAGTTATAACAGTGTGGGTGTTCATCAAGCATCCAATCACAGTTAAAGTTAGGTTCAGAGTTACTGGTTAAAAGTCCAACTTCTATTCTGCAAAGTTTAGAAATCTTGTTTTTGCTGACAAACTCGCACCGCACACTTGAATCCCTCATTGTGTACGAACAAAGCCCTCGAGTTATAAAGCTCATACTGTCATGACACAACATGGGTGCTCACAGTGCATGTGAAACACAGGCCCTACAGGCAGCTCTGTCAAACAATTCTTTCATTCAAAACAAACATACTGCTCGTCCCAGTCCGACTCTGGTTGAATCTCAAATGACTCCCTGCAAGCTACATAATGTACCATGTAGGAGTTAAAATAGTGGCTTCTGCTCACAAAGCACTGCATCATATGTCTAATAAATAGCTGTTTGGGATTCAACAACGTGTGTACAATTTTAAACTGGAAAAAATAGTGCTTTGAGAGTTTGAGAGTCAGCCTTTGAGGACCTCTGCTACAACACAGCTAACTTTGCAACACAATACACTGAAACTAAACACCAGACAGACTGCAGGCAATTTTAAAAAGACAACTTTATAAAAAAAATTATAAAATATTTTATTATATTCAATCAAACAGATCACAGTCACATATGCAGATGCTTGTACTGCCATTATCTGTATCTTGTAGAATAGACTGTAAAGTTCTGCTACTGGTCTATAAAGCTCTATGTAATCTAGCACCAGCTTACATCACCGAATGTTTATGTTTCAGATCTTAGATCTGCATATACAGACATTCTGCACATACAATAAAAAACAGAAAATGTGGAGAGAACTTGCTTCTAAACAGTTAAACATTTATTACACAGTCAGGATCAGCACTTACTTTTAAGAAGCAATTAAAAATGCATCTCTTTAACTCACATTTAATTACAGCTCTTATGTTTTTTAGTACTTATTCATTTGATCTTTGTCTTTGGTTTATTAAGAAGCATTTTCTGCTACTACTGATAGAAAAGGATCTTTAAACCACTTTGAACTGCCACTGGTGTAAAAAGTACTCTATAAATAAAGATTATTATTATTGTTATTTTGTTATTAATAAATGTCGATTTGTAAGACGAGTGACCAAAATTGCCAGAAATCCGTCTGATCGTCTGACTGATCGACCACAGCATGCTAGGGAAGTTAATTGGACATCGCTTTCTCTCGCACACTGCATGACAGACAAAGGCTGATGGAACCGAAACCCTTCCCGAATGTAAAATTCAGCCGACCAAATCAGGTTTAAATCAAACAGTACACACCTTAACCCGGCTGAAACAGTCTTTACAGCTTTTGCATGAGTGGCCAGCGCTAAACCGCTGTAGTCTGAATAGACAGATACAAGTCAACACTTAGATTTTTGTGACCTTACAAAACCAAAGGAGTAAAAACAAACTCCACTGGTTTGTTTTTTTTTGCAGCTTATGTTCTATATAAGATATGCATGAAAAAGCTAGTAAGAGGAATCTATGTTTACATACTATATCAAACACTCTTATTCCACAAGTAAGCTTTTTCTATAATATGGGCCTTCTAAGTACTTCTCAGTTGATCTGACTAATTTATTTTGTTGGTGTTGTTGTTACTGATGCAGGATAATTAGGTCTAAATCAAAAGCACTGTTCAACCCAAGGGAACTGATCTGAATCTCCATCATTCCAGAGAACACAGTTCCACCGCTCCACAGCCCAGTGAGGCATGATGACCTAACACTGTGAAAGAAGTTGAAGATGTGAAGTGTTTTTGAGGCTTGAATGGTAAATTGTAAAATAGCTCTTGTTCGTATCAAATATTCAGCATTGCACAACCTAATTCAAAACATTTCTACAGGGTGGGCTCGTGTGCAGCTGCTTCAGTATAACTCTGTTCTATGAGCAATGCTTTCTATGGAGAGATTATACAAACTGTGTGAGTACAACAGGTCAGCAATGGATGCTTGTTAAGATAGCTGAATAAACTAATTAGAAAGGCTGTCTGGATACTTTCAAACGTATAATATACATTGGTTATATTACACAAAGCCTGTTTGCACAGTGCCAGTACCAGCTGGGGGCTTGATACTATTCTTCATATCTGATGCTGTTACTGATACTGATACCACAGCCCTGAGTATCTGCCGAGACTGATACCAATTTGTGCTTTCTTTTATCTTCTCTGAAGCAACTCATCTGTTAATAATACATTTATCTGGATGCATTAACTGCCCATCTAATTAACATCCTAAACTTAAACTGTGATACAAATATTCTATAACCCTAAAGGATGAAACACAGTCCACAGCATGACTCAGTTAACCAGCACTGCTGTTTCACCATCAAAGACCATTCAGGCTAATGGATCATAGGGTTCTGCTATAGTTCTAATGTTAAGCTCAAAACAATAGAATAACTATTTTTGATGAAAGATAGAACCCTTTTTAAAAAGGTTCTATGTAGAACCATTCACAGCACATTATCCCTCAATCTGAAGAACACTTTTATGATGCAAAGAACTCTTTAATTAGGCAAAGCATTCTTTGAGTGTCCATGGTTCTATATAGAACCAATGTCTTTACTAAAGAACCCTTGAAGAACCATAAATAAAATGAATATATGATACTAGAATAAAGAAGACTATAAACCTTTGTTAGACAATTCTAAATGCAGCTTATGGTGGTTTTGGTGTTACGAGACTTTAGATCAATGAGGACACTTTAATAAGCTTGTTTGTTGCAGTTTCATTTGAAGCTCAGTAGTGGATTAATAATCAGGGGTCTCAGAATCCCTTGTAGGGAGTTAGACCACAAGGCTCTAAGTACTTGTAACAATCCATAACAGATGTAAACTTTAAATTAGACTCTTGAAGATCAGACACTAAAATAAATATTGAAATTGAAATAAATGCCTGTTTTACATTATTACTCACACGTGAGTTTGTCCTGTAGTGGTGTTGGTGTTTACCCCCGCCATTTGTCCAGGACTGACAATTCAGTTTGGCTTAAAAAAAAAAGAAGAAATCACTTTTAAAGCAGCACAAAAAATATGCATTGCACATAAACACAAGTGTGAACTACTGTTTAGTATCAAATTTCAGATCAAACGTTTTTTTACCATGTTTTATTATTGCTATTAAAGTTTAAGGGGTCTACAAGGGGGCTTGTGTCAAGGGGCTTGCAGGACCATGATCTGTTCCTGCATGTCCTATAACAAGCCATATAACACCCTGCTCAATGCCCTGTGACAAGCTATATTATCTAATGCTGCATAATATATTATGTATTTGTACTTGTTTTATACTATTAAGAAACTATACATACATTCATTCGTTAGTTCATTCATTTGTCATCTAGACCGCTTTTCCTTCTGGGTCACGGTAGGTGCTGGAGCCAGTGCTCATTAAGTGGAAGGTGGAAAACACCCTGGACAGACCGTATACACAGGGTGTAGTGTGTAGCACTGTAGCAGGGATGCCCAGTCCTGGTCCTGGAGATCTTTCACCCTTGAGACTTCAGATCTAGCACACATGGCTCTGATATTCAGACGTCCCTGAAGGCCTTTGTTACCTGGATCACATGTGTCAGATTAGGATTGGAGTGAAACTCTGCAGGGTGGGACATCTCCAGCACTCTTGGTATAGAGCAATGGAAAAGGTGTGTAGTAGTTCCCACTGAAGATAAAGCCACTGTGGATGACACGCTGGTGTGTTCCACTGGTGACCAATTAAATCGCATATTCTGTCACATGTACACTTATTGGTCACTGTATTAAGGGGACCTTTCGTTTATCTACACTGATAGTCCACTTATCAGCTCCACTTACCATATAGGAGAACTTTGGAGTTTCACTGGTCGGGACCAACATGACACAATCTAACACACAGCCACCACCATGTCAGCATCACTGTTGGATCAGCTAGATCAGGTGTGGTAGTGTTAGATGCCTGAAGGGCAGCATGTTAGAACTAATCTTTACAGGAAAGCAGATCTCAAGGATGAGGGTCGGTGTTGACCTGATTTAAAAAGTACATCATAGAAGCACAAAGTGTAGTTGGTTCTCAGCCCACCACAACCAGTACACCTAGACCCTTTGGTCACCTAGACCCTTCAAGTTTGACTCCCACAGCAGCAAGTGGGCAAAAAGGGGGCTTCCACAACTCAAACTTGTGACATTCCACAACTCAAACATTTAGATGGACCAGGCTGCTGTTCATCAAGCTTAATTATTTTCCATTTGAAGAGGAATTAAAATGATTTTTCTACATTTCTGAATAATTTAGCCATTGAGATGTAAACAAACAGTGGTTTGATATGAAGTGGTTTGTTGTAGAGAAGCATTTTTACAGTGGTGTTCATAGGAACCAGGGGTCACAATGTCTACAACACAAACCCACACATACGTTTTTACATAATGCTGATGATGGTGAAATATACATAAAGCTAAAAAAAACTGTTGGGGATTCTGGGGACTATTTTGCCTTACAACACTCCACATGTACCCCTCTGCCAAACATATGGATTAAAATCCAAAACGTTATCACAAAGCTGTCGGACATTAATGTCAAAACAATGTCTCACACATCAGGCAGTGTATATATCTAACTATTTTATGTAATACAGCATGTAAGAGAACCTGCAGAGGTGGCTGTCTGGTTCCTATCACCACCACTGTTAACCAATATAACATAACACGTTTCTCTAGAGCTAAGCATTTCACAATAAACCACTCACAAAGAGTTTGATTATACATTAACCTCTTAATTACCAGATATTACGAGATATATGTGGGTGGAATACTCTTTTAAGTCATGCACTCGCTTAACTTGTCTAAATTAAGAGCTCCCCAGTCCCGCGAGCCTGTATTTTTAACTGAATGGGCCAGATACACACGTGCTAATGTGTAAGTAAATATGAGTGAAAGCGCTCGCTGATTTATTACAGCACTATTTTAAATTGTTTCCTCATCCGCTGTTTTCGAAGGCGGCCTGTAAAAGTACACCCTGAGCTGATGTCACCTTGAGTGTCATTGCTCCTCCCCTGCATTTCCGAGCAGGAGGGGTTTATCAGAGTGGGCGCCCCCCAGAAGCAGCGCGGCTTTGGCGTAGTTGAAGTGAAACCAAGACGCTCTTTCTGAGTCTCGTCCAGGCGTTGCGAAGATCAGCCATCGGAAACCCTCTTTGTCTTTTTTATACATATATACGTGAGTAGCAGATCAAGGGTGCAAGCATGAGCACGATTAATGTGAAGAAGCTGAAAGTGAACGAGCTCAAGGACGAGCTGAAAAAGCGCCAGCTTTCAGACAAGGGGCTGAAGGCCGAACTGATGGACCGGCTGCAGGCCGCGCTGGACGCCGAGGCCCAGGCCGGAGGAGAGCAAGGAGCCGAGGAGAACGGGGCCGAGGGAGACGGTGCAGAGCTCGAACAAGAACTAATGGGCGAGGAGGCGGACGAGGACGCGGCGGGTGAAAGCATGGATGCCGACGAGGGAGAAAATGGAGGCGCCAACGAAGATGCCGCAGCGGGCGACTTCGACGAGCTTGGCCAGGACGACGAAATGGCCGAAGACGAGGAGGATGACGGAGACGCTGCGGTCGACATGGACAAAGCCTTCGAAGAAGAAGAAGAGGAGGAGGACGACGAAGACGCCGAGAAAATCGTTGATGAAGATGGTGAGCCAGAAACCCAGCCAACAGAGGGTGAGTGGAGCAGAACCGATTTATAACGACATCCGCTACATTTTGCAGCTTTAGCGTCTTAACGTTAGCTAGCGGTCGGCTTCTGGACGCTTTGTAGCTACAGGCTAGCTAGTTGGACGGCGAGCTTAATTTGGCGACTTCTTTAGGTGGCTTTTTATCGGCCGAGTTTATACGTTAGTAGGTCAACGTAGTCTTCGTTGTGTGCCGTGTTTCCATTGTTCAGAATGATTTTAGGTGAACCGTATGTCGTTTTTGTTTTCGGTAGCTTAGCTTAGTTAGCTGACTAGCCGGTTGCGTTTGGTCGGCTAGGCTAATTAGCGCTATCCGCCCGAAACAATAGGATGTGCTTTGAGTCACTAGAATTGGAGTAAGCGGTATAGATACGACAAACCACGTGGTTTGTTCTCTTGTCTGCGATGTTAAAGAAAACAAATAGCGGGTTAAATGGTTTTGCAGTGGTGTTTCGTCAGGTTTTTGTTCGGTATATAGCGAAGCGGCGCGGTAGCTCGAGTGCTGCATTCGGTACGGGCGGTGCTGCAGGCGCGGCGGCTGATAAAAAATACGTTAATTTACTTTTTTTTTTTTTTACCCATTGAACAATATTACAGTCTAATGCTCGTAATGTAAATTTTACCCATGTAGAAATTTGTTTCAATTTTGGTTTCGGCTTGTAGGTTGGTTTAGCTGGCTAGCGCCATTACCGGAGCTGGCTGCGTTAGCTTGCTGCTAACACGCAAGGGCAGGTCATATAACGTTACCGTTACTGGGCTGTTTTGTCACTATAAACGCTGATAAGTAACTTGGTAACTTTTTTTATCAGCAAGTGATTTTCTAGCAAATAGGTTAGCTGTTTATCGTCTTACCCACTATTGTATTTGAATGTCTTCATTCAACATTTCTTTGAGCACAAGGACCGACTGTACGTTCAATTCAAACTGGTGTTCATCCTCATTGCTCACATTTTAAAGTCATGTTAAGATTCTCATGTGGTCCATTCCACCCGAATGGGCCTGTTAACACTACTGCCTAGAGCATGAATGCACATTTATTTGATATCATGTGAGTACATATTCTGTCTGATCAGAGGTGGTCAACTTGTAACTGGGGCGGGAGGAGTCCGAGTACTCCTAGTCGTGTGGGACCACCCTTAAAGCCAGGGTCCAACACGCCCGAGCATTTCATCACTCTTTGTTTTATTTCCAAAGGAGATGCGGACAAAGACAACAGTGCTGATCAGAAGAATAAGAAGGGTGTTAAGAGACGCCGGGAGGAACATGGAAGGGGCTACTTTGAATTTATTGAAGAAAGCAAATACAGCCGGTAAGGATGGGAGTAATGGCCTTCATTATCCCTGAAGCGCCACTTTTAACCTGTATTGGCTTTAAAAGCCAATGCTTTACTTATAGGAACAATACCCTCACATGTTTCTTTAATAGTGTAAAACAGTTGAGGGTCATCCTTGGCTCATTTCAAAACCCTTACCTTACAGTGCTTTTGTAACAGCAGAATCAAGCAATTGATTAGATGTGTAACATCTGGATTTTTACAAATCATGACTTGTCACTGTTCCTCATGAACTTTTTGGCAGTTGTACGCGCGTGTATGGCTGTGAAAGCTCCTCTTTGGCTCAAAGGGAAAACAGGAGAGTAGCAGCTGTCTCACGACGGGGGAAGGGGCGTTATGTACAGATCTTCAGCGTGTCATGTAGCCGAGCGCATGTTCTTTTGGGGGGGGGCGTTTTAGGTGTTGTCTTCTGGTAATGAACCTGAGCGGGGTGGGTGGTCGGGGGCAATGTTCCAGCGTTCACTCGTGCCTTTGTTGTTTGCATGCTGCATTTAGCTTGTCTTATATGAACAAATGTTCTCTTGCAGGATTTTCATTTTTGTTTTTTATTTTATTTTTTTGCTTATCAGGTTGTTGAATGTATGCTGCAGTCCTTGTGTCCGAGATTTTTATTTGTTTGTGTTTTCTACCCTCTGACTGTGTGAGCGAGACGGAATGTAAGGCTGTATATCATTGTTCTTTAATAGGTTTTTTCCTCCCCCTTTATATTTGTTGAATGGGTAAGTACAGTGCCCCAGTGTTTGCACGGTCCTGCAAAGATATATTCAAAGTAATACAAAAAAAATAAATAATTATTTGCAGGCCAAAATTCTACACTGGTCCTCCTAGTCTTCTGACTCGTCTTGACCTTTCCAGAAAGAGCAGCTTGAGGTTATAAATACACTTGGAGAGCCTCTTTAATAGCTCAGTGGGACTGAAAACCAGTGCTAGCTTTATCAGCTGCTTCTGATTTGATATTACATTTAAGTGCAGCAGCTTTTTTTCAGGATCCAAGTGCTGGAGTCAGCTGACATTCACTTATGGTAATCTGGTAAAACGCCAGTTTCCTCTGGTTGCTCCTGTGCAAAGCCATTTTTTTAAGCCCCTGATGCAATAATAATAATTAATAATAATAATAATAATTAATAATTAATAATAATAATAACAACAATAATAATTTGTTAATAATAATTAATTTGTCCAGTTTCTTCTGTGGCATGACAGCAGTACCTACTCTGGATGGGTATTGTGCCACAGTACCCCAGCCGGGTCTGGCTAAAGATTCCAATTCAGGCTTAATGGCTTAATTTCATCTATTGCAGGGCTAAGTCCCCTTTGCCACCTCTGGAGGAAGAAGACGAGGAATTTGATGACACCCTGGTTTGTCTTGACCCATGTAAGTGTGTTGCTCCCCCTTCTGCTCTAATAGGCTGTAGAAATTATGCTGTTGCTTATTACCTTTTTGACAATACGTACTGACAATGCCAGTTACATGAACACCATTTTACACTCATGTCTGCTTTTCTTTTGTTCTTTGCATAGATAATTGTGATCTGCACTTCAAGGTGTCCCGAGACCGCTACAGTGCCACTTCCCTCACCATGGAGAGTTTTGCCTACCTGTGGGCAGGTGGCCGAGGCTCCTATGGTGTGAACAAGGGCAAAGCCTCCTTTGAAATGAAGGTGAGAATTGCGTCCTTTCATGGACATCCTTTTCTTTGAACTGCCTGTAGAGCTAAGGGAAGTAACGTGAATTTTCTAGGTCATTGAGAAGATCCCAGTGAAGCATGTGAAGAGCAAGAGCATGGACGTTCATGATGTCCAAATTGGCTGGTCTCTGGCTAACAGCAGTCTGCTGCTGGGTAAGTATGCTGGATGTGTTTTAAGAGATAATTTATTATTTTTTATATTTATATTGTTTTTTTGTTTTTTTTGCTAGAACTAGCCGATTCTATGTTTGGTGACATCTCGGTCAAACATGTCTGGTTCTTTTTAGGTGAGGAAGAGCATTCTTATGCCTTTGCACTCAAAGGAAAGAAGACTGCTAACTGCGTGACTGAAGATTTTGGAGAGACCTTTGATGAGAACGATGTCATTGGCTGCTTTGTTGTAAGAATTGTACCATACATCTTACAAGGGTTAACAATATTTTTCTATTTTGAGTCCAGATCTTAATACTATTTTTCTTTTTAGAACTTTGATGGGGATGAAGTTGAAATTTCGTACTCCAAGAATGGGAAGGACCTTGGTGTGGCATTTAAGGCTGATAAGGAAGCATTGGCTGGACGTGCACTCTTCCCCCATGTTCTCTGCCACAATTGTGCTGTAGAGTTTAACTTTGGCCAGAAGGAGGCGCCATATTTCCCTCAGCCTGAGGGATTCACTCTACTCCAGCAAATCCCGGTGGACGAACGTGTCCGAGGACCAAAGGGCCCTGAGTCCAAGAAAGAATGCGAGGTAACTTGTGCTCTGTAGCTGTGCCGGAGTAGTCACATTTTTAATTAATGGACAAAGTTAGTCAAGTGTATTAACAGGTTATAGTCATGTCTCTATGAGAAACTAATCAAATTTGTATGTGTAGGTAATTGTCATGGTTGGACTCCCTGGGTCAGGGAAGACCACATGGGTGATGAAGCACATTGAGGAGAACCCTGGAAAATACACGATCCTAGGAACGAACACCATTGTGGAGAAGATGATGGTGAGTGCTCTGTCCCTGTTGAGTATTTCAGCTGCAATATACAGATCTTTGTGTTGTCAGTAGATAATGATACTGAAAATGAAGTGTCTATGTAAATTGCAAGCTGAAAACCTGTTTACATTCACAGATTAACAGCTTGAAGCGCCAGAACAAAGACACAACGAAACTCACTGCCATCTCCCAGAGTGCCCCTCTGTTCCTTGGAAAGTTCATAGAGATTGCGGCCCGCAAAAAGAGGAACTACATCCTGGATCAGGTAGGGATAGGGGAGTGGCCACAAATCTGTGTGCAGGAGTGGAAGTAAAGTGCATTACTTTGAATGTATTCACAATATATTCATGTTCACTTCCCTCCTCACCTACTTGTGTTCTTCCTCCTGCAAGACCAACGTTTCGGCTGCAGCCCAGAGGAGAAAGATGTGCCTTTTTGCTGGCTTCCAGCGCAAGGCAGTGGTGGTCTTGCCCACAGACGAGGCATACAAAGAGAGGACTCAGAAAAAAGCTGAAACCGATGGCAAAGACGTCCCTGAGCATGCTGTGCTGAAGATGAAGGGTGAGGCTTTATTCAGCACTATCACTTCAGTAACTCGTTATTTGCTCTGCTAAGAGTTTAGGCTCATGTAAGTGTTGCAGTGTAAGATTTAGTCCCTCTTGTGTGACCTAGATCACACAGTTTGTGCCACTTAATGAACACTGCTTGAAATCAGCATGTACAAGTTTTACTGTGGTAAACAATTATTTTATTTTTTTAAAATTGATATACTCACTTCTTTCTATGCAGGCATTTACACATTACCAGAAGTGGGTGACTGCTTCTCTGAGGTCACTTATGTGGAGCTGCAGAAAGAGGAGGCTACCAAGCTCTTGGAGCAGTACAAGGAGGAGAGCAAGAGCGCCCTCCCCCCAGAAAAGAAGCCCAACCAGGGTACACCAAAGAAAGGAGGTGGCCCCCGCAACCGCGGAGGCAAGAATCAGTTCAGCCGAGGCGGTGGCCCAGGCCCACGTGGAGGCAGGGGAGGTTTCCCCAATCGTGGAAACTTCAGAGGACGTAAGGACGCTGCTTATAGCAGTTTTGTTATTTAATGCACCCGGGTTGTGCTAGATATGTTGTAATAAACTTTAAGTCTCCAGAAGAATTTGTGTTCTTGCTGCATGAGGCTTAGCACGTATAGTCTACACAGGAAGAGGATTGAATACCTTTTTATTTATAAAGCAAGTTAGAAGCATGAATGTATTTTCTTGTTTGTTCTAGCACCTGTGCACCGTGGCGGTTTCAGTCGTCCACCAAGAGGCGCTCTTCCACCTCCTGCCTACCGAGGAGGCTTCCCGAGTCGTGGCAACTTCAGCCGCGGAGGTGCTGGTGGGATGCCCAACAGGCACATGGCCCCTAGGGGAGCTCCTGCAAGGGGTGGAATGGGCAACATGGCAGGCAGAGGTGGAGGCATGAACCGTGGAAGGCCCATGAACAGAGGCAACATGACCCGTGGTGGCGGCGGACAAGGCGGTGGACCCAGCAGGGGCAACTTCAATCAGGTGCGTCTGACTAACCTGTCCAAGTAACCTGATGCTTCTGTCCTGTTTGGCTTGGAAAATAACCTGCTCGGTTGTTTCACTCTCTGTCTGTAGAAATTCCGTGGGAGGGGAGGAAACCAGCAGAATCGTGGTGGATTTGGCAACAGAAATGGCAGCTTTGGCATGAACAAAGCCCAGGCTTTCAACCAGAGCTGGCAGCAAGGGGTGAGTCGATAAGTTATATACACATGGACTATATGGTTTCTTTAGAGGGTAAATGAGAGCGTAACTCTAAAATAGCTAAGTAATGTAAAAGAATGACTTTTGTATGTTGACATGTACATGATTTAAAAACTCTAAGTGGATGGCTTCCCAAAATAAGGGAACTGTAACTCCCAACTACATAGTGTCTCAAAGCAGGCCATAGGTTAATCACAAATTGATTAATGACTGTGAGGCCTTTTGACTGACAAGACCCTGTTTTTGACCCCTTAGTTCTGGAACCAGAAGCCATGGAGTCAGCAGTACCATCCAGGATATTACTAAGTGGGCTTTTGCATTAAAGACTGGTGGCTCACGGAGAACTCCCTCCTGTGACCACTGACCTACCCACATCCACTTTTACCCTCTTTTTAAAAAAAGGAAGTAAAATTGAGTTTTAAATAAGAAGTTATTATGAACAGAAACATTCCACATCCCAAGGTCCTGGGATATCCCATATTCACAACGGATTCACTTTTCCACGTTTTTTTGTACATTTTATTTTTCTTAGTTTTTATTTTGTTCCTTTTTATTTTAGATCCCATGTTTTGATATGTTCTATCAAGATCCGCAGCTTTGTCTCTGTGTGGGATGCTTTTGATTGAATTTCAGGGTGTTTTATTGTCATTTTTACTAAATGTAAATTATTTTGCAAGTTTTTGTGTAAGAATCGTCCCATTTAACAATCTTGCAGATCAACAGAATATCCTTTTAGAAGCTATTGATGGGAATTGTAATAAATTAGCAACAGAACTGGCCCTTTCATAGTTCAATGAAAGTGTGATCATTGTTACTGTCCACTTTTTCTCTTTTTCCAAGCTTTTCATTTTGTGTATTTGAGTCCAGTGTGTAGTAGGCAAAACTCCATAGGTTTACAATAAATGGGTTATTTGCTTTTGTACAACTTTGTATTGCTTTTTGATTGAGACCTGCAGTCCACGTCAAAGGTGCTAAAGAGCCTTTGAGTAAGTTGACTAGATTTCTCTTGATTTCACCAAGAGTGTGCTCTGTAACGGTCTTCCCTCTGTGTGGCACTTCCCAGGGAAATAAAAGTGTTGTCATTCTTCTCGTAGTGTTTATGGACCCCCTTCACTGGCTGTCAGCCAACTACCTTTGCAGCGTTTGAGTGTTAAACCCCTTCTTGCTTTTCAATTATAATACATTTTAAAGAAAATCAGCCTGATATTTAAAACTGAGTGTATGTTTTACATTGAACTAATAAAACCGTTCTTTATACAATGCACAGCACGTTTTTGGGCACCACTTGTTTTGACAGGCATCAGGTTTTTATCTGCTGCCCAAATCATGGTCTTATTTACAGAGCTGGACCTTCAGCGCAGCTTTACCAGCAATTTAAAAGTGACTTTCAGGCCCAAACACAACCTTTTTAAAGCAGTTTTTTATTATTTAGCTGCTAGTTGTCAGAATATCTAATTATTTGGGGCTTTATTTATTAAAGAGAATTTTTTGCTGATTAGTTTACTCTTAACGCATCAGACTCCACTACTGGTGCGGGTTAGTGCTCTGAGCACACATGTTCAGTCTTAATGGTTTTAAGGTTTAATACAGAAAACGGGCCTTTTAGGATATTTTGACCCAACCTCAATATCAGGGCCTCAGAAAAGCCGAACCTAAGCTTTCTTAAAGACTTAGTCTTCCACTTACCTGCTTATGAGCGTATAATCTCTTTTTGGTTGCATTACTGTCAGATTCCTACCAACAGTTGCTTAGAAGAAACGTGACCCTTGTGCTCATAGAAGACCTGGAGACAGACGGCCAGCCAGCCACTGCCACGCCGTTAGTTACTGAACCCGTGCTTTTGTATGTAGAATGTTTGGCACAGAGTGGCTGCACTTAAACTACTTTGGTGGAAACTAGCCACCAGTATCTCGGCAGCTATAGACTTTTTTTTTTTTTTTTTTCCTTGATTTTTTTTTTTTTACTCTTGTTTTTGTTGTTTAGTTTACCATAAACAAACCTAATTAAGGCCTATAGGCCCGTTTCTACTCCTTTGATGATGTCCCAATATAAATAAGGCAGGCTGTCCTAACGTACTCCTGATTAGCATGACCTAGTTGAGAATAGTAGTGATTTTAACTGTTAGTGTTCACAAACTGATGGAACGGAATGATTGCAGGTTTATGCATTAAAAAAAAGATGGTTTGATTGATAACGTTTTGTATTGTGATATTTATTTTTTTTCCCTCAGCAATGATGACTGTCAAGGTTTGATACTGCAAAGATGCTTTTGGCATTTGGGACTGTAATAAACCTCTGAAACGTTCCCCATGTGTGTCGACTTTTCATGCTCCACCGCTCGAGCAGCTGTTTGAGCTGCTGTTTTATAATATTATGGTGTTCTCCTTCAGATACATACAGTCACCAGCACTTCATCGCCCATTAAATTAGCACCGCTTTCAGTATAGGAGCGTTTGTATACCTCGTATCCCTCTTCCACCCTGTTCTTTAATAGTCGGGACCCCCACAGGACCACCACAGAGCAGGTATGTGGGTGCTGGATCATAGGCAGCAGTGTTGCTTTTAAACACTGTCCACTCACTGTGCACTCTATTAGACTCTCCTACCTTGCGGGTCCACCTTGTAGATGTAAGGCCAGAGACGATAATCCTCCATCACTGGTCACTGGACGCTGTTGGCTTGATAGTTTTGATCTGTGGGCTATTTTCAGCCCACTGAGGTGTTTAAAACTTCAACTCTGATCCACTCACACCAGCACCACATTAGTGTCACTGCAGTGTTGAGAATGATCTGGCATCCAAATAATACCTGCTCTGTGGGGTCCTGACTATTGAGGAAAAGGGGGCAAAGAAAGTATTTAGAAAAACAGAGTGAGAGAGAGATAAGAGGTGGTGCTCCTATTGAAGCGCTTGATGAGTGTATATGAAGTGAAAACCCAAAACAAAAAGAAAAATGTAGTTGTCTCCACTTCTAATGCAATCAGACCAACATGCATCCTGCAGTGTTGCAGCAGAGAGACTAGAGAGACTGTGTGCTTTTAGAACCAGGAGGAGCTTCTGATGATGCTCTTGAAGGTGTTAGGAACATGTATATGGACAAACTCTACACTCGCTAGCTGGATTGTGCAGAAACAAATCAGAGAACGAACTGCTGGTCAAAGGACAGGATTCTGGAGGACGACAAGTTAAAGTTAGCTGAGTAGTCTCTGGCATTAATTTAAAGGAGCAGTGTGTAACCTGTAGCACCCCCACACAAATGTCCCTACTGGCAAACTCTGGTGCCCTTAGGTTTCTAGCAATTTATTCTATTCATTGAGTGGTTCTACCTAACATCCTCTTATAACGAGTGCAGTATAGTAATGTTTGTAACAGTTTTAAATGTTAATTCAGTCCAGATTCCTAATACCACTTCTACTGATGAGCTGATTTAGGTTATGAATACATCCTAATGACTCTTTTAAAGGAGCGGTGTGTAAGATTTAGGGGGAGCTGCTGGCAGGAATGAAATGTAAAATATCAAACTATGTTTTCAGTAATGTATAATGTTGATTGTCAACTGATGTATAAACCAGAACAGGGGCGTGAGGCTGAACACCACGCTGGTGCAGGCTACCCATTTTGTGTTGTGAAAAGGTGGAACAAATGAAGGTTCGTATGTATTACTTAATAAGACAAAGCAAGGGAGGCTGAAGCATCAAAGCAGTGACTAAACGTGTAGAAGGGGAGAAGTAAGGGAGGCTGCAACTTCACCACACCGCACCTTTAATGTCAGTAATATTTTCTGATAAGGGCCTTTGCCAGCTTCTTGTTTGAATAACTGCTGTACCATTTAAGGTGGAGTGGGAACATTTGAAAAAGAAGCTGGCGAGAAAGAAGCTGACTTCTCTAATGCAGATAGAATTACAGTTTTTTACAACTGCTAACATCCTTTTGTTACTGCTAACATCCCAATCTGCAGTCACATTTTCAAAACTCTAAACACAGTAAATGCAACATCAGTTTTTATGGGCTGTACCATTAATACAATAAATATTGCTTTAGCATAAAATGCAGTCATTCAACACGTTTCTAAACGGCTTACATTTTCTGTACATACAAGCTTACCTAATAACAAAATTCTGAATCTGAGTCTTATTTACAAATGCTTAGATAGATAGATAGATAGATAGATAGATAGATAGATAGATAGATAGATAGATAGATAGATAGATAGATAGATAGATAGATAGATAGATAGATAGATAGATAGATAGATAGATAGATAGATAGATAGATAGATAGATAGATAGATAGATAGATAGATCCCTTTGGGAGGGTTTCCTCAGGGAAATTAAGATTCCAGTAGCATCATCACAGTAAAACACACAAGAAACATATGAAAGGAATATAAATTAAGAAATCCAATGTACAAAATAAAGAAAAAGAAAAATCTAACTGGGGTTTTGCACACTATTATTGCACTTGTTTAATGTTACCGATGTTATTGCACTTTTTTAATGTTAACTACTGTTATTGCACTTAGTCCAGTTGTGTTATTATCAGTCTACTGCTCCATCCCATCCTCTGTTCTCCTGTGACCCCTCCTCCCCTGCAGAGAGGAGTTGTACAGTCTGATGCCATGAAGGACAAAGGAGTTTTTGAGTCTGTTGGTTCTGCACTTGGGTAGGAGCAGTCGGTCACTGAACAGACTCAGACTCCTCTGGTTCCTGATGACGGTGTGCAGAGGATGGCTGGCATCGTCCATAATGTCCAGAAGTTTGTTCATTGTCTTCTTCTCTGCCACCGTCACCAGAGAGTCCAGTTTCAGGCCGATCACTGAGCCAGCCCGCCTGATCAGTTTGTCCAGCCTAGATGTGTCCTTCTTGGATTTGCTGCCTTCCCAGCACACCACGCTGTAAAACAGGACACTGGCCACCACAGACTGATAGAACATCCACAGGAGTTTCCTGCAGATTCCAAAGGACTGCAGCCTCCTCAGAAAGTACAGCCTACTCTGTCCTTTCCTGTACAGGTGCTCAGTGTTAGCAGTCCAGTCTACAGCATGTCAAAAACAAAAACCTAGCTATCAAAACCTTTATACAGTATAAAATGCATAGTTCTGCAAAACTGGAGGTGAACATCTATTATTGTAATAATCATTTTCTGATGTACAGATCATTGAAATAAACAAGCAGTAATAGACCAACCACAGCTGATACCAGTTGGAGACACAGCCAGGTGCTGTCAGTGACATGGACACATAAAAAGGTGCTTGTTTAGATTGAGTTTAATCAGTGTGGACACAAGAGCAGAGAGAATGACAGAGGAAAGAAAAGTCATGTCTGCACAAGGAAGAGGAATAGCTGGGCCAAGGAGAGGGAGAGGAGTAAGAATGAGTGATGTTGTTCAACGCAGAGTGCAGCCTAACCTCAGCCGGTCACCTGTGGCTTTCATTATCCAGATTTTAAACAAACTAACAGGTAAACAATTCATTTTACAACTATATTCCTACTGAGGCACCTATAGAAACTGCAGACCACTAATCCCACCGCTAATACATATGTTGTATTTTTGTTCCTTTACTGTAAAGGAAACAGCGTCTTCCTCCCTCTGGGGAAAGGGGAAGATCAGGAGCATGCCATTTTCAACATGGTTATTGCTGACAACGGAATAAAATGAAAGAGAAATTCAGTCCAAATAATAGAAAAAATAAATAGGGGTGGATAAGACATACCAAGCGTTCCTTTTTTTAGGTACATGAAAATATCAGACATGATGTGGATGAAAACATGTGGCCAAATGCTGAAGACCGTTCAGTTGTGTCTTTAGTTTTTTTCCTTTTGTGTGGCTGTTTTTGTATATGTGTATGTTTACACATATGGGACCAAACTCTTTTTTGAGTTAGGTTACAAATTCATGTCTCTAATAAAATACAACCTTAACTGCAAGATTGTCACAGACTTGTTCATTGTCTACTCTACATTCTATACAGTATGTTACAGTAATATCACTGACAGTATTTTACAGTAGTATCACTGACAGTATGTTACAGTAATATCACTGGCAGTATGTTACAGTAATATCACTGGCAGTATGTTACAGTAATATCACTGACAGTATTTTACAGTAGTATCACTGGCAGTATGTTACAGTAGTATCACTGACAGTATGTTACAGTAATATCACTGACAGTATTTTACAGTAATATCACTGATAGTATGTTACAGTAGTATCACTGACAGTATGTTACAGTAATATCACTGACAGTATTTTACAGTAATATCACTGACAGTATTTTACAGTAATATCACTGATAGTATGTTACAGTAGTATCACTGACAGTATGTTACAGTAGTATCACTGACAGTATGTTACAGTAATATCACTGATAGTATGTTACAGTAGTATCACTGACAGTATTTTACAGTAATATCACTGACAGTATGTTACAGTAGTATCACTGACAGTATGTTACAGTAGTATCACTGACAGTATGTTACAGTAATATCACTGACAGTATTTTACAGTAGTATCACTGACAGTATGTTACAGTAGTATCACTGACAGTATGTTACAGTAATATCACTGATAGTATGTTACAGTAGTATCACTGACAGTATGTTACAGTAATATCACTGACAGTATGTTACAGTAGTATCACTGACAGTATTTTACAGTAGTATCACTGACAGTATGTTACAGTAATATCACTGACAGTATTTTACAGTAATATCACTGACAGTATTTTACAGTAGTATCACTGACAGTATTTTACAGTAGTATCACTGACAGTATGTTACAGTAATATCACTGGCAGTATGTTACAGTAATATCGCTGACAGTATGTTACAGTAATATTACTGGCAGTATGTTACAGTAGTATTACTGGCAGTGTGTTACAGTAATATCACTGATAGTATGTTACAGTAGTATCACTGGCAGTATGTTACAGTAGTATTACTGGCAGTATGTTACAGTAGTATCACTGACAGTATTTTACAGTAGTATCACTGACAGTATGTTACAGTAATATCACTGGCAGTATGTTACAGTAATATCACTGACAGTATGTTACAGTAATATTACTGGCAGTATGTTACAGTAGTATTACTGGCAGTGTGTTACAGTAATATCACTGATAGTATGTTACAGTAGTATCACTGGCAGTATGTTACAGTAGTATTACTGGCAGTATGTTACAGTAATATCACTGATAGTATGTTACAGTAATATTACTGGCAGTATGTTACAGTAATATCACTGACAGTATTTTACAGTAGTATCACTGACAGTATGTTACAGTAATGTCACTGGCAGTATGTTACAGTAATATCACTGACAGTATGTTACAGTAATATTACTGGCAGTATGTTACAGTAGTATTACTGGCAGTGTGTAACAGTAATATCACTGATAGTATGTTACAGTAGTATCACTGGCAGTATGTTACAGTAGTATTACTGGCAGTATGTTACAGTAATATCACTGATAGTATGTTACAGTAGTATTACTGGCAGTATGTTACAGTAATATCAATGGCAGTATGTTACAGTAATATCACTGACAGTATCTTACAGTAATATCACTGACAGTATGTTACAGTAATATCACTGACAGTATTTTACAGTAGTATCACTGGCAGTATGTTACAGTAATATCACTGGCGGTATGTTACAGTAATATCACTGGCAGTATGTTACAGTAATATCACTGACAGTATTTTACAGTAGTATCACTGGCAGTATGTTACAGTAATATCACTGGCGGTATGTTACAGTAATATCACTGACGGTATGTTACAGTAATATCACTGGCAGTATGTTACAGTAATATCACTAGCAGTATATCACAATAGTATCACTGACAGTATGTTACAGTAATATCACTGATAGTATGTTACAGTAGTATCACTGACAGTATGTTACAGTAATATCACTGACAGTATGTTACAGTAGTATCACTGACAGTATTTTACAGTAATATCACTGACAGTATGTTACAGTAGTATCACTGACAGTATTTTACAGTAGTATCACTGACAGTATGTTACAGTAATATCACTGATAGTATGTTACAGTAGTATCACTGACAGTATGTTACAGTAATATCACTGACAGTATGTTACAGTAGTATCACTGGCAGTATGTTACAGTAGTATCACTGACAGTATGTTACAGTAATATCACTGACAGTATTTTACAGTAGTATCACTGACAGTATGTTACAGTAATATCACTGGCAGTATGTTACAGTAATATCACTGGCAGTATGTTACAGAAATCACTGACAGTATGTTACAGTAATATCACTCGCAGTATGTTACAGAAATCACTGACAGTATGTTACAGTAATATCACTGGCGGTATGTTACAGTAATATCACTGACAGTATGTTACAGTAATATCACTGGCAGTATGTTACAGTAATATCACTAGCAGTATATCACAGTAGTATCACTGACAGTATGTTACAGTAATATCACTCACAGTATGTTACAGAAATCACTGACAGTATGTTACAGCAATATCACTGGCAGTATGTTACAGTAGTATCACTGGCAGTATGTTACAGTAATATCACTGGCGGTATGTTACAGTAATATCACTGACAGTATGTTACAGTAATATCACTGGCAGTATGTTACAGTAATATCACTGACAGTATTTTACAGTAGTATCACTGACAGTATGTTACAGTAATATCACTGACAGTATGTTACAGTAATATCACTGACAGTATTTTACAGTAGTATCACTGACAGTATGTTACAGTAATATCACTGACAGTATGTTACAGTAATATCACTGGCAGTATATTACAGTAATATCACTGACAGTATGTTACAGTAGTATCACTGGCAGTATGTTACAGTAATATCACTGACAGTATGTTACAGTAATATCACTGACAGTATGTTACAGTAGTATCACTGGCAGTATGTTACAGTAATATCACTGGCGGTATGTTACAGTAATATCACTGACAGTATGTTACAGTAATATCACTGGCAGTATGTTACAGTAATATCACTGACAGTATTTTACAGTAGTATCACTGACAGTATGTTACAGTAATATCACTGACAGTATGTTACAGTAATATCACTGACAGTATTTTACAGTAGTATCACTGACAGTATGTTACAGTAATATCACTGACAGTATGTTACAGTAATATCACTGGCAGTATATTACAGTAATATCACTGACAGTATGTTACAGTAGTATCACTGGCAGTATGTTACAGTAATATCACTGACAGTATGTTACAGTAATATCACTGGCAGTATGTAACAGTAGTATTACTGGCAGTATGTTACAGTAATATCACTGGCAGTATGTTACAGTAATATCACTGGCAGTATGTTACAATAGTATTACTGGCAGTATTTTACAGTAATATCACTGGCAGTATGTAACAGTAGTATTACTGGCAGTATATTACAGTAATATCACTGGCAGTATGTTACAGTAATATCACTGGCAGTATGTAACAGTAGTATTACTGGCAGTATATTACAGTAATATCACTGGCAGTATGTTACAGTAATATCACTGGCAGTATGTAACAGTAGTATTACTGGCAGTATATTACAGTAGTATCACTGGCAGTATGTAACAGTAGTATTACTGGCAGTATATTACAGTAATATCACTGGCAGTATGTTACAGTAGTATTACTGACAGTATATTCCCAAAAATGCACACATTTGAGTAAAAAGTCCAAATGGACTACAGGAAAAATTAACTGCCGGTTGTTTGCTGGGAGAGAGTAAAATATTACATGTAATACTGTGTCTGTAATGTTAATGTTTAAAGTTGTTAATGTTTTGACAGTGGTTGTGCAGTGATTGACTTCATGTTACTCTTGTAACAGAAAACATGCGTTAGTGGATACTGAAGCAGGTCTGCTGTGTTTTTAGTGTACGTACTGAAATGCAGAGTTGGTATTTAGTTAACAAAATGTGCTTTCGGACAGGAAATTAACTGTTTGGCTATTTGTATGAGGTGTATGTGGTGCTGTATTTTAAAAAAAGTATCTTATTTATTGATAAACGCTTGTTAGCAGTCATAAAAACTGTAATAAGGAATTGTAAGCTATAAAATTTTAACACATCCAAACTGGGGTTTTATGCACTGAACTACTGATAAATATTAGATATTAGGTCATTACTATATACTCTATTCGTGCTAATAGATCTTCCTACATCTTACTTATTGCTGCTTTAAAGCCGTAACGAGTTACTGTATACTAAACGATTAAAGACTGATGCTAGCTTGCTGGTGTTTGTTAGTCTGTAAATGATGAATTTCTGTCACACAAATAAAAGCCGAGCTACTTACTGCACAACATCATTAATGACATGGGCAGCTCTAGTTTTGAGCCCATTTATAGTTTCAGGTCACTGAACTGAGCTCAGTGCTGAGTGGCAGAAAAAGCTGAAGATCATTTCCACCTCAGATCGTTCTCTTTCGAAAAGGGGGGCATGAGTGTGTGTGTGTGTGTGTGTGGTTGGTGGTCGTGTATGTAAAACAGAGCAAACACAGCTCTGTGTGCTGAAGTCTGTGTGTCTGAATTGCCTGCAAACACCGGAATACCCACCGGAACTGACCGACTGAGTTCAGAAACCAGCACAGAGCCCGATCTGAGTGAAAATACTTTACTTCATATTCCAACGTACTGAAAATACACGACAAAATCCCGATATTTACAACTCTGACGATGGACGTGACGTCACACGAGAACACAGACGCCACGTTTAATCACAACAATATATACAGACTGAGTAGAAAAAGTGCTTGAGGTGGTCTCCGGCTGACTGTGTGTAAGTACTGCGCGTTATAGGCGGGCTCTTTCTGCGCGGCTGCTCAGCTGCTCGGCTTCACACCACCGAGATGTTGTCCACCGCGCAGCCGCACTTCTCCACGATCATGTTGGGGAACTCGGCCACCTCTATTTCGGTGTAGTCGCCCTTCTTCACCAGGTACATCATGGGCAGCGGGGCGCTTTCCGCCACGGCGCACCTCCTCTCTCCGTAGCCGTAACTCCGCTCGGGCTGCCGGCAGCCCCCCCCGCAGCGGAACGCCTGGTAGCCCGCCGGCTCGATGATCCAGTACTGAGTCCAGGTGAGCGCGCGGAAGTTAATGAAGTACTCCTCCCTGCAGCAGCGACCCTCAGCGCTGCCCCCCGCACAGTCCCCATCAGAGCTGCAGACAGAAGAAGAGATAGAGCTTAACATTGACATTCCTGAGTTTATTTCAGCATATTATTATTATTATTATTATTATTATTATTAATATTATTAATATTATTATTGTTATTAGTCAGAGTGGTTGGTCACAATGATTTTTTTTTAAATAAATACATTAGAAAATTCGAATAAATGATTTTATCTTTCAACTTTTAATGGTCCTTGTTTTATAGGCTATAATAAAAAAATAATAATAATAAATAATAATAATAATGTTATGTAATTTACTATTTATTCAATATCATATAATTTTGTGTCACATAATAATTTAATTTATTAAAACATATTTAATTATATTAAATTTTATATAATGTCAAAGGTAACAGTAACTTTTAAACGCTGATAGATAGATAGACAGACAGACAGACAGACAGACAGACAGACAGATAGACAGATAGACAGATAGATAGATAGATAGACAGACAGACAGACAGATAGACAGACAGATAGACAGACAGATAGACAGATAGATAGACAGATAGACAGACAGATAGACAGATAGATAGATGGATAGAGTAGTTCCACTCACCCGTATTCTTCGAGGTTCAGTGTGTACAGGACCAGCTCTGGTTTGCCCAGGGTGTTGTCGCTCGGGTCCTGACCGGTGAAGTGCACACTTTTGGCCATCTCGGCGGCGTAGCTGCCCGGCCTCTCACCCTCAATCCACACCTCTAGGTGCATGGGGGTCTTCTGCTGACTCTTGGACCAGTAGTGCACGGCCTGCGTCACATCAAAGCTTTTCCAGCCGGTCTCGTGAATTGGAATCAACCTGAGGAGAAAGTGTGGGGGGGCGCCGTGAGTGCTGATGTCCGTGTAAGCAGTACAGCCCATCAAGCAGTAGAGATGAAAGAAACAACGCGTGTGTCCGCGGCACTTACCTAGAGTCCACCAGAGACGTTCTGTTCCCGCCGTTCTCCAGAACCTCCACCCAGTAGATGCTGACCCGCGCGTTGCTGACTGGCCGCTGGCCCTTCCTCGCTGGCATGGAGCGCTTGTGTGGTGCCTTCTTGTAGAGCTTCAGCTCAGCCATGGTCACCTCGCTGTTCTCCGGGATCCTCGTGTCCATCTCGAACACCACCCGCTGCCGCGTCGTGTCGGAGTACACGAACTCTCCTGAGATATCTAAAAAACAAAGCCACTGTTACACACCTGCGTTACCCCAGAGACGAGCGTGATGCTGGAGGACAGGAGAGAGGAACGAGCTGTACCTGCATTGCCAGGGATGCCCCGCAGAATGCCCGCCAAACTGGGCAGGGAGCGGCGCTTCCTCTTGTTGTGAACTTTGAGCAGGTTCAGGTATTTGGTCTTGATGTGCGCAGGGACCACCAAGTTCTCCAAGTCCCTCTTGTGAATCTTGGGCACTTCGCTGAGTCCCAGCTGCTTCAGGAGGACGCCTTTCATGTCTTCATGGGAGAAGCCCTCAGCCACCGCGAGCAAGAGCGCGCACAGGAGAAGGCACGAGGCCATCGCAGCGTCGGATAAAAAGACTGGAGGCTTGGAAGCTGGAACAGGTTCCAAAGTTGGTGAAGATCTGGAGCTGAAGAAGATCTACAGAGAGAGAGAGTTTACCGCTGGAGAAGATCTGCAGAAGGTCTCAGATTTGAGAAGTTCTGGAGATCAGAAGCTAGAGAAGTTCTGAGGTTGCGGAGGAGATCTGCAGTTGTCCAGTTCACAGTGTGAAATGCTGTAGCTTTGACAGGGACCCTCGCGCTTATATTCCCCCAACCCCCGGGCCGTTCGCACGTTGGCACTGGGAGGGGGTGGGGTGGCGGGGCGGGGGGGGATTGGTGGCGGAGGGGGGACTTGGGGGGGCGACATCTGAGCAAAGGTGCGACATGAATAGCCACGTTTCATCGGAAACATGGAGACAAAATGCTCAACTTCAAACTGAATCGTTCACTTATGAATCTGTCTGTCAACGATTTAATGTATTCAAACACAAGTGACGTGTACATATGCGTGTGTCCAGCATAGTTAGTACAGTATTCTATAGTATTGTAAGATAATCTAGTGTTTATTAGGGTGTACATAGTACTGCACAGTCCACAGTGTAGTGCACTAAAATATTACAAAATAATAGTATAATGTTCATTGTTTATACTACAGGGTTTTATTCTATTACCAAATTGTATATAGTACATCAGGGCAAGATAATAAACCACCATACCACACTATAGTCATTTACTATTGTTTGTTTGATAAGCACTATATTATTTACTGTATAAAGTAAGTTGAAGTTACTGTAGTTTACTACAATATTTTCAGTATAGTTTCCAATATTATTTTCTATGTGGGTGGAACTAATTACACATTACGTATGTTATGTATGGAATGAATGGTGAATACAGTCGTAAACTCATTTCTCCTGAATAAATGCACCTGTAACACAGCTATGTCTCACTACACTAATAAATAATCAGCATTCAAATGATTTTCTGTTTATGTGAAAGCCTTCCTAGAGTAGTACTACCCATCCAGTAGCCCACCCATAATGAAATTATAGTCCCCACTGTATGGAATTCACTTTTGTATGGTGAAATTAAACAGGACTGCCACCCAGTCCTTACAGCCCCTGTTTGTTGATAGGCCCCCGGTCATAG
Source organism: Megaleporinus macrocephalus (assembly GCA_021613375.1). NCBI lineage: Eukaryota > Metazoa > Chordata > Actinopteri > Characiformes > Anostomidae > Megaleporinus > Megaleporinus macrocephalus. The sequence goes on along the minus strand of CM038707.1, from coordinate 23,123,411 downwards.
TGAACATGGGGCGTACTCTCTCACCCAGCCTGTATGTGTGCCGCTGTACCCGCCTTGTTCCTTGTGTGTACATTCCCCTGGACATTGTAAAACATTCCTAGTCTGGGACACAGACTACCAACATAGCCTGAGATGTCTGACAGCCATTCAGCTGATCAGCTTTAACTGTAGGCCCCAATCGTCATTGGATGAGTGTGTGTGTGTGTGGGTGGGGGGGTGGTCAATTGGATGTTTATTCCAAGACTACCACCCCTGCTCCTACATCCCCAGATTAAAATTATTAGCCAAACAGACAGTTAATCCACGCAGGCCGAGTGGATGTGGATTGGGGAGCTCTTCACAGGTTGGTGATCATCTGATTCCATTGCCAAATTTGCCATGCCTTGTTTGGTCACACAAACATAAGAAGAGGGCCTAGTGGCACTGAGAGGCCACTGTCTGAGTTTGTGTATTGGCCCCTCTATTTGCTCTAAGATGTCAGACAGACCGAGGGAGCTCACAGGAAAGGCCCACGACTTTTTCCTGGGAGCTGAAGAGAAATGAATGGAGCGCAAATATAGACGCAAGACCTGCAGCTGACTATACATGAGTATTGTCGGATGGGATTTGGGGCAGACTTTATTTTCATAGCACACACGTCATTTACACATTTTTAATGGACTTTTTTTTATACCTTAATTCATATACATTTATATTATACAGTTTTAATGTAGATGCATATATATATATATATATATATATGATTACTTTTTTTTAATGCAATTATGAATGTGAATGATTGCATTTTTTTAATAATTTGGAGCTAATTAGGGGCTAGCTAACTTTTATTATCTATATGTAATTCATACAGTAGCTTCTCATGTTTACAGTAGCCTATTAGTCGACAGTGTATGTCATATAGTGAATGTAAATGTGAATATATGTAAATAAATGTAAACATACTCCTCACCTTCATATGGCACTACGCTTAGTGCATTTCAACCATCCCCCCTTTTCAGTCATACTGATTTATAATCTATAGTGCATTCTCATAGTGAAGCCTCCTCCACTGGAGATCCTATTGACCTGGTTCGGCCTATTTGTTTCCTCTCGTCTGTTCTGTACAATACACACTCAGCACACTGCAGCAAACGAGGGGCTTGAAGCCCTGTGTGATATGTGTCAGTCTTCTCCCCTTCCCTTGTCAATTATGTAGAGCCCCTTTGGTCAGAACAGAGGAACTTCTAATTCTCGCGGATGCCATAGTCCTTAATCAAAGGCCTGCGAGAATCGCCAATCCACAAAACACGTGCTAATTAACACCTTAGCTATCGCATAAGAGACCACCCTCCTATATAAGCGCCCACCCTCACTCACTCCCTCCCTCCCTCTCTCCTGCCTTTTTCAACCGCGAGGCGAAATATGAACGCGTGTGCTTCTCTTCTCTCACCGAAACAGTTGTTGATGAGCAGAACTGAGATAGACTATCACTGACTATCACTGCTGCTCTCCGCCAGATAGCTGAACTCTGTGAACAGGCAGATCACGCGCTGACTGCTCACTTCCCGGACTTTTATCTTACATCGTATATTTGGACATGAAAGACGTCATTAGCACCTTATTAGCGGCGGTGTGACACTCGCCAGATCAGATCTGCTTAAATGGCTTCATCTGAGGTAGATCTGGGGGGAAAGAGAGAGGGGAGGGTGGGTTCTGCTGCAGGACGGAGAGCTGAGCCTCTGTGTGACTGTGAATGGGCGGGGCTGACAGGCGAGAGCCCGGATAGGCTTGCGTTTAGACTTTTTCATAAACAAAAAACTTTTCAAAACTTTGGATTTACTTCCATTCATAACAGATGCTGTCATAGATGATCACCAGTAGTAGTAATGTGGCAGTTAACTAGCAACTCTTAATATGTTAATCATTTGTTTAAAATAATGACTGAACTGGGAACAGCAGTTTAGCTGATCTAAATAAAATGCATTACAAGGTCCAAATAGTCTGAAAGTTTAAATAATAATAATAACAATAATAAAACAGGATATGGGAGTTTTGGGCACTGTTGAGGTGCATCGTATGACTCTAAACACCAGATGGCGCACGTGCTCGTTTTTTAGGAAAACCTGACAACAGAGTGGTTTTCTATTAGAAATCATGATCAAACATCAGCACACACAGCACTGTAGACGTGATCGTGGTTTAAATAGACTGCACAACGACCTACTGTCTTACTCAAGACTTGCTTTAATAAAGTAGTATTAGTTTTGCGCTATTTTATTCACTGATCTCTAGAGTGCTCACCGCACTGCTGTAAGCGAGACACCAGGAGGTGTTTTTAATATTTCAAGCAGCAGTAAGCTATTTTTAAATGATAAATAATAAACCATTTATAATCTATTTATAGTACTCCCTTCATTAGATATCTTCATCTTGACTTCATACCCACTTCATAAATATGAGGAGATGTGAATGTTGATTTTATTATAACTTCATTCTCGGTGTTGCAGAGAATAATTTACACCACTAGACAGAATTTCTTCATTTCTTACAGCTCAAGAGGTGTAACAATACACTTCTCATACTTTAGAACAAAATGTGAATGAAGGGTAATTATGACTGTAATCATGATGCTGCACATCTTTCTAATGGCGCTGGAGCTGGGAGAGTGCTGGAGCTGGGAGGCTGGGAGAGTGCTGGAGCTGGGAGGCTGGGAGAGTGCTGGAGCTGGGAGGCTGGGAGAGTGCTGGAGCTGGGAGGCTGGGAGAGTGCTGGAGCTGGGAGGCTGGGAGAGTGCTGGAGCTGGGTGACTGGGAGAGTGCTGGAGCTGGGTGACTGGGAGAGTGCTGGAGCTGGGAGGATGGGAGAGTGCTGGAGCTGGGAGGCTGGGAGAGTGCTGGAGCTGGGTGACTGGGAGAGTGCTGGAGCTGGGTGACTGGGAGAGTGCTGGAGCTGGGAGGATGGGAGAGTGCTGGAGCTGGGAGGCTGGGAGAGTGCTGGAGCTGGGAGGCTGGGAGAGTGCTGGAGCTGGGAGGCTGGGAGAGTGCTGGAGCTGGGTGACTGGGAGAGTGCTGGAGCTGGGTGACTGGGAGAGTGCTGGAGCTGGGAGGCTGGGAGAGTGCTGGAGCTTGGAGGCTGGGAGAGTGCTGGAGCTGGGTGACTGGGAGAGTGCTGGAGCTGGGAGGCTGGGAGAGTGCTGGAGCTGGGAGGCTGGGAGAGTGCTGGAGCTGGGTGACTGGGAGAGTGCTGGAGCTGGGAGGCTGGGAGAGTGCTGGAGCTGGGAGGCTGGGAGAGTGCTGGAGCTGGGTGACTGGGAGAGTGCTGGAGCTGGGAGGCTGGGAGAGTGCTGGAGCTGGGTGACTGGGAGAGTGCTGGAGCTGGGAGGCTGGGAGAGTGCTGGAGCTGGGAGGCTGGGAGAGTGCTGGAGCTGGGAGGCTGGGAGAGTGCTGGAGCTGGGAGGCTGGGAGAGTGCTGGAGCTGGGAGGCTGGGAGAGTGCTGGAGCTGGGGCTGATTGGTGTTAATAGGTTACATATGCTGGTGTTTAACCAGTGCAGTTACATTAGACAACATAATTAAGAGAATGTCCACTCTCCACTAGACATTGTAACAGTGTTGCATTGTGATATGAGCATGTGTGATATGAGCATGTGTGATAAGAGAGTGTGTGAAATACCCCACTTTAGGTTGGCTGGCTACTTAATTACCATAATGGCACTGATGCTCGCTTCAATGACAAAATGTTTGGTTTAGCAATTTGTTTGAAAATGCTCCTCCATCTCTTACATCTACAGAGCTCCTCTTTTGTCTTGAGTTTTAAAAATAAGAAAATAAGTAACAATTCCATCTTTTCATCAGTCGCTCGGGAAACTAGGAGTGAGGAGAAAAAAATCACTGCAGTATAGTATTGTATTATTTTGTTTGGCAATACTGTATCAATACATGAACAGTTTTTTATGGTATTTCATGATGTTATAGTGTTACGATGAAAACTTTATCTCAAATTAATAGCAATATACAGAATACATAAACAGCAATAAATTGTATCACAGTACTCAGCATATTGCAATATTTTAAAGTTGCAGTAATATTGTATTGGGACCTAAGTATTGTGATAATATTGTATCTTTGCTGATTTCCACCTGCACAGGAAACTAAGCAAGTTTTCAGATTTACAGATACGCGGTAGCATATAGTAGTTTACCAGAGGTACCCCAGACATGCTTATACTTGCTAGACTATAAAGGATCAAGTGGGTAAACCAATATGAACCAGCTTGCTGACTGTGGGTGAAGCAAACTGAACAATGACTTTTCCTTGAATTTATATTTGAGCCTTTATTATAGTATCATGTTAAAGAATTCAGATTTTTAGACATTTAAGGTCTCCAAGAGTTTAATCCCGGACCCTCCAAGACCCCCTGCATTTCACACCTTGGATATCTTGATTTCACAAGGCATTGTTCCTACTTCCCACTAATCCGCTGAAACCAGTAATACCATGATAACACAATCACATGTCAACAAAGTGATCTCCTTTTATTGAGAAAGCTGAAACGTTTGAAGGCTGCTGTAACAGAAATAAGCAGCACACGGTGATAAGTGATATCACTCTTATCAGTGATATACGTGATATTCACAGAGTGGCCAGTGCTGTTCACTAAAGTAACAAGTCTGAAAGTATTCCTACTCACTGACAGACTGTATTTTCATCACAACTCTTAATAATGATAATGACTGCTGTGCGATTCGTGGATGAACAGTATCGTTTCTCGATGAATGAAATGATCCCCCCCCATCACAGACCGCATCTCTCATTCACACAGCTCCCCCCAACACACACACACACACACACACACAACACTCTGACGGCGTGTGTGTCGGTCGGTCGCCATGATGAGCTCGGATTTCGCCTGCAGCACTGAGAGAGAGAGAGAGAGAGAGAGAGAGAGAGAGAGAGAGAGAGAGAGAGAGAGAGACCGGTATGGGTAAAGCAGGGAATAGGTCGGCAGACTGACATGAACAAGGAGGCGTTTTCTTTATGATCCGCAGTAGAACTTTCCTCAAAACACCTTCACCGCGTTCCGGGATGAAGTCTTGTCCCGCCGCCCGTTCAGAGGGAGCTCGTCTGTGAGGAGCGGGTTTAAAGGGAGGAAGAGTCGAGCTGGCTGAGCGGCTCGTCCTGTCTCCTTTCGCAGTGCTCTCTCTCTCCCTCCCTCTCTTGCTCTCTCGCTCTCTCTCTCTCTCTTTCGCTCTCTCTCTCTCTCAGAGGAGGGGCGTACGGGCTTTTGTAGCATTGCAGATCCGGCGCTGATGCGTTTTGGAGGATACTGCATGATGGACAGCCGCACGTATGTGTGAACCGCGGAGGAGGACGGCGCTCTAGCTCTGTTCGGGCCGAGCGCTGACGGTAATGTCCTTGTGGACCGAGCAGCAGGAGCTGATAGAAATAGCGAAGGAGAGGGAGAAGCGAGCGGCGGCCGGGCTTACGTCAAATCCACCGGCCAGGGCAGGGTGGGTCGGTCGGTCGGTCGGTCGGCAGCAAGCAAGCGAGCGAGCAGGGCTAGCAGACTCTGTTTACTCCGCTTCCGAAATCGGAGGTGCATTTGAGATGTTTTCTGTCACCGCGAGCCTCACACCAAGTCACACCGAGGCGTTTCTTCAAGGAGGGCCATGACTGACCCGTTTTAGCCGGTTCGCCTGCTTTGAGCTTGTAAGCGTTTTTATGGTGAGCTCACTCCAGTGTGGTGGAAATAATAATTGACCTCGAAGCGATTTAAAAGAAAGAAAAAAAAGATACCCGCAGAGTTTGGAGCCATGTCTGGAGAGGTTCGCCTGAAGAAGCTGGAAAAGCTGATTTTGGATGGACCCTCTCAGTCGAACGGCCAGAGCCTCAGTGTGGAGACCCTGCTGGATATCCTCGTCTGCCTGTACGATGAGTGCAACAACTCCCCCCTCAGAAGAGAGAAGAATGTGTTGGAGTTCCTGGACTGGGGTGAGATTTATATCGAGTCTTTTCCTAAATATGTCAGTCCTTATGATCGTGCTGGGCGATACTGACGACATACAGTATCGCGATATTATAGCGATATCAGCTAAAAATGTAAACATTCATTTAGAGGCCTCAGGCTCCCTGACTGCTGCTAATTTATGATAAAAGAATGCCTTACAAACCTGTCTCCTTTCTTAAAATCACACCAAAGGTATTCTTAGACAAGGCTTACCAAACAAAAAACACATTTTTATTCTTTTTTACGCACCTAGCTAATGACTCATTGCTGTTAGCTGTCACTGGCCTGGATAAAGAACAAGGCAACTGACTGTTGTGTATTTTGTGGTATGTCATGGATACGACGCTCATTACCTGTCAAATACATCAATGACAGAGCCTCAGTGTCTCAGTAGAGGGGTATAGACAGTATACAGACCAGTATACAGTCTCACTTCACCTGTCAGCAGGAACAACAAGGTAAAGTCCCCCGACGAGTACAGCACAGGTAAATCAGCAACTTGGTGTGGACTGTTGTGTGTTGTTGCAGTAGCATGTTGCATAACATTGTTAGGGACCGGTGTTGTCGCAGGTGGGGTCCTAGACAAGTCATATCTGAGTGGAAGAGAGAGAAAAAAAGGCAGCAGAAGTGAAAGATGACATCATCGCCGGACTGGTTTGTGCACGAATGTGGAATGCAGCCGGCTCACCTTATTTAGGCCCTCTGTTGAAGGCCTACTGCTGAAACAGGCAAGGTGGAGTTAGAAGAGTTTGCTGCCCAGTATATTTATATATATATATATATATATATATATATATATATATATATATATATATATATATATATATATATATATATATATATGGTTTTATTTTAACGTTGGCTGTTTGCAGGAGGCCACTGGTAAAAGTTGTATTCAGCAGTACGTCTGTGTTGTCTCACCTTTTTGCATTTCTAAAGTGGCCAGTCTGTTGTTCCCCTCTCAGTTACTGAGTACCACACTCTTATTTTTCCCCAGAAATTACCCAACACAGTCTGCTCTGATTGATAGATATCACTTGTTTCATTTCCGTGGATTTGAAACTCTGAAAAAACAAACCCAGCACTGATTTAAGCTGATGCGTGTTCAGAAGTCAGTTGCGCTCATTGCTGTGCGCTGATAAACATGAAGTGGCATATTTTGTGGTAACCTGTGCTGGGTACACAGTTCATTTAAAGTCTGTGTGTGATCTCTTTCCTGATCTGGAGCTGACGTTGACTGAAGAAAGCACTGGCTTTATTTTAAAAAGGGTGGTTCCTTAGATGTACAGATTCACCTAACACTCAACCACTACAGAAGTAGTGCAAATACACAGATTATCAACACATTATCAGCGTGTGCAGTGTTATCTTTTCATGTACAGTCATTGATAAAACTAACACAGCACTAGTAAGTATATGAGAGTATATGAGAGTAGTATTTGAAATTCTGTCATTCTTGTTTGCTTTGGATGTGGTTTTAACTCTTTAAACTAAGTGGATACTGTTATATAGCTTTATATTGGCTTATGACGTACGATATTAATTTTATATTCCTGTTTTTCGTCCCTGTTTTTTCCTTTCTTACTTTCTTACTAGGAGAAAATGGATGCAGATGTTATCTGATTATGTGTCCCTGACCTCCTTGATGTATGGTCTAAGTGATAGGATCACAGTACGTCTTTGGTCACCCAGTTCCCACCTGTACTTAGAGATACGCACTTTCGATATGATCACTCTAGATGTACGTTGATTGTGCTGGCTTTTATTGTTTTTGGAGTGCATTAGAATACAAATGGGTCCTTATGCATCCCTGATTACCTCTTAAGTGTGGATTGAGTGTTCAGATCACTAGTGCTTTTTAGGGCCAGTCACATGACAGGAAGTTAAACTATAAATTCAGGCGTAGACTTGTTTTTTTTTTAATAACAACAGCATCACCTAGGGCATTGAATACAGTTAGTTGTGCTTCTGTTGTCATACACGTGTCTTTAGTTGCTTCTGATTGTTCTTATTCAGGTGTAGCCAGTTGTCATTCTGGAGATCTTCCCTGGAGAGTGCAGATCCAACACATCTGGCTCTAACATTGAGATGCCTGTGAAGGCCTTCATTACCTGGATCAGGTGTCTAGATTATGGATGGCGCTAAACTCTGGATGGTGGTAGATCACCAAGACCAGGATTGGACACTGCAGGTCTAACTCATCTCTAGGCAGCCCTAAAGCTGTGTACTACTTGCAGTGATTAATGAAGTTAAACTTGCAGCTCTTTTCATTTGAAAATGACGCACTTTGTGTCATTCAAATTGTGGTTTCAACATTAAAAATAGCTCATCTTTTGGCTCTGGTGCTTCCAACCAAGATGCATGTTATTGCCAAGTGTGAACGAGGCCCATACTGTACCCACCTATCTAATCACCACTACCGAAACAAGGACTCCAGTGCAAACTCTGCAGGTCACTTTATCAGACAAATTGGTATTCGAGAAACATTTGCTAGCACAATGTTAAAGGATGCAAGATGTTAAAGTAGCCATTGAGCTTCTCTTTTGTGGTTTTTGGCCTTTTCCCAATTTCCAGTAAGTAGTACTGCCTGCATATGTGGAGTCAGCCCAATGCATTCACTAAGACCATATGGTATTTCATAATCCTGTTAGACGACAGCAGAATTCTATGAAGCCCACAAGTCAAAGATGAGCATGCCTGCTGTCTATGAAGTAGAGCATAATTGAGGCCATCTGACAGGACACTGTTCCTCTTCTGCGCAAGGTTCAGGACATCCTTGAGAAGGTATGTGTGTGCCTGTGAGAGAGTGTCGGTGTGTTTGCGTGCCCTTTTCCTGTGGGCTGGCTCGGTGGGGCAGAGTCAGGAAGCGATGTGGGGCCACTGGACACATGATGATGTCATACAGGGAAACGGCTGTGCATTGTGTTTGTCCTTTTTGTGCGCTCGACTATTTAAAGAGCCGTTGGATAGCTCCGCTGCTCACAAGTTCATTAGTACACAAACACACACTTACACCCACACAAACACTCTCATTCATTGACTCCAGACGTTCCTGGACATGTTTCAGTATATGGCTCCACAGCTGATTGTCCAAGCGGACGTAGACGTGGCCATGGAGTTGTAAGAGGCAAAGAGAGGTTTGTTGTCGCTGAGGTCCGGTGTGACTTCACCGGGGACCCCATGTCCTGTCTCTTTACAGCACAATAACACGCATTTACATCCTCAATATTTCACACAACCTGTTCCAGCAGGAGGTCGGGGCATATGGAGGAGGAACGTTGAGATAAATTTGGGTTTATAGCCATGGAAAACCCAAGAGCTCCATCTGGTTTTCCTCACCACATCTCCCCGAAGGGCACTACACCAGTTCATTAGCTCGCTTAGCTCTGCGGACGACACTGGGCGCTGTGACTGACCTCAGCCCACCACCCTCCCATGTCTGCCATGTTTTTCCTGAAGTGAACCCATAAGAAACTGCACTTGGCAATTAAAGCACACTGATGCCCTTTGTGGTAGATTAAACTGTTCCGGAGCCTTCAAAATGTTTACGTTGACGGTTCAGTTAAGGACAATGATGGAGTGTCTGTCCTAAACTCACTACAGCCTGTGTAAGAGGAGTCTTGAAACCATCCCAGTGAAGAATTGGAGTCACATGTACGAAAAGAAGACCCTTCTGTGCTGTGCTTAAGCGAAGGACTCTCTGGAATGCTAAAAACAGTCGGGGAAACACACGCCTGGGCTTAAGCTGTCGACAATGAATGATTCATTCACATTTTGCTCCGTCTTCTTTGCCAACTGAATCTAGACTGGTGACCCACAGCCATCTTGTTTTGTTCTAATTATTATTTCACTTGTGAAAGAGTGAATTCATGCAGGCTGCCATGGCTTTTCTCTGAATTGGCTCTACAGCCAATTGGCAACAATGCTTACGTACTTTTTCCCCCCGTCCTTTCTTTTTTCCTTCACTGAATCCATACAGGATTTGAAGAAGCATGAGAATTGATTTGACAGTGCTTGTATCTTTGGTGAATATTTACATTACATGCTGCTGTGCTGTATGTTAAAATGCGTATTGCTCTGCTGCATTCCAAATCTTAAGCGGATTTAGGCTTTTGTTTCACATTATGAGCTTCCGTAGCCATATAGAACCAAACTGGATTGAATTTAGAATGGGTTCTATTTAGGGATTGGGCAATATCACAACGTTTATTGTAGGGATGCATCAATCCGCTCAGTGAAGCAGAATCGTTAGAAGAGTTACTGATTCAGTGGAGGTTGGACACAAAGCCGTCGGTCGGTTTAAATGTTCTGCCTTGCCAGTTTTTTTTTCAGCTGGGAATACACTGAGAGATTTTAGTCCGTTGATAAACACACAAACACAACCGCTTCCTTAGTACGTCTAAAGACTAGCGAAAGTGGAGAAAAAGCAGATGTTTCCTAGCAAAGTCCTTATATGCCAACTTTACTCTGTTTGACTGAATTAAATACAAATAATACCAATATTGTAATGTATTGAATGTCCTCCAATAAACTTGGTGGATTTACATGTCTGGTCCAAACTGAATCTTTGAAAAACGAAAAACCACAGAAACAGCTAGAAGAAACACAGCCTCACTTAGCAAGAGGCTAAAAACATGGCTCAAAGCTAAAGCTCAAAGATAAAAACATAGGCTGTCTCAGCTCAAAGTTAAAAACATAGCCTATCTTAGCTCAATGCAAAAGTAAAAACATAGCCTTGTTTAGCCTAAAGTTAAAAACATAGTCTGTCTTAATCTTACGACATGTTCCCTTAGCCAAGCGCCACCAACCAACATGTATTTGGGGTTCTTGTCTCAAAGTCTTTGACTAAACAACAAAGAAATCCCCACATAAGCATTTCCTCTTTCTTTTTCTCTAACGAAAAACATATACGGCCCAGGTTCGTCCTACCCTGTAGGTTTCTGTCAGTGTATAGCTGTAGCTCAGTTTCTCAGTACTCTGTGTGCAGCATGTTGTTTTAATTGAAACAACATGGATGGAGCGTTTTTGTACAGTATGAGTTGCTTTTCTGATGTGAAACAAAACAAAACTTCCTGTTCTCCACTGAAGAGCTACTCAATCCAAGGTAACCAATAAGGCATGGCTTGCTAATACACGTCTATTGAACTTTAATGATTTAACTTTTAAGGTACATTAGCAAGGCACTTAAGGATTTAAGATACATTGCGCTCATATACACTAAAAACTAACTTTATTATAAGTAGGTAGTTAATGGTATTGATATTGGTACTCGATTTGTAACTCATGTCTGTGCATCCCTAGTTGATCGATATTGTGTGGCTAATTATGTTGGGGCATGCTTTTCTGAGCCTGTTTAAACTGCATGATGAATAAAGAGGAAAGTATAATAAGTCCTGTTAGTTGGAATGTCGTATGTATATTTGACGCTAACGGTGCATTTCCTTTTTTGCAACTTACCAAGACAGTGTTGTGTATTGTTCATTATGAAAATAACTTCAAGTATCTAGATATTTCTTGCCTTTTTCCCATCTCTGGTCCTACTGATGTTGAAGAACCCTCAACCTTAAAAGTTGGATATGATGTCATGGAGGCGATGCTGTGCTAAACTAAGTAATTCCGCAACAGTACATGGATCTTTCTGCACTTGGTTCTTCAGCAAGTTGAGATGTTTCTCCTAGTCATGTCTTGGCACCTAAAGCCCAGAAGTAATAATACAGTATAAAGCCAAAGAATTCACTTCTGCCCCCTCTCTTCTTTCATGCCTCTGTTCCCTCCTTCCACCACACCCTCTTTAAGCGTGCAAGCACACACAGTGAGTGAAAACTGTACACACCACACGTGACCTTCAGAGTGTTTTTCCATTGTGTGAGGTGCATATGTTTTGAGCGTTACCGAGAAGGCTTCGGTAGAGTCTTGGGGTGCTTTTCATTGATAAGGATCAGTAAGCTGTGGTTGTATGCCTCGGTGACCAGGTAGTCAAATGCTCAGCGTTGTTTTTGGACTATCAGAGCGTACTGAAGAAGAAGCATCACTGCATTCTGTTCAGGCCCCACTGGCTCTGTGGGGAGGAGAAACTGCTGACTCAGAGCTCCTCTCCGGAACCCGAAGAGGTGCAGCAGGGATGATGTTCACAACATGCAGCTGTTAGCTTCTCCAATCTCTTGCACACGCACACCAAGATGTAGATGTGAGGGTTATACAAAGACCAGCTGTATGTCAACCTCTTTGTCCTTCGTAATTTCTTGTCTGTATTGATTTTCTGCATATCGTCACTGTCCAATGAAAAACATGTATCTCTATTTTCATCTATTTCTATTTTTCTACATCAGTTAAATGCAGCAGCTGCCGTCATGATAATTGGACCAATAGAAATGCTTCAAAATAGATTGGGAAAAAATCTGGTTCCATTGACTTCCATTTAAATTAAAGACAGTTTTGGCCTCTCCTGTAAAGTTGCCTTTTTGGAAATAACTGTTTTTCATTGGACAGTGACAATATGCATACATACATACACAGAATATAAAGGGAGATCTGACTTTATGTCCATTCATCTGGTCTTTGTATGTTTTCTCATTTACGCTCTTTATTTCTTTGCCTTTGGCTGACACCATAGAGTTGAAAAATCATGGTTAAATCATGATGTTGGACTAATTAACTAATTGCCAGTTATTATGGGTTGATGTTGCCCTTTGCCTGGTGCTACTGGCCACAACATTTTACATGATGGCCACAGACCAGTTCAGTTTCCTCACATTCGCTAAACACAAATAAGAACTCCCTGAGATCCAGAGCCAGTTTGGTTGAATGTGGAACCAACTGCTTTAAATCAGGTTAGAATGTTTAGCAATGCATCAGCCAGCACTGACACCAGTGACAGCTTCCCTCTAGAACATTTCTTCTTGGCCTGCTGCAGTGGCTGGTTTATTGAAACACAGCTTTTCTGCCAGTGGCAGTGCCAAATCAGATAAAGATGAAGAACATAAAAATAAAAACAAAATAAGTTCTGAGATGATGAAAATTCTGGGTGGGTACAATTTTGAGAAGGATGTGGTGTTTGAGATGTTGAGCATGGTGTCAGTTTCCACGACAGGCACCACAGCTTTCCATATTCTTTATCTGGAGTAACTCATTTAGAATTATTCAGAACCTGTAAAAAGCACAATGATCCCCCGCTCAGAGCCGACTGATCAAAGTCCGGTGAAGATGGAGGCATGTCAGCGGCTTCGTTCTGGCTGCCTATGCTGTGAAAAACAAGAATGCTTTCATGTCCTTCTCTGGTTTGTCTGGTATAATAAAAAAGAGTGAATGTGAGGGAATTGGGGCAGGAAAGCGAGACCTGTCACAAATTCGTTTTCTTTATATACTTATATTGGTGAATGGATGGAGATACAAACCCCAGGCATATAGACGTATATACGTATTCGTCCACCTGTCAGTCTTTCAGCTTTCTCTGGCCCCCTTCCTCTTTGTCCCTGTCTTATGTCTTGATTAGCGGGCGCTTTAGGGCTGAGTCAGTCTTGACGGTGCAGATAGAGCACTGTTGTTTGGTGTCCTGTGACGCTGCTGACTCGCTGTAATGCTGCATGCACAGGGGGCTCAGCTGGTCCTGCACCGTGCTGTCAATGGATTGATCAAAAGGTGTGTGTGTGTGTGCGTGTGCTCACAGTATATGCTGTTCTCAAAGTGTTCTGCCCTTCCTTCTGTTGCCTGTGGACAATAGAGGGTCATCCAATCTATTTTTGTCCTGCTGTGCTGCATGCAGGAAGATGCTGGCACACTCCTTCACGGATTCACTCCTGCTCAATGCAGATCAGATAAAGTCTAGTGCCAGCTGATCATTTGATTTTGCCCTTTCATTTGTTCAGTGGTGTTATTAAGCGTTTGAACTCTGTGTGTATGTCTCACTGCTCTCAGTAACAGAGGGCAGATAATTGAACAGTAGACATTATGTCAGTACGGTCGTAATCTTAACGGCCCAGCTGATGGACTCATGGATGATGACACCCTATACTAACAGGCTTTTATATTCAAGCAATCTCCATATACAAACACTGGCAGTAGAGTGGATCGTACAGAAGAGCTGAGTGAATTTAAACGCAACTCTGTCCTAGAATGCCACTGTTGCCTTAAGTGAAATTTCTGTCCTGCTAGGTCTGGACTGGTCAACCCTTTAGTGCTTTTTTTATAAAATAAAAGCATCTAGAGTAATAACAGCTCAGGCATGACGCGGTAGACCAAGCCAGCTCACAGAGTGGGGATATCAAATACAGATACACGCAGCACACAAAAATCACATATCTTCTGTTGCATTATTCATTACAGTTCCAAACTGCCTCTGGTAGAAACATCAGCACATGAACTGTGCATCAGGAGCTCCATGAACTCGTTTTCCATGGCCGAACAGTCTAAGATTACTATGTGCAATTGCGAGTGTTGGCTGGAGTGGTGCAAAGCATACCACCAATGGAGCAATAGAAACGTGTTCTGGAGAGGGATGAATCACGCTTTACTGTCTGTCAGTCTGATGGAAAAATCTGGGTTTGGCAGATGCCAGGAGAACACCACTTACTGGAATGCATAGTGCAAACAATAAATTTTACTATGGAGAGATAAGTCTCTGGGGCTGTTATTTAAGGGTTTGGGAACAGTCCCTCATTTTCAGAGAATGGTAATGTTAATGTTACAGTATACAATGTATGTATTTTAGACAACTATATCCTTTAAAGTTTGTGGCAAGAGTTTGGTGAAGACCCTTGACTGTGCCCCTGTGTTTAAAGTAAGGTCTGTAAAGAAATGGCTTGATAGGTTTGGTAGGGAGGAAATCCAGTCAAACTGGAATGCTTATTGTCCAACATCAATGCCAACTGAAAGGGGAGAGAGGGGTCAACTTCATGATAGTACCCATGATTTTGGGATGGGATGTCCAACATGCTCTTGTAGGTATCTCTAATGTGTGAACATGGGTGCATTGTTAAGAAGGTAGAGGTAGTGTGGCTGTATTGCCAGTGTAAGAAAGGCTGAAGATATTACTTTGGGGTTCTTTGTGATCTGCAGTCTTGGAGTCATTTTTGTTGGATGACCACTCCAGGCCAGTACCTGCCTGACAGTAGGTCGGTAAAATCCAAACTCATCAGAAGTAGTTCTGTCCAGCCTATTGAGAATTGCTGTCCTCAGAAATCACTTTTTCCACTGAGACATGGTGTGTACTAACAAATGTGTGTGCTAAAGCCCAGCCTTTGATGATGGGGAATTAAGTTAATGTTGTTTTTTAATAGGGCAGAGTCAGCCAGACTCTCACCTGATCACCTGGTGATCCAACTGATTGACCTCCTGACCCTCATTATCACCTATACCAAACTGATAATTCTAGGCGTTCCCATACTTTTACTCACAAAGACTTTTAATGTTGGGTCACTTTGGTCATTAAATTGATGGAAACTATATAACAGTTTGTGTTATTTGTTTTATTGAGTACTTCTTATCTGTTGTTATAACTCAAATTAAAATCTGTAGATTTATGTATACATTCATGTAAAAATTCATAAAACTATACTGTATATCATTACAGTAGATACAAATAAATGAAACCAGCAGCGTCTAAACATTGCATGAATGTTTGAATATGAAAATTTTCTCACAACTACTGTGCTGTATTTACACAGGCCCGATTGTACTCTCGTTGGAATAAAACATGCAGTTTATTTAAAAGTATTGGTTCCATCTATGAAAAACTAATTCACATGGTAACATCATATGTAGTCATTAAGCCTGTGTGTTTGTATGTCTGGTTAGGTGACCTCAGCTAATGATGGAGGAAGTTTTGTCGTCAGACAGATCATCATCTGAATTGTCAGTGCTATACCGCTGCTGTCCCTGAAAACTATCCATTAATGGTCTCTTTAGAGTGACTGCAAAATACCCAGGATAGACGTATCCACCACGCAGCATTCCCCCAACTCCATACTCTCCCTCTGGGTACAAATTACTAAATAGCTTCACACTTCAGTAAGTGTCATGCTTCAGGTCTCCCTGGACTAAAATAGCTGTAACAGCCTTATACAGTGAACCGTAAGCAGTTTGTTATTTTCTTAAATATCTTTGGGATGATTTCAGGTGGTTCTCGTTTTATAGTCTAGAGATGATTACTGTGAGTGTAAGTGCTTTTTATTTCATACTAGTGCTTAGTATAGTTCAGTGTGAGCCTCCAGTTACAATATTCCAGACACACACGATGAGGGTTGCAGTGCACATGTTTAATAAATGGTGATGCTTATGTAGTGCCAGTCATTCCTGATATTCCCCCTCTATCTCATTCCTTAATGCCAAATGAAATATCTAGCGACGTGTAGACACTAGCTGCTGAAGGAAACCTTTAACTTGCTAGCTTTGCTGGTCTGCAGCATTTTCGCCACAAGCTTGCCAATCCTCTTACAGCACAGTGTTTTCAAAAGATTGCTTCAGTTCAGCAGCCTTTTCTGTTTTAAACCTGAAATATTTAGTGCGTCACTGGGGCTGGGTTTAAAATATCAGTGCCACAATATATCATGCATAAATTCTTTGATACACTGGTTTGAGCATTGAGCATATTGTGGATATTGTCAGGACTATTTTTTTATTGCAATTTGAGCAGATTATTGCAGTTTAATAGAAGTTAAACCAAATATGGGATTTAAATAATTGTTTTTTTTTTGTTTGTTTGTTTGTTTTGTTTTGACTTTTTTAGACTAGCAATAAAGGCTAACTACAAAATACCATGACGTTCAGAGTTCCTAGGGGACACTTGGATGACTTGAAGCTGTGGCCTATAATGCAGCGTCATTTTTAAATTTCGGAAATTGCATCAAACACTGAAACAGGGTAAAACGCAACCCTGTGCTGAACCCCCCACTCCACAAGTATTCAGACTCTTCAACAAAAAGGCCTTGTATGAGCTCAATTCAGCCCAACATTAATATTTCTTTTCTTACAAACTGAACTGGCTCACAACATAATACCCTTTTGTTCAGCTTATTATTATTATTATTATTATTATTATCAAGATTCAGAAGCTTTTTTTAATGGTATCCAACAAAATATTTTAATACTAAAAAATGATGTCACTCAGAACCAAGTATCAGTACCTAAGTAGTCAGTCTTGTCATCTGTTAGTCAATATGGAATATAAGGATGTTTGGTCCTAAACGCAGACTGCTGATTGGCTGTCTAAATTGCATTCTCCGTGTAAGTAATTAATATCAATACTTCTTGATTAGTGAGTAAGCTATTTTGGTCAATAGCTATACCCTCATCCAGCATCTCATGTTGATTTTTGGTTCAGGGGGGAATTAAAACCATATTGATTAGGAAATAGTATTAAAATGAAGGTATTGATATATAAACATTTTTAAGGGGACCCAAATTTTAGTTGTGTCCTTTGTGTCCTTGAGCACCCTGACTGCTCCTGTATCCCCTGATGACTGACTGTATTGATCACTGCGCTCATGTGACCTAACAAGCATTAAACCACATGTATTTCTTTTTCTAGCAGTAAAGCAGCAGCATAAACAGACGTGACGTATTTGTTCACGATGTGCAGGACTGCTGTTTTCTCTTCGTCTGGGTGTTTGACGCTCCGACTGCAGAGCAGATTAAGGCCACTTTTGATTGCTGTCACATGTTGGTGATATGAAGGTCGGTGAGGAGTTCTGTCTCATTACGAGTGCTGTCAGTGTGCCTGGCCTGCTGCAGGGAGGAGGATGGGTGGTTTGGGGTGAGCTGCTCTGTTCTTGAGGGGGGGATGGGCTTTTTTTAAGAGGAGAGGAGAGGAGAGGAGGGGGTCGAAGCATCCAGGAGCCTGTGCATTATTCATGCAGTGTGAAGAAACAGGCACCTCCGAATTTAACTTGGGTGCAGAGCTCAAGGCTTTGCTGTGGTGCGATATCATACTCTGTCGCGTGTCACGAATCGAGCAGAATGGGATCTGGCCGTGCGTGCGTGTGTGCGAGTGCGCGTGTTTTTGCTCCTTTACTGGAAGAACGTAGGCCGCTCCCCTCCCAAACCATCACCCACCCCCCGCCTCATCTCTCATCAGATGAGGTGTTTTGTAACGTCTCTGTTTTTTTGATACCCCGTCCACTCTCCTGTGTTTTTACTTCGGCACTCGTCGGGACTTGTTTCGCCGTAATGCATATTTTTGAGGATACTTGTGGTTTCCAGTCCTGGCTTTGACACCTTTCTTCTGCAGGTTATAATTAGTACTTGTTTCCAGCCTAAGGGATTGGTTGTGGCCTACAAAGCGTCTGCGCTGAAGAGCCTGCAGAGGATTGTGTAAATGCTATACGTGCATATATATTCCGTGTCCCTGACGTTTGTTCTTATGGCCGTGAGCTATAATTGCGGTTTATGCAGCCGTAGATACGCGGGTATCAGATGTATAGACTGCTGTTCGTCTCTTTACTCGGGGGGCTCTGTGATGTGGAAAGGAGTTAATATGTGGGGTGGGCTGGGGGTGGATTACAAGCGCTATATGTAGCGTGAGTAGCACTTACAATCAAGGATCTGGCTGTTTCTTTTGAAGAATAATTGTTTGAAAGCATGCAATATGTAAACTCTGTTTTAATTGTCTTGCCTCTCAGATGAAGTAACCACATGAAGTGTTTGTCAGATTGTTGACGTGTTTTAACTAGAATGGACTTTGTGGTGAGCAGAGGCAAGAAAAATAGCCAAAGGTTGTACTCAAGTGCTTTAGATCGGGTCAACAAAAAGCTTTGTTTCTTCACCTTTTGTCTCAAATATTTATATGACCTTGATGGTGCTAGTAAACGGAATGGCAAACATTAAATGGGAATATGTACATACAGCCACTCCGTATTTTTGCTATTACTATACTGTTTGTATCAAAAGCTTATCCCTCCCCACCATCCGACCCTTGTTTACCTACCAATGTAAAAAAAAAAAAAAAAAAAAAAAAAAATTATATTAGCCGTGTGAATGATAATTGTGGTATCCTTATCCAGTAGTAGATGTTTCAGTAAATTAATTAGTTGATGGGACAGTATTGATAATGAGTAGTTAAGTGATAGCATTTGCAAGCTGTTTTGAAATGTGGAACACCTATTTAAACTTCTAACTCACTCACTCACTCACTCACATTTAGCAGGCTAAAGATTTTCCTCAAGGAGTTGCTGTTAGCACTCAAGCAAGTGCTAAGCAGTCTTTGATGAAGCTGATCAGTCATAGGGTGTCTTTTTCTGCTTTCAAAAAGATGTGTTTGCAGACAGTAGAAAATGAAATGAACTGTCTTATTGGTGTGGAGCAAACATGAGAAAAGCTTAGACCGGTTTATTTACCAATGTTAAAAAATATATTTATATTTCAGGAGTTCAGGACTAAACTTTGCTTGCCAGGAGTGTCTTCGGCGATGGAAAGTTTTAGCTGTGTTAATATTTTGCTGCTAGTTTTGTCATTTTTGTTTATTTCATGCTATGAGCGAATGTTTTTTCTTCCTTCATCAGCTCACAATGGACTGCAGGCAGACATGGCACTACAGTGACCCACTGTTGCCTCTCGAGGTTCAAAGTGGTATTACAGCACAGGCCCGGGCTGGGGCTAGCTGGGTTGTATGCAAACGTCCGTAGATATCTCTAAGTAATTGTTCATTGTCCATATCTGAGACCCCGGAACTGTTGGGCCTGTATAGGAGAAATACCCCCACCCCCCATTAAAAGAAATACAGGTTATTGCAGTGCATCACCGTGCACCTCAGATTGGAGGGTTTATTACAATGTAGGTCAGTGGAAAATAACCATGTGCTTAAAATTTGCGTATGTACAGTGAATACAGTATTTGTCACATAACTTAAATGTGAGGCTTGATGATGATGATGGTGATAATGATGATGAGCCTGATGATGTTGATGTTGATGATGATAAAAATGAAAATATAGTCCATGTGGGAAGGGAATTTTTTTAAGCCTCAAGGTTTTCCTGTTGTCCATGATGGTTCGTTTGCTCATCCGTTCCCAGAGAACGAACCAGTTTAGAATTACATCTACTGTGACATATTTCGCTGCAGGGCAGTGAGTCGATAGCACTAAGTTGCAGGTAAACTGCAGCGTGACCCCAGTGACAGGTGGGCTTAGGAGTATTGTTATTTGTGGAAGGCATTCAGAGGTTTTATGTCACTGTCACCTCATTGGCTTGCAATGTAACCGTCTGTGGGGAATGAGGCCAGCTTCTTTATGCCTTTCTGTGTGTTAGGGTTTGGTCAGCCCCCAAATCGTCCTGTCCTATATATATATATATAGATAGATAGATAGATAGATAGAGGACCTTTTAATAAATAGCATTTTAATTTAAATTGAAAGAAGATCTTCTAAAGAAGATTTTTGCTTTGACAAGGTAACATGCATAGTTCATATACAGTGTCCTTGGGAGCGCCAAGTTGGAGAATAATCACCAGGTTAGCTAGATAATTGTGGTAGCCTTGTCCAGTAGTAGATGGTTCAATAAATGAATAGTTGATGGGAGAATATTGATAAGGAGTAGTTAAGTGGTAGCATTTGAAAGCACCTATTTGATCTAACTTCTAACTCACTCACACACGTTTAGCAGGCTGAAGATCCTCTACAATTATTAGCACTATTAGCACTCAAGTAGAGTTGCCAAATTGCTTATTTTGAATTGCAGTCCTCAATGAAGCTGATCAGTCAGAGCGTGTGTTTTTCTGCTTTTAGGAAGATTTGTTGGCAGACAGTAGAAAATGAAATGAACTGTTTTATTGGTGTGGAGTGATGGTGGGATTACTATTGCAATTATTTCCAATTTTGGGCTTCTGGGGGGTGAGTTTTAAGCACACTTGGGGCTGAGGGTTTATGACAGATGTGGCAAATTTACACTCAAGTAGCATTTGGTGCCTTTGCATCAGTGACACTTGTTGCATTTATGGAGGGAACAAAGCAGCACGTCCTTCGACTCCACAGTGAGAGAAAAAAGGACGAGTTGTAGCTGACAAAAAGCTGTAATTTCATAAAAACATATAATTTCACTCACTCTAGCTAAACAAATGTGACCCATGTGTGCAGCCCGAGCCCTGGCCGAGAGTTTTGTGAGAGTGAGGTTTTAGTGCATGGGAGCAGACATGGTGTGAGAGAACATTCATATTCCGTCATCATTGTTGCTTTTTAGTGAGTTTTTACTCAGATGATTGTTCAAATGTTTATGTAATACATTTGCAGTTCTTTCAAACCATATACAGATTTTAGTCTGTTTCTAAGCTTTTTATAGTTTTTAGTTAATATCTAATATCTTTGCTCTTGATGTGCCCTTTCCACACCTTCAGTGACTCAGACTATGCATCTGTTTTATATAAAATTTGTTTTAAATCTTATATAATTGTACACAGCAACTGCAACACCCTCAATTACATCACTGTGCCATCCAGATGTCCCAGCATTGAGATAGGATGGGACTGTTTCAGTTCATGCCTACTTTACACAAAGCCTCAGACAGAGACTGCCTCAGTCATAGACTGCCTCTACCAGTGCAGTTTCTAAAGCTTTGCCATCCAGACATCAAACAGATGTTCTCTCAGCTTTTCTTATGTGTTTAGCTTATTAAACTGTAAACACTGTTTAACCAGAGGAGGATGGGTCTCCCCTTGTGGGTCTTGGGTCCTCCCAAGGTTTCTTCCTCCAGTCTGAGGGAGTTTCCCTCGCCACCATCACTTCTGGCCTGCTCACTGGGGGATACATATGTTATAACCGTCTGTTTTCAAACCTCTGTAGCTGCTTTGTGACAACATTGTTGTAAGAAGCGCTATACAAATAAACTGGAAGTGAATAATAGTTTTTTAATAGTTTCTAACAAATGTTACTGACTATTCATGTCATTTTGCAGCTTATACTGTTTAAAGCTCAAAGCAGTTTATTTTTATAATGACTTCCTAATATTCATTTTTAGTGTAAGTTATGAATAAGAGTCACGTTCTTTTTCACACTACAAACATCAAGTTTATGGTAAAAAAAATATCACCTCCAACTAACTGTTGGGTGTCACTCACTAAAAATCGGTATTGCATCAACCCTTAGAAACCTTATCGGTACACCCCTACTACTCACTCATTTTAAAGTCAAACAGAAATCCAAAATCACCATTTTTACTCATTTTCCTAAACATTTTAAGCCCGTTTCATCCTACCAGAGCATTTACATTGAAAATTGATTGTGTAAACTTGTAAACATTTATAGAATTTTATATCCCGTCCCATATCTGTACATACATGGATAAAAGGAGATACGGCTTTTGGTTGGTCATGATATAGAATGCATGGCTAGGCAAATATAAAATGTTTATTGCTGTTGGCAGGGGTATAAGAAAATATACAAAATTTTTAATTTCACATTTGATTTTTTTTATCGATTCCTAAAAACACAGCATCGATTTTTAATCAGTAGTTAACAATCAGAGACTGGTGACAGGCAGTGTTTCATTTTCTGTTGTTTTCAACCCCCAACCACTGGATAGCAGATAGCGTTATGAGCACTGGCAAGCCGAGGCTTATGGTGGTGTGTGGTGTTGTTTTTTTTTACTTTGAATGCATTGTGAAATACGACCTGGCTTTGAGTATCACAATATATGCCCATATATCAAATCATAACTATATGGCCAGGTTTTTGCCAATGCTCAGCCTTAGCTGTTGGTAGTGGGATTTCCAGGGTTTTCCAGCGTCAGGCACATGTTTTCAATTAAGAAATGTTTTCTATAATTTGCATCCAGTGTGAAGTTGTTTTCAGAGTCGTCAGTCTCCCTTTGTTTACTCATGAATTGAGATTGAAGTCACAGATCACAGATACGTCTACTTTGTCATTTGTAGCAGAAATGTGATTGATGTATGATAATCAGTCCATTCTTAGACTGTCTTGATCTGATAGTAATCGAGCTGAGCTTCAGCCTTTTATGTGGAATGGTGGGTTGTTTTTTGTTTTGTTTTTTTTCTCAGGAAATGTGACTTTAGTGTAGAGTTTTTGTCGTAGCGCTCACAGGACGGCGTTGGCTTTTCTTTCCGCCGCTGCCGAAACACAGTCAATACGCTTCTGGCACTGGTTCAGCGTGGCTCCCTGGAGTTTCTGACCAAGGTTAGAGATTCTTGGCGTGGTCGCTGTGTTTGCATTTTTCTTGGATGAGCGTTCACACAGGAGTTCTTGAGACAATCTAGATCTTATCGCATTGTTTGTCTTTCTTTACTGTGTCTTCCTCCCGCTCTCGTTTTTTTGTGCTTTGAGAATATCCTGTTTGTGCACTCGCAGACGCTGAGACGTATCTTCTTATTCCCCCCGGGGGCTGGAACCACCCCATTATGCCTTTTGGGTTCTATAGCAGACTGGTGGTCTCTTTTATGGGGGTGCATATTGCTTTGGAAAATTTCGGCACTCTGGCTGTTCAGCGTAGCATTAAACCCAATTTAACGCCCCACTGCTTGTTTATCCAGTATGAAAGTGATTCTCGTGCATGTTTCCATACATGTGGAACTCATGAATGATTTACAACTCTTTCGCCCTATCATAGACACAAACCGCATGGTGCTTCGTACCCACAGGCATGGATTGCAGGCTTGATGTTAAGCATTTGATATCTGACCAGTTCTTTTAACATCAACCCCCGCCTGCCGTCCAGTTCTACCCAGGAACAATAAGCAAACCGCTTTGATTTACATTTGTAATTTATGAAAGCAGTGCTGCAAGCTACTGTATATGGAGTTAACCTCAGGGGGGTTGTCTCAGTTCCTTCTAATGGGCTATGCTAGCTGGACGCAGTGACCAGTTCCCTCTGCTCTGAAGTCTTGTCACAGTGACATGAAGAGTGTGCTTCTCAGATGCTGGACCCAAAAAGATTCACATTTCTCTGGTGAATAAGTTCTGTTGAACTGAGGCATCTCACTCCGTCAGTTCATTTGGGATAAAAAAACTAATACACAGAAAAAGCTCTCTGGTTATGAAATCCAGTTGGCCTAAGTTCTGAGCTATTGTAAACTAATCAAAATGCCTTCATTTGGCTACAGAATTTTGTTCCATTCAGCAAGTTATTGAAATACAAGGAACTGTATTGCATAACGTCACATTCCTAAAACAAGAATCTCCAAAGTAGTAACTTTACAGAACATTCTTTACCCTAAATGCAAATTATCTGTAAGAGATTTCAACAAAAGCGTTTCGTTACATTGCTGTTGTGTCCATTCATCATGAACTTCAGTTTAATAGACAGTCGCTTTACAAATACCAAATCAAACATGGAAAAAAATAGAGAGATTTTTCTATTTTGGCCAGTGATAATTGGAGACTGTTGGTTGGACAACATAACTGCACACCATACAGCACACCATTGATTCCCTGTCGAAGCAGCCTGTACTACACACCACTCTACACCTGTAAGAGTCTGGGGGGCAAGACTCTTAACACTTATATAGTTATGTTCATTTCAGCTATTCAAGTAAGACTTGATTTGTTGGATTTCTGGTTAACTATGAAGAATTCTTTTTTGTTTGTTTTATGAATACTGATGGTGGATGCTTTTGTACCGGAGCTTATCAATATTTTGGTAATAACCTGCCAGAAACCAATTTAGTACTGGTCCTCGATACCTATCCCTAACTGTTACACTAAGAATGGATTTGCTGCTTATATATATATATATATATATATATATATATATATATATAAAAGACTTCATTAATAATGTAAATATCACAGTACTGATGGCCTCTTGTTAGCATGTGCGCAGAACAAGTGTTTTTTGCTCACACTTTCATAGTCTCAAAAAAAAAAAGCTTTTAATTAACACTGTAACTGTACACCCTTGTTACGCAGAATAGCTCAATATGTCATCTCGTGTAAAGTAGAGTAGAGGTTGGTGATATGATGAAAATATAATATCTTGAAAAATACGACATTACAATTTTATTTTTTTATTGCTGTGCTGGTGACACAGCAGTAAGATAATAATAATTATCTTAACTGCTTTTGGGCTGAACATCAGCCTAACCTTATTAGCAATACATCTGCACCCTCATATTTTTAACAGTGTGTCCTTGGCAACATGCCTGAGTGTTGTAGTAGCAAAGTAACATATTTTCTTTCAATCGCAAGTAAAACCTTGGCGTTCTGCAGTTCTGTTAGAGCGTAAAATCTGCTTTTCACTGAATTGCCATGTGGTCTACATATATTTTCTTTATCTTGCTGTAATGAAAAGCAAAGAATGAGTGATTTCAGTATTTGAATACTGACCTCAAAACAGTTTTAGCTAGTGCATGACTACTTGTGTACATCCCTACTCAGCAACCTCATTCAGCTGTAAGTTACTTTGGATAAGAGTGTCTGCCAAATATGTAAGTGTAAACGTTTTCTAGGAATGGCTGTTGATAACAGTCTCTATAATTTGGGGCAGAAAACAGACATGACTGGAGAGCCCAGAATGATGCTTGTCATTGAACATGATAAAGGTCCAGTCTAGCAGCAGTCACTAGAAAACTAACTACAATAAACTACTGTTTCATTGGTGGAACCTTTTGTGCAGGAGCTTATCAATATTTTGGTACTAAACAATCAGAAACCAGTTTAGTACTGGTTCTCGATACCCATCCTTAACTGTTATATAAAGAATGGTTTTGCTGCTTGACATGATCGTTGTTTATCATGGCTATTATTAAAATGACTGGATTTTTGGGGACTTTTAGAGTGTTTTATATTGTATGTTGTGACTGTTTCTTTAAAGTTGTGGTTTCTGAGTCCCATTAACAACATGGCCTCTTGTTAGCATATTTGCAGAACAAGTGTTTTTTCTACTTTCTATTTATATAGTCTCACAAAACACACTGTAACTGCTCACCCTGGTTATACACAGTATAGCGGAATATATCATCTTTTGTTAGCTGCACAGTAAAGTAGAGGTTGGTGATATGATGAAAATATTATATCACAATAAACATATATGTGCCTTTATGTTTAATTATTGTAATCATTAAATAATATCATATAAATATTGCTGTAAAACACTGTGTTCACACACTGCACAGCACAAATACCACAAATTGTCTCTGTAATGAAACAAGAAGCTGGTCAGGTACTGACAATACCCATGATATGCTGAGAAAAGCCTATTAGGATGGAATCGATAAAACATCAGCATATCGCCCACCCCCAGAGGAAGGAGCTGGCTGCGGTGGCTAATAAGCCAGTTTGGCTGCTTTAGACGTAATTAATTTAACCATTAATGGCAATTATTAGTACAACAATTAATCATCAGCCAAAATCTCATGATGCTCTTTCATGGAGGCCGGCTCTCTCCGATGTACTCGGTCCAGAACACTGTTTCCATGAGACTGAAGTTAAGCATGATAATGCCTCTCTTTTCCTAAGGCTGTACTAGATTAGTGGTACATAGGCATGTAATATTATATTAAAGTCATATTAATGGTGGCCCTGCCAGACGGTCATGCTGATTCAGTGCGCGTCTGTGCCCTGCTGAAGGCCTCTAACCTCGGGATAGCGGCAGGGAGAGGCCATCCCCAGGTCTGTGGGAGCTGGGAAGCCTTCTCCTGGAGGCGGCATTTTTGTGTCGTTACCTCACTGCGGCCGTAAATAATCTCTCTTATGGCTTCCAGATGTCCCCTCGCCAGAGTGGGATAGCACACGCACTCACACACACACACACACACACACACACACACACACACTCACACTCACACTCACACTCATGCACGGACACACATGCAGGCGTGCATGCTCCATAGGCCTCTCCGCATCCCATAGCGTACACACCCCTGTCCCCAGCTACAGGGAGGGCAAATTTGCACTCCAACACGCTACTTCTCACGCACTCCCTCAACCAGTCTGTCTGGCAGAAAGAGAGCGAGAGAGAGAGAGAGAGAGAGAGAGAGGCAGACATGTTTTTCCAGTCTCACAGTTCAGCCGCTCGTCTCAGTCACGTTCTTTCGGAAGCCGGTTTTAGTATTTCGTATTTTTGCCTGTAGTCTTGGCTCTGATCTCTGAAGCCGAGCCACAGTAACACCTCTTTAAACGTACGAGCGGAGAAATAGGCAGTAGTTTGGCAGACTGCTGCCGTGCCTTCACAGCGTTACACATTGCTCCACACTCCCTTTGTCATGGCAACTGTTGCTATGTTTGGCGTGACTGTATTTTCTTGCTATGGAGTCATTAAGGTGTGCGGTTACTATATGGCCATTGTTCCGTTGCTAGATACAGCTTAGTGCAGCGTCACCCAGCAGCAGTATTAATTACCCTGCGGTGTGTGTTGCACAGTGAGAGGGTAGAGTCCTATTGTATGTGTGTTTTTTCACTGGATCCTCACATTCTAAATATATACCATTATTTACATTAACTGCAGACAAGAGAGTCGCGCTCCGGGGGGGTCAGAACATACGAATGTCAGGATGATCTGTATTCACAAGTGGTTACATATTCCTCTAGGAGTGCTCTCGCGGTTATTTGATTAAACCCCATTAACCAAGAAACAGCAATTAAACTGTATCTTCCTGATGAATCAGCAGTAATCAGCAGGCCGTTTCAGTGATGAATATTCAGATATTACTTTCTCCTAGTAGGGCTGGGTATTGGCAAGAACCTGGTGATACAATATGTATCCATACAATTCAATATATCGTGATACATTGCAATATTGCAAGCAAAGTGATATATTGCGATCTTTCAAATCCTACTATTAAATCACACCACTATATGAACAGGTTTGCCAATGCTTACAAAAGCAGTGCACCCTTGTGCTGCTTGTTAATGTTGGAGTGTTTCTGAAAATGGATTACAACATCTGGTGGTCAGAGGTTTAAACACAACACACAATGGAATCTGTGTATTAATCCTGTGTTTTTGAGATTCGATACAGTATCACGAAAAATAATATCCCCATATACCATATTTCAATATTTTCTTACACCCCTATCTCCTAGTAGCCCTTTTACAGGCTCTCTTCACACTGCAAGTAAAATTGGCCCCAGTCTGTTCTTTTCTATTTATATGACACAGAACAGTTCATCTTGTGACTGTGTGAACATTAAACAGTTTAAACAGTGTCTACGTTGTTGTCATACGTGGTAGTGAATTAAGTAACCGATATGTGGCAGTGCAGTGTGTGAACACTCAGTGAGCCGGACTTTACGTCAGCATTAGGAACTAGGAACGCTCTCGTCAAGAAATTTTGTAGCTGTTATCAGTATTAATTTCTTAACAGCCAAAATCGTCAGTGTCTGATTTTTTTGGACAATTTCTTACTAGTCTAACACTGTATGAGGACTAGTCTAACACTGTAAGAGGACTAGTCTAACACTGTATGAGGACTAGTCTAACACTGCATGAGGACAGGTCTAACACTGCGTGAGGACTGGTCTAACAATATGTGGACTAGTCTAACACTGCATGTGGACTAGTCTTAACACTACGTGAGGACAGGTCTAACACTGCGTGAGGACTAGTCTAACACTGCGTGCGGACAGGTCTAACACTGCGTGCGGACAGGTCTAACACTGCGTGAGGACAGGTCTAACACTGCATGAGGACAGGTCTAACAATATGTGGACTAGTCTAACACTGCATGTGGACTAGTCTTAACACTACGTGAGGACAGGTCTAACACTGCGTGAGGACTAGTCTAACACTGCGTGAGGACTAGTCTAACACTATGTGGACTAGTCTAACACTGCATGAGGACAGGTCTAACACTGCGTGAGGACAGGTCTAACAATATGTGGATTAGTCTAACACTGCATGAGGACTAGTCTAACACTGCGTGCGGACAGGTCTAACACTGCGTGAGGACTGGTCTAACAATATGTGGACTAGTCTAACACTATATGAGGACTAGTCTTAACACTGTATGTGGAGTAGTCTAACGCTGCGTGAGGACTAGTCTAACACTGCGTGCGGACAGGTCTAACACTGCGTGAGGACTGGTCTAACAATATGTGGACTAGTCTAACACTGCATGTGGACTAGTCTAACACTACGTGAGGACAGGTCTAACAATATGTGGATTAGTCTAACACTGCATGTGGATTAGTCTAACACTGCGTGAGGACTAGTCTAACACTGCGTGAGGACTGGTCGAACACTGCATGTGGACTAGTCTAACACTACGTGAGGACAGGTCTAACAATATGTGGATTAGTCTAACACTGCATGTGAATTAGTCTAACACTGCGTGAGGACTAGTCTAACACTGCGTGAGGACTGGTCTAACACTACGTGTGGACTAGTCTAACACTATGTGGACTAGTCTAACACTGTGTGAGGACTAGTCTTAACGCTGCGCGGGGACAAGTCTAACACTGCATGTGGACTAGTCTAACACTGCGTGGGGACTAGTCTTAACGCTGCGCGGGGACAAGTCTAACACTGCATGTGGACTAGTCTAACACTGTGTGGGGACTAGTCTTAACGCTGCGCGGGGACAAGTCTAACACTGCATGTGGACTAGTCTAACACTGTGTGGGGACTAGTCTTAACGCTGCGCGGGGACTAGTCTTACACTGCGTGTGGACTAGTCTAACACTGCATGTGGACTAGTCTAACAGTGTGTGGGGACTAGTCTTAACACTGCGCGGGGACTAGTCTTACACTGCGTGTGGACTAGTCTAACACTGCATGTGGACTAGTCTAACAGTGTGTGGGGACTAGTCTTAACACTGCGCGGGGACTAGTCTTACACTGCGTGTGGACTAGTCTAACACTGTATGAGGACAGGTCTAACACTGCGTGAGGACTAGTCTAACACTACGTGAGGACAGGTCTAATAATATGGGGACTAGTCTAACACTGCATGTGGATTAGTCTAACACTGCGTGAGGACTAGTCTAACACTGCGTGAGGACTGGTCGAACACTGCATGTGGACTAGTCTAACACTACGTGAGGACAGGTCTAACAATATGTGGATTAGTCTAACACTGCATGTGGACTAGTCTAACACTGCGTGAGGACTAGTCTAACACTGCGTGAGGACTGGTCTAACACTACGCGTGGACTAGTCTAACACTGCATGTGGACTAGTCTAACACTGCGTGAGGACTAGTCTAACACTGCGTGAGGTCTGGTCTAACACTACGCGTGGACTAGTCTAACACTGCATGTGGACTAGTCTAACACTGTGTGGGGACTAGTCTTAACGCTGCGCGGGGACTAGTCTAACACTGTATGAGGACAGGTCTAACACTGCGTGTGGACTAGTCTTAACGCTGCGCGGGGACTAGTCTTACACTGCGTGTGGACTAGTCTAACACTGTATGAGGACAGGTCTAACATTGCGTGTGGACTAGTCTTAACGCTGCGCGGGGACTAGTCTTACACTGCGTGTGGACTAGTCTAACACTGTATGAGGACTAGTCTAACACTGTGTGGGGACTAGTCTTAACGCTGCGCGGGGACTAGTCTTACACTGTATGAGGACTAGTCTAACACTGTGTGGGGACTAGTCTAACACTGTGTGGGGACTAGTCTTAACGCTGCGCGGGGACTAGTCTTACACTGCGTGTGGACTAGTCTAACACTGTATGAGGACTAGTCTAACACTGTGTGGGGACTAGTCTTAACGCTGCGCGGGGACTAGTCTTACACTGCGTGTGGACTAGTCTAACACTGTATGAGGACAGGTCTAACACTGCATGTGGACTAGTCTAACACTGTATGAGGACAGGTCTAACACTGCATGTGGACTAGTCTAACACTGTATGAGGACAGGTCTAACACTGCATGTGGACTAGTCTAACACTGTATGAGGACAGGTCTAACACTGCATGTGGACTAGTCTAACACTGTATGAGGACAGGTCTAACACTGCGTGTGGACTAGTCTAACACTGTATGAGGACAGGTCTAACACTGCGTGTGGACTAGTCTAACACTGTATGAGGACAGGTCTAACACTGCGTGTGGACTAGTCTAACACTGTATGAGGACAGGTCTAACACTGCATGTGGACTAGTCTAACACTGTATGAGGACAGGTCTAACACTGCGTGTGGACTAGTCTAACACTGTATGAGGACAGGTCTAACACTGCGTGTGGACTAGTCTAACACTGTATGAGGACAGGTCTAACACTGCGTGTGGTGGTGGTTTAGTACTTTTTATAAGCCAAGCTTGTGATATAGAAACTCTCATTTACGCTTTAATTGGCGAAGCATTAAAGCTGTTTAGTTTTATATCTGTTGGTTATTTAAATAACTCGAGTTTCATGTACTACATTGAAAGTAAGAGCCGACACTTTAAAAAAATCCTGAATTACTCAATCAGTTCTCGGGAATAATCAGTACTCAGTTACTAGCATAATGAACTATGACAGTCCTGCTTAACAGCCTTCGCTGGGCAGGATGACTCAGTCGCTCATGCTTTGTTTGTACTGAGGTGTGAATTCCTGTCTGACTTACTGCAGTCAGGCTAAGTGGAGACTGTCATCGTGAATCGCCTGAACACTAAACTACGCTCGCACCAGCGCAGTCTGTGATACGATCCGTAGCTCTGAAGTGCGCTGCGCTGGGCTGCTTGTGTTTGGTCTGTGAAGATACAGTGTGAGTCAGGCTCGTCTAGTGTGATCACAGCACTAAATGCAAAGCTGGGCTTATGAAACGCTGTGTGGCGTCGGCCTGCGCTGTGAGGATGATCATGTCTGAAAGGTGTGTGCTGGTCTTGTCAAAATATAGCTGCGTTGAACTCGTTCTTCTGTAGTTTCTTTTAACACCTCTTTGAGCATGGAGCGGTTTCAATAAGTGCCTTCTCTTTTTCTGTGCGGTGTATATTGACATAAAAGTAGCAACAGTTCTAATCTGGCTGTTCAGAGTGAGTCGCGTCACCACATATTAATTCAAGAATCACATACAGTGATTTTCACTATTTCCGAATGTGTTTTGCTGTTCACACTGCCACACAGACAACACTTCTGTGTCATTTTAGAGCTGGACATATGAACCAAAAATCATATCTCTGTATTTTTGACTGAATGGCTATATATATATATATATATATATATATATATATATATATATAATTTCACCGGTTTCTGCCAAGTGGGCTAAATGTTCAGCTGCAAGTCAAAGCCACAAACCAGATGTCACAAGCATTTTTATTAAAAAAGACTGGACTGTGATCAAATGCACTCACAGGGTTTTCTTCAACATGCGACTGGGCAGCTGATATCTTATCAGCTTTTCAAAGCTTTCTTGTTCTATTGTTGCTGCACAGGACGGAAAGAAGAACTTGCACAGCTTTAGGGAAGAAAGAAGTTATGTATTTTAATGCTGTAATCTAACTGTATCAATGTAAACGGCACTGCCTCTTTGTATATCTTGAGCAAAAGTATAATGTAAAAAGTACATGATGACTAGACAAACAGAAATTTACCAAAATAGCTTGGATAGAAATCTCTATGTTGACTTGACATTGAAAGTAAAGACAGTTTTTGCCCTCCCCTCTAAAGTTTCTATAGTGTTATTCCACAGACAGCAACACCACCAATAAAAAGATCAGATTTGGGCCACATGTGCTGTATATATGCTAATTTTTTAAATCAAATCTGATCTGAGGCTCTCTCATGTGTTTGTGTTCTGCTGCTTTGTTTGCTTGGTGTTCGTGATGGACATGGTCAAATGATCTGGTAACAGTGATAAGGATGTGTGCGTGTGTGGGTTGTGATAGGATTCAGGTTCATACATATTACTGACAGACTCGAGTCTCTTACCTACATGCACATGAACCCTCATCGTAGAAAGATTGAATCAGAGGAATAAATCTGAATTGAGTGAAGAGGCTTGTGAATATGCAGCGTGATCCATGGTATATACCCAGGCTGTTTACTTTAGATGGTGATGACTGTTTCAAAATATTAGCCACTGCCGTTAGCTTGGCAGTGAGAAGACTTTGGGTAGTTCATATATTCGTTGTTTAAAATAGGCTTATTGAAATGTATTCTTTTAGGAGTGATTAGTTTAATATATAATGGCTGGAGTGTATCATTGCAGGTACAGTGAAGGTTGTGCATTGTTGCGAGTGAGCATTTTAATTTCAGTTACAAGTAGGCAAATGATCAGCAGCTCAACTCCTCACCCTCCTGCCTCCCAGCTGTAGTATATCATATTGCAACAAATATGATTATATTCATAGTTTTGCTCATTTGAATGTTGTGAGTTGTGAATCAACTTAAATTGCAGGCTGAGAGTAATCATCACACCCTCATATTGATGACAATGACAATATCCCCTGTATGGATAGTGTCATTGTGTCTTATGCAGTGAAGAAAATGCCACATGTAGATCAATTACAGAGCACTAATTGATGAACAGACAACAGCCAGCTTTTATTAACCCATGAATTGCATAATATCAAGTAACTATCTGAATATCTGTGATGCCAACCTAATGATGGCACTATACCACTTTAGTTTTTTCCCAACACTGATAGCGATATTGAAACCTTGAGTATCAGCTGATATCAAGCCTATCAGCGTCAATATCTCTTCACACATGACCGAGTGTTATTTCACCACAGATTTGTCGCAGAGCTGGGTCCGTTTTTTTTCCCTCAGCAATCCACAGCATTTTCTTCTGGTATGGTTCTAATACTGGAACCCATTAATACCGATATGCCATTGTTTGACCCCAGTTCCTGGCTTTGCACATGTGAATTGTATATGTAGCCTTCTTGATCCGCTGGCCCATTTAATTTGCTCCACACGTAACTTTGGACAGCTGAAAGTAAATATTGAGATATGTGTATCCTCAAGATGCCCTCCAGTGTAGTGAGGGTATATTTTTGCTGTATTGTCCGCCATCATATATAAAATTCAAAGTAAAATTAAGCTTGTTGTGGCATCAAAACGTCTAAACGTGTGTTTTTGGTTGTCATAGTAATGTTTAAAAGAAAAGATAATTAATAGAAAGAGTGAACAGCGAGAAAAAGGGCTGTGGACCACCACAGAACAAATTACACAGTACGCCATAACTGCCAGCATGAGCTAACAGTAGTAGACTATTAAACACATCTTAAAGTGCCTTTAGATGAAAGAGGGGGGGTTGCATGTATAGACGGATGGCCGGGCTGTATATTGTGTGGTTCTGCTTAAACCTCTGAGCCTGGAGGCCTTTGATGTCCCCACCCTTACAGCGCTGCTGCAAAATGTGAGCTGAATCAGAGCTGAGCTCGACCCCACCCCCCTGCCTCAGATCCTCCAGCGTTACCATAGCAACAGTGACCCCTCATCCTATAAGCTCTTTGTTGATTGGTGGCGAAGGGATTCAGGCCTTCTCCTGAGCGTGTGCCGGTAGTAAATATAAAGCTTCTCTTTCATCTCTACACGAGAAGAAGTCGTAGGTAACATCGTTCGGCGCGGCGAGGCCTTGTTGTGAGATATGCTGAGGACGGTCCTTCTGTCTTCACTTAGGAAATCTGTGCTTACAGTTCTTTTCCTACTGGATACGTTACCAGCAGGAGACGCAGGCCTTGCATTTGTGTTCGTGACATAGATTAAAGGCTGCCGCCTTTTCTCCTTATCACACTGTCAGTCTGATATCAGCCCACGACATCCTCATTTCCCACGTTCCGCTGCTCCTCAGAGAACTTGTGTGGCACCGGAGCGTGAGGGACCGCACTGGCCGGATCCACCTTGCACTCTTCAAAGAAATGTGCTAGAGCAGCCTTTTTAGAGAAACTTGAGTCAAAACTGTTCACTGCAGGGCTGATGATGCCCAACGCATATAATGAGTATATATAGTTAATAATATAGTTCCAAATACATTGACTGACAATTTAGATGTTTTTTTTGGGGGGGGAATTTACACCCATCTAATTTGCGAGCTTTGGGTCAGAGATCTTCTTCAAGGCAGAAGATTGTTGCCTAAGAGGCAGTGCATTGTTGGGCAAAGTAGTACCATACAGCCTATTCCAGGTCAGAGAGGTTTATCAGGTGAGCGTCTGAAAAAAATATATGCATGTTTCTTCTGGTGCTATGTATTGGCAAGAACCTGGCGATACAATACATATCATGATACAACGCTCATGATTCAATATATTGCAATATATTGCGATATTGCAAGCAGAGTGATATATTGCGATTTTTCAAATCTTACTATTGACACACCACTATATGAACAGGTTAGCCAATGCTTACGATAGCATTGCGCCCTTGTGCTGCTTGTTAATGTTGGAGTGGAGCTAAAAATGGATTACAACACTGCCTTCTAGTGGTCAGAGGTTTAAACACAGCACACAATGATTCAGTGTCTGCCAGGAATCTGTGTATCGATACTGTGTTTTTGAGAATCGATACATTATCAAACAACATGATATCCTGATATTCTATATTTCAACGTTTGGGCTGTAATTTCTACTACCCTGAAAGTTTACATCACATGTGGTCATATCCTCTCTTATAAAGTTGCCATTTTGGAGATACGTTTTTCTTAGGCCAGCAATGATATGGTAACAAAAAAAACAGGCTATAAATTGCTTGGTACGTGTAGTTGCCATTAAATTCCTCCCTTTGATCAGCTTAGATAGACTTTTATTTTGTATCTCTTGCTGCTGATGCTGTCCCCGTGTAGAGAGGATTGAGAGGTTGTTCTACCACCCAAGTAATCAAGTACCCTACTGTAACACTACCAAAGCATCCACTGTTTCGTGGGAAGGGAGTAAAACACCAACGTGGCCAATCCACATGGAAACAGAGTCACAGAGGAAATTAACGTAGCACCGCTTTTTTTTATTGTAAATCACGATTATTTGTTTGCAGCCAGACACATTGCATAGAAACGATCTTGCTTGTTCGGCCAGAGGAGGGACATTTTGACGTTTTGTGTCACTGATTGGATCAACAGAATAGACAATAGAGAGTTTGAGGCATATGGCGTCACCTTTCCTGCGTTCCCATCTGTTAGATTTAAAGATTTCAGTAGACGTCAGAATTCACATAGTGCTTAATTTTGCTTTGAGTTTAATGAGGTGAACTAAACCACAGGCGTGTGAGTCAACAGACAACAAGACATCAAACTGGGGTGGTTTCTTTCTGAGAACAACAAAACAAGAACGGCTACACATAATCTACATCGCTCGCAGATGTAGAAAAACATAAACACATCACTAGCTAACATTAGTTGCCATAGAATTATATGTTCCTCCCCATTCTATCACACCATGTTCAGCCATAATTGCCTCATTTTTGCTCCACCCTGGCAAAAATAAAAAAAAACAAAAAACAAGCAAGGCGGATGTCTGGTGTGACTGCGGCTTTAAAGTAGTGGTTCTACATATAATGTACAGTCTTTCCTCCCAGATTTTAGCTTTGCAGTAGAGCCGTGAGGGCACCGTTGTTAATAATGATTGAAAGCTTGCATTGCACTGATTAGTACTGTGCAACCTGCTTACCTGAATCATCATGCACCTGCCTCAAACAGCATTATCACGTGATTCTCAATGCTGTACATATGGTTATACTTTAAAAGGGACAATGTTAATTTAAGCTTAATTTGAATGAATTGCTTGCAAGTTTCTATTCGCTTCCAGTGCAAATAAAACTTTCAAATTTCAAATTATGAAATTATGGTACCATTAACAATTCATCATCACTTCCAGATTTGTGATGCTGGACATTTGTGTATTAGTAATTTTACTCAGAGGTTTTATTAATAAGTCTTGCTTATGTTGTCTTATCTTTGTTTTTACAGCCAAACCCTTCACCTCGAAGGTCAAGCAGATGCGCCTGCATAAAGAGGACTTTGAGATCCTGAAGGTGATTGGCCGAGGAGCGTTTGGAGAGGTATGCATGTAGCATATGCTGCGAGTTATTTCAATTCTCATAACAAGACATAAAGGCCCCTGTAGCATTTAGAGCTGGGGTGGGCCGTATAAACAACTTTCAGTATTCCTCCGAGAATCGTATTAAAATACAGCATAAACAAAAACAGCCTGCCATGCTTTAGGATAGTAATGCTATACAACAGCAAACTAAATATAAATCCAATTACAGAAAAAATGCAGAGCTTTGGAAGGTTGGCTTTGCTTTACCTTGTGAGAATGGATACGTTCCTTAAGGCTGTTCCAATCACTAATTCCTCTTTATTGTCAGGTTCATTTAGAATGCTCTCCTGGGGGACTATAAATTAGAAATATGGAGAATGTTAGACTCCCAGTCATTGGACGGCTGGGGCAGCTCAACAGCACCGCCTGGGAGTGTAAGACAGCATAGGTGTCTGTTAGTGGATGTAACAGAAGTAACAGTAAGTGTTAGACCTGGGTCAGTAACTGACTCCTCATACCTGGATAACCACATAGATAAACAGTAATACATGGTGAAACTGGTTCTTATTTCTGGCATGTTTACATTATTTTGTCCAGTAATTTTGTGATGTTTTTAAACACTAAAGTGGATGTTTGAACAGAAACAAGTGTGAATCTTAAAAAAACAGTGACAGCAATTCTGTCACAAAACCGTTATCAGTCTAATAAGAAAGAATGGAATCGCAAATGTCACTCAAGCTTGTGGCTGTTTTGCCTGAAAGCTTGTGATGAGGCAAGAGGTGTTGTCCATCAGCAGAGAGTATGGGAGCGTGAATGGAAATACTCTTACCTTACTGTCTGTCTTTTAGCTGAAGGAACCAGCTAATGGAGGGAGTAGGGATAGAGCTCACCCTTAAGGTGTGCCGTAGAGCCCATGGCCAACTTGAAGGCCGTGATTTTGTCATGTCTTGTTGTTGTTGCTGTTTATTTTGCTTAAAGCGTAAACCCATCCTTGTAGGACGGTCCCCTTATAGGTTTCAATGGTTTTAAACAGGGGTGGGGTCTGTCCTACAAGATGGAGAGAAACCCAGTACTCAGAAGCTAGCTAGTGAGTACTGACCTCGAGCTGAGATGGAGGTGCTGTAGAAAAGCTAGTCAAATGTTGTAGTTCTATGGTCTTTTTATCAGGAACTCATATAACCTAGACTGAATTCAAATCAGGCCTTTTTTTATTTTAAATTCCATTTATTTCTTTTTTTGTTTATTGTTTATATAGTTTTTGTTTATATATTTTTCTGTTTTGTTAGTAATAAATATTTATCACCGTTTTCACTTTGTCCTCGGGAGTCTCCGTATTTTTCCACCAACCCACCCTTTTTCCCCACTATGCCCTACACAACCCGGTGTCTTCGTGACCCCTTCTCAGGAAATCAGCGAAGCATCACCACAAAGCTTTTTATCCGATTCCCATTCGCCTGATGTTGAAGAGAGATGAGTGTTTTTCCTGAGAGTTGAAGCAGTTTAGTCTGATGTCTGTCACGTGAGTCTGTACTCTGAGGAGGTGCTGAACTGCATATCTGCCTGTCTTAATGGCACACAGTGCATCGCAATCCTGAGTGTGTTCAACCAGTGCAGCTCAACAGCCACTTTTTTTACAAGTGTAACTCATTTAACCATATAGGCCTAGTTATCATTCTCCCTCGAGTGTGTTGTGCTGTTGCAGTGGTTGCTTTGTGTGTCTCTAAATATGCACTGACATAGAACCTTCCCTCCTTAGTAGGAAGCATAGTGTGATAAGGGGGGAGATCTCACTAGCAGACGAACTCGACAGTGACTAAATTGCGGAGAAATGAAATGTAGAGAATTATTATGTCTGATTCATCGTCTAGTAGTACATACAGAAACCTGCCTGGTCAGTTCAGGCCTCGTCCATTTTATTAAAACATAGTTTTAGCACAACAAGACAAAACCCCACTTTCACATATACCCACAGATTTGTGTGGATGGGCCTCCGAATGTGTACAGAGGTAGTGTTTACTAATTTTCAAACAAGTTAATGAAATGCTGATGATAATGTGCTATGACAGTAATTGAGGTTGGTACAGCTCCCAACTCTTTTTCTAGAAGAGTGGTTGAGTGTGTGAAGGTTCTTTCCACATTCAGTACTTGTGCGAGAGAACCTCAGGCAGTTAAGGCATTTTCGTAATGTCACCAAACATGATGTAGTCACTGGGGAATGTTTGGTAGACAGGTAAGCATGCCAAGAAAACCGGTGCTATTGGATTACACGCCAAAGCCTGGGTCGCTCGGCTTTGGCCCTTTGAACTAGAGGGGGGTCTGGAGAGCAGCCCAGTGCTAAAACCCCCATGGCTTGCTTAACAGACCTTTTTATTGGAGTTTTATTTCACGGTGACTGAGAAAGGGGCTTCGTGCCACACGACCCATGCCAGCTCGGCCCGATGTGTTGCTTTAACGCGCAGGGAATCTTAAGCCTTCTCTTATCTTAAGCTTTCGGGCTTCTGGCTTTTCAAACATAGAAAAAAAACCTTTCAGCTGAAAGTGTGCAATACATCAGCTGCACACCCACATCAAGCACAGCTCTAAAAAACTGAACAGCTTGCATCTGATTAGGACTGTTGCTGCTGATTTATATTAATAATCTACAGAGAATTCTGATGATTCAACAAGTAATAATAACTATTTCCAGAACCATCACAACAAAAATGGAACAGTGAGAACCTATGCGTAGGCTTCCACGTGCTCCAGCTGTGTGGGAAAAGATGATCTAGGAGTAGTTTGGAAAGAGTTTATTGAAAAGTAATTAACAGTATGTGGTCAAAGAAATGCTTAGAATAGGTAGAATTTAAAATATTAGAGGTGGAGGCTACAAGCGCTGCATACAGCATTTTGCAAAAAATCAGTGATTTTAAAATATAATATATAAATGTAAAGTAAAGTTGTTATGACTGTGTTAGTCTGTCTGCAGTAATGATGGAGTGGTGATCAACTGAAAACTTTAGCTGATTAGATGAAACTGACATTGACAAAGGTTTGCTTTGGCCAAAATATGCAGTTGAAAAAAGACAATATATGGCAATATCGCTATATATGGCTCGGTGGTTTAGTGGTTAACAATCCAGGCTGTTCTGTGTACAGTTTATATGTTCTCTCTGAGCTTGAGTGGTTTCCTCCGGGTACTCCAGTTTCCTCCCACACGTCCAAACACATGCATGTTAGGTTGATCAGTCACTCTAAATTGCCTGTAGGTGTGAGTTTGTGCGTGAGTGTGAGTTGGCCGTGCGATGGCCTGGGAACTGTCCATGGTGTACCCCATCTTCGCCCGATGATGCTGGGATTGGTTCCGGCCCCGCCATGACCCTGTCTAGTGGGATAAAGCAGAAGATGATGGATGGATGGACGGATATTAGCCGTGTGTGATATATATCGTCTATGATAGTATCTGAATTGCGCGAGCCTGCGTTATTGAATATACTGCTGACTGAAAGAAACAACAACAATCCAAACTCCTCCACTCTACGCGTTTTAGTATAGGCTGCTAAAGCTAGGCTAAAGCTAGTATAGCTGCCTAAACACCACACCTAAAGCTG
The DNA here is from genome assembly GCA_021613375.1 of Megaleporinus macrocephalus. NCBI lineage: Eukaryota > Metazoa > Chordata > Actinopteri > Characiformes > Anostomidae > Megaleporinus > Megaleporinus macrocephalus. The sequence goes on along the minus strand of CM038707.1, from coordinate 23,083,062 downwards.
AAAATGACGAACACACTGCGCCAGAGAAAGAAACTCAGATACCGCCAGTCTCGCAGTCTACTGCCTTAGATTTAACTCCTAGGTGAGGATCATCATCACTTGAGTGGAGCTGGTTTGGATATGAAAAGACTGGCGTTGCTCAAAAGACGGTAATTTACAGACTTTGTAAGAAAGCAGCTTTTTTTAAAGATCGCTCGACAACTAACCTGTTCCATCATCTCCCAACAAACCAGCACAGAGTATGAGGAGTATGAAGAGCTTCAGGAGACTGTCCGAGACTACCCTTAATCAGTTAAGGTGTCAAAACACATTCACTAAAATAGAACCTTCAGCCTAATGGTGCTGAGATTGGCTTCAGCAAACCAATTCATATGTTTTCTATAGAAGATAATGAATTGCATGTGCCATCCTCTGAACATGTACCCGAATGATAAGTTGCATATTATTCCCGCCTGTTTCATAACTTGAGCTGAGACTTATTTGCAGTCTCCTCCCTTAAAGGCAAAATTCCTGTCAGACACACTGCTCTCCGCTGTGCTTTTCCGGCCTTGGGTCTTCTCTGTGCTATCCAGCTGGAATCAGCAGCTCATGGAAACCCGGCATAAACTCACTCTCTTTCTTTTTTTTCCTTCTCTTTTTTTGTGTCCGGTGTGAGGCTGTTTCCAGAACAGCACGATAAAGGAAGTGAAGCTGTGGGAAAAGACGCAGGGAAATGAAAGGCAGGTTTAGTTTGGGAGCAGTTATACTTAACCTCCTGGTGGATTAAATGAGGCGGAAAGCTGGAGCTGGGTTGGTATGTTTGAGCGACCCTGGCTTTGGAATTGGCATCCATTTGTAGCAAGCGTATCAGACAGGGCTGTAACGTAAGGCCTCAATACATCTATCCCACCACATCTAGCAAATCGAAATGACTACAGTGCACGAGGAGGAACCACTGATCTCAGATGCCTCTGTTCCTTACAGGTTTGAGAACTATGCAAACTGGAGTTGAAATGGAGCTCATTTGAAAGTCGTGGAGTGATTTTCAAATGACTAAGTGCACATGTGATGCTAGGTGTGGCTGTTTGAATCCTGGAATGACACTCTCCAATCAAAACAAGTACAGGTTTACTGTAGTTCATATTTATGTACATACTTAGTGAAACCTGATCAGATGTTTCCAGAATGTCTCAGAATGCACGGCTGAGACAGTTCACACTCTCTTATTCCAAAAGGTTGTTATTATCGTATCCTTTGAGAATTTTGGAAGCCACAGCTACAATGTGGAGGTCTTATGTTTTCCATATATTTATATTCATATGCACTTTTATATTAATAGCATACAGACTGACCAGCCACTGTATTAACTATTGCCTTCTTTCTACACTACACCTCATCTCATTTATCAGCTCCTGCCATATAAGTGAACATTAGAGTTCAGTAGATAGACTACAGTCTGTTATTGTGGAACTACAGAGTCCTCCTTTATGGTTTAGAAACAAGGAGGTGCAGTTAATGAAGTGCTCTGCTGGTTAATGTGGACCTCTGAAGTTTGGGGCATATCAGGAGCTCCAGGTCTAAACAGGTTTTCTGTTTTGCAGAAATATATAAATAAATAAAATTTCAAGTCCGGTGCAGTTTGTCCTACATATGATTTCCTCACGATTGTCACTGGATCGTCTGAATTATGAGCTGGTTTAGCGGTCATGATACGAAAAACGCTACATAACACTTCAATGCTATCATATACCAACACCAGCTACCTATACCGTAGACCTCCATTCCCAAAGCAACATGACCACCAGCTTGCCAGCTGCCAAGTCGCCAGAGTTATAAGGTCAATGTGTCAGCTCGCATGTAGCAGTAGTCAGCCTTGTATTCTAGAGGGTTCATCTCTATAGCAAAGTATCTCATGTTTGGAGCATACTGGTCTATACAGGGCACAACAGAGAGGACTTCATTAAAAAAATATATATATTTGTGTCATGGAGTTTAGAATATGAATGATTATACAGAATGATGGCACCTTTAGAGGTCTGTTTATTTTTCTACTCACTCTTCATGGTCCTTCAGACACTCCTGGCACATATGGACCAGAAGTTCGGGTTCTTGATTGGTTCAGACATGCTGGAGGAAGCTCTATTGTAAAGAGGTCCTAAACCATGTTAAGTGTGCTCTGCATAAGAACCCTGTTTCGTTTGAACTGAGAGGCTGACAACTATAATATGTTCATTATTATACGACCTAAAATGTATTATGTTGGGCTGAAAGTTTTGTATTTATTACTTATTACTATCTCAAGTTGAAGTTAAGTGCTAAGACTGGGACCAGTTTTTACTCAGTGTACCTCAGTAGCTTATGAAAGCCATTAGCATTCACTACCTTCTTTATCATTTTGTGCCACCATGTGTGATTTTCTCAAACCACAGTGCATCACACTTTCTCTCCGATATCATGTTTGATATCACGCATATTAACGAGGGGTGCCAATAATTGTGGAGGGCGCTGTAAGAAGGAATATGTAATATGGTTTCTGTTGCAACAATGGAACAAGAAAGCTTTAAAAACATGTTGAAGGAAACCCTGTATTGTATTTTGATCACAGTCAGTTTTAGTAACAGTGATTGTAACATATCATGTGTGGCTTTAACTTAACTGAACATTCAGCCCACCTCCTACAAATTACTGAGATAAATATATTGTGTATTGCCTTTCAGCCTAAAATAACCAAATACTGCCCCGTATCGCCCAGACATAGAACTAAGTCATTTCTTTCTTAGTTAAAGGTGTTAAGACACTTAACAATTTGCCTGTTAATCGTTTACATCCCTAATGGGCACCAATGCTAAAGGCTATTCTGAGGCTGTTTCAGTGGGAAAACACAGCCAACAGTTTTTTTTACTCCCTCTCTGATCAAATCACGGTGAGGAGAACAGGATCGTTGCCAGAGCATTAGTGTTGTGTTACCTTAGCACTGGGGTTGTTGCTTCCAGACGTGACAGCGTAAAGATATTTCAGGCCTTCTCAACTGCAGGCCTGGTCTTGTGTCTTGATGTTTTGTAATGTTAGTATTCGAGCAGCCAGTGAAAGCTCTGGGTTTATTCCTCTTGCGTACTGACACATAGGAATGGTTGGAAAGACTGTATTTGAAGGCTACTTATATATTTACTTCATGATACATTCGTACAAGTATACATTTACATTACATGTTTGCAAACAGCTTGGGGCTACGTTCCCAAGAGGACACCTGGTATATGACATATGTAGTATATAAGTATGTGACATTGTATTGCCATGGGCCTTAAACTGAACCGATGGCCATTTAACCACTTTTGTGAAGCACTGTTCTCAAATAATGGAGAGTGAAAGACCTAGCTCCTCTTAACCAGGCTTCTGTGGATCATTCAAAAGTCTTATTTCTGAAAATAAGACTTTTTACTTTACAACATTAAGGAACTTCCAGACATGTAGCTCGAGTATCAGCTAAGCCTGATCGCCTCATTTTTAAACGGTTAAATTTGCTGTGCTAAAGGAGCCATAACAGTCATCCTTCACAACCTCAGCACTGAGACACATCCTCGAAACTAACGAAGAGGTTTAAATAGTATCAATTCTCGAAAACACACAGTATAGATTTTTTATAAATAGTTTATGTTCAGAGTTTGGCGGCAGCCAGTGGTAATTTTGTGTTGTGTTTAAACCCGATTGCTTAATAGCAGTGTTGTAATATTCAGCCATTAGACTCGTCCACTAACATAAACAAGTAGGGTGCCAGTGGACACAAAATTGCAATACAGTATCACAACACACTGAATCGCAACTCCGAGATTATGATTTGTATCATCTCGCAGGTTTTTGCCAATACACAGTTTTTTCTATGTGGACACGCAGCTGTTTTCCCTATTTTCTGTCATTGACTTGTCCGAAATCACCTACCAAGTCTACTAGGCTGTATGTGATATATCCATGCAATCTCTGATGTATTACGTCCACCATCTTACCAGCGTCCTGTGATGCAAGACATCAAACCACCACTGTAAACGTCCAGCTTTTCATTTAAAAGCCCTGTTTTGTATTTAGGTGGAGAAGACGAATCAGGAAGTAGGGCTGCACCTAACGATTCATTTCATAATCGATAAATCTAATGATTATTTTTTCGAGTAGTTGATTAATCTAATGACTAATTTTTAGATTACTCTAAAATGAGTGTGTTAGGATTATTTTTTACTTTGTTATGGATTTGTAACCAATGGATGATTTTGTGTATATATATATATATATATATAAAACAGCACGTGATCTATAAATGATTAAAGACTAAAAGTCTACGCTCTGACAGGACTTTCAGAGGCACAAATGACACGTAGCCTACACGCATCACGCACAAGAACTCAGACAGTTTGTGGACTATATATTTTGGCAGAGAGTCATTTGAGAAGCAGCTACGTGTGTTTTAAAGCTCCGCGGTATCAAGAACAGTCTCGGGTATCTACACTGGACGATTAAGAAATATGTTTTAAGGCTCATTTATGCAACGTTAAATACGGTTACGCACGGAGCCGTTTATTTCGTACATACATTCGTTTTCTGAAAGCTTACGGATACGGACGGGATGGAGCAATACGGCTGGAGACCGTGGGGGCAGTGCAAGACGCGACCACTTCCATACAGACACGACGAAGAAGAAACGGTGGAACTGTTTGAAGAGAGGTTCTGCACGTTCATTAGAAGTTCCCCGAAATATTTTCTCCTCGACGCGGAGACAAACAGTCGTTTTAGTAGTTTTTGAAGTAAATAAAGAACTACGAGCTCATCCGCCGTCGCCATGTTTGATGTACTCCGAACTGCCCTTTACTGGACGTGTTGCTCAGCAACCATGTCAACGGAGCTGACGCAGAGAAGTGTGTGCGTAGTGACTGCTATGTGTAAATAATTTTAAAATCTGAGTTTCTGTGTGAAGTACTCCCACAACTTTAGATGCACACAGATAAATCCATGCTTTAAAGAGGCCATCTTTGTGACGCTCACCAGCAGTAGCCGACGTACCGCTATCTGGTAGAATTATGGGATAGCACAGTGTGCTGTGGTTGCAAACATAAAAATGTTTGGGTAACGTTGATGTACTACTCGATGACTACTGAGTATTCAGACATACTAGCCACACTTGCCTACAGATTTCATCTACTAAGGCAATCACTGTGTATTCATAGTGTATTCACAGTGTTATAAAATGATTTTCATGCAAGCAGTCCACAAAAAACAGCTATTTATTATTTATCAGTTTTAAGACAGATTCTTCAGTGCAAGGAAACATGCGTCACAATATTAAACATACTTGTTTAAGATGTACAGATGGATGTACAGTCAGCTGGACAAAGCAGTAGGTGAATGAAGGAACAGTCTAATGAACGAATGATTGTGTATAGATAGGTGAATGAACTGGTGACAGGCAGCTACAACCAGAGTGACCAACTTTCTAGCTTTTGGTTATGCTGGATTAGTCTTAGCTCTGTGTGGGACACATTTACTAATATGAATTAAAGCCCACCCTATCCCCTAAAATATTACCTATAACCTGATTCCACTATAGGTAAGGTACATAGAACATTTGTGGAGTTACAGTAAATTATAAATAGATAAACAAAATACAACATTATCTGTATTTCTGTTTATTATTAGATACATCCAATTAAAGATCACTTTACAAACTAAACAATATACCCCACATTACACGGTACTGTTCTCTGAAAACTTTTAAAATATACATGCAATGTATAACAAAAATATTATTTTCTTTGGAGCATAATGCTGAAATGACTAACATTAATGAACATTAATAAACAGCACCCTCTAGAACATTACATACTGCACTACTGACAACACTTCTAATGCTTTCTGTTTATGGTGATAAATTAAAACTTCATTCTTTGATGATCACACTGTCTGTGGTAGAACAGACACCTCACTAACCAGTTCTCCATAAGCTTATAGGCTGTAAGGTAAGACAAGGTTGTAGATGGTTAGATATGTAATGAGTTCTTTCATCTCTGTGGCTTTTACTACCACTAAAGATGCTCTTGTTCACAGGTGGCCGTTGTGAAGGTGAAGAATGCGGACAAAGTGTTTGCCATGAAGATCCTCAACAAGTGGGAGATGCTCAAAAGGGCTGAGGTGGGCATCCTTTCCAGATTGGAATTCCATGCAAATGATGTGATTCTAAGCCACAGAAAGAATATTTTCCTAGGAATGTTTTTGCCAGTGCGCTCTTCCCGTTGCTGTGTGCATGTCAATTATCCATGTATGTGGCTCTCCTGGGGTGTCATCCCTCAACTACACTAAACAGTCCTGCCACTTCTGTCTTCCATTCACAGCCTGGGAAACTATTAAAAACAACAAATACGATTTGGTCCATAAGCGTATGACTCCATTTCCTACAGGTGGAAGATTATAGGGTGACTGGTTTGCTAGGGGTCAGTCTAAGAAGTGGGCTGTAGACTTACGACTGTGAGAAATGGCTTCCTGTGACATGTTCCACCTCATTTCTCAGACGGCGTGTTTCCGGGAGGAGAGGGATGTGCTGGTGAACGGGGACAGCCAGTGGATCACCACGTTACATTACGCCTTCCAGGACGACAACAACTTGGTGAGGAAAACTCTAAAAACTTTGTTAGAGGGTAACGCTGGTAATGGTTTTAGTTCCTGAGGCTGCTTCTTCAGGTGTCGGATGCTGATGAGGGTCTTCTAGATTAGGTCTTTCTGCCTCAGTGGACGATATGTCGACACTGGTTTGTCAGAGAAATGTCTTTTCACTGTTTCTGGAGCCAGCTAACATCAGCCAGAGCTATCAATAAGGCCGCACCAGAGATGTTTATGCTGTCTATGTCTTCATTCACATTCATAACAACACGCAAGCAACATCCTAGAGTTAAGGCAAAACTCTAGCTCAGCTAAGCAAACGCCACTCACTGTTGCCCCCTACAGGTGGTCTAACAAAGTTTAAATGTAGAAGTTTAAATGGCTTCAACCCATCAGATAAAAAAGCCTTGTTTGGTGAAGCGTGACTGTAAAAGCTAACAACTGGGGAATAGAAACACATCACTAAATATGAAAGTTGTGACAATACAATACAATACCACACACTGGCACACACATTTGTGCTTGCACACGCACAGGAAATTGACCTCAGCATTAAACCTATCCATGCAGTGAAACACCCACATGCACACAAACACTAGGGGGCAGTGAGCACACTTGCCTGGAGCGGTGGGCAGCACTACCCACAGCACTTGGAGAGCAGTTGGGGGCTGGGTGTCTTGCTCAAGGTCCACTTAAGCAGTCATGATGTCCATGATGCAGATATTTGTTTTTACCTTGAGCTGATTACAATTCAGCATCATTCAAAAAAACTGGTATAAGTATTTACATAGTAGTGAAATCTAGACATTACAACAGCAGACCTCTTTACTGTGGGCTGTTTACCTTTACGTTAACTAATGTGTGCGCGTACTTTATTGAATTGCCTTTCAAGCCAGTGCAGTTGAATCACCATGGTGTGGTTTTACAGCGCACTGTGCGAGTACTACGGTATACAGATGAGCAGAACAGCAAATCTGTCGGGGAGACATTCTGCTCCACATATCTGGTGGCGCAGCAGCCGGAGAGTTCAGTGGAAGCATTGGAAGGGATGCATATAGCTCACTTTCTGCCGGCCCGTGACAGATAAGCTCTGGAATTGGAAAGACTGTGTTGTTGGTGAATCTGCTGTGGTAGACAGAACGTTTGAGGGGAAATGATCTCACAGCTGGCAGTGTGTGTTTAGCTGTCTCAGACCCCTGCTGAGTGAGACTGAGTGAGACACATTTTCCTGTGTCTGTGTTTATATATGGAGCAGGGAGGAAGAACACGATGCAGTGTTATAGATTCTCTGCTGATTGATTTCAGCAGCTAATAAATGGGATTATTTGCAATGATGATTGAACATACTTGTTTTTACTGGTAAACATGTTAAAGACACATTAATGCAGCAAAGTGATCAATTATTTATCCTGTAGTTTTTAAAACCCCATTAATGCATTTTCTTAATTTGAACATTTGAGCCATTCAGAGTAGTGCAGAGTGAAGCCCCCTTGCTTAAATGCAGCTTTTTAAAATAGCTTTTAAAGGAGGCTGTGGTGGGCAGTGCTCTTTGGACAGCTCTGGATAAGTCAAGGAGAAACTAATGAACCAACACTGCGTTCACACTAGAGAGGTGCATTTGGACAATTAGATCAATAGGGATTAGTGAGCAGATACCTGCTAAACTGTAGGGAACGGAAAACAATACTTGGACTAAAATCATAGGACGGTTCAGGTGACAGTGCTGGTGTCCCACTAAAAGATCAGCAGCATGCAGACGGCAAAATATTCAAAATTTGCCAGGTGACATTGGTGGGTTTCTGAGTTGAATAAATAACGGAGGCTGTCTCTTCAGAGATGATGAGCTAACAGAGCTAACAGACACTGGGGTCTTTTACAGATACTGTAATGTTAGTTCATGAGAGAGCTATTTCTTTTATTTCTGGACCAGCTAGTATCTGCTGGAGTAGCTAGCTTTGTGATAAAGCTGCACTAGTGCCAATAATGTCTTTATTAACATTAATGCACTCGTAGCAGTAAAGTCTCTACTTACTCACAAGTATGCATTAACTGACCATATTGTAGTGTGTTGTTAAAACTTAAATATGTTAAAACAAAATATGAGATGAACACCTGAATAGTGATTAAAATACTGGCCCCTGAAATGGTCAACCGAGTGCTTGAGTAGCTGTGCTAGGTTACATGATCCTAGTGTTGATAATGAATTATTATTATTAGAAATAACCATGATTCATGTATTTTAATATATATATATATATATATATATATATATATATATATATATATATATATATATATATATATATGAACCAATATATCATTTCCTGTTTCATCATTTGCTGCAGTGGTCATACAACTTAGTCATGCACTAGTTGTTGTAGAGTAAACTGTGAAAGTCCTGTAGAGTGAGAGGAGAAGTAAGAGAGCTTGTTGAGAGGATAAGAGAGGTTTAACGCTTGGGCTGGTGAGGGAGTGAGAGTAAAGCAGAGAGTGAATGTGTGGGTTTAAGGGAATGACAGGAGATGGGAGAGTAGGCGAATGAGAAGTGGCAGGTAGCTCCGTGTGGCTGCAGTGGGTGAGAGTTTATTTTTCTCCTGGTTTGAACCTCGGCTGATCCCCGAGGAATAGTGGAGCTGTAAAGGTTATACCGGAGGTGGTGGGCTTAACAGCCGGGCACTGAAAAGGGCTGGCCTGAGGAGAGAAAAAGAAAAAGGAAAGTAGGGACAATAGGGAGCGATGGAACTTTTTAATGACTCCTTTCACAGATAAACTAGGAAACCTACTTGATGTGGCTAACGATGGTTAATCTTGTGTAATGTAGATTAAATGCATTTACCGTTTTTGCTAAAGTGTATAAGCTGAACTAATGTGAGAGTGTATAATTAAATACCTAATTCAAACCCAAATGCAAAATGTGTATTCATGCATTTCTGTGTATGATGCTTTTTCAGGTAATGATAAAGTGGAATAGCAAAGTGCTTTTCACTTTTCATTTTCTTTGCTTAACAGTCTAACTTGGAACATCAATCCACATTTTACTGTTGGATTTTTTTTATGGGGGCGCTTCCAATCTGCCAAAATGAAAAGGCCATTACCATCGTGTTTACATTTGAATTTACATTGTCAGCGAGGCTTTCTGTCATTTAAACACTGTGGGCGGGGCATCGAGACGTAATGGTTCAGAGCTAGATGCAATATAATGTGAAGCTACAGTTAACGAGTAATGCAGGTTGAGGAAAATTCTAAGGAAAGTGATTTTCATGTGTAGGTGATTACTGACCAACTAGGAGAGCTCATGTCTGCACAAACTCCAGTGGTTAGATACTTCATGCTCAGTTTCAGACGTGCTGTGTTACAATGTTGAAATGTCCTGCTGTAGCACATATATAGCTTTGCACATTAAACTGATACAAATACAATACAAAGCTTGAAGCAGAAAGAGACCATTGAATTAAACCTACGTACACATTTCTGGGCTTTCCCTGCTTTAACATGAGCGTTATAGATAGATAGGGGGCTCTGTTTTTGAGCTTCTGTTTTGTGTAGTGATGTTAAATACAGCTGAAGTGGTGAAAATAGTGATGTGCAGTGATGTATCACTGATGATAATCGTGGAGGACCTACAGGGCTCTGTGCGAGGGCAGTGGATGATAATAACGGTACCACACCAGGTGTCTCTTTATTGCTTTGATTTACAGATTAATGTTAGTCTGCTTCCATCTTCTCTTTCTGCAGTACTTGGTGATGGACTACTATGTTGGTGGAGATCTACTGACCTTGCTGAGCAAGTTTGAGGACCGGTTGCCTGAGGACATGGCCAAGTTCTACCTGGCAGAGATGGTGCTGGCCATCGACTCTGTGCACCAGCTGCACTATGTTCACAGGTGAGCTTCTCGTTCACAGTAGTCACAGGAGCCCTTGTTGAGACTCAGCTAATGCATAGGTATAGGGGACATTTGTCTAGTTTAAATCAATTTTTTCCTTTAATCTATAATAAAATTACATTGTTTTTAATAAGTGTTTGATTTTCTGTGTAAATGCTGATTATTTAAAATGTACTGTTGGCACAGTCCATAAATGAAAACCACGCTGCAGACAGGCTGATTTAAATTCCTGAGCACAAGTACACACAAGTAGATTAAACTAGCAGACCTACGACAGTTTAGCCCAGCCTTTCAGTGTTGATGTGACTCGTGTTGTTACTGCAGGCGTGTTGTTTGAGCACAAGTCACAGAGGAAAAGTCATAAGACTAACTTTAACTTTGCATTTATTCATTCTTGTGTCATGTTCAAGTGAGCTGGGCTATTATTTGATGTCTTATTCTATATGATATAGACTCAACATTACTTTCCGTTCCTTTAAGACAAAATCAACTAAAGTTTGCTCTAAAGAGGAAGCAGTTTAACCCATTATTCAGTTATTATCTGGACTATTAAGTTATTTAATGAGGACTGTTAATGATGATCATTTCTGTGAAATGATTGTTATGTAGTTATGCGAGAAATGAGTTGTATCGAATCGTATATGGACCCTGAAAATGTAAAGGGTTCAGTATGGCAGCCTAAAAACGGATGACATCATCACCAATATGCTCACAAATGGCAAGATGTCTACTCTGTGAGTCGGAGACGCTCAGTTTAGGATGTGTTGAGGATCCTGGAGTTGGAAGTCCAGCTGATACAAACAGAGCAGAGAAGCAACTTTTGCTTATTTACATAATGACAAGCAGCAGTAGCCCCGCTGTGATTGATGTGTTTGCGCTTGTGAGGGGCGGGACTTGGGGGTGTGCCTCTAGATTAATTGATCCCACAGAGAGAAACACACAAATGCCCCCCCTAAAACACGCATATATACACACACACACACACACACACACACACACACACACACACACACACACACACACTCCCCCACTCGTTGAGTATACATGCACATCCCCAAAGTGCTCTCACACAGACATGCAATATACACTCTCCCTGAGTATATTTAAACACATCCTGAACAAATACAGTACTGTGAAAAAAACCCTTTATTTATTTAATTAAGTAGATTAAGTACAAGTTTTTATTTTTGTTCTGTAGGAGTTATGATAGATGATCCACTCGCATATTGAATGAAGGAGTTAGTATAAAAACAGGGGATTCTACAACTGGAGTTCATTCATAAAATGAATAAAAGATGCAAACAATGGGGCTCATATCAACAGTGCAAGACGTGTTAGACCACTAAAACTGATCCCTTCCGAGCTGTACTGAAAGGTTTTAAAATTAAAACTTTCTAAATCAACTAAAATTATCAACAGAATGTAAAGAAATAACAATAAATAACATCTACAGTGCCCTCCATAATTATTGGCACCCCTGGTTAAGATGTGTTCTTTAGCTTCTAATAAATTGAGGGTTTTTTAAAATAATATAGGACCACGATGGAAAAAAGAGCAAAATCCAACCTTTATCTCAAGTGCATTTATTCAGTAGGAAAGAAATCCCACATTAAGAAATAATTGTTTAACATCAAATAATGTGTGCCACAATTATTAGCACCCCTGATGTTAATACTTTGTACAACACCCCTTTGCCAACAAAACAGCACCTAATCTTCTCCTATGATGTTTCACAAGATGGGAGAACACAGAAAGAGGTATCTTCGACCATTCCTCTTTGCACAATCTCTCTAAATCATCCAGCGACCTGGGTCCTCTCCTCTGCACTCTCCTCTTCAGCTCACCCCACAGGTTTTCAATGGGGTTAAGGTCTGGGGACTGAGATGGCCATGGGAGGAGCTTGATTCTGTGTGTGGTCAACCATTTCTGTGTAGATCTTGCCATATGTTTAGGGTCATTATCTTGCTGAAAGACCCAGTGACGACCCATCTTCAGCTTTCGGGCAGAAGCCACCAGATTTTGTTTTAAAATGTCCTGGTATTTCAAAGCATTCATGATGCCATGCACCCTAACAAGGTTCCCTGGGCCTTTGGAAGAAAAGCAGGCCCACAGCATCACTGATCCTCCCCCGTATTTCACAGTGGGCATGAGGTGCTTTTCTGCATACTCAGCTCTTGTGTTACGCCAGACCCACTTACAGCATTTGTTGCCAAAAAGCTCTATCTTTGTTTCATCTGACCAAAGCACACGGTCCCAGTTGAAGTTCCAGTACTGCTTAGCAAACTCCAAACGTTTACGTTTATGATTGTGAGTGAGAAAAGGTTTTTTCCGTGCATGCCTCCCAAACAGCTTGTTGGCGTGTAGATAGCGTCTGATGGTTGTTTTGGAGACTTCGTGACCCCAAGATGCTACCATTTGTTGCAGTTCCGTAACAGTGAGCTTTGGAGAACTTTTTATTTCTCTTATCATCCTCCTCACTGTGCGTGGTGGCAAAATAAACTTGCGTCCTCGTCCAGACTTGTTTACCACTGTTCCAGTTGTTTTAAACTTCTTAATAATTCCTCTGACAGTAGATACGGACAGGTGTAGGCGAGTGGCTATTTTCTTGTAGCCATTGCCTGACCTGTGAAGGTCAACACACATCTGCCTTACTTGAATGCTTTGTTCCTTTGTCTTTCCCATGTTGAAGAGAAATGGCCTCTGTGTCACGTCATACTTATACCCCAGGGAAACAGGAAGTTGTGAATTGCTAATTAAATGTTCCTACATACTTTGATTAACTTCGTAAACTACTGTAGAAGTGACAGAAATTCTTTAATTACATTTATTTCCTAAGAATTGTTAGGGGTGCCAATAATTGTGGAACAGGTGATTTTATGAAGAAATATTATTTCTTAGTCAGGGATTTTATTTTCCCCCTAAAACTCTACTTGAGTTAAAGGTTACATTTTTCTACACTTTTCAGTGTGACAGTATGTTTCCACAATAAAAACTGAATTTATTTTAAGGCTTTTGACACATCTTAACCAGGGGTGCCAATAATTATGGAGGGCACTGTATGTATGGTATTGCCGAAATATCTACTGAAGTCAGCTCGCCAACCAGCTCCTTTTAGCCTGTCCAGTCTCGTATTATCATTATGTACCACAGAGGCAACAGTGAGTCTCTGTAGTGTCGAGTCTGTCATCAGTTTAACATGAGAGGATGAAGAAGTAGTACTGCTGCCCTGGTGGCGCTTTGTAACCTCCTGTGGATCAGGTTGAAGGTTCTGCTCCTGCTTAGATCGTTCAAGTAATGGCATCCGGTAAAAGGAACAGTAAACGTAACGATGGCTGAAGCTCTTGGAAAGCAGCCGTCACTGTCTGTTCTCAGCAAGAAACCACGTTCAGCAACAAATATACAAAGTAGTATGAATAGACAGTAACATTGGTGTTGCTTTCCACCGCTGGAGGAAGCTTGTGGTGAGTAAAGGAATGAAGTGATGCTGAACTCTGAACTAAGGAGGGAGGGTTTGTGTTTTCTCATGATATGTTGCCCCCTATTTTTAGAGCGTGAATTTGAGAGAGAAGAAAATCCAGCTCCACTGTTCATATACATGCTTCAGAACTGAGAAGCTGCTGGTGTTCTCAAAACAAGGCACTGAGTTCATGGACAGTAACAGTTCAGACATTATTGAAAGAGTTACTTTCGATCATTAGAAGCACAACCACAAGCAGCCAACCAACTTCAAAGACTGAACTTTGGAGATGGGAAAAGTATCCCTGCAGATTTCTTTGAAAAGCTGAAAGCAAGTCTCCGGAAATGGTATTAAAGGCTGCGTATGTAATAAAGGATGATGTGATAAATTCTAAAGAATCTGATATATTCAGTTATCTATTATTTGAACTTCAGTAAAATATTCTGTGTTAAATAAGGTTTCTGTTTTTTCCTGACACTGAAAAATAACGTAATAACTGTTTTGACTAGAAACGGAAATGAACTTTTGCACAGAACTGTACAGAAACATGCTCACTCTTTCTAATTGTGCATATATCTCTAAACCCATATATGCAAACTCACAAACTCACACAACCTCACACACACACACGTTCTATTCTTGTCATGGTAATTGTATGCTGTTTTGGGCTTGTGCGAGTAAGCTGGCGGGGAGAGTGTGTGAGGCAGTAATGATGGGGTTAGAGGTGTGGTCAGCTCTCCTCCTGTGAGAGTTTGGCACGCCTGAGTTTTGGAGGGTGGGGATGGTGTGGGCAGGTCCCCTGAGAGCGGCCGATGGAAGAGGGTGTATGCGTGTGTGTGTGCGGGTGCCAGTCCATGTGCTGAGTAGTGTGTAAAAATAGTCAGTGTGTGTACACAGGCATTCAGGATGTGTGTATATTTCCCTTAAAACTATTCTGACAAAGCTAATGTTAAATAGTACCACGCTGTTTATAGGGGTCATAGTTTTTATAGTATTGTAGCGATTTGCTTTGTTTAGATTGGATTGAATTTGTTTATTGTTGAAAGGAATCAGTTTCTGTTAGAAAACTTGTTGGGATTGAAGCAAAAACACACTTGTTGTCGACTTGTTGTGAAAGTGTGAAATGTTAGAGGTTCTCAGATAGCTCCTTGTTTTGTGCTTGTTTTTATTTATGTGTCTTTAATGGTCTTTATTGACTGTACCAGAGTTATGTTTGATTATTTAAAGGAGCAGTGTGTAACTTTAGCCTAACTGTTTTAATGTTAATTAAAACTCAGCATAGTATGACTCACTTACTTCTTGAAAACCGATTAAAACTTGGAAAACATCCAAACTATTTTTTAACACTTTCTAAGTAGCACATTCACCAGCTTTCACCAGATCAATTTCTTCTCTATTTTCACTTTAAATGGACCTGCAGTTACATTCTCCTGCCTGAAGCGTTATAAATAATAAGGTGGAAAGAGAAAACTCAAACAAGTAGCTAACTTTAGCCTGCTTTCACCGCTTCAAGATTTAAGAAAACATGTCAAACCACTGACGTTGCTTTCCTATGGAAACTGGCTCTTGGTGAGTAAAGGGCTGGTGTTTGATGCTAAACTTTTCTTTTAGACTGGCCAGTAAACGGCTGTTGATGCTAACATCGATGAGGATATGTTGGCCGTTGGGGTCCGTGATTTTTTGGTGGTATGTTAGCCCTATTGTTTGGAGTTTGAAATCCACAGATAGGGTACACATTGCTCCTTTAACATCTTTGAGGGCTTCGCTTCCACTTGAGATTTGAAAAAAAATCCACAGAACTTTCTGTCCATCCATCCACTGTGAGAAGACAACTAGACACTATAGATCTGAACAGAACCCAAAGGATCAATTGAAATATTCTAACTGGAGTTTTATATATGGAGCATTTGGTTTGTCTTTTTTGGGCTACTGTAGCAACAAACGGGTGCAACATGGTGGGCTCTGTTTGGAGGAGGACGCCCTCCTATGTAGATATAAAGCTAAGTGAACAACAATATATGGTTACAGGTAATTCAACAATAATAATACACCCCCCCCCCAATAAATCCCTCCAAATCTTACACACTGCTCCTTTAAATACTAATAACATATTGTTTTTGTGAATGGACGCTTGTGTAAAGAATGATTTTTGTAAATGAGATATCTTCATAATGAAGTTATGTGCTAATGTAACAGTTTATCCCAAAACCATGCATCCAAACGACGAGGCTTTTAAATCAGTTCAAATTATAGACTGATCCAGATATCTAGGCCTGTAGCTTAGCATATGCTAATGCTGGCTCCCTCGCTGTTCGGGCTGAATGGTGGGTGTTTAAGTGGAGGATTGTGCCTGTAAAGTGGTGTTAATCACTCTGCTCCTCATGGCCAAGATATTTGCATGAGCTCCTGCTGAGCTCAGTAGACCCTCACCGAGAAGAAGCAGCCAATGAGCTGCGGCCACAGCTGAAGACTCTCCACCACACGCAGCTGCATCTGTCCCTCTCTGTGCGCATGTGTGTTCAGGGGCGTGCGACGGCTGCTTTGTGTGTGTGCGGCGGACTATTGATCAGAGCCATATGTGTGTTCTGTTATTGATTGGCGCCGTGCGTGAATTGTTGGGTTCCTGCGTGCTCCTCGGAGGGTGAGCTTTCATTAGCGGGACGCAGCCGAGCGCTCCTCTGAAAGCGTCTCGTGTCTCCTGCTGCCGGCGCAGCTCACCTGTCAAACAGAGAAGGGTACAGTCGTGGCCTCGGGCTGCAGGCACATTCATTTGAAAGCATCCGAGCATGCGGATGAGCTCATAAAGAGCTTTGTATGCTGACATCAGCAGCTGTCACACCGGTTAAGGTAGAGGCTCTGCGCTTCCAGCTGGAGGCGGTTGAACTGGATGTTGTAGTTCCTTTTGAGCAAGCAGACCTGGAGGTCAGGTCCATCGTTACTCTTGAATAAAATAAATTCATAGCTTCGATATCAGTTTTATGTGAGTGATAGGGTTATTCTTACAAACATGCCAAATACCCGGACACAACATGAAACATTTAAACATATAGGCAATGAGGCGTGCTTGAATAATTCAAAATAATGATTTCATTGATTTGATATTGATTGTAGGAACGTTTTTCAATTTAAGTCACAGAATTCTCATTCTTGGAAAATTACATTTATAGATGTATTTGTAAATAACGCTGGTTTTCGTAGATGTTCTAGTCTGTATGTTGTTGTCGGTCTAGGTATTTAAAAGATAATTATTAAACTTACCACGACACATTGATAGCTACTGACTAGCTGTTTACTTGTGCCATGTAACATTTTCATGTAGTTATTTTAGTTCACTTTCTTACTATTTACATGTAGCATATTAAAGCAAAGGGCTTTAACAGTATAATATAATATAATATAATACAAATTCATTTTATTTTAAATTAATATCTAAATATATTTATATAACACAAATCAATAATGAGAAACACACATACCACTTACCAACCAATACAGAGCTCTTGATCTCATACAGAGAATTGATCTTATAAATTATTTGAATATACATTTTTATGATGCTTATAATAATATTTATGTAGGGTCTATAACCCACATATAGTAGATTTGATACAGAACGCCTTAGGATTTAATAACTGAAGCTTATGGGTTAAACTGAAGCTGTAGTTGTCCAAACACTGATGCTGATCAACTGAAGGCGGGCTGAACAGTATAACGTGTGTATAACAGTTGTTTCTCAGACAGGATCCAGTGTTTATATATGAACCTACAAGAAGAAGTAGAATCATTTCAGTACCAGAGCCAAATAGGTCAGAGGGTACACTCTCTCTCTCTCTCTCTCTCTCTCTCTCTCTCTCTCTCTCTCTCTCTCTCTCCTTTCCCCCTCTCTCTGAGTCGTTTCTGTCGTTTCTCTGACGTGGTAGGCATGAAGCAACTACATATGGCTCTCGCAGATGGGTTCTGTGGTCTTAAAGGGGATTACCCTCCCTCCCGCCCTCAGCATCGTTGCTCCTTAAGGCCGCTGTCCAGGACAGAGCAGAGCAATTAGCGGCCATGCTACACCCCCTGCTGCCCCGAGGCTGGCCTTTACAAGCCACCAGCAGGCAGGAGGCCTGTAGCCTAGTCGACTAAGCTGAGTGCAGACGCTAGGCAAGCAAGCTAACGCCCTATGCGCATATTACTGGCCCTTTCAGTGACACTGAATCTGTGTAGATAACTGCAGTAATAGTCTGAACTAAATATAGCCAAACATACTAAAGTCATTTAAACTGGCTTCTGAGAAACTGGCTTCTTAGGTAGTTGTTAGCTTCTTTACGGGTGAAATGGTTTTACACGGTCTCACAGCTTACCTGGGTATGTTCTCTACAATGTTCCTACCTTGACGAGTTGAGGTAGCCTAATGGTTTGTTAGCATAAACGTTAACGTACATGCTCTACAGCGAGCCTGTCTGCTTGATCTGTGCCTGTTAACGACTGGGTGTCTCGCTAGCTCTGTAATTGGTTTAACCTCATTCCGTTTGCTCTCTGACACTCGGCCAGACCAGTGAAAATCAGCCTTAATCAAACAAAGCCAGCCAAGTCAGAGGAAGTGAATAGTTATAGTGACTAAGCCGAAAAGGGGCAAATCCACCAGTACTTCACACCAGGCCATTACAGAGCATAACAGTGAAGAGATTTAAAGCCCAGCATGTCCTAAAAAACCTAAAAGCCTCCGAGGCTAGAATCCGTGCTTGTTTTGTACTGTTAAGTTTAATCAAGTGGGCTGAAGCGGAAATGAGCTGTAGAACCAGAGTGCAGAACCAGCACAGTGCCAGGATGTTCTTGTTGGTGATGGGTGAAATACACAAGATGGTCATCTATTACTTTTTTACTGGACCTGGTTTATCAAGCTGCGGATTAAAGATGAATTCCACTAGTTTTGCTGAGAGATGAACAGAGTAGTTCAGAGTGTTTTCATATGAACTGGTGCCAAATATGGAAGCTCATGTTTTATATCTAATGTTGTTTTTGATCAAATATTGGTAACTCTGTTGTCTTTGAGTACTCTTGCCTTAGAACAGCTTGTGTGTACCTCTCCACAATAAATGGATTTATATTTGTTTCCAAAATATCTTTTTTTATTTACTTTTTTCTTTTTTACTTTTTCTTCATGTGGTGTGGTTGTTTACTGAGGTACGAAAACAATCATAGTTAATTTTTACAACCTTTAGTCTTATAGATTATACAGGCTGTTTTTGTTACTGTACCTTTAAGACTGCTACATGTAAATGAGCTCTGTTCTGACTGGCTGCCCTGTGTTGGGTCTCATTTGAAAGGTAGCCTAGGCCAAAACATTCCTTACAGTGTAAACACAAGTGAACAAGGCTACATCTCTGTAGGTTAAGTAGGAAGATACATATATTATGTTCATTTTCATTATATATATATATATATATATATATATATATATATATATATATATATATATATATATATATATATATATATATATATTATATATATTATCGCCACTGTCCAATGAAAAACATGTAGCTCATTTTTTGTTGATTTTGGGTTTTCTACATCATTTAAACACGCTAGTGGTCATTTACGTTGTGAACATTTCCTGATGAATAGACCAATAGAAATGCTCCAAAATAGCTTGGAAAAGATTTTGGTTCCAGTCACTAACATTGAAGGTAATGTATGTTTTTGGTCTCCCCTGTAAAGTTGCAATTTTGGAGATACTTCTTTTTCATTGGATAGCAACGAAATATAGCTTTTTTTTAAATACTGCTTTACAGCATGAGGCAGCTGTCCTTATGTCTCCTTAACTCAGTTCACACACACCACAAACACAGGAACACACTCACTGCACACTCCACTGACTCTCGTCTTACTCAGCACTCAAAGTTAACAATCAACATATGTGGAAAAGTCTTAAAGTTTTAAGTGGGACGTTTATTGGTAGCTTCTGAGGGGTCGACTTTATGCTTTACACTATTAATGAATGCTGACACAAAGAAAGTCATTGAAGATGTGTTTGTAAGTGTGGTGTGTGTACAATCAACATAACAGATAGTTTAAACAGCCAGTCACTGGTAAAGTAAGTATGTAAACCTGTTTTGACCTCTTGATAAGAGTATAAGTGGCGTCATAGCCTTCTCCCCTCTATGAGAAATGGTGGACGTAGTGTGATCCAGCTTTACCTGTTTGGCTTTTGGTCACTGAGTGACCAGTACATTCAGTACATTATATCAGGGAGATTCTGAAGGCATAACATCTGCTGTAATCTAAAGCACAGAAGAAGATGCTCGTTTTACATGACTATGATTGAGAATAGAAGTAATTAACCCTGTTGCAACACTATTTTATTGTAACCCAAGATATTCAACATCCTCTCATCTAACTCAGTTGTTGCCTAATTATTGCTGGCACATAATACTGGCACCTGAATATGGGTAGATGGTTTCTTGAGTACCCAAACAACAGGAAATTCCTTGTTTTAGAAAGAAGCAGGTCTTAAACTTGATCCCATTGAAATGCTGTGTCTAGATCTGAAAGAGGCCTGAAAATGTATATGAGCTGAAAATGTTTTGTATAAGGAAATGAACCAAAAGCTGCATCATCTATAGAAAGCACTTAGTTAAAGTTATAACCTAAAAAATAGGAAAATATAAGGAGATATATGGATGTTATATTTTAGGAGCTGTGTAGTGCAGAACAGCGTTCTCATCGTTGGATGCTTCAGTTCTATCTTTACTTGTCATGATGATTATTAATAGATGCTTGTTACTCTGAGCATGCTGTTGAGTGACATACTGTATGAGAAGCTTTAGTAATACAATGTTAACTGTATTATAGTGTAATACTCTGTTACTTGGTTTTGGATGATGGCGTTCAGATGAAGCTGATCACCTCTACTGTTTGAATGATTGAACGAGAAAAACTAGTGAACTAGACTTGTGCGTTACTGAATTTGCTTAATGGCTTATCTCTTAGCATGCTCTGTTAGAGCCTTCACACAAACACCTTCAATGGCTCAGAGACATACAGGCACACAAAATTTGGCAAAGCGGCTTGTTCTTGTCCCCTCAGGGTCATCTACATCACTTTCCTGCTCAGGACAGCTGTACAATCACCCATCCACACCAGCAACAGAACGCCTCAGAGCTGCACGCTCGGCCCTGTTTTACAGCCTCATTTACAGTTTAAGTCATGTACATTGTCACAATCGTGAAACATAATCAAATTCACTCCAAAACATTTTGTAATTTGTGTCAACACTGTCATAAAAGTGTGCCGCCACAATTTGTAGTTAACATGGCTACGTGGCTAGCTTGTAATTAGATGACTAAGTGCTGCCAGATGGGAAACCTTGGCTAAGTTTTGGGGAAGAAATGGCGGTAGTGGTGGTGTTGAGGAAAAAACATGGTGAGCGCTTCTGATTAAAGGAGACAGACGCAGTTATGCCTACACGGTAATGTAAAAAAATCATGTAAAGAAATATATAAAGGAAACGTAAAGAATGGTTGGCCAGATTTTTTGGCTACCATATTTGGGCAGTTTGTTTATCTTATTATTGTTTATAATTTTTTATAGGTTAAAAATATTTATTAGCATTTAATTAGTTGACTTGTCTAATGCAGTTCCAGAATTAAGGTACATTTGACACATTCAGAGAAGGGAATATTATCACATATTTTATATATCACAGTGCAATGATATTCACAATGTTTCTTGTGATAGTTTTTGTATGATTTGCTGTCAAGCCTTAACTTTTTTTTCACGTTTCTATGCACCATCAGAGACATCAAGCCAGACAACATCCTGATGGACATGAACGGTCACATCCGATTGGCTGATTTTGGCTCCTGCCTCAAACTCATGGAAGATGGAACGGTGAGTCCACAGCCATCTGTGTTCAAATAGAAGCTTTGATATTGAGTCTGAACTCTAGTCTCCAGAGCCTGGCTGTGATTTGTCCTCTCTGTTAGACGTTTGGTAGCCCATCACAGTTGGGAGGCATACAGGTAGGGTGTAGGCGCGAGGTTTATTAAAGCAACCAAAACACTGAGTAAAAACAAATACAGCTGTAAACAAGGAAACAAACCTGGACCCATACACAATGAAGCACATGAGGAGACACAAGACCCAGACACAGGAACCAGGGGTCTGCTTATACAATCCCAATTCCATAAAAGTTAGTGCGCTGTGTAAAATATAAATATATGTAAATATAAACAGAATGCAAAGATAGCAAGTCTCATAGACTTATGTTTTATTCAGAGTAGAGCATAGAACTCGTATCAGATGTTGAAAGAAATTAATTTTAACCTTTTTTAAAGAAAAATGATTGTGCTGGCTTCTTCTTTTCACGATACAGCTTTAACTTGCTTTTGTGGATTGCACAGCAAACTGTGTTCACAGACAATGATTTCTGGAAGTGTTTCTGAGCCCATGCAGTGATTTCCAGCACAGAATCTTCGAAGATCGCAAGGATCCAATACTGACCGGCAGCCTTGTCCCTTGCGCAGAAGGATTTCTCTGATTTCTTTGATATTATGTACTGTAGATTAAATATCCAAAGTCTCCACAAATTTACGTTCATTTTTCATTTACGGATCATTTTTCTGAAATTCTTCCACAGTTGTCCAGATTGGTGACTGCGCCTCTCAGAAATGTTCTTTTTATACCCAGTCATGTGACTTAGCTGCAAATTGCTCTTCCAGCTATTTTTTATTAGTACCACTAATAATGTGTTGCTGCTATCAAGTTCCAAATGAGTTAATCATTTTCATAAAATGCTCAAATGTCTCACTTTCAACATCTGATATGTGTCCGACGTTCTATTGTAAATAAAACTCGGATCTATGAGATTAGCAAATCATTGCATTCTGTTTTTATTTACATGTATTTACATTTTAGACAGCGTCCCACCTTTTTGGAATAGGGGATGTGTAAGAGATGAGGCTATAAGCACTTTGGATGGGAGGAATGCACACTATTCACAGAACACAGCAATAACTAAGGAGTAATTAATTATTGTATGGGTAACTCGGAAGACCAAGTGAGATTTAGTAGACTAAGGGCTCGTTCACATATGCCGTTACCATGCCGATGTGGGTGATCTTATCATAAGTGGTCAGCGCTAAGTGCAGGCGGTTACAGTGCTTCTTGGAGACACACTGTGATCCGATAACTCAAACCATCTTTGGAGGTGGTCAGAGATGCTTATGACCACTTTGCATATACAGTGCACGCTAAAGCTGACAGCAGTGACAGATCGTTTTAATCAGCTGCGTCATTACAGCTGAGACGAAAGCCGCTACCTAGCTTCATTTTTCACCTTCTGCCACTTGTTTACAAGTCCATTAGTGTCATGTGGCCTAAACATTAGTAACAGCTCCTTCATTTGTTCAAACAGAGACTCAAAGTATATTTTTGCCTGACAACAAACGCAGCGAGAGACTGACCTGGTGGCTGTGGTTACTCTTCCTCCAGTCATGAAATCCAATCACTGAACTTAAACAGTCAAAACCAAATCTGTTCACTGCTGCTTGATGAATAATTGATTATTTTCATGCTGGTTTAAGTGGCTGTTACACTGAATTATAGTAAAAGTACCATATATAATATATAATATATAATTTTATATAATATATTTTTTTATTTTATATTCTGAAAAAAACTCTGGTCTCAGACTAGACTTGTAGTAGGTCATGTCTCTAGCGCCGTCTTGGCCATCACTCAAACTCACCTCTAGTGGTTTTGACTGCACCTGGAGTCCAGTCTAGAGTTAGAGGTGGAGCCAGATTATGGAAACCTTAATGCAATGAATTTTTTGGCATGCCATATTCAGAATACTCAGAAAGCTGTTGCAGCTTATTCAAGGTGTTTCGTTTGTATGTGGTTTTGTTATTATTATTGTGATTAATATTAAAACTGGTTCATTTCCACATGTCTGTTCCTGACAGTCTGGTTCTTCCTTTCTCAGGTGCAGTCCTCCGTTGCTGTGGGAACACCAGACTACATCTCCCCTGAGATCCTGCAGGCCATGGAAGACGGGAAGGGCAAATACGGGCCTGAATGTGACTGGTGGTCTCTTGGTGTGTGTATGTACGAGATGCTCTACGGAGAGACGCCGTTCTACGCTGAGTCACTTGTGGAGACCTACGGCAAGATCATGAACCACAAAGTGAGCACACCGTTCTCAATGTTGATTCGTAATGATAGTAATCAATGGCATGGCCCTGTGTGCTCTGTGTTCATTTTAATAGTTGCCTAATTGCTTTCTTTTTTTAGTTCTTTTAGTTGAGCTAATAATCGGTTTTCCTCTTTACCGCAGTGTAGTCAATCAGCTATATGTTTGGTGTCTGTAACTTTCTATTTTAGTTTTGCACTGGAGCTACACTGGAGAAATTCCGAACACAAGTCTGTTTGAGATTTACTCAAAAACTAGTTTGAGGGGTGTGATTAGGTATGTGTGCAATTTCATTACTAGGGTATTAGCTTGTTAGCTACATTAGTTACAATGTAACTGCAGTGCAAAATAGAGACTTCAGCATATCTTGGCTGATCAATTACACTTTGAATAAATTGGAAAAAGGTTTACATAGTTTTCCATGTACCCCAGTTGTAGTCGATCAGCCAGAACGTTTGGTGTCTAAATTCTGCTTCTTCAGAACTGGACCTACAAGTGTAATGTTGCTGCCAAACATGGAAGTCAATAGTCACCCAAACCCTGCTTAGACTACATACAGGGCCTCATTATGGACCCACATACGTTAGGGTCACCATATATCTTTACAGCCACCCTAAGCTCTGTGCAACCTTAATGAAGATGTGGTGTGAGAGACGTATTGGGGTACAAACGAATTGAAAGCTTCTATAGCTTGTTTGTGGTGTTAGCCTCATAGCTCCCGTGCTTATCTAAAGAACCAAACATCTGATCGACTGCATTCTGACCAAAGAGGAGAGTTTCTTTCCTTTCAGCATGAACATATCGGTGGTTGAATGCCTTGTTTAAGAGCACTTTTAGTTTTGCTTTAAACACTGTCTTTGTTTTTCCTTCACTATATTCTGGATTAGTCATCTCACCCTCTGAACGAGGTAACTAACTCTTCATACTAAGGTTGACTTTGGTTTTGTGTTACTTAGTTCTTTAGGTGCAACTGTTACAGTACTTTCCTTGACCTGCTGTACTCTAGCATCAATAGGCTGATTTTGGTTTAGCTACACCTGCGGCTAATTACACCTGCGTGTGTGGTTTTTCTCCTCAGGAGAGGTTCCAGTTCCCAGCCCAAATGTCAGACGTGTCCGAGGATGCGAAGGACCTGATGCGGAGGCTGATCTGTTCTCGTGAGCACCGGCTGGGCCAGAATGGCATTGAGGACTTTAAAAGGCACCCTTTCTTCTCAGGCATCAACTGGGACAACATCCGCAACTGTGAAGCCCCCTACATCCCTGAAGTTAGCAGCCCCACCGATACCTCCAACTTCGACGTGGAAGACGACTGTCTCAAAAACTCGGTTCGTGCCGGAGGTTTTACTTTTGTTTCTTTTAACTGAAAAGATCTTTCAGTCCTTTAAACTTCTTCTTCCAAAAATGTGACATGTCTAATAATTGCTAGAGTAGTTTAGTAGATTCATAAACACTGAAGACTGTGGAATTGGGTTCTGATGATTGCGTGTATCACACTGTGTTGGTGGAGCTCATTTCCAAGTAGATCAGCAGTTATTACCAGCTTAGCTCAGTAGTTCCCAGCCCTGGTCCTGGAGTAGCACTGTTCTGCATATCATCGCTGTCCAATGAAAAACAAGTATCTTTAAAGTTGCAACTTTACAGGAGAGACTAGAAACCTACTTTACTTGCAATGGAACCAGAATTTGTTCCATGCTGTTTTGGGGCACTTCTATTGGTCCATTCAGCATGCAACTGTCAGACAGTGAAAAGGGCCACTGCTGTGTTCAAATGATGTAGAAAACTTAAAATCGACAAAAATAGAGATTTTTATTGGACTGGATATTTTGGTGCTTCCCTTCTCTAATACACCTGATTAAGGTAATCACTTATTTGAAGGGGAACTGACATGTTTGTCTAGTTTCAGCAGCATCAAGTCGCTGTTGCATTGCAATCTTTACTGTCTGGAAACTGGACCAAAGCTATAATCAGTTCTGTATCAGAGAGAAGAATTAACTTTACTGTGTTGACATAATCTGCACAGTCTATCTACTCTTGTTCCCAAGCCACTTCAAACAAAGACCATCTGTACACTCTTATCGACTAGCCCGTCCCCTTTTAGACAGTTGAAGTGGTAGTCTTACCAGGGAATGCAGAACTTGCCAAGGTACTTTATGAGGCACACTGTATTTTTTAATATTGTTACATTTATGAACATATGAATCTGAATCCACCATAAAAAACATACATCTAAGAATGTGATAGAGAAAAGATTTAAAAACTACAACAAGCCAGGATGCAGCGTGAGAGGGCAAACACAGTCTACACATCCAGGACAGCTCATGACTGCAATATGAAGAATAATAATAATCATTGTAATTAAACTAGGTGGGAAAGTCATTTTATAATTAATGGGGTCTACCATGCTTTGTCTGTGTTTCCTTTTCTTTAGTTTGTCTGTATGTTTCTTTTTGTGAACGTAAAGTTATAAAGCCTAAAGAACACACCAGAGAGAGACAGTCTCCTATAGCAACCACTCTTAGCTCCCTGAAACTCCTCAGCTTTTTTTCTTTTACAAGGTGATGTCATCCTGTAACACAATCTTCATCGACAACAAGCTTGGCACGCAACCCACAGACGGCTAAAGATCCTCTCTGAAATGTTCTGTGGATCTGGTGTACCTACTTGTTTTACCTGACCTTAAGAATCCAACTCAAACTGATACAGCAACAGTGAACCAACAACTTTGTAAGAATAGCCACAGTGGTGGGGGCAGAACTAGTCGCAGGATGCTGCTCTGGCGATCAAAGTGGGTGAGCTGACCAGTCAGAGCACACTGGGCTCATCATCAGGAGCTCAACAGAGCATTTCAGACAGAGGGTGAATACAGATGTACAGTATGAGAAGAGTATTGTGTTAGAGTGTGTAAATCTATTTTCTGAGTAATGTATATTGAAAATGAACATAATGGGTGCTCTTTAAACTTCTTTAGTGGTGTTGCTATCAGTAGTGTCTGACCACTAGCAGTCCACACAAAGATTGAGTTCTATTTTAGGTTTGATGTTCAAAATGTTTGATCCTTTTAAAATCTGGCTTGAGGGTATTTTGTATGAATGTTTCTCGGTATGAATATACTTATTGTCTTACTAATAATACGTACCCAGTGCAGTCATAGCTTCACCCCCACCCCTAAAAAGGTCTAAACAGCACAGAAGACCACTGGCAGTTATAGGATTAATGCACTGTAGGACCCGCTTGGTATAGCATTTCAAAACTGCTTATTTCAGAGAGAAGCAGGTCAGAAACACCGTTAACTTTGATTCCTCTCCGTTCTATCCACTGTTTGATGTTCAGGCAGGTCTCTCAGTAGATTTAAGAAGTGTTTATTAATAATACTGCCTCATTGTTTTAGGAGACAATGCCACCGCCCTCCCACACGGCTTTCTCCGGACACCATCTTCCCTTCGTCGGCTTCACTTACACTAGCAAATGGTGAGCGTTTAAAGTCTGGGTTTCCTTCATAATGCAGTCGTAGGGAAAACGGCACTGATGTAATGTATGCATTATCCTGAGTGAGAGCTTCACCAGAGTGACTGTTAACTGAAATCTTATATCTTCTGCTTTGGTATGATGTGGTTTTGGCTGAACATCTTTCTTCATGTTTTTTTCTGATATTTGATGTGTGGGACTTTGCCAAAGAAAGAATACTGTGTTCCATTTGTTGGGTTTACTGTCAGTTGGAAAGCTGCGGTTCCTCCTGATGTGCTTGTGTGTTTGTAGCTCTCTGTCAGACCGCGGCTGTCTGCGGGAGGCCAGTGGCTTTGACCAGGTGGATGCTGGGATACAGAGGAGTTTGGAGGACAGCCTGGCATCTGAGGCCTACGAGAGGAGGATCCGCCGCCTGGAGCAGGAGAAGACCGAGCTGAGCCGCAAACTTCAGGGTGAACAGAAACACACACTTATCTGTAGTATCGGCCGGCATGTGGGGGATCTTACTGTACATACTTTACAGTGCAAAAGTCATATATTTAATTTAACGTCAAGTAAAATCACACATTAAATAGAACTTGTTTGTTGTAGATTATATGTATGATATATGATGATGTATTATGTATGATCCACTTTAATAATGATGTTTTCAAAACACTGCAGTTTGAGAAAAACAATGAATTTCTACAAATTGTGCTAGACCTGCTTCAGCTATCCAGTACTTAACGTTTTCATAAGTGAGAGAGAGGAGAAAAGTTTCACTCTTGCCTTAGATCTGAAAAAAACCCCACAATGTTCTGTCTATCCTTCCACTGTTAGAAGACAGTTTAACACTATGAGTCTCAAAAGATGTGTAGCTGCCAAGAAAACATTCTAAAATAGAGAAGATAAAAAAAAAACATTTGCAAAGACCTCAACTGAAATGGGCTGTTTTCCCTTTTTGGGTGAGTTTGTGAATAATCTGATGAGCTCTGCTCTTAACACAAACCTCAGTGTAAATAAACTAGACTTCATACTATATAGTTAGCTATGCTAATGTTAGTTATCTGTACTTGCTACTTTCTTTTGATTTAAAAAAAAAACACAAGGCAAGTAAAAGTTGTTACTTACTGTTAAACGTTCAGTTGATCAGCTTTGACAGTCGAAAAGTGGATGAATCTCTCAGCACTGATGCTGCTTACAGGCTGCTGTTGAGGAGGTGATGCTAGTAAAGGTGGAACTGGTACCTCTTAAGTCATAAGTCTGGTTTGAGGAATTGTCCAAAGTGAAATATACAGAGCAAATTTAACAGATGTGAAATAAAGTTGGTCCTTGTTGGAGATGTGGGAGCTGTAGATGTAGTTGTAGTGTAGCTGACAGTTCAGTTCTTTGGGTAGAAATGAAAATTGCTGATCTTCTCTTTGCAGCCTGGAACGCTAGATTTCTGCAGACGGTCTGCTGTTGTTGTTGCTGTTGCTCTTTTTTATTCTGAACATTTTCAAGATGGAAATAAAACTATTTAACAGTTTAGAATTTTGAAATTGGCCCGTATTACCAGCCTCTTTTGTGAAAGCAGGATTTGTATTGGGAGAAGGAACAGCAGTGTTTGAGGTTCACAGTATGTCAGTTCTATGTACTTAACTCACCTTGTTCAACAGTTTTTTATTCTGTGTCACTTTAAAACAAATCTTGGGTGGTCTCTGACTTTTGCACAGTACTGTATGCATCATATGTATTACATATTTGCAAGTATCTGTGTTTTAATAGGCATTTAAGCTCTGAACCTCATCCTAGTCTTGATGTGGCTTTGCCTCAGTTTTGAAAGCAATGGCAGTTCCTAGATTTTTCCACTAAAATTGTGTGAACATGAACACACACACACACACACACACACACACACACACACACACACACACACACACACACACACACATTCACACACACACATACACACACACATACACACTCACTGTGTCTGAATTCAGACAGATACTGACTGTGACTCATCCCTCTGTGCCTTAGAGTCCACCCAGACGGTGCAGGCTCTGCAGTACCCTAATTCAGATGTGCCAGTCAATGCCAACAAGGAGGTAGAGATACGGAGCCTGAAGAGTGAAATAGACATCTTGAAAAAGCAGATAGCAGGTAAAAGATTCCTACAGACAGGTGTGATCCAGTTCCATTTCTAGTAGTTGCCTGGTTGGTACACCTGCTTTGTACTTGAACTTGCACTCACTGGCTATTTTATGAGGTAGTTACTGAATACAATTTATCAGGCACCATCGAACCCATCCATCAATAATATCCCCCAGTTTCAATCAATATCCTGCCCCTAGTGGACCTGATGAAGGGCACGTCAGACGTCAGGTTTTCACAGTCCACAGCGCTGCAGACTTCTGCGTTCTGAATTGTTAAGCATTCCTGATTCAACTCATCAGCTAATTGACAATTTTCATAAATTCATTTCAGAATATTAGAAGAGGGGAAACACTGACCACCACAGAGCTGTGGTCTGGACAGATTCCAGTTTTTCCCGTTTTTGACACACTTGGGCTAGAAGATAATATAACAGGAGACTAAATGTCTACAAAGTGCACCAACAACAATCTCTCTAGTAAAGTGTAGGATAATTATTGTCAACTTCAACATTTCTAAAGCCATCTGTTAACTTGTCTTATCTCAGAATCTGGTCAGATGGAACAGCGGCTGGAGGAAGCCAGCATGGCACGCCGGGATCTGGAAGACTCCTCCAAGGCCATCAAGTCTCTAGAAAAACAGCTCAAGGGTGTCGTACAAGAAAAAGATGACATGCATAAGGTGAGAAATCTCTTTACCTGATATGAATATTTATAGCTGCAAAGCAGAATCGTGTATCAGACTAAGTCAAAGTGTACAGCCAGCACTTTTGGTTTTGCTCTGATTTTGCAGCAGTTTGATTCAGAAGGAAATTGCGCTTCTACCGGACAATGAAGGTCACGCCAGATATTAATGAGGCAATTTTTCAACCCACCCTGTTTTTGTGGGGTTTCAGTAAAAAGCGTTACATTTATTTTTGTTCTGAGGGACTAAGCTCTGACCAGAGACATCCCACATTCCATTCCACAGGAGCAAGAGCACTAACGAAAACATCATCATCCTCAATAGACCCAGAACTCAAAGGTTAATTTAAAATCTCTACCATTGACTTCTTCCGTTTGGTGTAGACCGCTATCTTGTTTTTCATGGCTGACCTCCAAACACCCAGACTGTTTAGAATCAGGATCATGGCTTGTGATTTCATTCAACGTATTATTTAGCAGGTATGTGTTTTTAATGTGTATTTATGTATTAGGTTATTTAAAATAATTTAAAAGCATGTAGAATAGCACGTAGTAGAATATCAGGTAGTATATCACTTTACCATTTTATCATGGTATAGTTAATGATAAGCTTTCTTTTACTCTAATAATAGAAAACTGGTTGTTCAAAGGTGAACGGTCACTTTTCTCCATTTTTTTCGTGTCAGATGGAGCTGCGTCATGCTGCAGGTTTAGAAAAGCATGTTTCTTTTACTGTGGGAGCCACATCAGAAGAACAGTTAATTCTGGAAAGACCCTGAAAACGTGCTGTATTTAAAGTTCCCTGAGGAAACACAGCACTCAGCTAAAGCACACACTGCAGTCTGGGAGATCAGCTTGTGAATGAAAAACTAATTTACAGCTTATGTCAACTAGCTTTGCTGAGATGAGACTGACGTTGCAATATAAACACTCTGTTTAGTGGTGGAGGTGTATTTGTCAGCAATGCAAAATGATTAATTATTAACACTTACAGACAGCCTCCCTTTAGCGCTGCTGCTGTTGTTGATGATGGTGTGCTTACAGAAAAAAAAACTAAGCCGCGTTTAATGTTTAAAAAGTCTAGACTTGAAAATCTCTTTGCTTGAAGTGTTTTGGATGCACTCTTTCTCATAACATCTAATGGAGTAGATTTTTTTCAGAGTTTGTGTTGTTTACAGCAGTGAACCACTTATTGTTCTTCACGAGCCGTTATATAGACTCATCTTTACTCTTGCATATTCCTCAATATTCCACTGTTGCAGTGACGCGGGCAGTGGGGGTGTTGTGGGTGCTTTCAGGGCTGCAACTGTTAAAAACAATAATAAAGTAGACGTACAATAAAGGTTAAATCATTTGAACATCTAATTGTAATTTTTTGTTTTACTTTATTTTTATTGGTACTTTGTAGGAACAGGCAGGCACAGATTCTAATTATAACAAAAGGGGGTGGGGAGAAAAGAAAGAAAAGATTTTAAAAATTATTAATATTTAATAAATAAATCATTGTTAGTCCTTTAGTCTTTTTGTTTTACTATTAAGAAATTTGTCCCATTTGCTCCACAGACCTTTTCTTCTGTAGCCTCAAAGATATGGTCATGCGCTCCATACGCTGAATTTCTTTGACTAACAACATTTTATTGTATTTTATTTTAGATTTTAGATATAGATTTAGATATAGATTTTATTTGCATATTTTCCAAACGTGCAGTAGGTGTGCAGTGTTTAGGTAAACGCTGTATGGGCTCTAAAATACACACGGTTTGAGGAGCAGCGAGGGAATGGGTGTGTAGGGTTCAGAGCTGTTTTTATACTATAGTGATTACATTGTTTTTAAAAAAAAATACATTAATTATCAAAAAATAATGTTTTATCAGCCGTGATTTCTGCAGCTGGGTGCAGCTACCAGCGTTACATGGCTCTGCCAGATTGTGGTTATAGTCGATTACTGCGCCACATATAAACAGTCTGAGTGTAGAGAATGGAGAGAGGAAGTGAGAGAGAGAAGAAGTGCATCAGTGGTCTGACGTGTGTTGTCATCTCTCGCCTCATTATAGCATAGTGACACATTGTGTTTGACATAAACTATCCAAAATAAAGAAATGTAATTATTCTGCATGATGTCATCATTCACTAAGAGTATACACTGCTGTAAACTCTGACTTCCTTCCCGTGTCCCTGAAATCAAAACCCATATTAAAGCACTGAAGATATAAAAATATAAAATAACTAAAGCAGTAGCAACCGTTCAACTGACAGCTGCCACGCGAGTAGCACCTCCACAGCCACCCTGTCTGTGTGCTTGTCCAGGGGCTGCTGGAAGCGGAGGAGAAGCTGAAGGCTCAGGTGAAAGACCTAAAGGAGGCACACAGCCAGAGGAAGATGGCCATGAAGGAGTTCTCGGAGCTGAACGAGCGCCTCACTGATCTGCGATCGCACAAGCAGCGGCTGGCCCGTCAGCTGCGTGACAAGGAGGAGGAGATGGAGGCCCTGGCTCAGAAGGTGGAGAACCTGCGGCTGGAGGTGCGCAAAGCGGAGCGAGCACGCAAAGAGGTAGGAGAGTCTCTCCTGCGGTTTGAGGCTAATGGGCTAAAGAGCTTAGCCTCGTTTAACCTCCCTGAAACTCACAGGTTTATTTGATACGTCTGTCTGGTTCGCTGTTGTTTCTGTATGTGGGTAGCGGGAGTGCCAACTCTCACGACTCTCTTGTGAGACTTCTAAGTTTCGTTGTCCTCACCTGGTGCTCCCGCAGGGTGTCCCCCAGAATCTCATGTGATCTCATCTGCTATTTTGGGATGAATTTTTAATTAGCTCTCGTTCATTATCAGAAACCTGCTGCGTGAAGGTAGCCAGCTAATGATTACTAAGTCAATGGAGGGAAACTACTTATTCTGTCTCATTACACACAGCTGGTTTTTTCTTTTCTGCTGAGGCCTTTAGGGTATTTAGACTCTTTACTAGAATGGGCCTGACCCCTTATGTTGATACATTCCTTATACTCAGACACATAATCTGAAAACCTTTTATAAATAAATTAAAATAACATCTTATAGGAAAAGATGATTACCAGAAAGTACAAGAAGAGAGTTTATTTATTCTGTTATGTGTCCTGGAATGCCAAGCAAACATTTCTCTCCTTTTTTTATTCTTGCCAATTTAGGTGAATATGGAAGATGTGATGAGATTAATAGCGGCAGACATGAATGCCTTGATTGCAGGAGTTTCTTCTTAGTTTAATATTTATCTTTATCTAAACCTTGTTCTGCTTGTGCTGTCAGCTGGAAGCGCAGGCTGAGGACCAGGCGGCCGAGGCTCAGAAAGAGAGGAAGCTACGAGAGAGAACTGAGCAGTACAGCAGACAGCTGGAGGAGGAACTGGAGGGGATGAAGGTAGGAAGTATGCTTGGGCTATAAATGCATAAATGCATATTCAGTCACACATGGTGTACATATTTTTACAGAAACCTTCCTTTGCTTATTTTTATTTTCTTTTTCTAAATATTTCCATTATAATAAAATATGAAATGCTTGTTGGTTGCTGGCTATAATATAATATAATATAATATAATATAATATAATATAATATAATATAATATAATAATATAATATAATATTTTGTGTACTTACTTGAATGTCTTTATTCCTCATTACTCTCACAGAACACTAACACAGGAATGACCGTATCCTTACCGGTGATTTAATTTGATTTACTGTGTTTCTAGCATTAAACAATGATATACTGGGTAATTCTAATCTGCTTTGTAGCGACTTCTACAAATAAAATTTGACACGTAACGTGATTGATTAAGATGATGAATATCATTTGATTTGTCGATTAATCTATTAGCTCTTTGCTACAGTCATCATTTAGACCAGGGGTATTAAATTAGAATTCAGTAGTCCAGTAGGAAATTTCCTCAGACCAAGGTCCGGACTGTCATAATTCCTAACTTGTTTTATGATTCAGTGCCACATCCTGTACATGCTGGTGACATCCTTTTATGTCATCAGCAACTAAAAGACAAGACAAATTATAAATACTGTTCAGTATATTTCAACAATATTTATTGTTTTGAACTGAATTAATTATTTATAGAACTTCAAATGAATGACTTTTTCCTCACTTTAAGTAAAAACAAGGGCTACATTGAAAAAACTGAATGCTTTTAAAAAGAAGTGCATCATAAAGTGCTTATTTATAGAAAAAGTAAATTACACTTTTTAGAGCTGGCCATCTGAAGGAGCCATTCTCCGACTCGCTTTATTCTCTCCGACTGCTGCTTCTCGTTTCTTACCTCGCCGCACACCTGCACAGATACGATTGGCTGAGAAGCGCCTTTGGTGATCTTAAAACGCACGAGATTGGTCTGTGAGTTTACTGCGACACAACAACAAGAAATGTTCTGCCGTTAAAAATAAACACTGTCAAATTTAATAGTTCTTAATAGTTTATTGCTTTGGATCCACATTGGACAATGTCTGAGTCTGGGTTCAGACCCGGACCGTGGTCCACCTATTATGACCTCTGATTTAGACTTTCAACTGTGAGACAATAGGAGTCTTATCACCTTCAACACTTCAGATAAAGTACTGGAGAATGTATCATACAAGCATTAATGTCTCCCTTTAGAGCACTTTTAAGTAAATGATATGCCAACAGTAAAAATCTCTTAATTGGCTTAAGTGCCATAGAAACACTGTACCATGATGCTTCAGTTTTCTGATATGCTGATTCCTGATAATGTTTCTTTGTAATTTTCGGGAAGTACCCCAGATACCCCGTAATAGCCCAGATGTGCATGTCAGATTTAAAGAACAGACATGACTGTCAATAAAAATAACAGCGCAGTGCAAGGTCTTGTCTTTTAGCAGCTTTTATTAATGTGTTTCCCTGAATTTAGAACTATTACTAATGAGGAATTTACTGCCCTTCTACTTGGCCATGACGCTGCAGATTGTTTTCAGGACCCTAAGGCCAGTACAACAGAATACCCCTATCTTAGGCTAAATTCAAGGTCTTGATTCAAATTCAATCGAAAACTCTTTAGAATTTGATGCATGAGCTGGATTTTATTAGCCTGTGGTACTATGTGTAGTTTTTTTGATACATAGCCAATAAATGACTTTTAGTGGGCAAAGTACTAATATCAGGCCACTACCATGAGCAAGCCCTGGTAGACCTGAACTCACCATTGGATGCCATATTTCTGTGAATAAGAACCTCTAACAGTGTACTGTATACTTACTGTAGCAGTTGAAGCATGCCGGACCGCTTCACGCCACCGTGGGTTCAGATCAGCAGCAGGAGGTGGCGCGGCTGCGGGCCGACCTGGAGAAGAAGGGTGTGCAGCATGAGGAGGAGCTGTGTCGCAGGGAGACGCTCCACAACACTGAGCTCAAAAGCCTCCGGAAGGAGCTCCGTGACGCCGAAGCCCAGCACCTCACCCTGCAGAAAGAAGTCCTCATGCTTAAAGACAAGCTGGAGAAGGTCCGCCGAGAAAGGTAAGAGGCTTTGTGTTTGTGTTTGAATGCTCAGAGAATGTCGTTTTACTGCTTAACCTGTTATTGTGGTTGCTGTGGTTTCGGAATAGGTTTCATTCTAACTTTCTCTTGTCCAGTGAGCTCATGATGAGCTAATGAGAGACGTTTAACTGTGAAAACACACTGCTAGATTAGCTTACCTAAAGATGATCTTATGAAGCATCCTTAAGTAGTAAGTGTCAGTCTTCCTTGCCCAAGAGATAACTGACCTAGGATCAGTTTTATATGGCATTTAGCTTCACCCTGTATGAACTGGGTAAATAGCTATAAATTAGGCAATCTGATTGTAAGTCACCCAGCTGCTTATGAAGCTAACAAGCACTTATACCCTATAAATTAGCATTGTGCAGACTGCATGCATGAGCTGCGTACCTTTGATTATTACCACAAATAAAACTCCGGGGTCGGAGTTTTTTTAAACCACATCATAAATCTTCCCACTTACAGGCTGAAAAAAGATTGTGAAAAAAGTTTATTAGTAGATCAGAAAACCTCAGAAAACACGTCTTTTAGAGAGTTCTCTTTGAACACTGTTGCAGTGCACCTACAATCATCTGATTTATCTGCTCGGGGAGGAGTTCTGAAGCCGCCTCCCACATTTCCAAATTACACGTACTTACACATAAGAATCTTATTTTTTCATGCTACTAATATCTACCATTATATTGTGTATACAGTGTTAAATATAGTATATGTGTCTGTGATCTTATTAGTGTTTACAGATAACACAATATATCATACAGTCTTAAGTTTATCGTAAGTTTATTTGAGATTTAACGCTTGGGGAAGCGAACCTTAGCTACTAAACCTGTTGTGCTGATCGATCACTTTTGGGGTGAAGCACTTCAGTGCTACAATTTTAGTTCAATACTGAATCTATGGGCTGCGTAGAACCTGTTTTATACAACTTGTTCCTCAAAATTGAATTGAATTGCTTACCATGAAAGTAAGCAGAAAACAATCAAGAAGGTGGTTCTTTTTTGAATGTGTTTGATGGTGATGATGATGATAATAATGATGATGATGGTGTTTATGTGCACTTTAGTCAAAGTGAGCGTGAGGAGTTTGAGGCCGAGTGCAAGCAGAAGTATGAGCGGGAGCGGGTACGTCTGGCGGAGGACAACAAGAAACTCACCGGTGAACTGGAGAAGGTGAGTTACAAACGTATAGGCCTGTACGCAACGTAATGACTAATCTGTGCAAACGTTCTTAGTTGTGAATGGCACTAAAAAGAAGGCCTCGGGGAACCCAAATCTGCTATTTCTTTCTAATTAGCTAGTTAGCTAGTTAGCTAGCCGGCTATCCATCCGTCCATCCAGCTATCCATCTATCTACATGTTGCATACGCCAGAGTTTCATTTATCTGGTGATACCAACATTCTGTGAGTGTGAATTTCCTGGATGCTCATCCAGCAGCACAGTGGATAAAAACTTTGCCTTTTTTAAGATATCAACACACGAAAACTGGATACACTTTCAGAATGAGAGGATGTCACATATAACAGGAATTAGTTTTGGATCAGTTATCAAACCAGATAAGCACACAGACTAGTAACAAATATTAACTAAGAAAAATCTTATAGGCCTAAGAAAAGAAAATGTGAATAGGCTGGAGAGGAGCTAAAGATATGTGTAAGTACTTGCTCAGTTGAATATCTTCATATACATGTCTGAGACGTCTTAAAACTATAGAAAATTGCAGAATCTGAAACAAGATTGCAGGAGTTAACGCCTGTACAGCTGTGCAAATGTGCATGATGGTACTGTAGGTAGTGAACATAAGCTAAGTTGGCTTAGTTTAAGTTTAAATATGTGCAAGGTGTCCACTGTGGTTAATGAGAGCTGCAGCTCTGGGGAGAAAGCTGTTGCTGTGTCTGGTCATGCTGGGTGTGTCTTCTACCAGAGAGGTCTGGCTAGATGAGGTGCTGTCCAGGATGAGAAGGGTCAGCTGTAATTTTGCATTCAGAGTTCATTCAATAATCTAACTGTGCTGTCCTGATAATGCGATGGAGTTTGGCTCATTCCTGTGAGGTGCTGGATCCAAACCAGATGGTTATGGATGATGTGAGGATGGACTTGATGACTATGTGTAGAAAGGTAAGGAGTTCCAGTGATGTGTTAAGGATGTTGGTGAAAATCAGTGTTAGCTGGTCACAGTGATGTTACAGTCAGGCCCCGGGGATTTTCTAAGCTTCTTCCTGCTGGAAAGTCTGTTAATGTCCTGCTCACTGATAGAGGGATGAGCGGGGAGTAGAGGTGATGAGACAGGGTGGGGGAGGAGTGCAGTAGACAGGCAGAGAAAGTCTGAAGATTGTCGTTTGTGCAGTTGAAGTCATTCAGATGGTTGGTGAGCTGGCCGTTGTTTTCAGGAGAGTCTTTCTCTCCCTGTCGCTGGGGATCTCTTCAAGGCTCTCCAGACTGTTCGACTTGGTTGTTAGCAGCAACTGGCTTTTCTGAGTTTACTGCTGTACCATGGACACAGTGGCGAACCAAAGAAAATTCTTTACAGGAGAGGACAAAAACCTTCCTTATCATCAGTGTAAGTTAATAAAAAGAGGTTTTATTCTAATGGATTTTGGAGGATTTCTATTGGCCCATTCATCATAAAACATTTCACAGGATATAAACAGTAGCTGTCGTGTTAAAATGAAAAGCAACGGAAATGGAGATATGTGTTTTTCTTTGGACAGCGACGACATGCAGAGCACATTTCACCGAGGACCGCTTCAGTAATTTCACTCAGACGGCTGGCGGTTATGCTAACACTCCTCTGGGTGCATCCCTAATGGAATATAAAAGTGTCCTACAGTAAACTTGTGGTCTCTGATGGGAATAATTTAACCAATAAGCCCATTAGAAAGCAACACATAGTTTTTAGTAGTATTTTTTTCAGCAAGCTGCTAAAGTTTTACTCAATTTTAACTTGCACCGAACACACTAGGCTACAGGTCACAGAGTTATGTGGTTGTTCATGTTCTGTTTAGGTAGCATGATCACTAAAAGCTATGGGTTACAGTTATTTTACTACTACCTTGCTGAAGTTTATTATTATTATTATACATATGATTATGTCTCTGCTGTGGAACTTGCATGTTTAATGTAGAAATAATGCTGATGGGACAGAATTTCAAGCCTTTGCAAACACTGCAGTGGTGGGCTGAGTGTATTTGTGATCTCAAATTCTTGGAGAGATGATTATGTTTAGAGAACAGTATAAAATACAGTGTTAATAAGAATAAAATGACACAGTTAGAGGCCAACGTGGGATGATTTAGGCATGTAGTTAACATAATGCAGAATTATTCCAGTATTAGTCTTATAGCCCCACTGCAAAATTCAGAAAGCACATTATGGATAACGAACATGTGTGTGCACTTACATGTGCTCGCAATTCCTGTTAGTTTCAGTGAGCGTGTTCCTGTGCAAGTAAATGTTCGCTTAGTAATGCATACAAACATACAAAGTATAAAGAGCGTACACAGTTTGCACTGTATGCTTGTTTTCAGGTTCTCTTTTCTGGTGCTTTCTCTACATCTCTCACATTCTTTTGCATTCTTTCAAAGTTATCATAACCCCACATGCACACAGATATGGTTCTGCCTGCTGGATCGCCCCCTGTTTGCTTTGGATAGAGAGGGGAATTGTAGGGAGCTGGTAGCTCCCAAGTTAAATAAGTCTGGCAGGGGTTTTGCACATGCCGAGTATAAAAGCACGGTGGGTTTAGTTCAGAACGCTTATTAAAAGCCATGCTTTTCATAAAAATACCTGGAAACACAAAAAGACATTGCAGTGTTCTCCTCTGGGTACAGCTGTCATGATATACGCTCATTCAGAAGGAAAAGACTGATGGCGTTTGGAAAGAATTGACCCACTAAGTGAATAAATTGGTGTTCTCTGGAATTTCTGGATCAGAGAGAGACACATTGTTCCTTGTTTTCGGGTTCACGTTGGTCTAATGTGTTTGTACATATTAGACTTTTCGCCAGACTTTCCCCAGAAGTGTACTTCTGTGGTTTTCTGTACCAAAAACAGTTTATATCGGTGGCCTTTTTCCAGGCTCCCTTCATCCCTTAGAATTAAACAGACTGAGCTTTAAAGACTGACATATGTAAATTGTTTCTGTTCTGATTGGCTACGCTTACTGCTAGGAAGCTATTGCAGCCGTGTAACCGTATGAACTGTATGCAAATCACTGTATACAGTGGAAAAAAGGGATTACGTAAATGACAGAAATGCCCCTGATGAGAAGGGCGACAAGCTAAAAGCTAACGTTGGCGAGTACCTGCCTGTCTAGATAACTTCCCTCACTTTGGCCCCTTTTCTCTGACGGAAACGAGGCGGAGGGATACAGTGCTGCACTACATTATACTACATAATATAACAGTCATCAAACACTACTTATAAACTCCTGTTTTTAAAATTCAACTCTTCTTTCTCTGAATGTTAGCTCAACTTCTCCCTAAATATCATAAAAGAGTGAGACGAATTAAGAAAAATTAGATCATGGTCTATAAATGTGTGTCCCTCTTGTATAAATGGCTAATTTACTCTCTTTTCTGTCTCTCTCTCTCTTTGTATGGATCTTCATGTTCCCTGCTTTTTCAGTCGTTGCTGAATCTGTTCTCATGTTTTTCTCACTCTCTTTGCTGTCATCCCCCTTCAGCTCTCACTCCTGTTCTCTTCTGCTTATTGGCCTCTTTTTTATCCCTCCTTCATGTTGGAGCTCTTCAGTGATGACTTATCCTGCTTTCCTAATTCCAACTCTTTCTTCTCCCTCTGTGTTTCTAGCTGAGCTCCCTGTTTGAGAAGCTGAGCAGTAGCCACAGGCAGCTGGAGGAGGAGATGAAGGAGCTGTCTGATAAGAAGGAGAGTGTGGCTCACTGGGAGGCCCAGATCACTGAGATCATTCAGTGGTGAGTGGAGCCCCCTACCGCAGCTGCCCTGTATTGCACACAAGCTGAACGTCTCACAGCAGTCTGCTCTCCCAGATGCTGGGCTGTATCTTCCTGGTCTCCAGGATCCATATGGTTTCAACAGTATCCCACACTGCTGATCTGGCTACTCAGAAACTGGCTACTGAGTTGGTTCAGACGTGTGGTGCATAAGTATGTGGGAATCTCTGGATATCTCGTGGTCCAGGATACCACAGTGAGATTATTATTCATGCATCAGTCTTAATGCACCTCAGTAATTTGATTTCTGTAGCTTATCTTATTTTAATAATGAAAGTAGAGCTACACAAAAGAGTGATTGTGGTATTTCTATGTGAACAGATTCAGAATATTATCAGACCTAAGAGTCAGTTGTTTTCTCTCATCACAGATGACTGAATCTAGCAAAATGAGAAATATTGGTGCCAACTTTCATGTTTTGATGGAAATTAACTTGGAATCTGGAGTTTCCATGCTCCAGCCTGGTTTGGGGTGATAATCATAGTCTATATGAGCAACTTTCTGTTAGAGACTGAGGTTGCAGAGAATCAGTCCAACATTATTTTCTGCTATTTGTTTATTCGTCTCTGCTTTAGGGTGAGTGATGAGAAGGATGCCAGAGGCTACCTTCAAGCACTAGCCACCAAGATGACTGAGGAGCTGGAAGGACTTAGGAACACCAGCCTGGGAGCCAGAGGCACAGTGAGTGTCTTTGTCTCTCTCTAACCTCTTTCTCTCTCTCTCTCTCTGTCTTTCTTTCTTTTGCACAATCAATTTAAAATCAGAGTAGAGGTAGTTTTTTGTTTGCCGAGTTTACATTTCACATGTTTTGTCTTTGCAACTCTACCAGTGCACCAACACAAAATCTTTAGTCTTCTTGTTGTACATGCCTTGGTTTTACGTCCCCTTTGCGTCACATGACCAAAGCATATAAACCGTGTTTTCGTTAAAGCAGAACTAGAAGCTCCTACATACAGAGCTCAGAAGTGTGCGTAAGAATTCATAATAAGAATAATAATCCTTCTCCTGTTTTCAGGACATGCCTTGGAAGATGCGGCGGTTTGCTAAGCTGGACATGTCTGCTCGATTGGAGCTGCAGTCTGCGCTGGACGCTGAGATCCGAGCCAAGCAGACCATTCAGGACGAGCTCAACAAAGTCAAAGCCTCCAACATCTCCACTGAGTGGTAGGATTTCAGCTCTCCCTCACAGTGTCTTGGGAATGCACTCACTCACCCTCAAGTAATACCTCGTCAGGACCCCATTGCTATTTCAGTTTTCATGTAGCACTTCACAAAGCTAAGACCACTGTGTTCGTCCTGCCCTAGAAGATGTTTCTTTGAAGCCCAGCCTCATATTGCTCTCATTTTTCTACAAAGTCAGGTTGTTTTTGTCCTTTCTGTAAAGTATACACTCCCAGACCCAGTAGTGCACATAAAAGTCTATTAATAACCTTCCTTGTCCTTTGTATGTTGTAACCCACCTTTGAACGCAGCGATCAGAGCAGTGCTGGAAGGCCACAGCCGTTTGTGCAGCTTGTGCAGTTTACAGTGTTCTCCTTTCTCATAGCCCTGATTCAGCTACAGAGGGGCTCGGCAGTTATCTGCTGAGTTGAAAAAGGGGGAGTCAGGGAACACGTCAACCCGTGCAGTGCCTTGGTCTTCATGTACTTATGCTAGAGAAGCCTAATATAGACTCATCTGAAGAGTCACTTAACACTTCTCTCATTCTGTGTGTCTGCCAGTAAACTGCAGGAGTCTGAAGGCAAGAACCAGGAGCTGCAGGCCGAGATTGAAAGGCTGAGGAAAGAGATGGAGGATCTGCGTCACAGGAGGGGTCCGTCTCAACCTTTTTATGCCTTTATAATAGGACAGTGGGATCCTAGGGTCTGGACCACTGCTGAAAAAGCTTCTAGTTTGCATTCTGTTTTAATTTAATACAAAGCTTTTCATTACACATTACAAATTTGAGTGAAAAGTAGAATCTCTGTTATTTAAAGGTGAGTAAATACTGCAGAGAGTCAAGAATTTTATCTTATGAATAATGTGACACAGTGGAATGTAATTAATATGACTAGAAAAAAAATAACAAAGTAAAAAATATAAATATTTTGATTTTGGGATGACTTTTTATATACAAGTCCTTAAACTGACTTATTCAGGTATTTCTCTCAAGACATGATTCAGTAAAAACCATAAAACTACATATTAATTTTATAGTAGTTACTGCATCATATACAGTTTATCATTAATGATTGATAATCACTTTAGGAGAGCTAATAGTTAACCCTATTTGTGTGTTTAACTCACACTCACCTGTATACTCACCTGTATACTTAAGTGTATTTCACTGTTTGTCCTGGTGCTTAAAAGGAAATGAACAGACTAACTATTGACTCAGATTACGTTGTTAAAGAGGAGCTGTTCTTATATACATTTTGAGTCAGCAGGTTTTCCTGTGGTTTAGAATCATTCTGTTAGGTACAGGTACGTTCATCTCCATGGTATTTCCTTTTTAACTATCAGTGTGGCCGGTTGAGAAGTGCTGGAGTATTCCTTCAATACGTCCATCCCCCAAAGCTTGACAGTCCTGTTGTCTGACTCAACTTGAAATGATTTTGTTCTCAGGTGTCAAGCACCAGGATTCCCAGAACTCCATCTTGGCCTTTCTCAATGCTCCCACCTCCGCACTAGACCAGTTTGATGTAAGTTCTGCTGTATCTTTTCAATCTACAGTTACAGAAAGCATAATGACAGTCCCCACGTCCAGCCATGACATCATACCATTCAGTTGTTTTCCATTTGAGAAGTGTTTGGTCCGACCTGTCTCTCCCCTTTTTATTTCCTCATGTGTTTGTTTATTTTTTATATGATTTAATCTGTACAATATTTACTGTATTTTTTCTTCTACTTTTGTTGTCCATTAGGACTCTTTTTCTTCTTCCTCCTCCTCTCTAATTGAGTTTTGGGAAGATGTAAGTTTATTTCTCTGTCCACTGCGAAACCCTAAGCCCTCCTGTTGTCTCCTGTAGTTAGTCAGACCACATCACCCTTTTAAAAGACAAAGGTGCCGTCATGGTTCCTTTTAGCCTCGGTAGTAAAAAAAGGCCTCTTTCAGCATAACAAAAGCTCTGAAGAGTTATGACTGTAAAATATCTATTTCTCTCATTTCAGGGAAAACCAAGTCTTGTGCTAGTGAATTTGATAATCGTCCCTTTAACTCAGTAGTGCAGCAGTCAGTAGGTGGAACCACAGCTTTAGTGTAGTTTGTCTATCACTGTGCAAAAGATGCATGATATTATATTATATTACAGAAACATTCTAAATCTTAA
This sequence comes from Megaleporinus macrocephalus, assembly GCA_021613375.1. Lineage (NCBI taxonomy): Eukaryota > Metazoa > Chordata > Actinopteri > Characiformes > Anostomidae > Megaleporinus > Megaleporinus macrocephalus. The sequence goes on along the minus strand of CM038707.1, from coordinate 23,038,864 downwards.
CTGTTTAGTCACATAACAACTTTCAGTTAGGACTGGTTTTGGGACATTATCAATCCTGATTGGATAGTTAAGACAGGATCATTGATGCAGCAAAATAAGATAAAATTAGTAAATCAAGATTTGCTTCTGTAATACAAATCTAGGATGTAGGACTAAAGTCCTCTAATACAGCCTCAAAGTGTTTATAATTCGTTCGTTTATTTAGACAATCAGTAAACAATGCTGATTCCTCTTTATTAGGGAGGTGTATTGGCAAGAATCTGGCGATACAATACATATTGTGATACAGCAGTCATGATTCAATATTTCACGATATTGCAAGTAAAGTGATTTTTTAATTCCTATTATTAAAACACAGCATTATATGAACAGGTTTGCCAGTGCTTACAACAGCATTGCACCCTTGTGCTGCTTGTTATTGTTGGAGTGGAGCTGAAAATGGTTTACAACACTGCCATCTAGTGGTCAGAGGCACTCAACACACAATGATTCACTGACTGCCAAGAATCTGTGTATCGATACTGTGTTCTTGAGAAGCTATATCACTAAACATAAAATCCTGATATTCGATATTTCAATATTTTCTTACATCCCTACTCTTTATGTATTTTCCAATCTTAAAAATGTGGAGTCATGTCATCCAATGACAAGCTTTTTTTTCTATTACAGCCAAGTTGGCAGCTTTGTTTTAGGAGTGCACGTCGTGATAGCTTAATAATGCAGTGTTTTTTTCAGCCACACAGCTCAGAGCACCTTTTAACTGTGCTGAACAGCGCACACACACACACACACACACACACACACACACACACACACACACACACACACACACTCCCATACACATGATTCAGATCTATTAAACAAAGCCAGGATGCGTGACCCCTCCTAACATTCAGCTTTGCCAGAAGGCGAGCTCTGAGCCTGTGTAAACGCCTGTTCATCTCAGCTCTGTTGGAAGAGAGTCAGCGGACTGACCTGACTGGCCTGAACCATTTGATTCCAACAGCCCATCACAAAAGTTTGAGAACAGCCCGTCTGTGTTTGTTTAGTCAGACAGCGGGCATGTACAAGCATTCCCACATACATACTTCTCCTAAAAGACTGGTGAGGGCCAACCTTTTGCTCCTTTCTCTCTCCTTTATCCCTGACCCAGCTGGTAAAGGTGTAAAGTAACTAAGCGTGTCGTGAGTAGATTTGCCCATTCAGTGCCTTTGTGTCCTCCGCTCTCTGTCTGTTTAGTGACTCCTGCCTCTTTGCCTCATATGCGCCTGATCCCTTTTGTGCTGTAGGACTGGAGAACATCCAGAGATCCAACAAGTTGATAACACATGTTCCGACATGCTTTTCTTCCCCTTCTGTGCTCCCTCTAAGCACTAAAGCCTCGATCACAGCTAGGAAACTTCGCTGCACTTGTCACTGTATGAAATAATTGTGGTTTTTTTTGTTTTGCTTTGTTTTTTTGTATTCTCTCCTTTCAAAGCGCTCACCCTCCTGCGGTCCAGGAAGCAAAGGCCGACGTGTAAGGTCCTTTTTGATTTCTGGGTGACGGTTTTCCCTTCATTTTCCCCTAAAAACCCCAAATGCAGCTGATCAGCCAAGACACGTTTCGTAGGTCTGCTTCTTTTAGTTTTGGAGCTATGAGGTTGATGTAGCTATCAGGTAATGGAAGATCCCTGATAGACTTTTCCTTTGTCAGTCAGTAAAATTAGCAAAGATGAATGATACTTTTATCCATTTCTATAGATTCTGTAATTAAATGAGTATGAATGTAGGTGTAATTTCCCCAAACTACCCCAGATAGCCTGGACCATGATGTTATACCCATATTCACATCAGCGTTCAGATTAAAGGTGCCATGGGCGTATTTATTCAGTATTTTAAATTGTTCTCTGATGTTCACCTGGAAGGTATGTGACTTTGGTTGGGATGGAAAAGGAATGCCCAGATGCAGTTTACACGCCCATTTACACCCTGTAATATGGATGTAGAATGAATGGAGCTGTTTTCCCCTTTTTATTGAATTCATGAATAATTTAATGAGCTCCGCTCTGATTGGCTGGTTCACAGCGAAATACCACAATGGCTCAAACAGAAGCTCAAACAGAAGCAACATGCCGAACGACACAGACAGGAAAGTAAATGAGCCTCTGTGTAAATAGGCTGGGTCGTCAGACTGTGTAGATAGCTATGCTAATGTTAGTTACATATATACATTGGTTACGTATACTAGCTGTTTGCTTTCAATCTCAGCAACTACACAAAGTCATTTAAAGTTTCTACAGTGAAACTTAAGATAGTCAATCAGGGATAAACTCACACAGCATGGCGGCTGCTTACAGGTGCTTACTGTTTATGTTGAAATTAAGTTGTCCAGGATCTTGTTGGTGTGTTGGCTTCCTATTGGCCAGCCCGTTTTATTAACTTTATGTTCCACCTTAAATGGAGCTGCAGTTACTGCAGTGCTGTACAAGCTGAAGGAACAGAACGTTTGTTTAAGGAACTGCCGAATAAGAGGCCTACTTCAGCCTTGTTTAAAAGTGAACGTCAATCGTGCCAGCTGACAGTTTGGCTTAGTGGGACTCTGAAACTGTGCATTCTTGCATGTAGTCCGATTTTTTTCATTGCTGTTAATTTGTTGTTGTTGTTATATGTAAAATTTAGAAGTGAGTCAGTGAGATGTCTATAATTTGGGAATTGGCCAGTTCTGTGTACCAAACTCTCTTTATTTACCTAAAGTTTAAATATATCGATACAGTTCTATGGCACCTTTAATATTAAATGGATCCAACCAAACTACAAATATTACCTTTCCGACAAAGTGAAGTAGACTCTTTTAACCCACCAAATGCTGCCCAACAAGGCAAGTACCGCACTGGCCTGTCAATGTACTTTCCAAATATTTCCTTCTTCTAATTAGGCCGTCACCAAAAATGATTACAGACTGCAGTATTCCTGCTTTGAGCTTGAGGATAAAGAGTCTGTGCCAAGTCTGTGCCTTGTTTTCCAGCCTCCAGGAAAGATGTCTTGTTTATTACCAGTGTTTGTTATTAAATTACTAAGAGATTGAGCACTGGTTGCTCTGGCTTCCGCAAATTATAGAAGGCAGTTTTCTCCAGAGTGACGACTGTGTGGACTTGTGAAATCTGAAGGATTTGCATATTCACACTGGATTAAAATCACTCAAATTATAGCACCTCCACAGGTCAAACTAATCCAGCTTGAATAGGGTTTAAGACAGTAATTGATAAGCTAGAGTATTAAGGCCAGTCGAGGTGTTGAGTGTGAGGAGTTGGGTGTGCCACAGACCACATTTGGGGATCTAAGCTTCCATTACTCAGCTGCATTAGCCTTACAACCTGAGTGCAGATCTAAGAAGCAGACTTCAGATACCGAACATGCCTGATTGAATACATTTGAGTAAAGAGGAAATGAAACATGTCCCCTGCTCATCCAGCACTTTAATGGTTATGTTTACTCCAGAACAGTGGAGTGAGCTGTCCGTTCTCTCCTGATGTTAATGCTTTCTGAGTACTGCATGGGTGGTAACTGGATCTGTGCTGTATAATCTACTGCATGAGAAATTTGATGTTATGTGATCATGATTCACCCGTTTCATTTAAAGTGCATTTTCTGTTGGATTTGTAAAGCAGGGCTCATTTCATATTAGCACTGAGTTTGTTTTCCTTTTATTATGTGGTTTATGGAGTTTGTGGTCGGTTGGGGCTTTTTCCCCGTATTGTGCATGTGGGGGGTGTTTGGGCTTTTTCTGTGTGCATTGTGTCTTTTTGGTGTCTTGGATTAAAGCCTGGTTGTTCTGCTCGTTGCTTTGTTGTTCCGTATGGGTGTGATTTCTGTAAATAGTAACAGGTCTCAGATAAACCTCTGTGGACTCAGTGCACTCAGTATCAGCTGGGTTTGTTGCTGGGTTAAGTCTTAGACGTTTGTTTATGCATGGTGTTAAATCTGCTACCCTCATTATGTTGATGAGTCCGTAATGTTATAAATAAAATGAAGTCCTCTCTCTCTCTCTCTCTATCTCTCTCTCTCCCTTTGTATGCTTTCTAGCTTGACTCAGCTGATTTCACTCCATCTAACACTCCTTCACGGGATGAGGATTCAAAATCCCGCCACATATACCGCTCACGCTCGCCATCCACCACCAGTGACCTGGAGCCCATCGAGGTAACCGTGGAGTTTTAACATAAAACCAGGGAGCGCTAATGTGACTCTCCTACATTACTTTTGGCCATTTTCCTCCGTGTCCCAGTTCAGGGGTGTCAGACTCTGGTTCTTTTGGTGCAGTGTGCTATTTCTGTGTTCACAGAGAATCACAGTTGAATCAGATAGGGATGTGTCTTCTGACTGATTCTGATGTCTGACTTAAAAAAAAACAACTTTGCATCTGATGTTAATGTTTCATAGTAAAAATACACAGTTACCTGGTGCTCAGGTGCTAGCGTGTGCAAGAACATCAAAAACGGTGCACACTGGAAAATGTTTCTTTGTTTAAAAAATTTTAAATAAAGATTCTGCGTAGCAGGTATACATTTTCAAATCAGACTACCCTGCTGTGATGGTGATGAGCTGGTGTTGTTTGTGAGGTCAGTTGTCCACATTCAGTACTCAAGTCCACCAGCAGGAGGCAGCAGCGTCTAGCTTTCAGAAAAAACAAAAGAGCTCGACCAATCACAGCATTGGTTAAATTTCACTTATATCAGGTGGGGGTGACAAATGCATAATGTTAATCATTTCAGGAGACAGCAACACTAGGAGTTCAGATTTCCCAGTTTTTGGAGCTGACCACAGTGGTGGGTTAGTGGACGGTTGTTGATGGACGGTAAAGTCTGGTTGATTTCCAGATTATTCCAGATGATTACATTTAATGTATCAAATAAAAATGATGTAGTGTCTTCTTTTTCCACACCACTAAAATAATAATTAGCCATGATCAGTCAGCCGTCTGGCAACACTGTCACGATGCCAACGTTTGTGTGGCTTCATGCCGCTGTCACTCGTGTACCGCTATGAGGTGTGAATGACAGTGTTTCCGCAAACATGGCAACGCAGCAGCCTTACGCTATTGTGCTACACAAAATATTTTTTTCTTTGTTTTGTGTTGATGTCAGTTGTTGTCATACAGAAACAAGATCAGCTTTAATTCTACATTCTGTTTTCATACTTACGACTTTTACACATTTACCTTTTTACGCATTTTGAGTTCATGCCAGTTCAGTAATGCACACATAACAGCTTCTCCAGTTCAGAATCTACTGCCCAGAGCCCATATTTATTAATATGGATGTTTTATAGAATTACTTTTTATTTTTATTTTATTTTTTTGACATTTGTTTTTCTGCTATTTTCTTCAGTCTGATTACGGTTTGGTAGAATTGAATTTCTTGATAAATGCCACTGTCAATCATTTTGTGTTCTGACATGCCCACAGAGTTTTGAGCAGGAGCTTCTCTGAATTGTAGGAGCAGTTCTGTACTGTTACTCGTATTATCAGTAATCATTTCTAGATATATATTTGTTGAATGTAACACTGGTGAACACGTCTAATGACATATCTTTTCTAATTCTTAATAATCTTAAACACTAAATTACTGACTTGTGTGATTTGCTGAGAGATTGTTTTGCCCTCAGTTATATGCATATGACATGCTCTTCTCTTGCAGCTGGTGGACCACTCGTCACGTCTTCAGACCCCTACTGGAAGATCTGGCTACAGCAGTCTTGGCCACTCCTCTCCTAAAGTAAGAAAGTGGTCTAGATTTACTGTGAATAATGGCCCTTAATGCTGTGTTGTGAGTGGAGAAGTAAAAACAGTACATCAAGTGAAGAATCAGAATTATAAGCAAGTGCTCGTGTTTGTGACAGTGTGTCCTGTTGTCTGTCCCGCAGCCCAAAGCCCATCAGTTTGTGGTGAAGTCCTTTACTGTCCCCACCAAGTGTAAGCAGTGTACCTCCCTTATGGTCGGCCTCATCCGCCAGGGCTGCACCTGCGAAGGTGAGAGAGGGAGAGAGAAAGGGGAATTATGAATGAACAATGATAAAGAGAACCATTTTTTTTTTAAATTGTAAAGTGACATAATCGGTGTCAGAACAAAACTTGTCTCTCCAAATCTTTGAGTGAAGGCAACATTCTTACATACAATGTAAGTTAATGTAACAAAATATTTTCAACAAAAAACAAAAATAGAGCTGCGAGGTTTTAAGTTGGGCCTATCAAGATGTAACGTTGAGTGGACTTGATTAGACTAATTATTGTTTATATATTTGTGATTGTTTAGTTCTTTAAAGGCTGAGTGTACGGTTGTGGCCAAAAGTTTTGAGAATGGCACATATTTGGGTTTTCACAAAGTTTGCTGGCTCCGTTCTTATGGTAGTAATTTGTATAAACTCCAGATTGTGAAGAGTGATCAGATGATTTGTTATTAATTTATAAGTCATTTCCTTATAAAAAAATTACTGCATTTCAACGGCTTGCAAACATCATTTCAGTGATGATCCTGTTAGCTCAGGACAAAAGCTTAATAAGGACAACACAGCTGACATCACTCTGTCATGCTGATTAGAAGAGCAGACTATTTGCTTTAAAAGGGTAGTGGTGCTTTAAAGTCTTCTTCAATTAACCATGGTTATCTCCAAGGAAACACATGCAGGACATAGCTACTTGTAAGATAGCACCCCAATCAACCATTTATCGAATCATCAAGAACTTCAAGGAGAGTGGTTCAATTGCAGTGAAGAAGATTCAGGGCACCTAAGAAAGTCAAGCAAGCGTCAGGACCCTCTGCTAAAGAGGATGCAGCTATGAGCTCAGGTCACCACCAGTGCAGAGCTCTGCAGAGCTTGCTCAGGAATGGCAGAGGGCAGGTCTAAGTGCATCTGAGTGCACAGTGAGATGAAGGCTTTTGGAGGATGGTGTCAAGAAGAGCAGCAAAAAAGGAACCTATCTCCAAAAAAACCATCAAGGACAGACTGACATTCTGGACTGTAGAGGACTGGGGTAAAGTTATTTTCTCTGATGAAGCCCCCTTCAGACTGTTTGGGACATCTGGAAAAATGATTGTTCAGAGAAGAAAAGGTGAGCGCCGCCCTGAGTCCTGTGTCATGCCAACAGTGAAGCATCCTGAGACCATTTAATGTGTGGGGAAGGGGCTTCCAGAACAATTTGGAGATGAACAAAGTGGCTCGGTGAACAAAACTTTTAGGTCCATGGCCATAAAATTCTCAAAAAGAGGGTGCAAACAAAAACCCAGAAACTGTGAAGGGTCAACACTGTAAATGTGAAGTCTTTGCTTAAACTGGATGTATTTGTCAATAAAAAGTTAACACACGTATGGAATGCTTATAACTGTTCTTATATATAACCATATAAACATCTGACAACCGGTTCTAAAAAACTGAGGCAGCGAACTTTGTAAAAATCTAAATTTGTGCCATTCTCCAAACTTTTGGCAACGATTAACCAGGAACTGCTTGGTCTCTAAACTGCTTTGTCTTTTCCCACAGTGTGTAATTTCTCTTGTCACGTGACGTGTGCGGACAAGGCTCCTGCCGTTTGCCCAGTTCCTCCTGACCAGACTAAGGGTCCGCTGGGCATCGACACACAGAGGGGCATCGGCACCGCCTATGAGGGTCACGTCCGGGTGAGCAATGCTCTAAATTCTGAATCCCTGACTGTCTGTCTGTGTATAGCAGGACGGTCCAATCGTATCTACAAAGGAACGGCGTGGCTGCAAGTTTTCTTTCTAAACAAGCGGGAGCGCACCTGACCTGTTTCTGTCTGTTCATGTCAGTCTTCTGACTGCTGATCAGATCTCCTACTTTGTTTGGAATGAGATCCTGCAGTCATGCTGATATGAAGTGGATAAGAATGGACACCCCTGTTGTATGATGTTCAAACATTCAAGATACAGCTTAAGGCAGTTTTTGTCCAGCAGAGGGCAGCAGAGGTGCTTAAGTAAATGGTCATTGATTCATTCACAGCAGTTAAAAGTGGTGTATTTTCAGCAAAATCTCACCTCAAGCTGGTGTGAGCCATTTTCCAGTTGGTAGAGGGAACTCTACACGCAATATATATTAATACACCGTAATGATGGATACTTTGCTACCTTCAGCTGTTATTATCTGTAAAAACATGTTACTTCTGAAATTGTTTTAGACAGATGTAGAGCATTTTGGAATGAAACACTTTGTTGAGACATTCAACCAAACCAGTTGTCTTGTATATGGCAGAATGAAAAAATAACTAAATGTAGGTCTCGCAAAGTGACTTTAAATTAGGTCTGGTGAAGTGCTGACCAGGCCACAGCACTGCAGCATTAAGCATTTATTATTATTAAACACACCTGATTTAACTCATCAGCTAATTAACTACAATATGAGAAAAATCTAATCTCTGTGGCCTCTTCAAACCATCATCATTGGTCTGACAGTAACATATGTTCATATTTCTTCAAATCTTAAGTTCAATCTGTACGTCAACTTGTATGGTATTCATTCCTCATAGATAAAGGCTAGAAACTGATTCATATATATTTTTTTATTTGTCATTGTACAGAACTGACTCCTGTCAGAAAAGCTTATGACCTGTGATTCCTGGTCGTCTTCCCTCTTGTAGGTGCCGAAGCCCACAGGTGTGAAGAAGGGCTGGCAGAGGGCTCTGGCTGTGGTGTGTGACTTTAAACTCTTTCTGTATGAGCTTGGTGAGGGCAAAACCACCCAGCCCAGCGTGGTGGTCAGTCAGGTCATTGACATGAGGTGAGGAAAACCTTCCCTGGCACAGTATGAAGACTCTGAATTATGTTTTCAGTTTTCAGCTCTTTTTTATTTATCTTTTATGCTCAGGGATGAAGAGTTTTCAGTAAGCCCAGTCTTGGCCTCGGATGTCATCCATGCTAACAAGAAGGACATCCCCTGCATATTCCGAGTAAGAGTGTGTGTGTGTGTGTGTGTGTGTGTGTGTGTGTGTGTGTGTGTGTGTGTGTGTGTGTGTGTGTGTGTGTGTGTGTTTAGAGCGTTTCTAAACTCATATGTTTTGATTTAGTATGTAATTGTAATCACACTGTGTAGAGCAGGCTTTAGAACCTGTATGTAGTTATTTGGGTTGTGCCTTCTACACAGGGGTGTCATACTGGGTTTCTTTTAGGTCACAGCACTGCACAGCAGCGTTAAGCATTCATTCTCATTAACACACCTGATTTAACTCATCAGCTATTTGACAATAATATGGGAAAAGGCTAATCTCCATGACCTGCTCAACCATTCATCATTGGTCAGTTCTGACCACTTGCCCACGTTTGAGGGACGGTAACAGTGAGGTGTATTGAAAATAGAGAGCTGCTCTCCTGTGTCTTTAGATAAATGAGTTAAAGCGGTGGCTGAACACTTTGCAAAACAACAGCTGGTCTGCAGTCTGTAATTGTACACTGCTACAGGGACCTTCCAAGTTAAGTGTTACTCATGAAGTGTCAGTGAGTGGAAGCACAAGGCAGATGTTTCTAATAAACTGGACAGTGAGTTTACACTGAACTTGTGACTCTTACTATCAGCGCTTAGATTATTTTGGGTCTCCTTAGGTAACTGCGTCTCAGCTGTCAGCCTCCTCCAGCCAGAAGACGTCCATCCTGATCCTGGCCGACAGTGACCATGACCGCTCCAAGTGGGTGGAAATGCTCAACGAACTTCACCGTATTCTGAGGAAGAACAAGCTAAAGGAGCGCTTCGTCTACGTGCCTAAAGAAGCCTACGACAGCACGCTGCCTCTCATCAAAACCACCCAGACTGCTGCTATTATAGGTACAGCAGGGCGCAGGGTCTGCAGCGGTGTCGCGGTGTTAGAATGAATAGTCACTAATTGGTGGTGTTTTCTTTTTTATCTGTTTTCCCTCATTAGATCACGAGCGCGTGGCCTTAGGCAATGAAGAAGGCCTTTACGTGATCCATGTCACCAAAGACGGTAAACATTTATCTGTGTATTCTACACATGCTAGACTTCAGAGTCTGACGGTTTTGTATGTAATCTAAACAGATTTACAGCTAATACACTAGTGCTGCATCCCTTGGTCAACAGAGTAAACGTTTAGGGCCCTGAAGAGGTTCTGACCTGCTTTGTACATTAATAGCGGACGCAAGAAAAGAAAGAACCTCGCTGATCTCTATATAATTTTTCACTCTACTTCTCTCCCCAGAGATCACCCGCGTGGGCGACAACAAGAAGGTGCACCATGTGGACCTGCTGCCCTCTGAGCAGTTGCTGGCCGTGATCTCGGGAAGGAACCGCCACGTGCGGCTGATCCCCATGGCTGGCCTGGACGGCCGCGAGACAGACTCCTTCAAGCTGCCTGAGACTAAAGGCTGCCAGGCCCTGGTGTCTGGAACGCTGCGCAATGGCGCCCTCAGCTGTTTGTGTGTGGCCATGAAGCGCCAGATCATCTGCTACGAGGTCATCAAGAGCAAGGCCCGCCACCGACGCCTCCGAGAGATCCAGGTGACTGACACCTTGAGGGCTTATTAATGCATTCACACTCACAATGAAGACAACAGACAGTGAAGTAAACAGTATAAACAAACAGTAAACAACAGCAGTGTATTCAAACAATATAAAAAACATTAAACAACAACAGACAGCATATTCAAGCAATATAAACAAACAGTAAATAACAACAAAGTATTCAAGCAATATAAACAAACAGTAAACAACAACAGACGGTATATTTAAACACTGTAAACAACAGCAGACTGCACTGTATATTCGAGCAATATACAGTAAACAAACAGTAAACAATAGACAATGTATTTAAACAGTATACATAAACAGTAAACAACAACAGACGGTGTATTTAAACAAGGATTCTTTTTTCATGCAGCTCTCTTATTACCTTCCTCCACTTCTTCTTATACCAGGTGCCAGGAGTGGTCCAGTGGATGGCGCTGCTGAGTGAGCGTCTGGTGGTGGGCTACCAGGCGGGCTTCATGCGCTATAGCGTACACTCGGACTCTCCTCCAGTCAGCCTCCTGCACCCTGAGGACCCCACACTGGCCTTCATAGGGCAGCATGGTCTGGACGCACTGTGTGCCGTAGAGATCTCCAGTAAGGAGCTGTTGCTGTGCTTCAGCTGTCTGGGTGTGTACGTGGACACACATGGTCGGCGCTCGAGGCAGCAGGAGCTGATGTGGCCCGCCGTCCCCACAGCATGCTGTAAGTACATCACACTAGCTCTGCTAACCTGATGTGCCCTGTAGAGAGGGCTCGGGAGTGTTTACGAAGCAGGATTATTAATCTGGTTTACTTCAGAAACAGAACAGCTATTTTTTCAGGAGAAGCTTGTTATTAGAGCCTCTGAGCCACAGGTATGCTTGGCGATGGCAGGGAGGTGAAACATGACAACATTGGATGTTTTTGCTCCACCTGCTGGCGGTGATTACACTGATATAATGAAGATTACAGGAAAGCGCACGTTTTGTCTTTTAAATACTGTGATAGTAAATGTGGCCTGTACCTGGTGACTATTAATCGAGTTACCATGCTAACAGCGCTGAGGATTGACTAAAAATGTCTTCGCTGCCAAAGTAATAAAGCATTGGGCCTCATTAACCGATGTCACTAAGAAGATTGTTACTAAATGTGTTCTTGAAAAAGATCCTAAGAAAAAGTCTGCGTCAGATTTATGACATCTTCTTAAAGTGCAGAGTTGTTTGAAGCGTTGTGCTCGTGAGTTAGATGTGTAGATGCTGCTCTGAGGCCTGTTTTTCATTGATTGGTTTATTTTGTGCAAACCATAGCCAGAGCATTCCCACATGTAAACTGAACCTTTAGACATGGGGAGTTTATATTATATATCACATTTATTGAACCTGCACAGGTATGAGGATGCTCTAGAAGCAGATGTGCTAGATAAAAACATGCTCTGTGCTGCAGACGGCTAGAGAGCAAGAACAAATATTGCTGAATTGCTTGTTATGTTTTTTTTTTTTGGAATTATCTTTTTTTATTGACTTTTAAAACAGCTTTACATTAGCTGTGGACAGGCCTAAAGTTGGGAGACAGGGTCTCCCCTGCTGTAGCATACATGTAGGGCATTTGGGCAGAGTTCCTTAAAACATAAGCAAAGTACCAGAAAAGAGGAAAATACATACAGAAGTGAATAAGAGAACACAGTACAAAATCCAGACACAAAAATAAATAAATAAATAAATATGTGAACATGGACATTTTAAACAATTCAGAGTGAAAAGAATTATTTGTAAAGGGGACCATATTCTATCAAATTTCTCTGGATTATGATGTAAATCTTATGTTAATTTCTCTAAAGGTAACCAGTTAGAAATCTGACCTGTTGTGTTTTTTTTATTTGAAAATCAGAAAATCAGTCAGCTTACGCAGCATCGCTTACTTTTCTTCTGCGTCCGCTTCAATGTAGAGGACCAGCTTAAAGTTAGAGAACAAAGTGGTAAAGAAAGAGAGCAGGCTATGTTTACACTGTTACTCTGATAAGAGGACTGGGAGGGTTTAATATGATCAGTGTATTCTCATTTTTGTCCTGCTTCGGTAAATACGCCCCCTATGACTGAGATCATGCTTATAACTCATATAAGTATATCTCAGGAGTCATACGCTCAGAGATGTAAGCTCATTAATAGGCGTGTCTACGTTTTCCACATAAGAGCTTATAGGACTTACAGCTTCATCAAACTGATGTCTCAGGTCAGTGTGTGAACAAAAGTTGCTCATTTGTTGTATGACCTGGACATGCCGCAGGCTACAGCGCCCCCTACCTGTCGGTGTACAGTGAGAACGCGGTGGACGTGTTTGATGTGAACACGATGGAATGGATTCAGACCATCCCTCTCAAAAAGGTTGGACAAACTGTTTTTTGATGACTAAGTTGGGCGAACAGTGCTGTAGTTCTCGTTCTGTTCTGGTGCTTTATCTAAAGGGGCGTTACACCAATTTTTCCAAATTTGAAAATGATCCGGTCATTGGGTTTATCAGAGTGGACTGATGTGAAATGGTTCCTTGTAGAGAGACTTACAGCCTCTGAATTCTTTACAGTGGTGATGATGGGAACCAGGTGCTTTATTACTGTCCAGAATTGTATCTGGTGGACCTACAGGTGTTCTAGATGGATCACCATGAATAGATTAAAATAAATGGATTAAAAAACTTTATCACAAAACTATTATAAACATTGTCTCAGACCTCAGACAGCTTCTATCTCAAAATCACTATGTAATAACTGTCCATAAGAGAGTATTCAGAGGAGTTCAACTCTTCTAATGTCTGGTTCCCATATACACCACTGTGAACAATACTGGTTTGGTAAGTTTCTCTAGAAAAGAATTTCAATTTGTTTACCAACAGCAGTTAATTATGTAATTTTTTTTTTAATTTTCAAAAAAATCTAAGTAAACTACAGAGCAGTTTTGTTCATTTTGAATGGGTGTAAATCATTTTAATGCACAGAGAACATGTTACTTTTTACTTTAGAATTTATTGTAAAACTTGAACATAAATATGACCTGTGCAAAAGTTATTATGCTTTTTATGTTGTGTTTTGTTTTAAATTGAAAAAACTTTCTTTAGCGTCAATACATTAATACAGGTGTAAACAGTGAGCCTTAGTAAATATATAGTATAGTATATAGTGGTTTCAAACTTCGGATTGCTTGAAAGCGTAGGAGAGTAATGACAGGGTGTGTGCTGGCACAGGTTCGGCCGCTGAACACGGACGGCTCTCTAAATCTCCTGGGCTTAGAAACGGTGAGGCTGATCTACTTCAGAAACAAGACTGCAGGTATGAGCAACACCAGCTGAACCCTTCATTCATCTTTGTGGACTGTTTTGGTTTGGAGAGTGGAGCGTTTGAGGTGTGCCTGGTCTGTAATCAGCGTGTGTGTCTGTGTGTGTCTCAGAGGGAGATGAGCTTGTGGTGCCGGAGGTGTCTGATAACAGCCGGAAGCAGATGGTGCGTAGTATGAACAACAAGAGACGCTTCTCTTTCCGCATACCTGAGGAGGAGAGACTGCAACAGCGACGGTACACACGCTGTCTTACACTCACACAGGCACTCGCAAAATCAGCCCACACCCAACATCTGTCTCACTTACTCCAAAAGCTTTACACATGTCACGGGGCTCACTGCAGAGCACACTGTCATTTGTGACAATCTCTGCTTCTGAGTCTCTCAGGGCTAAACCCAATTGTTTTCCTCATTTGTATGAATAGATTTCATTACAGAGCACAATGTACAAACAACACTACTCATTTCACGCAGACTTGCTAGCACAGGCGCCAACTACTGCTCCACCGAACTACACAGTACAGCCTGTGAACAGGTGCTGTAGTGAAACTGCATTTACAGGAGGTTAAACTCATTTTCCGTCTTCATAACTGTAATTTGGGGATCTAGTAGAACATGATCGCGTGCTTCCATTTTTGGATCTCTGTACGTCTAAAACACTAAGAACTCCTGTTCCATTTAATCCCCGCCTCCCAAATAAGCCCACTGTGCTCTAATTGACCAGCTACTAGAGCAGCATGCTGCTACAAGTTCAGCTACCGCACCACTGTGGCTGTTCTTACCAGGGCGTCAGGGCTGCGGTCTCCTTTGAAGCCAGAGTGCGATCCTGAAATTCAGGTATGAAAGTTAGTAGATCCAACTTCGCTGGTGGAATGTTTCCGAGTGGTGACTTTTTAGCTGTGTGTGCTGTGTGAGGTTGTGCCACGCTTGCTGATAGGCAGCCAATAACGATTGCGTGATTATGTGTGAAAAAAGGGAATTCCAGGTGTTTCAGGCAGCTGGGTAAATGGTTTCTGTGGGGGAGAGTTTGTCCCCCTTGGTATGTATATTGGGCTTTATAACCTTGCAGAAGTGTTCACCTGCAAAACACTACAACACACTAAAGAAAAGAGAAGAAAACTGGAACAGAATAAAGGCTGCTCTTTAACAGTTCTACCACAGGGGCTTGTGGGCATGCAGAATCACTGAATTAACCAAGAAATATTTACTCACTGTTTCTTTTATTTCTTACAGGGTTGCCAGATTGGGTTTTCTGCCAATTCGGGCTAGTTTGAAAGGGCACTTGCATGTTGAAATTACAGAATCTCTGGATATGTTTTCTTTGGCCTACTTTCTAAATTCAGCCACTGAAAAAGCTTTAATACTTTGATTGCAGACAGTAGAAAATCAAATGGAATCATCTTATGAAAGCATGCTATCCTAGCGTTAAATACCTTGGGACCCAAACACATATAGGCATGAACAGTAAACAGTAAGATTACATAGCAAAATGAGATTCACACAGTTTAATTGCACTGTTTGATTTAAACACCACTAATAATAGCAGTAACTATATTCAAAGAGACATCAAACCATCAAAGCACTTTATTAAATTCAATTTTTAAACTCTACTGTGTGGTTTAGTGCCTCAGATGTAAAAGCCATTCAGAGTGGTTTGAAATGTCGTTTCAATGTTGATAATTTACTAGAAACCAGAGATCACAACCTCTGTATTCATTTTATTTGCCAGCCAAGAAGAAGCCAGTTGTTTCCTTTGGAGTCTGTTTTGCTGTAAAGTGTATATACTTCTCTACCATGAATGGATTTGAAGAATGTAAATAAATGTAAATAAAAAAACACTATCAACAATGTCTCAGACAACATATTAAAACTATTTAATTATTTTTTTATACTTTACCTGCCAGTTTTATTATAAACAACTCATTAGGTTCATTAAATTGGTGTACCCAGTTCATCATTGCTCAATAACTGACCACAGGACTGCTATTGGCTTTGTTTGGGTGGAAGGCTATTCTGATGGTGGCATATTAGTATGTCAGCCAAAAACACCCAGCTAACAGCAGCTCTGAGGTTAGGAACTGAGAATGTGAGAATGTGGATCTACAAGGTAAGGGGTTAACGATGTCATTTAAATCCTGTTGATCTGTACTGGCTTGAATGTATCGATAGCCCTACCAGTTGAAAGATTCTAATAATATCTTGTCTGTGTCTTCAGAGAGATGCTGAGGGACCCTGAGAAGAGGAATAAGCTGATCTCAAACCCCACCAACTTTAACCATGTGGCTCACATGGGGCCTGGGGACGGCATCCAGATCCTTAAAGATCTGCCCATGGTGAGTGCATCAGCACTACCAGCACTGCATTCCACCTTCATATCAGCCTTTCAGCACAGGCAGTGTGGACAAGTCGTCAGTGGTGCACATACATCAGATTTCACACAAGCTCTCTCATCAGTCCTGCTAACACCCGTTATATGTCCGTGTGTGTTTTTGATCTGTAGAATGTCCGTGCTCAGGAGAACCGGCCTGGTTTCAGTGGTTCAGTCAGTATCCCCTCCATGGCTAAAACCCGGGCCGAACCGGGTCGCTCTATGAGTGCCAGCAGTGGTCTGGGCATACGTAAGTAAACAAACATTGACCTGCACCTAAACCCATTTTCCAAAATTCCTGTTTCCTGTTGACAGTTATTGCTAGTTTGAGAAGGGTGGTCTTTGGGATGGTTCTTATGTATTTGTACAGATTATTTGGAAATATGAGTTTATGAAACAGCGTGCATATCATGGTGGTCTTTGTGTCAGTCACATTAGCGTTAAGCAGTATTCAATTACAGTATACAATTACAAAATACATTTGTGACCTTTTCATTCGCCAAAACTCGGACACGGCTGTCTTCCCAGTAGTTTCCTGGTAGTGTTGTATTGTCTATTGTTTATGCAAGCCCCCCTGGTAGTTTTTTGGGGGTAATGTCCATTTGCATATGTGCATATGTGAAAGGGGCTTCACTCTCTGTCTCAGGTTCCTCTTCGCAGAACGGCAGCGCTCTGAGGAGGGAGCTGTCGGGCGGTAGCTACAGTTCCAAGCGCCAGACCATGACCTCTCCGTCTGAAAGCTCACTGTCCTCAGGTGGGGGAATGGACATTGGAGACGCGCCGCTGTCCCAGTTCGACAGAGAGGTAAGTCCGCCTCAGATAGAGAAAAGTCAGATTTTCATGCTTGCCATTCCAGAAAACCATGGCTAGCCTGCCTGGATAGCATTGCATCACCAAGGAAATACTGGAAACACTTAGAATCACTAGGATTGAAAGGCAATTGGTTAGTCATTGTGGGTTAAGTTCTTGAAATGTAGCTGTCATTTAAAAAGTAACGGTGATAAAGTAACATTGTTTTTATAGTAATACAGACTGCTTTAACCCCCTAAACTGCAAATGTGTGTGTGGACCCACGTTTCAATACTATCTACATACTGTATATTCAATTCATAGTAGTTAATGAATACCAGACCTGCAGTTTAAAGGGTTAACAAACGTATGATGTAGCCCACCTGTGTCTAAGCAACCCAAATAGGTTCCGTAAAGCTCTCCAGAATTCCCCAGATTGAATTGCTTGCATCCCAATCCCTAAATACCATTTTCTAGTGTGCCAAAAACCTCACGTGACCCCTCCGCTGGCAGTGAGGCTGCATGGCATTCGCAGGAGGGCCGGGAGTATTTCTTTAACTGCAGAAGCTTCACCCAAACCAGCCGTGCAGCAGCACCCATGCCTGCCCTTCTCAGCTTTCTCCATACCTCTTTGCTCAGTGGTTCCTAACCCTGGTCCAAGAATGCCTTTGTCCTGCACGTTTTATTATCTGTGACTCTATATAAATTTTTTGTTGGAAAATAGCAACATTAAGTTAAACATCATGTACTTATTTGTTTATGTACTGCAGCAAGTTGATCTTGTAGAGTCTGAATGTGAAAGCTGTAAGTCAGATTTGGCAGGAGTTTTTCTCATAAGTGTAATTCACAGTTCTGGTGTGACTGTCATTGTTCCAAGATCATAGTGGATAACAGCGTGGGGCTGCATGGGAGCACCACTTCTACACGTGTGTGAGAGTCCTTTGATGGTCTAGTATCTGAAAGAGTAGATGTTCCGTATTGCAGGGAAAGTCTATAATGTGTGGATGTTTTTGGTTTTAAGTTGGTTATTTGGTTGGCCAGGTTTCGCGGTGCATAGTTCATGCTGGAGTGGAATAGGTGAAGGAGTAAATCTCCCACGGTGAATAAAATCATTTGCAGGTTATAAATGATAAACTACCGCCCAACATATAAAGTCAGCTAACTTCATTTTATTACTTCATAAAGTTGCTGAGCCTAAATCTGAAGCACCGCAAATCATAATACTCCAGAGACTTGTACAGTTGGGCCCATGTATGATGGGTGCATCACATGACCTTAGTCTAGAGTCCAATCTTTATGCTCCATAGCAGACTGAAGCCTTTATTCTGTTTTTTTGTGTGGAGATACTCTTACTTTGTCTATTAAACACAGCCGTGAGTTTTACCTCACCCGGCGTTTAGCTGAACACATTTCATCTGTGAAGTTGAAGGTTCACTGTTCACTGCCCCCTAAAATGAGCTAATAGGCCAACATTAACACTAGAGCTGTTGTGTTGTAGTGTTGAATGATGAGGGAAACTTGGCTTGAATATAGTGTGTTTTATCTGTAATGGACTGTATATTAGTTTGTGGAGATAACACTAAGTTTGAAGAAGTCTTCTATTGTTTCAGGTTCTAGCAGGTGTCAGTTATTGTAATTACTAAAATAGAGACAAGCTGCTGCAGCTTTCTGAATCCTAGAGTATGTACCTTGGTTTCTATGACTTGCTTACATTAAGGCTTTGTCAAACTGACAAAGTTTACAAAACATAAAACCTGTTCTAACATAAGTCTGAACTAATATCCAGGAGATGAGCTCAGTATTCAAACACTGGCATGTGAGCCTTCTGAACATGAGGGACATTTCGAAGCAGTATTTGTTTATTTGTCCAGTCCTGCGTGAGGAATGTATTGAGGCACTGATTGCAAATAAATATTGGAGAGGTCTTCACTAACTTGCATGGTGCTGGTGTAAATAGCGGGGATCTGGTTTCGGACCTGGTGTTTTCCAGCCAGGAGTGTGCAGGACATAGAGTATTCCAGAACCGGGACCGCCCTCTCAATATGACCTCCATTCCATCCCATCCCTCCCAGGCAAATAAAGTAGCTTCCGCTGGGCCTCATCTCAGATCACCCCCCCTTCCCCGTGCTACTTCCCACATCCCCATACCACAACGCCTCGTTATCTGCTTCCGCCCCTTTCTGAGCCTTCCCCAGTGTGGAAGCCAGTCTCTGGCTCTCAGTGTGCCTTTCCTCCCCTGTGGCAGGCCGTGTCACCCTCGGAGAAGACGCCCGATCTGAAAAGGGCGTTAAGGACTCTGCTTAGTAAAATGAAGGTAAAGTTTTACACACTCGTAGCCGAAGCACACACTCATTCTCTCAGTCACCTGCACAGTCGGACGCATCTGCGGAGCGCCCCCCCCCCACCCCCCCCACCCCAACCACCACCACCACCGGTTTGAGCTGCTCCTAAGCCCCGAGCCTCTGGCCGCAGCCATTGATAAGAGCGAAGATCTCCAAGCTTGCGCAGCTCTGTAAATGTCCGTGTTGGAACTGCGAGGTTCTGTCGGCATGCTTCCCTACATGCCTGTGCATCCAACGCAACAGGAGAGAATCACAAAAGTGAGGAAGGTCTGGAGTGATTAAGTGAGAAGTGTGCTCCCACATAAGCTGCAGTCATGGCTTTGCATGTACTTGAAAGCTCACTGGTTTATGAGGCGTCTGAAGCCACTTCTGCACTTCATCAGTGTTTTTGAGGATGACAGCTTTGTGAATACCAGCAAGAAGATGATTTGTTCTCATTTTTAAATGTTCTTAATTTAAGGATTATTAGTCCTTGCACCTGTTGCAAAGTGCCATGTTCCCAAAAACACCAATGAGTGATACCTCACTAAACTCCTGCTTTGTAAACATGGCAGATATTAGATTAGTAAACTAATTATTATTTGAATGGTCTGAATTGTACATTTAGTGTGTGTGTGTGTGTGTGTGTGTGTGTGTGTGTGTGTGTGTGTGTGTCTGCCTGCTCTGTATATCTATAATAGAGCTGGAAAAAGCCTGTTGTACTGAGGTTAAGATTGGGTTTATGTGTAGGTCTAGTATTATTTAGCTACAGCATTACAAAGAATGATGGAAAGAAAATAGATGACCTCATAAATATAATAAGATAAATGTGTACGTGTATGAAATAGTAATGTTTTCTAAAGTAAAATGTGTTCATCGTATTAAAGAAAAATAGTATTGTTAATATGAGCCATTTTTGTAACTATTTTACAAACTAATATGTATGGCTGTATAAAACCTGCACACTGTTTAACTGATGAAGTGATTTACATTACATTAGTTGGGCTGCCATGTTTACAAGGCTTCTGAGAGGAAAGATAAACGCAGTGAAGTATCACAAGATTTAGCTCTGGGTCTTTATGCATTATGATTTTCAGAGCGAGAGCATCTGATCCAGCTCCTTCTAATCCTTTTCACCTGGATATTGAAGGGAGTCCTGGATCAGCTGTTAAGACTCGCTCTCGTACGAACCCTGAGCTCAAATATTTGAACGATCTCTGCATGCGCAGTTAGAGGCTCCTCCACCACATTCACCTGTTCTAACGTGTGAAATGTAGCTGTGCTGTTTATAGTTTACGTCTTACACGCCTGTAGTGAACACCTGTATCACTCCACTGTAGATGCAGTGCTGTGTTGTCTATATGCTGATTTCAGGCCTCAGACTGCAGCAGACAGACCCCACTTAAAACCTTCCAATGAAGACACTTCTATAAGACCCCCACAGTCTCATAACTACACTAACAACTTCTATATGACCCCCACACTCTCATACCTACACTAACAACTTCTATATGACCCCCACACTCTCATACCTACACTAACAACTTCTATATGACCCCCACACTCTCATACCTACACTAACAACTTCTATATGACCCCCACACTCTCATACCTACACTAACAACTTCTATATGACCCCCACACTCTCATACCTACACTAACAACTTCTATATGACCCCCACACTCTCATACCTACACTAACAACTTCTATATGACCCCCACACTCTCATACCTACAACTAACAACTTCTATATGACCCCCACACTCTCATAACAACTTCTATATGACCCCCACACTCTCATACCTACACTAACAACTTCTATATGACCCCCACACTCTCATACCTACACTAACAACTTCTATATGACCCCCACACTCTCATACCTACACTAACAACTTCTATATGACCCCCACACTCTCATACCTACACTAACAACTTCTATATGACCCCCACACTCTCATAACAACTTCTATATGACCCCCACACTCTCATACCTACACTAACAACTTCTATATGACCCCCACACTCTCATAACAACTTCTATATGACCCCCACACTCTCATAACAACTTCTATATGACCCCCACACTCTCATAACTACACTAACAACTTCTATATGACCCCCACACTCTCATACCTACACTAACAACTTCTATATGACCCCCACACTCTCATAACAACTTCTATATGACCCCCACATCCTCATAACAACTTCTATATGACCCCCACACTCTCATACATACACTAACAACTTCTATATGACCCCCACACTCTCATACCTACACTAACAACTTCTATATGACCCCCACACCCTCATACCTACACTAACAACTTCTATATGTCCCCCACACTCTCATAACAACTTCTATATGACCCCCACATCCTCATAACAACTTCTATATGACCCCCACAGTCTCATAACTACACTAACAACTTCTATATGACCCCCACACTCTCATACCTACACTAACAACTTCTATATGACCCCCACACTCTCATACCTACACTAACAACTTCTATATGACCCCCACACTCTCATACCTACACTAACAACTTCTATATGACCCCCACAGTCTCATACCTACACTAACAACTTCTATATGACCCCCACACTCTCATACCTACACTAACAACTTCTATATGACCCCCACACTCTCATACCTACACTAACAACTTCTATATGACCCCCACACTCTCATAACAACTTCTATATGACCCCCACACTCTCATACATACACTAACAACTTCTATATGACCCCCACACTCTCATACCTACACTAACAACTTCTATATGACCCCCACACCCTCATACCTACACTAACAACTTCTATATGTCCCCCACACTCTCATAACAACTTCTATATGACCCCCACATCCTCATAACAACTTCTATATGACCCCCACAGTCTCATAACTACACTAACAACTTCTATATGACCCCCACACTCTCATACCTACACTAACAACTTCTATATGACCCCCACACTCTCATACCTACACTAACAACTTCTATATGACCCCCACACTCTCATAACAACTTCTATATGACCCCCACACTCTCATACCTACACTAACAACTTCTATATGACCCCCACAGTCTCATAACAACTTCTATATGACCCCCACAGTCTCATACCTACACTAACAACTTCTATATGACCCCCACACTCTCATACCTACACTTACAACTTCTATATGACCCCCACACTCTCATACCTACACTAACAACTTCTATATGACCCCCACACTCTCATACCTACACTAACAACTTCTATATGACCCCCACACTCTCATAACAACTTCTATATGACCCCCACAGTCTCATAACTACACTAACAACTTCTATATGACCCCCACAGTCTCATAACAACTTCTATATGACCCCCACACTCTCATAACAACTTCTATATGACCCCCACAGTCTCATAACAACTTCTATATGACCCCCACACTCTCATAACAACTTCTATATGACCCCCACACTCTCATAACAACTTCTATATGACCCCCACACTCTCATAACAACTTCTATATGACCCCCACACTCTCATAACAACTTCTATATGACCCCCACACTCTCATACCTACACTAACAACTTCTATATGACCCCCACACTCTCATAACAACTTCTATATGACCCCCACACTCTCATAACAACTTCTATATGACCCCCACACTCTCATAACAACTTCTATATGACCCCCACACTCTCATAACTACATCTTACAACAATAACGCTGAATCTGTTTTAGAAGTGGGGAAACATACAGAGATACTGTGTTTAAGGGAAAGTGTGGGTAATGTATAAAAATGTGAAGTGTAATGATATTTAGATTTACAAGTACACCGTATATACTAAGTACAGCGTACATACTAAGTACAGTGTACATACTAAGTACAGTGTACATACTAAGTACAGTGTACATACTAAGTACAGTGTATATACTAAGTACAGCGTACATACTAAGTACAGCGTACATACTAAGTACAGCGTATATACTAAGTACAGCGTACATACTAAGTACAGTGGTGTTTGAAATTTTGCACATTCTTTGGATTTTTCTATCCTTTTTCAATAAATACCATATAAACATAGTCTGATTTTTACACAATGCCTTAAAGTAGATAAAGATGAAACAAATAAAATTAAACAAATAAGAAAACTGAGGAGAATGATCCAGTATTGCGTATCAGTGTATGTATGTGAAGCTCGAGGTTTAGCCGTTAACATGAAGATTAAATTATACTCCGGTGTTTTCAATGAATGTGATGAAACTCAGGTGTGAGTGACTGTCCGGTGCTATTTAAGGAACAGGAATGTCTCAAAGTCAGCTCTTCAGAACACACGTCTGTATGTATGATGGCCTGAACAAAAGAGATTTCTGAGGAACCTCTGAAAATGAGTTGTTGATGCTAATCAGCCTGAAAAGGTTTACAGAACCATCTCTGAAGAGTTTGGACTCCACCGATTCATAGTCAGACTGTGTCCCACTGGAAAGGAAATTCAAGACCACTGTTAGCGTTTTTAGAAGTGGTCCACCAACA
Organism: Megaleporinus macrocephalus; assembly: GCA_021613375.1. NCBI lineage: Eukaryota > Metazoa > Chordata > Actinopteri > Characiformes > Anostomidae > Megaleporinus > Megaleporinus macrocephalus. The sequence goes on along the minus strand of CM038707.1, from coordinate 23,015,029 downwards.
AAGATCACTCTGAGAGCAAGATGTGTAATAGTCGGCCAGGTCTTAAAGGAACCCAGGGTAACTTCTGAGGGATGGGAGTTTATAGTTTTCACGTGTTTTGCTACAGAACAGTTTGCCGTCAGTGATGGAACACCGTATTCCAAATTATTAATTATTAATATCAACGGATTCCAAAGGAAGATGTCTGGACTTCTGTTTGTAGCTGTTCCATACGGAAGAATGGGCTAAAATTCCTGCAGGCTGACATGCAGGACTGATCACTAATCAGTGTTTATTTGAAGTTATTGCAGCACAAGGAGGTCACGCCAGATACTGGAAGCAGAGACTCACATATTTCAGCTGCTACAGATCATTTTCCTCAGTAAATAAATGAAGAATCTTATTTTTATCTTATTGGTTTAGTTGGTTCCTCTTTATCCACTATCAGGACTTGTGATCATATTTTATTGTGATGTGATCATATTTTTTCAGAAACATAAAACATTCTAAAAGGTTTATAAGCCTTCAAGCACCACTCTACATAAAACTAAATGTTTTCTTTATTTTCTTTGCAATCACCCACCCATCACTAATCACTCATCACTAATCGATCTGAGATGTGTTTTCAGTAATTATATAAAAAGTATAGGGGTTAAAGTACACATATTAAATTTTGCAGTATTCGAGTAAAATAATATTTTAGTAGAATTCCACACCTGATTGGTATCATTAGTTTCTGAATCATTTAAAAATGTACTGCAGAACAGTGAACTGACGGCTGAGGAAGGAGATCTCAGGTGTAACTGAAAGCAGCATGTATTCAAAGTGTTCGTCTTCTTTAGCGCTGTGCTCGTCTTTAGTTTCTAACGTTGATGTTTTCTTTTGGTGTTACAGGATTCGGACTCACCGCGTCACTCTACTGCCTCCAACAGCTCCACCTTCAGCAGCCCGCCGAGCCCCGCCTCCCCGCACAAGACCAAGTCTCTCTCGCTGGAGAGCACAGACCATATGGGCTGGGACACATGATGGACAGCAGCTTCAGGCCGACCACGACATGCCCTGGCCCGGCCTGCACAGGCTCCTCCCCCATCCCTGCCCATGGAACCGCACCCAGCACTGCAGGCCCCTCCCACTGTATTCTGCGAGAGGCTCTCGAGTGAGGAAAACAGGCAGGAGAGGATGCTGGACTGTCAGTGGGGGGCGATGCCTGCGTGTTTGTGTGGCCAGGGCATAAGGTGGGATGAAAACGACCCCTCTTTATGCGGCGTGAAGCTGACTGGTGGAGAAAAGTAAGCTTTCTGGAGCGTTACTGGCTGGGCCTCTCAGTCCAGGCAATGCTCAGTGCTGCAGAGAGGGATTTTATCTTGACTGGCATTTGTATATAGGGGTTTTTGGGGGGGTGACCTTATTTATTTCTAGCTGTTGAACAACATCGTTTCCCTCAACTTCCTTCGCCAACGGTGGACCATAACGACAGCTGCATTTGTGGGGAAACGAGAAAAAAAAAAAAAAAAAAAAGACCAAAATATGGCAGAGTATATTTTCTTTGCTCTAGAAAGTCATTCGTGCAGAGACCTCTAGTTGGCTGCAGCTTTCTTCTCGATACGCTCTCGCCATCACCTTGTTACTTTAATCCTGCCGTAGACTATTAAACATCTCTAGAAGTTATTCGTTTCTCGTTTTCGTCTCCACGTTTTGAGTTCTGTTGTCATGCTTGTCAGACTTAAGGCAATCGAAATCTTCCACAAGGCACCACCGACCTGTGAAACCACAGTTCCATCACAATAATGTACATAGGTTAAAAGTATAATATAATATATAATAAGGAAATACTGTAGAGGAAAAGGAATCTCTTTTTTTATTATTATTATTATTATTTAAAATTGTTTTGATGCGCCCTTGCCAACGTTATTTTAAATTCTTTTATTTGCATTATTGTACCATTTTTTTTATTTGACTCTTGAAAAGCTTTTGTTTTCGCAGTGAAGATTTCTGAGAGACCGTCACGTTGCTTCAATGTTTAATCTGTACCACATAAAAACTGAAGTGTCTCTTTGCTCTGATGTTATTTTCTCTATTGTAAGAGATAGCAATATGAATGACCTGAAATGAGATTACAACCACACGTTTGTATTTTGTCCCCACAGGAGAGAGAGGTATGTGATAAAGATGTTGGATGCAGTTTTGTCAGACTTCTACATTTTATTCCCAAAGATATGGAACAATGTAGCTCCTCTCAGACACCATTCTCGGGTGGGCGAACAGTATTTTTTGATCCCGCTGTTTAATTGCACATTCACTACCACAATAAATGATTGTCACAGTTAACACTTTATCATGAAAGATATGAAGCGTAAGCTGGCCAAGGACGCTCTTTCATCTCCCTGCACAACTTCAAAGTAGGTTATCCTTAAAAGCCTTGCCTTGGTGTTTGAAAATAAAGCCTCCAATGACAGTTTCCAATGGTTTTCATATCGTATTATATGTTTAACTCAGTGGAGGGAGGGGTAATTATGTGGAACTGTGGGTGGAACTCTATATTAAATTCCCCACTGAACGCTGTTAAGCTTTGCACTCTACAAAGGTCCTAAGAATTGGACACAAACTTTGTAGCCCTGGTTGGTTTCTGATTTTTACTTGCATAAACGTTCAGTTTCTTTTACATGTTAATCTCCGAGACCTCAGGCTCTTCTGGGATTGTGTTCCAGTGCAGTCTTCACTCTATCTGTAGACTCCAACAATCTTATGTTGCCGTCTGCTGTCTTTAGGATTGAAGACTGAATCTTTGAACATGCCATTCCAACGTTATTGATCACGTCTAGAGGCTCATCGACTGGCTTTCAACTCAGGATTCTCAGTGTCATTCCATCTGCAGCTCAAGCTAACATGTGAAAGAAGATACAAGGCAGCTGTTACCCAAATGCAGTGACGCTTCGTGAGGCACACGAGGAAGGGGTCGTTTGAACAGTCAGCCGGAGGAGCTGGTCCATTATAAAATGCTTCTGCAATTCAGTGGTCTTATCTACGTTACCTTTGGTGTGCTTTCATATATCACTTTTATTTTTTGGACCATGCTTTGTAATGATTTGTACAGTTTTGCATGCCATAGATGTATTCATTTCTTGGTTTCATTCCATGGTTGTATTATTTTGTTTTCCACGTTTTTAGAGGTGGGGGTATGTTTTCTTGCAGAGAGCTGCAGGGTGTTTTTTTTTGCACAGAGATATTTAAGACAGAAGGTGGAGCAAATCAATGGATTGAACTGGCCGCTAAGCAAATGTGGACAACATATTACATTAACCTGACACCACTGTAATTCAATAAACGGAGGGAGATGACACATGCTGGTGGTCTGTTCTGCATTACTGTCAAGAAATGACCCGAGACTTGTTTCCAGACACCTGTACAAAAAAAGGTCTTTGTTACAAAACTTCACAGTTTACAAAAATGTACACGACTGAAATAACTACCTTGTTAGTGCTAGACCATCAATCAGAAGAGTTCACTTTCATTTTCCTATATGAAAAAGAGAAATAACTTTTTCTTTTTTCCCCAAAAATCTATCCTACATCTGGAACAGCAGGTACAAACATCTGCCTTTTGAGCTGTTACTGTACTCTGTAACATTGCTCTGTACGTGCCAAATGCTTTTCACCAATAAAAACAGGCAGTTATCAACCATTGTTAGTCCTGTTGTACTTAAATTGAGGGAAGTCTATTAAAAGTGCAATAAGAAACAATGGAGTAAAACCTGTTCACTTCAGTTACAGAGGCTCAAGAAAAAACACAAAATATACACAAAAGTTGGGCCTGAGCATAAAGCAGCGAGTGCTTTAACACCTCAACACAATGTACCTAAAGCCCTTACAGTTTACCCTGTTGATACTGGAGCCCTTCCATCAGAGGGGCTTCACACAGTTGCTGCTGTTTTTGCGTCCCAGATGGGCTTTGGAAATATGCAAGTCACAGGACTGGAGTGCAATAGAAAGTTCTTCCAAGTTCAAGCTCATAGTCTACCTTCAAAGTCCAGCCACTCATCCCATACTTCACTGACCGCAGAGTTCTGTTTAAAGAGTTTTCAGGTCTGTGTACCAGGAGAGGGCACCTGATATGCGTTTGCTCCCGTTCTGTATGTGCTCTGTTCACAGCCTTTACAGTGACTTCTTAAAGCTCAAGCAGTGGCTCCGTCCTCCTCTATGACGCGGTGGATTCCGTTGCCAGGGCCGCTCTGGACGGCCTGCGGCGTGCTGCTCAGGTCCCGGACGCTGCCGTGCCGTGATTGGCTGTCCAGGCGTTGTGAGCCGCCGTGCCGCGATTGGCTGTCTAGGCGGTTGGTGCTGCTGTGCTGAAGCTGCTCGTGAAGCCGCTGCATGCTCCCGTGGGGAAGGCGCTCTTCAGCACCACGGATGCTACATGCCGTGTACCTGCATTAGGAAACACACGGTGCAGTTAAAAACGCTGATCCTGTAACGGTTTTTGTTGTTCATGAATGAAAGTGATGGAGTGATCCACCATTTTTGTACTTAAAGTAGGTGCATTAATATTAAAGATGATACCAAGACAGGTTCAAACATGAGATTAATCAAATGTTTTATTGAGGTTTTAATATTAATTCAGCACAGACTCAACCTAATATCAATACTTTCCCAGTAATAAGATTTAAGCTATTAAAATATCTTTATTATTATTTTAATTTACCCTTTAGACTATCAAAGTATCCTATTTGCCACCCGCTTGGGTAAAATTTCCTGCCCCGAGCAGTTACATTCTGACACCTGAGGCGTTTTAATAACGGCTGCATTATTTAAAGTGAGACAGGAACATTTAAACACGAGTTGGTGAGCTGGTTTAATGTTTTATTAAAGTGATCAAAATATCCTAGCTAGAGTTTCATGTATGGAACTAGGAATGAATACAAAAAGCGCTAGGACAGTGAGACATTTCAAATATCAGAACACATTCGCTATAAAGTAGCGTTGGTGGGCACAAATATGAATCATAAGATTTGTAGTATTGTAGTACTAGTATTATTATTCAAGTACTGTAGCAACAGAATTTGGCATTTTCCATTTCCCACTTACAGGCATGGTCCACACAAGCTTGTACAAGAGCCTCTGATGAGCAGATTCACTTGGTAATCATCTCAACACAAGCTTCAGTTTTAACCTTCACATGGTGAATGTCACAAATGTGCTTAAATCTGATGTAGAAACAGTGCATCTTGAATATTTCTAGTTATGTTTAATAGTTATGTTTTATTTATTCTAAAACTTACTGTAGTTTATTTCCATATTAAAATGAGAAAATCCCAGATTTTCATTGTGGTCTCTCATTTTTGGACCCCCTGTAGCAGCATCACTCATGTACAGCCCTTACCTGGCTCACTTTTCTTTTTCTTGTAATAAAGTGGGCAAATGTCAACTGCTTGCTTAAAGCAAAGATCAGCCAACAGACAATCTTCGGCTGTGTATCCCTACTACATAATCCAAAACACAAAAAAATCATTTCAACTCTTGTCTCGTACCTGCCGTCCCTTGAGCGGTGCTGGCTCCCATGGAAGCTGCTGGGTTTGCTGCGCACGCTGCCTGCACGGCTGGTGCTGCTGCTGGCCGGCTCGTCCAGCATTGCCAGGTGCGTGGAGGAGGCATGTGTGGAGGTGCCTTGTGTGGAGGTGCCACATGACTTTCGGACCACTGGCGCTCCGGGCTCTCGTAGCAGCAGCTGAGTGAAGTCAGGCTCCTGCAGCACCTGTCTGCTCTCGTGCACCGTGCTGCTGGGGGTGGGTGTGGTGGACAGTGTGAAAGAGGGCGACAGCGAGAGGGCGTAGGGAGGCGAGAAGGGCAGGGAAAGATGCAGGAGCGAGGGGAGAGAGAAAGGGAAGGCGGTAGGGCCGAGGGAGGAGAAGGGAGGGGTAGAGGAAAGGGTGGGGGAGGGAGTGGGAGAGGGGATTAATGCACTGATACAGGGGAACCAGGGGTGTGAGAGCGCAGAGAGGGAGGCCTTTTCACTACTGCTACAAACACTCTCACTCATATACATGTCAGGATTACAGGGGCTAAACATTGCTGGGACTGATGTTAGCACATTAGCATATATCACACCTGGCTTTCTGGACTGGTGGGATAATAACAAAAAATAGCTTAAGAAAGAGATACAAAGGGTATAGTTTTTCCCCCTCACGCTCCTCTATCTAGGTCAAATGAAAACAAGCCATAGTCTAAATGACACCTATAGAGTAAAGTAATACCTGGTGTCTCCACAAAACTTTGAGGATGAACGTCTCTTCAATTGCCTATTGCAGTTATCTGCTTATCCACCATCATTCAATCTAGTCTGATAATCAATTGTCTATCAAAAAAGCTTACCTGATCATCAAAGTCTCCATTTACATGGATAATGTAGTACATGAGTTAACAGTTAACGGGTTAACAAGCATAACGTAAAACAGGCCCAGCTAGCACTCCAGAAAATCAACCACACAATTTCTGCAATAGGCTGTTTGTGATCAGCTTCAAGAGACTCACTCTTTTCTGCGGTGTCCGTGGAAGAAACTGGCCCACTCAAAGCAAGTCTTCTTACTTCCCACCCAGAAGACAGAGGGGATGCCCACCACCAGCATCATTAGGTACTTAATGAGAAATAGGGAGATGTCTGGCCTGCTCGTTTGCTCCACCTGTGCAGATAACAGTCCGGAGTTAAAAGTTGTAAAACAAATAAAGAACTGGTTCTGCTGCTAATATTACACAACAAACGTGAACAGATTGATGCACAAATTCTTAAAACAATGTCATGTTTAAGTGACTATGAATTGGAAGTACAAAGGTGAATGCTATAAGTAAAAAGATAGGAGGCTTTAATTCTAGGAGCTGCTGGGGAAAACACAGCTACTTGTTTGTTAGGAGAAAGAAGTGAATTTTTCTTAACTAGCTGTCAACAAATAAATACATATATCAATGCATTACGAAATATAAATGCATTGCACAGTATCAGGGATAAACTGGATGATCTGTCCATTTTCCAATAATTTAAGTACTTACAGTGGTCATTTATAGGGATGAGAGAAAAACTGATATAATATTGACATAATATTGCAACATTTTGCCTAGCAATATCGTATCAATACATGGATGCCAAGTATTATTATATTTTTTTATATTTTGCAAATACAAATTAAACTTTCAGTACTGAAATAACATATCAAAGACAAAAAAGAACTGCATTTCTTGCAAGTTATCCTTTGCCAATATAATTTGCAATTGAAAAAAGGTAATAAACCACAACTCAGCACATCACATTACCCAGCATATCGCAGTACTCAGAATATCACATTACTCAGCATATCGCAGTACTCAGTATACCACATTACTCGGCATATCCCAGTAATCAGTATATTGCAATATCACAATAATACTGTATCAGTAGCAGTAAACCTATAATAATCATGACATTTTAGCAAGTGATTACTTACCATAGAAATATTCATAACTTACAATTTATTTGTCTTTCTTGTCGACTATAAGCAAAAATATGCAACCAAAAGAGGCCAAATTTGGCAGACTAGCTTCCTAGTTGCTGATTTATCTGCAGCCAAATCAGAGCTTTTGAGATGACTGTCTGCACTGTAATGTGCAAGTGTTCAGGGTTTTATGGGTTGCTGTGGTAACAAAGTAGGTGCTAGTAATTACAGGAGAGATGGAGGTGTATCATCTCACCCTTCAAGCAAATTGTTAAGTAATAAAGCAAAAGACACTTTGAAATTTAATTTGAGCATCCATAACGTCCAGACTGACACCCACATTTTAAAATCTGATTAGAATCACATTTCACTACCTCTAAACGGTTTGGATCCAATCTGCAATAACCAGATTTTATGTGTTTATTTTCTGTTTTTATTTTTTTATGTATCTAGACTATTAAAAAAGGATACAATATGAATATGAACCAGGCAGTGTGAAAAAGGACTTAGAGACTCCCAACTGACCACAGACATGTAAAACGGTAAATAAAAAATGGACCCAACCTGCGTTCTATCTATTGTAATGTAAACATATAATAAATTAAACAATAACTGTAACAACTGTAATGATAGTGATCAGCTCAAATAATTGCTTATTTTTATTTTAGATTATGTATTAATTGTGACAGACCTTCAAAGTAGCCTATTTTTCTTTAACATCAAGTGTTTTTTCTTTGTGTCAAGTATTAGCCTCTAAGAGCCACTGAGTCTGTCTACAACCTCTTTTTACTTGTAGACTTTCCCAAGACAACCCTGCACGGAGGTGCAGCTATGTCATCACAGAATCTATTGCTTGCTCATGTCCTGCTGCAAAGTGCTTGGGCTTCTACAAACTGACCTCACAATTAAGAATCACATATGAAATTAATGTTTTGCACTGGACTTTGGCAGACATTAGTATTAGGGGATGAGTAAGGATTAAATAAACCTTATTTGTAATCAGAGCATGCAGACACCTTTTGTCCAGAGAGACTACAGTATGCAGCCATGTTGTTGACATGTGGCATGTGTGTGTGTTTGTGTGTGTGTGTGTGTGTGTGTTTGTGTGCGTGTGTATATGTGTGCACTAGAGCATGCCTGTGCATGTCACCGTTGTGTGTGAGCGATTGTGTGGACAGGATGCGTTTTTATCTCTGCTCACTGCACCAAGCACAATGCTGAAGGCATAAACATAGCTGAAGTCAACACGATGCTACCCCCCCCCCAGCGTTCCCATATACCCTAAAATGACATCCCTGCTGCTGAGTCTACAGTGAAAACAGCACTTGTACATTGGCTGCATAACAAAAGACATGCAGCATAATTAGGACTCAAGCTCGCTCAGTAATTCTATTCATTACAATATACTGACACTCTTATTAAGACCAAATATAGCAGCGCAGACAAAAATTCTATACAGTCTGTATGATCTATACACAGACAGACTTCAGTACAATCAAGCTTCCTTTCCCATCGCTGTCTTACATATCAGAAGATGGTGCAGTAAACAGGGACTCATAAAAAAAAAAAAGCTAATGCGCCCTCAGGCACGCACACACACAAATACACAAACACAGCAACACTCCCTCATTACATGAGATTGGCTTGAGTCACTGCGCAACAAATCAGTCTAAACATTCCTTGTTCATAGCTGTCACTCACATTGCAGCACCCTCTATGTTGTATTACAGGGAATGCACTGTAGACACAGTCGAGCACACAGCTGCTCATGTTTAACCACTGTGGATAAATTCAGTCACATTCTACTGTGTTCTACTCTCATTATGTCTGTTTCAGAGACAGCATGGATGCTACATAATGTTGCTGTCCAACGAAAAACAAGTAGCTCCAAAATTCCAACTTTACAGGAGAGGCCAAAAACCTTCTTTTCTTACAATGGAACCAGAATTTTTTCCAAGCTATTTTGGAGCATTTCTATTGGTCTATAAGTCATGAAATTTTCACACAATGTAAACAGTCATTGGCCGTGTTCAAATGATCTTAAAATTTACCAAAATGGAGATACATGGTTTTTATTGGACAGCGACAATAAGAACAGTCGAAAACAGTATTCCAGAGATTCATGTTTATGTGTGCCTGATTTCAATGTTTGCTTCTAAACGCTTTAAAGTCCAAGAGCCTCAGAGCCTCACATATTTAAGTTATGCACTGGGTTACACTTGCATACAGTTCACATGAGCTCAATAAGCTCAAACTGAAAATGACCAACAATTGAGTTCTGGTTCTGGAAAGAGGCAACTTGTTCAATGTATTTACTGTAAAGAGTTCTGTATATGTATCTTCATTCATAAAGGATACTGACTAACTATAAACCACATCTATTTTGGAGGCACTCAATGCATCTCTTGAACAGAATCCTCTCACCGGGACGAGAGACAGAGAGAGAGTTTGAATGCATAGAGTGGGAGTGTTTAATTATTAACAGCAAACGGAAGAGAGCCGAGTTCGCTTGAGGCTCAAAGGTACCAGCATAAAGCACCACAGCGGGGGTAAGCCCATGCTGTCAGTGTTATAACCAGTTAAATAATTAACTTTTGTGACTGGACTTTATGAATGTTTTTACTGTGAAAAAATGACCAAAGCAAAGCTGTGAAATTCTTAGATGTGTTCATATTCAGAGCCTCTGTGAGGCTTCTTCCGCGCAGACTGGTGGCGCGTACAAGGCCATGTTTTAGTGGTTTGTGCACAGACATTATCCTGTTCTTTATTTAACAACAGATCTATTGATAATGTACAATGAGAAGATTAATACTGAACAATTTACTAGGCCTCTCACAATGACATAATTATGTGAACAGGTTATTTAAGATCAGCTGAATGTTATTGAGGGTAAGTATATGTTTACGCTGTTTTAGAATGAGAAAGAATGCAACAGAAAAGGAATTGAGAGCAAGTTCATCAGATACGCTGAGGCAAACAAATGTGAATAAAAGAAATTTCATTAAAACAGGTCATGTGTCTTATGAAAACATTAGTACTTCTAACTTGGTGCACTGTCATATTTAAAAGGTAGGGACCTAAGTTATTGTCAAGTTCACCTCTATCTTTGGTAAGACTTGCATTTAATGGCAACAGACGGAAATATAGTCTCGCTTGGCTAAAAGATGATAAAGTCACTAAGCGCTATTTCATTACCTCTAAGCACACAATGTTGCCAACTAGAATGGTATGCTGATATGTCTATTGCTTTTTTTTATTATGACTTTGGAAAGACTTTACTGAGGTAACACTAGCTAGCTGGGTAGCAAACACTTATGCTGCCCCTGCCCTGCTTGTCTCTTTCTTGGCCTAAGTCACATGTATGTGTGAAAGTGTGCTCCAGATGATCTAGTGTTTGGTACACAGTACAGATAAATGGAAAGCAGTATAGCCGACCAGCCGGTTTTCCTGCTTTATACTTGTACCTTGAGGCATAAAATGGAAATGGAAAGAAAATTGCAGATAATTTTGAGTTATCTGTCAGCAAAAAAGTTGATTGTGATAGTCCTATAATGCCCAAGCCACTTTTGAGTAATTGTCACATTTATTTATCAAGTAGGTATGAAAAAAGTGTAAAAATAGTATGTTCTTCCTTTTACAAATGATTGTTAAAAGCTCATACACCATTTTTTTCAAACACCTGTAAGGTTTGAAAAGCTAGGTGTCCTCCAGCTGGGTGACAGGCATTATACGATAATATACTACTGTAACATACTTTTTTAATTCTGTATGATTCTGAATACAAGTCTTTTTCACGGAACCAGATCCACATGGCTTTCTAGAGAGGTTCTTACCTTGAATGGACAGGGGATGTGGTATTCTCTGCATCTCTCTTGCACCCAGGTAATCTCCCATACATGCCTGTAGCTCTGCTCATACAAGTAACAGCCGATCACTGTCAGTAATGGAACAAGGTAGAGCACCGAAAACACCCCGATCCGGATCATGAATTTCACCAGCTTGTCCTGGTTCTCCTTCTCTAGGGGAATCTCCATGCGGACACGGTTGAGCGCAGCAATGCCGGCCAGCAGCAGAGCAACTCCCACAGCCACATCCAGCGCCAGTGGAGCCAGAAGGAACCAGCGCAAGGACGAGATGTCATATAGCCCAACGAAGCAGACGCCGCTCATACTATCGCCTTCCACCTTGTTCAGGGCCATGAGAGAAACTGTGAGAGCTCCCGGCACACCCCAAGCTGCGGCATGGAACAGTAGTGCCTTCTTCTCAATGGCTTCGCTGCCCCACTTGGGCACTGCAGCCAGGAACCAAGTGATGGTGAGAACCACCCACCACACACTCCCTGCCATGGTGAAAAAGTACAACGTCATGAAGAGCAGCGTGCAGGCTTTGTTGTGTGAGCCTTGGGTGACGGTGGCAGCGCGGAAGCGGCCCGGTGCTGCCCGGTTGCATGCCACTCTGTCCTCTAACAAGAAGCCCAGGAAGAACACCAGTGACACCATCATGTAACAGACGGCGTAGAAGATGATGGGCCGCTCTGGATAACGGAATCGGCTTACGTCAAGGAGGAAGGTAAGGAAGGTGAACAGCGTAGCTGACAGGCACACGATGGAGACCACACCGATGAAGTAACGTGCAAAGAGAAGCTCATCCCGACTGAAGTACATGTTCGGGCAGGGGGCTGAGCAATCACGTGCACCCAAGAACGAGTAGCCAAGCTCAGGGTCTACCTTGAGCTCACGAGGGCACCAAAAGCCATAGTCACGCTGCACAGAGGATGGTGGCTCCTGCGTGGCATCGGAGCTTGAGAGCAGGTCCACAGCTCGGGGGTAGGACTCGTCACAGTCAGGAAACCTGAGGGTGGATAGATCACAGAGTTACAACTGCAGCTTATAACAGATTTTATGAGTCCTGAAAATATTGACTTCTTATTCAATTATTTACTTTAAAATGCAACTTTAAGTAACTAATATAAATACAGTGTCAAACTAAATTTTTTCAGTCAAAACATGCCAACCAATTTGTCATGTAATACAGGAGTATCACAAAATTAGGCTGCATTTTCACTTATTTATTAGAAGAAAAATAAAGATATGTTTGTTCTGTCTACTGACTGGGTTCCCTGCAAATGCATAGCACACTTCTGAAGAATGGTTACAAGTATTTAATCTCTCTTAGAATTGGTACCTATTACAGGTCATCTCTTCAGGCCAGCTGACTCCAAAGATGTCCATAAGTTTGTAGCAGTCGCTTTTGGCCTGTTGGCACAGACGACGGCAGGGCAGGGTCACACGGCCGTATTCGGTGCACACTGGTGCGTAGAGGGCACATAGGAATGGTCGCAAGTCACCGGAGCACTCCAGGTTTACCATAGGGTGAAAAGGCTGAGGAGGGGCACAGTAGATGATAAGAGAAAAAGCTTTTAATAAGGCCATCAGAGCTTATTAACACAACAAAGATCCCACACAACAAGGTTTCTCTAATTTTTAATGTCTTGGACTAGGTTTGTGCTTTTATGGTCACTGTGATTTTCCACCGTGAAGTTCAAGCACAGTTCTATTGTTTTTCCCATAAAACATTCTTTTACATTTATTTAAATATAGAATTTTCTGTCCCATAACATTTTCTGTGTGGCTGCCCAACCGTAGTTGGCATAGGCATGCTAAGCAATCACAAAAACCACACCCGTTCAGTAGTCCAGTTGTGAGAGGGCTACGAGGGTGCTTTTGTGTGGGGCGGGGAGACATGCTGTTCCTTGAGGCCCACTTCGCGCAGAGGCATTATGGGAGTATCACCAACCATGGAGGCTGGACTTAAATATGCAAATCCCCAGGGAGTAGAAAAAAGGAGACTCCGCCCAAGACTAGACAAGACAGTTCCTTCCTGCAGTGTTGGGGTTTCAGTTTTTGTTATTATAGCGTTTGGGGGCAGGGATACAAAACTGCTGTGGTTTTAAAATTTGTAGACGTGGTTACTTTCCTTTCCCAGTCCAGCAGAATCTGCTAGAAAAACCTTCAAGTTTTATATAAATGTTATATATAAATATAAATAAAAGAAATACACTGACGTATGCACGTGTGACATATGACGTATGCACATAATTTCTTAAAGCCATTCTGGATATTAGCACCTTCATGTTGCACATTAAACAAATAGCAAGAATTCTATAATTTTCTGAGCTCTTACTACCTGAAAGGGGAAACTGGTTTACTAATACAGTAAATCAAATTAACTAACAAGAGACGCTAATATACAAACAGCCATTCACAAATGTTGTACCAATGTGGTTTGCCACCGAAGTCTACATGCCACAGCCAGCCAAAGCACACATTATACTGTAGCTACATATTCACAACTGGAAGGTGTCATTGTTGCCACTGCATTTTCTCTGAGCTGCCACCCAAACCGTCTGTAAAAAGGGATTAGGATGGATGTTAGTCTTGCCCATTTTGACACAATGAATACAAATCAAGTCATCTTTTCCACACACCTAATCCATATTTAACACAGCATATTCTGCTTGGCTCAGGATTTCCTAAAAAAACATGGCTTAAGTACATGCAGCCTTCAAACACCGGCTTAGATAGATGCATCACAGTTTATGCATTAAAATGACTGGCAATTTTTGCACTTTGGTTGAGTACTTTATACACAGCATTTAAGGCAGTGCCAGGGGATGCTGAGGATTTGCATTTTAAACAGACTGTGAATTACTTCTTTGACTGCTTGTGATTCTTGTTTACAATACTTCTCTGACTAATGGACTACAGTCCTTTACAGTACCCGGGACTTAATGCTTGTAGCTTTAGATAGAAAGTGAATGTGAGTGAATCATACTGTTCTATGTTATGTATGTATGTGCTGAGCAAAAGGACCTTGGTAACCTTGTTGGTGCCACACAAAAGGTCTGAAAACACCACTCCCAAACTCAATCGCCCAGATCAAATGAGTAAACACATACTTGCCATAAAGAGTTATAAAGCGAATAAAGTGGATGCCCTGGATTGCTGGTCAAGCGAAAAGCATTATCTCATCATGGCCTGTCATGACACATTACATGCACTAGGATGATCTAAAGAACTCCAGTGTGTTCATCTGTATGACCCCAGGGCTGTTCTTTAGGGAAAATAACCTTTCTAGTGAGTGTTGTCCTGTCTCTTGAAAGCAATCTTGTAAGCAACAACACAAAACACAGACAATGCATGTAGAATATGTGAAGATGATAGCTTGGTGGGCCAGTTTAAATAATGTAGGACAAAATGCATATGGTTCAAGGTTCAATGCAGTTGCGTGCCAAAGCAGAGAACTACAAAGTGCTTTCAAAATGCCCTTAACAGCTGCCATGTGCTGTTGCTTACATGGTTTATTCAATTGCATTAAATACATAATGCAACCAACAAATTCTCTCTGAAGTAATCAAGCTTAATTATACTACATTTTGGTAGGAACTATGAATTTCTTTGGAGTTGCTTTCTTTTGTAGCTAGGATCACAGATTACAAAAGAACCGTTGTTTGTCAGGTGTTGTGTCATGTGTGACATTGGTACGCACAAGGGAACTCAAGTCAATTACTAACTAAATTTAATTCCAGCCTTATGGCTATATGTGACTTTGTAGTCCTAAATTTGTAAAACGCTACGCACAGCGCTGACTATGAAGCTACAACATGTCTTGAGAGCTAAAGCTTTGAAAGGTTGAGTTTTATGGACTGAGTTTATAAAATCTATTTTAATTAGTCCTCTTAAACACACTACGACAGTACTACAGGGGTGCATGATTAGACATAACTGAACGATGATCATGAATAATAGTTATTAATAAAAACCTTCCACAGTGGCAAAATAGGGAGGTCATAGCAGTTTAAATCTCATTTGACCCTCTTACATCTAAAATTAAACAAGGTTAATAAAGGCACATTGTAGCACTTTGTAGCACTTGTGCAAATCAAATTCAGTAACTTCTCTCTCTCTCTGCCGCTTTCTTTGCTTCTCCTAATGGCTGCTCAGCTCTCTACATATCCATCCTACTGTCATGGCAACCAGTGATACACCCCGGGCCCGCTTTCGGGGAGGGGTTTGTATGGAGCGGGGTCAGAGTGCATGTTATGAGGGGGGGTGTGGACCACCTCCTGAGAGAGAAAGCCTTGCTCTTTTGTTGCAAGACAATTGGGACCCGTTTCCAAAGCAACGGCACTACCTTATGTGGGGGGAGGGATGAAGGAAAAGAGAGAGGTGGGAGGAGAGTAACAGACAGAATGAGAAAAAAGGACAAAAACTGGAGATGTGAAGGGGCAGACAATGGGCAGCCACGCTAGCTTTGGATAAACTGTGATGAATGTTTGAGCTTGAATCAAGGTGTAAAAATAACTGAAGTAGGAAATCAAGCATATATATATATATATATATATATATATATATATATATATATATGAAGAAATAAATAAATATAATCATATTTCTAATAATATTTCTACTAAAAACAAATACATTTTAAATAACACTAGCCAGGTGCAGCAAGAAGAAAAATCATGATCAAGTATTTAATTTTTTACCAATAATATTACTTTGTATTTATTGTGTCATATTATGGGTGATATCACAGTCATTTAAACAAAGAACAAATAATGCCCGGCTTTAATAAGATTAGCCATTCAAGCCTTGTCACATGACAGCAAAAGGATTAAATATGTTGATGTCTTAGCAATCAGTCACTGCTACAGACAAAACTGAGGGAAAAGAAAAGAAAAATATAAAATATACATTAAACACACACACATACATATATATATATATATATATATATATATATATATATATATAAATAGTACTCAGAAGTGTAAGTATGGAAAAGTATTTGCTTGACCCGTTCTTTTATTACATGACAACACAAATCTTGCTCAGCTATCTCTGTCACTCTGCAAACACCGCAGCAGTCCCTCATTCCCATCCCTCAGGCAAACGTCCCATTTCACAAACGAGGTTACCCAGAGTTCAGGCCAAAACAACTGCACTGTGCAGCAGCCCATTTGAATCTGAAAGCTGGGACCCTTTAATCTGCTTTAGTGGTGCCAAAAATAAAATAATGGGCCTTTAAAAAGTTTGGAGTTCACATTTTTATTTGAAAACTCTCGCTTTATTTAAAAAAAACAGCAGACTTAAAAATGACTAGATGGATTCAAAGGAACACATTGCTGTCTCTTAGTCATGATCACAGCTATTCAATGGATCTAATTCCTATTTAAAGTCACATGTCAGTCTTCAGTGCTCTTTTCTTTGCCCATTAGTTTTGCATTCTCCAAGACACAAATCATGCCAAGATGGAAGGGTGATACAGCGGGGCTCCTAAATAATTGAGTGCTCGTTTGCTACTTTTCTTTTGGAAGCACAATAAGATTAGATCTGTATTACCAACTAAATGATTAAAATCATTATCATGATTTGATATTTGGAATTAACTGATATTACTGGCCTAAACAATTTTGTATTATTAAATGCACACAAATAACCATGTGGATTAGTAGCTTTACCCTAATTTTTATTTTCTTTTTCTAAAACTGCAGTATATTTTTTGATGGGAAGTCCTAAATTCAGATCAACAAATTACATCTCATAAATCAATCATTTTAGGAAGAAAAAATTTTTAAAGTCAATATGTGAAGGCTAAGGTATATGTACATTAATTATCAGCATACTTGTAACGAATGATGATCTAACTGAACTGAAATTTAGTCAGAGGTTCCAGAATACTAACCAATAGTCGCATGGTCAGCGTCACGAATGGTGTGAATATATCTATGTGAGAACGAGAACACGCAGCCCTAAGCTATGGACACAGCTACAGTTCAAGGGGTTATGTAACGCTGGCTTTTTACACAGATAAACAGGAGGCTGAGCAGATGGGTGTTACGGGCTCATCTCCATCCTTTCATTCCCTCTCTCCTTCTTTTCTCATCCCTCTCTCTGCGTCCGACTTTTATCTACGAAGGTCGGACTCAGTAAGACCCAAAAGAGCAGGATTTACAACTGTACGACATCAGCAGAGTTACAGTGTTCCCACTAACGAGCTAATGTAAGACCTCTCCATCTGAATCTACTGTATAAGGTGGTCCAGCAGAGAAGATTAACCGGCTGCCAGCATCAATCCATTTATGACTGCAGATACTGAGATTATAGTGCATCCAAGGTAAACAGTGTGCATAATCTCCATTAACCATCAGCAAGACCAGACAGTTCAATGTTACACTCCAGCAAGCTGAAAATATCCATAAAGTACTGCTCCATTAACAGCAAGTGAATGGAGGAGAAATTACTACCACTGCAAGAAGCTGCCAAATCGGTTCAGTGCAGCACAATACAACAGCCAATAAATTATAATTTAGCAAACTGCGCAGAAAAGATAAATAAAAGCTTAATTTCCTCCTTAATATTCCCAAAGTGATCAAAACAGAACTGCTCAATGTACAAATAAACAGGTGTTATGTTTACAATTAATTGCATAAATAATATACTGTTAAACATTAATGTTTGTATAGTGTGGAAATATTTGTATAAATTATATACGCAATGCTTTCTAGCATCCTTGTTTTTCTAAGCCGGACAACAAAGGAAACATGATAGAACAATTTGTATAAAATACTTTTAAAGGTTTTGTAAAACATTGAATTCAGGTTTATCATCTAGGAGGATATGTGCAGAGCAAAATAATTATGAACATGTGATTATTGTCTGATCTACACTCTTCATGTTTAAATACAGACCCTGAAGCACAGCTGTAAACTCAGCAATCATGTATTTCAGTCAAAATGCCAGTTTTTCAGAAATTAAGATTTTATTTACCTCCATGGCGAGAGCTGCAGTCTGCTGGTCGTAATGGTTGAGCAGGTTGGGCATGAAGGTTGTGTTGTAAGAGAGACCCTGGCACATCCGAAGTGTGATAGGCTCACAGGTGAACATGCTGTGACTGCCTGTTGACTCTATGTTGATGGCTGCACATGCCGCCAGCAGGGACGCAACAATCCAAACGGGACCCATTGTGTGAAATTCAGCTGGAAAGCTGGCAAGACCAGTCAGGTCCTGTTCTAAGCCGTACCTCTATGAGGAACCGGTAAGGGTTAGGAAAGCCAGAAAGCCTTCACTGTCACATTGATTCCGGAGGTGACACGGGTGGGGTAGGTTGTCTCCATTGTTGCTTTGCAGTAGCGGAGCTGGCAGGTCTTTTCAATGGCTCTCCATTTTCTAATACAGGTGGATCTTCGGTTGACTTTATTTTACTTTCTTGGCTGGTTTTCACAGACGTGTCGTGTCTGGGGAGGAAAAGAGGCCAAAATGATGACTATGAAGAAACGCTGCTAACTGAATAAGAACCACATAGTGAAGCATAAATTCATACGATCATACCACAGCTGTCAGCCACATGGGGTGGGAATCACCAAAGGCACCAGAATACGATGTCACTGAGATACTTAATCATGACATACTACTATGATTTTTAATTAATATATATATATATATATATATATATATATATATATATATATATATATATATATATATATATAAAGCAAAATGCTGAGTACTAGGATAAAATAATATATATATATATATATATATATATATATATATATATATATATATATATATATATATATATATATATATATATATATATATATATATTTCCAAATATGCACATTTTGGTCTCAAAGAAAAACATCATCAACATTTTATCTAATAAGACAAAGTGTCTGTACATCCCACTTCATTATTGTTCTTGCACCAAAACGGGACTGTCAAGCAGACAGGCTGACTAACATTGTCATAAAAGCCTTTTTTACATCTTTATAATAAAACTGCAATATGGGCGTACTTGTATTTATACAATATATACCCTCAAAATATCGCGATACTATGTTGTATTGACGTTTTCCCCACTCCCAGTGAGCCGTCAGATTTAAACGGTTAATTTAAACGGTTAATTTAAACAGGAGTCACTTTAAACTGTAAAACAGCTTGTATAGACCTATAGTATTCTGAGAGATGTGATTATAATATCTTACAGTGACAACAGTGATGGTATAAAAAAATGTATGTAATAAACTAATAACACAGGCTTTAAGAACAAAATACAAGCGAACCGCTTCATCATATGACGCCATTGTAAACTGTATATAACGGTTTCTATACTCAGACTCACATGTCGGCTATCTTTACTATAAATACACATAAAGCCGAACTCCAACTTTTCATTTTAACTAACATTTACTATATAATGTAAAATATCAACGAAAAAAAAAAAGAGTATAACTGGCGGACTAGAGAAGTTGTAAGTAAGAGCTAGTGGCGTGCATATGAATAACGTTTCTATCAGTTAAAAATAAAGTATATTCTTATAATGACTCTTATATAGCGCCTATATAGACTCAGTAAGATGGACTTTTTTTCTGAAACGGTACGTGAGAAACGTTTTTATCTGTTTTCGAAGGTGAATGTACTGCATTTAGCATCATAGCTCCCTCTAGCCTGGCCGGCCTCGAGCAAGTGAGCGAGAGAGCCGAGCCGTGCTGTACTTAAACCGCGCTCGACCACACAGCTCCACCACACCGCTATGAGCGGAAAACCGGAATCCTGTACGTGACAGCTGTCCTTACGTTACAGGAGCAACATTTAACCGCTCCGTAAAGACCAAACTCACACCTCCGTCGTGCTGCCCTCGCGAACAAAAGATGACGGTTTGTTGGTGTCGGGGAGAGAGGCACGTCCACTGAGGTGGCCAGCCGACCGTTCCGCTGTAAGTACCTCAGAAAGGTGCTCGACGTGCTCAAACCTAAAATGTTCACTCTCCTCTGACTGTTTCCATCCCCTTTTCAAACATAAAATAGAAAAGTAACGATGAACCTTACCTTTGGGTTCCGCTTGGTTCACGTGTGGGACTCGAAGCCGCTTCTCTCCTTGGCGTCGCTAACAATAAGCTCGCTCGCTCTCCCCCTCAGGTTGGGAATGATTCGCACGGGCGCGCGCACTCCCTGTGAACGCGCCCGGCCAACAGCGCTCCTGTCAATCAAATCAGAGGAACCTAGCAGAGGGGGGTCGTGACTACTAACATTACATCGATTATTTAAGTACAGTTTAGATAGATTTGTAGTGTTTAGTGTAACAATACGTTTTTCTTATTATTATGTTATTTATTTTGCATCGAATAAACACATCCGAATTGTTTTTTAATGATTTTATTATTGCCAGTACCCACTTGTTGTTCTGTTGCTTATGTCTCTCACTTTGGCGCCTCTCACTTAGTGTCTTATTTTAGACCAAAAAATAGAAATAGACAAAAGAAAATGCGCCGGAATTGCGAGTGTTATTTTGAACGTGAAGTGATTTAATAACTTCTACTAACTTTGAACTCTGACTTGTGTCAGGTAATTAAATATACTTGAGAAACTACTTTACCTACTTCTCTCAGATCTGCTAAAATCTCTTAACCCGCATTCAGTGAGTAAGTGATCTGAAAGCTGCAGACGTGAAAGAAGAAGCAGAAGTTTGCTTTGAATGAAATGACTCTTAAGGACGTAAGCCTGGCTGCTTATTGGTCAGGCTGCTGCTTGGAGGGCGTTGATTGGCTAAGATAGTTTAAGGAGGCGGACCGAAGTGTGTCATCGCTATGGGAACTCGTCAACTGAGTACACAAGAACGGCGAAGACAGCGAGAGCTCGACAGGCCTGAAGGAGGACGATTAGGAGTATGATATATGAATATTTATCATGATTAGGACTGCCTCGACTTCATCCTTACAGCTGGTATGTTCTCTTCTGATTCTTCCCGTCTTCTCCAGTAAACTAGGCTTTGATTAGGATCGTTGAATATGTCTGCCCCACCTTTCTGAACCTGGTGATGGTGAAGCCCCCTGTGTTGAGTGCGCTGCTGAGCACAGTACTGAACACAGCAATGAATGAACTCATGTAGGACTGCGTTACAGTCTTCATTACAGTGTTCATGTGTCTGCAGGTGGGCTAATGTATCATGTGAGTGATCATTCTGCACTGGAGATTTTGCTGTTTCAAGTCATTACAAATGTGTTCATTTGTTTTCTCAGACATAACATATTTTTGTAATGCTTAATATTTCTGTTTTATTTTAAAGGTACAAGCCGGCTTTGCAATCTGTGTTTAGTGGTTAGAAGATGCCGCTCGCCCCTAGGGAGACTTCTGGCAACAAGATGCAGACAAAGCGGAGTGCCTGGACCCCTCTGAACCACCCCCTGATCAACAATCATGTACGTACCTCTGAGCATTTATTCAGACTTTCTTATATCACATCTAACAGAGAAGGATTTTTAGTGAGATCTCCTTCAGACTGGAACTGTCCATTGTCAGTAACTGCTGACTCTGGTTTTAATCTGTGTACAATCAATGCTGCAGGTTTTCGAAGAGAGAAGAAATCTGCTTGGGAAGTGGGTGAGAAAAGCTTTTCGTGCTGAATATATTTTGGTCATCATTTACTTTCCAGCCAACAGTTCAATATTCAATTATTTGCTGTATGTAAACTCAGTGGGCTGTAGGACTCACCATGACTAATCTGTTTTTATATCTTTATCTTCTCTTGTGCATTGTTTCTGTTTGTTTCTCAGTTTGATAAGTGGTCTGAGAGTCAGAGGAAGCAAGTGCTGAAAGACCTCTTTTCACGGTGCACTGCAGGCCAGCTGAAATATCTCAGACAGACTCTCTGCAGTCAGGTGCCGGATGAGGCACTGGACTTCACTAGTGTTCTCCCCCGGGTCCTATCTCTGTACATCTTCTCATATCTGGACCCCAGAAGCCTTTGTAGATGTGCACAGGTATAGTGACGGCTAAGGGGTCAGAATTCAGTCTTTAAGTACTGTATAATATTTTTATGATGCTCTATAGGATAACGTAAAGGAGCAATTTGTAGAATTAATACTACACACAATAAGGGCAACATGTTGCCAGAAAATGCACAGTCCCTCCTCCTTCCTCCTCAGTTTTTACCAGTATAGAAGAAACGTTGTAAGTTTAGCATCAAAGATTACCCCTTTGCTCAACAAGAGCATATCTAGTGGTGGAGTATCGCCAATGTTAACTCTTGTTTTACCTCAGTTTATATCATGCTCTTTGTTTGCTGTTGGATTCTTAGTGAAAGTAGGTGGTGGTGGTCTTTATAATGGTCACCTGCCAAGAGCTTCAGCTATTGATAGTGTTCTGCCCATTTGCTACCTGTCCTTAAATGATCTAATCGAGAGCAGTACCTTCAACATGCTCGACAAGAGATTAGAAAACGACATCAGATCAGTGCTATTCTATTCGACTGGCACTACAGTGACTCACTATCACCTCTTGTGGTACAAAGTGTTATTACGAAACAAGATGGGCCGGAGCTAGCTGGTTAGCATACTAACTTCATTGAAATCTCTGCGACGCAATACATAGAAATCTTTGTAATGTTTTTAATAGCGTTTGTTTTTTTATGGTTTTAAATAGCTTTAAAAGTTTTGCACTATTGCACTATTTTGCACAAATCAGGTCTGTTATATGACTACCTATTATTAGGCTTTACACAGGGGAAGTCGTTCTAAAGGACTTAAAAGGGGTTTGAGATTTCATCTGTGGTACAGCAGACCAGACAGAGAATTGCGTCCCCTTTAATGTTTGCTTCTATTGTGAGCACATTGTGACCATTAAGGTCATTAGCGTCTATTTCCCTTTTAGGTTCCCTTCAACAGACATTCAACAGACATTTGGTTTATTTAAAAAATATATAAATATAATATGCTTGAAATCTGAAAGTGATAGTTATTCGACCCAGTGCATAGCAAAAGAAGTAGATCTTAATTTGTAATGTATTATTTAAACTATCAATATGTACAGTAAGTTTTCTTGGATGCCTACGTGCCACCATGTGATTCAACACAGTCATTCTCATACATAACGTTCTCTGTTTGTTATGAACCCCTGGCAGGTTAGCTGGCACTGGAAGAGCTTGGTGGAGTTGGACCAGCTGTGGATGCCGAAATGTCTGAGACTTGGTTGGTGTATAACCTTCACTCCCACACCATTTGAGCAAGGTGTGTGGAAGAGGCACTATGTAGAGACAGTGCAGGGACTCCACATAAGCAGACCCAAGGTGAGGAAGATTACCACCAATGTATTAATTAAACTTTAGAATAGCAGAGTTAGCATTTCACTGCTAAGTGAGTTAGCCTAGGTTAACAGTCGTACTCAAGTCCTTCCAAACACCCTGTATGAGGACGAACATCACCTTTTAACTGGATGTACGGAAACTGTGAGTAGATAGCCTTTTGATGTAATCCAAAAATACTCAGAAGATGTCTGCTACAATTGTTTTAGCTATGTGACACTGGTTTTATAGGTAATGGTTAAACATACAGAAATGCATAAGCACATCCACTCAACATGGTTTGAACAGTATGGTGATATTAGATGTGCAGATCTGCCATGACTGATCCTTCTTACATTTTCCAGACATCTACAAAGGAAGAGTTCATAGTTCCTGAGGTGAAGGTGGTTGGCTGCGACATGGACGAGTCAACAGCAGAGACTGGCTCTCGAAATCAGGGAGCCAGTCAGCATGGGCGGAGTTTAAGTGGGCGTGGTTTAGTGACAAAAGGACTTCCACCATGGAGGGACTCAGACAGGCACCCCACGGACACAATACGCTTCAACTACTTAGAGAACCTTGACCCAATTGAGCATGCACGACAAGCGTAAGGCTTCAATTAACATACCTGACCTATTTAGAGACACACACACACACACACACACACATTACTCCAGCACACACTGCTTTATCTTTATGAAAAGCAGAATCCTGAAATACAAAACTTAATTTAGCTTGGAACGTTATGTGAAATGCTGATAAAAACAGAAAACAGTGTTTAGACACTTATTCTCTGAAAACACTACAAAATACTACAATTACACATTTGATTCTGTCCACAAAAATTTTGGGAACAGAGAAAATTTATCTCTATTTATTTCCTTTACTTTTAGCAAAACTTATTAATTGCTTGGGGACCAAAGACATCAATTGACCCAGCTGTGCAACCATTCAGGGCTTTCCAGATTTCATGAATCTTGTGATGATTTTTTGCACTGTTAAGCGTAGAATACCCGAGATTCTTGTGAATGCTCGCTTAGAAACATTGTTCTTAAACTGCAGGTTTATTTACCAATGCATTTTTTATCAGAACAGCTTATAAACCCAGCCCTGATTTGAACCGTTCGGCCTTTGTCCCAACTTTTTTGGCACATATTAAAGACACCAATCAAAGGATAAGCAAGTGTTTGCAAAAAATCAAGAAAGTTCCTAAGGTTACACATCTGGTACTGTTTTTATACTTTCTGTTTTTTATTTGATTAAAAAAATTATTGGTACTGAGGTTTGTAATATTTGTGCCCTGCGCCCGTATGACTGTGTGATTGAGTGAGGGGGAAAAAACTCTCAGAACTTGGGCACTTGAGTTCTGGAGGTTTATGTTTGGAGACCTGGACCACTCGTTTGAATAATTGGAGAAGTGACATGGCTCTGAGAAAAAGGGAAGCGATTGGGTGGTGGTGGAGAGTGAACACTTTGAAAGCTAATGGAAATAGATGGAAATAGAGGTGAAACAATATAGCATTAGACTGGAAAGACAAGAGCTGTCAGGCATAATCCTCCTCCAAATTCAAACCCTGCCTTCTGGGACCCTCTGTCTTCACCACTATTGTGGTATCAACTCAAAAAAGCTCTTTTATACAAGCACTGTGCATGCGTTTGTGTGTTTTAGGTGTGTTTAGTGTGAACTGGGGTGAACGTGTCCTTGTTATCTTTGCAGACAAGCAAGCAGCCGGAAAGCTAATCCCAACACAACAACGCAAGAAAACATGAAGAAGAAAGCCCTGTCTGCCTCGTCCTACAGGCTGCGCAAAGCCAAATCTTTGGTAAGCTCCTGCAATCATAGTGTGACCGTTCTACTCACTCTTGCTCAAATCAAAGGAGGAAGGAGTGCAAAGTCTTCAGAGACTACATATCTAGGAGGCATTATGCATACCCAACAGACTTTACATGGGAAATAATGCAAATGTGGTGCGCAGTGGGAGAGTGCAGGCAGAGGCAAGACTATAAAGAAGTTGCCTTTACTGAGGCGAGAGGCACCTCTTAAAGAAATATTCCAGCGTTTTTCTTTATCTCAGTCTCTATTTGCCACATGTGTAGCACACAGTCAATCACTGGCAGCTATTTTCCAGTACTTGGAGAAGAAGAAGAAAACGATGACTGGTAAAACATTTACTGTAGAAGACAATGTGTAGATGCTGAAACATCAGTCCAGGTGTGTGTTCATTTATCGGCTATAGTGTAAAATAAGCCCCATCCACTTTGTTTTCATGCTTTATTGATGTAGAGGTGCCATAAACTGACCTTCTCAGCAGCAGTGTGGTACATTTCCAGGAGATAAACTCTATCTGTAGCATGAATATATATTAAAGTGGAAATTAAACCTTGTAGTATCTGCAGACACAGCATTTTTACTATGTTTAAAGCAGCTGCCTTTCATTTAAACATGGACACATGATTTAGTCTTTTTTCTGACATTTACCGAAAACAACGCGCTGCCATGTCAAACATCCACTCTGAGGTTTGTCTCTCGTTTTTTACTGGCTAAAAATAAAAGTATCTCAAAAATGTTCCGCTTTGCCAGTGACAGTGCCACGCACTGCTTCTAGGTTATAGCCAGTGAAAAGCCAGCACATTCAAAACAGAGAGAAAGCAGCAGGAATATACATTCATACAGTAAATGGTTATTTCATATCAGTATATATTATCACTCTCTTATCAAAACCATCTCCATTTTTGTCTGATCGTTTCAGTACAACCCTTTACATTATGTGAATATGTCTTATGATGAAAGGGTCGACAGAAATGTGCCAAAAATAGAATCCCGTAATAAAAATACATTAAAAGTTATTAAAGCATTTTGTCTTCTACTGTTAAGGTACCATTCTGTAGGTCAGTCAAACAGGATCATAATCAATATTAAACACATAAGTCACTTTAACACATTAGTGTGAGCAACTTATAATGAAAACCATAGAAAGCCAGGTCACTGTGAAATGGTGTGTTTCCATACACAGATGTTCTTGTCGCTGGACCGTGGGGCAGATGGGAAAAGAAGACAGAGCAGGCCGCAGTGGGCTACACAAAGTTTATCAGCCCTCTCAGCCAATAAAGATCCAGAAAAGAGGCTCTGTTCAAGCCAGTGGAATGCTGGGATACGACCAGGGCCAGTAAGGCCTCCCGTCCCCAAACTGAGTGAGGCAGGACTTCGAGTATCTCAGAGGTCCCATAGGAGCACGCCATGTAAGACCACCACTGTGTACATCCCACCAAGTAAAAGCTTCAGATCAACAAATTAGAACATAAGCCGTTCATATACATATTATAGCTTCTTTGTTGTTCTCACATTCAGTGCATCATCTTCTACAGCTCAGCTCATCCTTCTGGACACATACATTTCCTTATTTTTATGTTTCCTACAAGTTATTTATAACCTGTGAATTTGCAGAGGACTAGCATATCATCACTGCGTCTCTATTCTTTTTTACATCATTTACATTTTTGTCTTCTCCATTTGTTTTGATAATGATGATGATCAGTTTAAACTTTGATCTCTAAGTGGTTTAACATGCTGTTATAAACACTGATTCCAGACTTTTGAACAGCAGTGTGTACTGTACTATAGCTATGATACATGTGCTATGATCTATTAATCTGGTTGCTTGCTTTAAAGGCTCATATCATAGAAAAAATCTTTTTGTATCTTTTTTTGAGTTTGTATGCAGTTTGTAAACTCTGTTTCAAATACACGGTTCACTGCACTGCATTTCATTTTTGCACTGCACTGTTCATTTCATAGCAAATTTGCAAGATTTTGTTGTTGAAATTTGGCTAATTATAGGCTTAGGTCATGAAAAGGCAGAGGGGTTGTGGGAGCAGTGGTGAACTGAAGCAGACGAGGAGATTCAAAATAACATTGAGAATTTTCTATTAATTTTTTTATACTATTTGGAATGTAGCACATATTATCTGAACAATAACATGAACAAAACTGTCAGTCAAATAACATCAAGCAACAGTGTGAGCCCAACCCTGTTTAGCCTGGACTGCTTTTTTTGAGGTGCAGTTCAGGGCAGCCTATAAAAAGAGAGCTAGTTTACATGTATCAATGTTTACAGCACTTAAAATAGTTTTATGGGATAAAGAGTGGTTAAAAAATGATCTGATGCAACGAATTATGACCATTTTTGGTACATACAACCGCATAGCTGTAATAAGTGGACTTAATGTGAAATAAGTTATGAAATAAGACTGTAGGATGGGGGCTGTTTTAGTCTATTCTTGTCCTGTTCCTTTGTAAAGTAAGGCTCACGTCTGTGCACGCTAACAGGCTGTGTTATTGTCCTGCAGCAGTGCCCCTGTGGGAAGGTCAGCCATGAAGGAGTCCAGCCTCAGAGGAAGACTGACACATGCTGCCATCTGCTGGATCATATCACAACTACAAACTTTACATTTAACTCAGGAATAGGGAGTTATAAATTCATAGATCTTATATTTAACTTGAAGTGTCATTTGGGGGTTCCCAAATATAGTATAACCCACCAAAATGTAAATGAATGTTAATGCTAGTCGTAATTCATAATCACTGTAAAATCTAGGCTGCTATTTATGTGATTTTGTCTGCTACATAATGCTGTGTATTTTGGAACGCACAAATACTGATCTGTATTTTATTATTATTATTATTATTATTATTATTATTATTATTAGTAGTAGTAGTAGTAGTAGTAGTAGTAGTAGTAGTAGTAGTAGTAGTATTAGTATTAATTGTACTTGTTTAGTTCTACAGTACCTTAGAACTTTTTATTACCCTCTGTGGTCACTTGTAAATCTCTGTTTCGCCATTTCTCAACAGATCACTGCTGTACTCATAGATTAGGCCTTTATAGATTAGACTGTTTTGAATCCACACTTTTTCCTGAAAAGGGAACCTATCATCTTTTTCCATTTGTTCCCTTTCCTTTAGTGTGTTATGTGACTTTCTGTGCATGTAAACGGTCTGCAAAGTTATAAAGTCCAAAACACATGGCAGAGGGAGAAACTCTCTCCCATTAAAACCATGTTTCTCAGCTGCCCAAATGGCCTCCTTAGAATTCCAGCCCTTTTCTCTATTAAAAGTTGATGTAATCTTGTAACTTAATTCTTGCTCACCTTCACACAACACACAGAGAGCCAAACCCGTAAAATCAGTCTATTTAAAATGAGTCTCCAGTCTAGTTTGCCAAAGCAGTTCAGGTCTACCAACTTGTTCTGCCTGACTTTCAGAATCGCATTCTGGCTCAAACTGAGGTCTTTCTCTCAGCCAGAATGGCGTAGGAGCGTATCTTGTAACAGGATGCTGCTGCAGTAGTTCACCAACCAGAACAGAGTGGGCAAGTTGGCTAATCAGAGCAAGATGCGGGGCTTACGGACACAAGAGCTTTAATTTAGCGTTCCAAAATACAAATGAGAAAACAGAAGAGCTTGAGAAACAATATGAGAAACGTAATACTTTCAAGTGTGTAAATATGTTCTATAAAAAAAATGGCAATAAATATGATAATCAATAAAAATATTTTTTTATTATATATGCCCCTTTAATGTTGTATATTGTATTTGTTTAGCACAAATTACCTTAGAAATGTTCATTACCTTCTATGGCCACTAGATTTCACTGTCTGCCTTGTAAACCTCTGTGTCCCTGTTTCCAGCAGATCACTGCTCAGATCTACTCATACATCAAGCCTGCCTAAATTACAATAGATCATTATTCAGAAGTGTTTAAATCCACACTTTTTCCTTAAAAGCACATTTTGATCAAATGTCTGTGGAGGCTATGGAAATGTAAGAGAAATAAATACAGCGTTATTGGAAACAGCAAGAGTATTTTTGTCATTGTATGGGGGAATTCTGACGGCTATGTTTTGTGTAAAACATCATCATTAACATTAACTTTAATACGGTACCATCATTATTTTATTTAGCTTTATATGTATATTTTGGTGTGTGTCAGAATTCTAAATGGCTCCCAACAGAAGTACAGGTTGGGAAATCGTGATTATTATTATTATTATTGTTATTGTTGGTATTATTATTATTGTTGTTGTTGGTATTATTATTATTGTTGTTGTTGGTATTATTATTATTATTATTACTACTACTACTGATACTACTACTAGTACTACTACTACTACTACTACTACTACTACTAATAATAATAATAATAATAATAATCATCATCATCATCATCATCATCATTATCATCTTTATGACTTTCTTATCAATATTGGAATTGAGTTCCACAGTTAGAGTCAGAATAACTGACTGATATGAGCTCTTTTTCTTGTTGTTGTTAGGATCCGAGCTGCTGCGCTCTGTACGAGTTATAGACGATGGGCTGTTTTCTAAGGTACCCCATTAAAAAGAGCATTACAGTGATCAGTTATACGTGTAACAAACGTATGAACGTTTCAGAGAACAATTTGGGATTCTTCCTGTATCAGGTTTATTGACCCGTAAACGCTTATATTTTGAAAACCCGACCGCGCCTCGGCCATGTTGCGTAGGACGTAAAGTAGTAGGGTTCACGCCTTCGGCTCGATCCCAAATCATGAAATCTGCCCCAATTTCCCTTACTATCACCACTTGTGAAAATGTGTTGCGAGGATGACAAACATCTCTCTCAAAATACACGTCGTTAAAACGTTAATACTGCACTGCATTGCTTGAGTACATATCTTAATATAAAGTTTAATTCGTAGCTTGCATGCTGTAACACTCTCGACACGCGTTGAGGAGAAAGATTCCTAGTAAGTGTCTAGCGCTAGTGAGGAAGGGTGTGGCGTGGGGATTGGGATAGGGCCCGGATCTGTAGAAATGAGTTCGGAACTGTGGCTACAGGAGAAGGTGGAGCAGAAAAGCAGCAGCAGTGGAAAAAAAATCTGTGACAGAGCCACATTTGGGGAAAAATACTGGTAAGTCTCTAAGTCTGGCGCTTCTTTAAAAGTTCTTAAGTTATTATCTGCTCACAGATAGGTTTCGAAAAGATTGAGTGCTTTTGTAATACTTGTTAGCTAACGTTAACGTTTACTTGTGTCCAACGGCTGCTCGCCTAGTTAGTTAGCAGCCTGAGCTACACTAATGCCGCAGGAAGTTAGAAAGCTGAGCCCCCCATGTCGTGTCGTGTAGGGGGCGAAATATTAGCTTTAAATAAGCGGCATCCTCGTAAAAACGAGCTGTTAAGTATGCTTTCAGCTTTATTCAGTGAGTGAAGTTATAGTTCTGTTGAAAAGGCACGGGCAGCGTTGGCAGTAACGTTGCTTCTCAAGCAAAAGTGTGCACTTCGAGTAACGTAACTATAAATATGGTAGTATAACTTGTTTCTTAAGCAACAGTTATACGTAAAATACTAGTTATTGGTGTTGGAATATGTGTGGCGTTAATTTCCAGCTCGACTACAGTTACCAGGCCTTGATTTTTTTTTTTTAATGTAGTATTGTGATAAATTAAATTGGCCTTATTTCTTTCTGCTTTACCACCAAGACAGTTAAGCCAACCAGGTACTTGAACTAGCACACTTTCTGAGATGAACTGTCATTAATCGTGTGTAATTTCATTATTTACTCACTACTGGACTGTGACTGTAATTTGAGCATGGACAGGTGATTTTCCCTCCACTTCACAACTGAAAGACTGCTTTCTTTTTCTTCCTCTGTTTGTTGCTTACCAAACAAATGCATTGTAATGAAGATGGCCAGTGTTAGTGGCAGGCTGTAACCAATAGTGAAAGCCCAGCAGTTTGCTTCTTCACTGGTATTACTATAAGGAGAGCTGTGCCTCTCAGCAGTGGAGAATAATAAATGAGAAACCAGTAGGGAGCATTGATCTAGTGCTGTCAGATTGTTTGGATGCTTCTTTTCCAGTTCGCTCAGAGCTCTGCGTTCCTTCAGTGTTCCTTTTTATTTTTCTGGCCCACCAGAGGTTTTCCACATTTTTATTATTGTTATCCCAGGCCCATTGTGGAAGGCTGCCTGCTGCCAGACGTACAGCGACAGCTGCACTGCTCAGCCCAGTGGTGGCTGGGCCTCTGGGTATGCATTTGCACCATCTCTCCGAGAACTCGGAACGCAGAGGATCTGATTACAGGCCAGTTTGGCCAGTCAGCGTCTCCATGGTGGTGGAAAATTATTTCATTGTTGGCAGAAGTGTGCAGTCGCTCCAGCACTTTTAGGTAGCTATCCACCTTCATGAGTGAGCAGGTTGTTCTCATCAAACCTAAAGCTGAGAAAAGGGCTCCATTTCACCCGCTCTGATTACACAGGCTATAAAAATGCCTTGGCGTTTTGGAGAAACAATTAACCGGAACATCAGGAATACTGAGGATAGGCGGATGAAATTGAGCTTCTCTTGTGGCACCCTGTGTTTTCTTTTGAGGCTCCAAATGCAAGCCAGCTTTGACTAATTGATTAATGTAAGTCTCTCTGTTAGGCTTTCATGGACATCTCGTGGCATGCTGAGTGCAACAGCGGTGGGTGTGAAAGACTGAGTAAAAGAGTGCAAAAGGAGGTTGTAGTGACCACGTCTTGGCAGGGTGTAAAATGTATTGTGTGCTGTCCAAAAAGACTTCACTGGCTCATCCAGCTGGCAGACAGGCGTGTGTAAAATCGTTTGTTAATCCGCTGAGGGCCTCCGTTCAGTGTGATGCATCTGTAGCAGGAAAACAGGATGCTGTTGTGGTTGATTTTGCTTGTCTGTAGCTTTCTAAGGCTGAAGGGAGCTGTAATGCTTAAATCAGAATTTTCTAATTTACATGTTCAGTGTTCAAGCACACTGTTGCTTGTGTCTCAGGTCTGTCAGGATTATGGAATTTTAGCTGATGGTTAATGCCGTATAAATTTTTGAATGCTATACTTTTTTCATTCATTGCATTCAGTGTTTTTAACATCGGGCAAATCTAATTTCTGCAAATATCTTTCAAAAACGATATGCTTCGTCAGTTATTAAAGACTAAAGTGGCTTGATTCAGTGGCCCTTGTTAATACTTTGTGGTTCCGAACTGACCACAGAAACAGCTTGACCAGAAATGAACAAACAGTACTCACCGCTTCCCTCTAAAGGTGATTAAGCACCAAGTTAGAGGTTAGAACTTCTGTCCTTTTGTTGTGTCCGTAAACGCACTCAGTTCTCAATCTGTTTGTTGTGTTGTACACATGGTTGTGTAAGATAACAGCTATTCGAAATACATGTGGTTAGGTCAGAAAATCACGGTTAGCTCAAATAATTGCGCTCAGCCAATTATGTAATAATTGCAGTGTCCCCAATAATGCGGTCCAAACTGAAAGTGAAAAAGAGCTGCCTGGTTTTCCTGTTGTGTAGCTCTGTTCTGTCATGATATGCCTCTTATGACCACACTCCCACTCAAGGTGTGTTTTAATGCTTATTAAACACAATTCAGATGTAGTAGTAGTGCAGTAATTAAAAAAAACATTCTTTAGTTATTATTTTTAGTGCATCACCGGTGACTGGCTGTTTTCACTTCTGCAGGCTTTTTAATGCTGTTTTATGAGCTACTGTAACAACATTTACCAGTTAGCCATACCACAGTCTAGGGTAGATTCTCCCGCTTCACAACAGCTTTCAGAAGTAGTGTTCTTGTGAGAATCGGCAAGCACGCCTTTGGGGATTGAAGGCGCACGGTAGACTGCACAATACCCCAGTTTCTACTTTACTGAGTTTGAAGCAGATGGACTTTTGGGCTAAGCATGTTAGTATATTTAAACCTGATAGCTGTGAATCCTAATTAAAATAATTAGTCACTGTAATTTGCACTAAAGCGGGAAAACATTTTAAGGATTTTGGTTTTTGATTATGGATGTGCAATGATATTGGAATCGTATCAGTGATGGCAGATATTTGCTTTAAAGATATCAGCTTTGGACTTAGAGTTTAGATTTGAAGGATGAATAAAGCTGATGTTTGATGATGCTATTATTGTATTTGGAAAGCCAGAATGTTTAGGTGTTGCTGAACTACTCTACTAAAAGAATTGCAATTAATTTGATGTACTGCATTTCTAACATTACAAATAAACAACTCTTTAATGATAATCAGAACAAAGTCCCAGGTTTTACGTTTAGTGCTAATATTTCAGCATTAGCAATGGTGTCAGCAAATATCTACATGATGCGTCATATCTGAACTGAAATTGCATAGACTAGTTGTGCAGTAGGCTGAAATCACAGCTTTTATCTCGCTCTGTGTGGCAGATCTGCCACATAATTTGATATAAAGCTGAAGGTGGTGGTTGACCATGTGTTGGCACTTTCAGATTCCATGAGAGAGGCCTAAACCTGCTCTTGGTCGCTAATCGGATTTCAGATGTCCTGGAGTGTGATTATGAACAAATGGAAAAGCTGGTTTTTAACAGATTTTGTCAATGCTGGAAATTCCACAACAGTCTCTGGGTCTATGTTGTGAGAACTGCTTCTTGTAAGTGAGAAATTGTGGAAGTGAATGCTGTGCGGTACATTATATTATTGCGTACATGAGTGTAGGACAGTGTGAAAACGTGCAGTGTTTTTTCTCGATCACAGCACTTCCTGTTCTCGTTTCACTTTTCGGATTTACATCCTGTGTATCAGAGAGGAGACTTCACACTGAGTTTATGGGTTTAGTCAGAAAGGAAGCACATTATGTGAAATGTGAAGACTGTGATGTCGATACTGAAGTAAAAGTAAGTTGTGAATGATCAGGGTCTGTTATTGGCTCTTGCATTTTTAATGAATGTAGTTCTATTAAAGGTTTATTGCTTGATGCTGCACACACAATGCTTGTGGCCCGATTTCAGAGGCTGTGTTCCTGCGTAGAGTTTACTGTAAACCACAATATTCCCAGACCTGATGGCCCAGCTGGCATAATCTTGACTGTAGCCTTGGCCCTTGAGCTGTCTGGATCTTCTCAGCACTGCTGCACTTTCATTGATTTCAGCAGCTGCTGGAATACTAAGATTTATGATGTTTTTGTCCATGGTAACAGTCTGTGAAACTGCTAAGAGCATAATACGTGAAAGTCCAGCCTCTTTTTTTTTTCCCCAGTCAAGCAAGGATGAAGACGGCAAGGTGGCACATAAAAATGGATCTAGTGTTTCTTTGTTATGGCTGCAGAGAGGCTCTCAGTTAAAAACTCAGCCTCTCTTTTCTCCTCAGTGGCAGCAGCTTGACTCTTACTTTTCTGTTTATTTTTTCCTGTGTGTTTATTTGGTCAACAAATTAGCCAAATACCAAGCACTTCTTTTTAGTGATGTCATGGTGCACCTCTATAGTTGAGGGACTGAATGACCCAGCTATTCTTTTATAGAAACCAACCGCAGGATGAATGAAATTAGATATGATAACATTTTTTTTCTAAATTGGTACTCAAATCTAAACAAATTAGGAATAATCATGTTGAGACTTTGGTATAATTTTTTTTGTTATCTCTTTCACTGAAGCACATATTCAGACAACTCTCAGTTAGCTTTGATCTACTCATCTGAGGCTTTAGCAAAAACTTGGGGAGGCCTTGTGGACTAGAGTGTATGCTGTCAAAAGAGAGACCAATATACTAAAAAAGGTAGAAATTTACCTATTTCAGAAGTTCTACTTTTTGCCCCAGTTGTTTCGATAGTGATGTTTTATCAAATCAGGAATTAATGTCAAATGGAAGCATTTTGTAGCAAGTCCTTCATAAGTCCTTCATACAAAAAACGTTCTACCCCACTTAAGAACTTTTCCAGAACTGTCTGTCCAAGGTAGGAACCACTCAGGAACCTTTATTTTTCAGAGCAAGTATCTTAAAGCTAGTGAGAGTCAAGACTAATGAAGCTCAACTGAAGATGTGAGCCCACTGATCTCACTAGATTTCTTAATGTTTTCTGGAGGAGCACAGAGGTGACATTCAACTAGAGCCCGATATTGTGGCAGGCTTAACAGTGATGTCTCAGAGTGGACTTGCTGATCAGTGAAGACCCTCTGTCTTCTCCTCGACTCCGAGACACGGCCCTTTTGTATCCCGCCGCTTTTGAGATTCGGAGTTCACAGCACAGAAGTGTCCATTCAGACTAGTGGCGGGCTGTAGGAAGAATTGTACGCCTCAGACTCCTACACGCTTTTACGACCAGTGGAGACCCCCCTTTGAATACCAACCCCCTGTTCAGTTAACGCACCAGAGCTGTTCTGTTGATCTCCACCTCCCTTCGCCCCACGCCTTAAAGTCCCTTATTAAAAAACAACACTGGTGAAAAACAGTACTGGGGTAATTAAGATGAAGGGACGCTTGTGTGTTCTAATGATTGGTCGGAGCTGAGAAAGGCTGAGAAGTCTGCCAGCAGATCACTTACTAACTTTCGTGCTATCCAGCTGCTCACAGATGTGTAAATAAGCACTGTGTAAATGAGGCCTGTTGTTCAGGACGTGTGGGCCTGCCCCGTCTTAGCGTTGCATTGAGGAGCATGATATGGCAGAAGAAGCAAGGCTGCCATTGTGGTGTTGGTCTTGTTGCCCCTTGCCCGCCCCCCACCTCCAGTGCCCATATAAGGGCAAAATTGAGCCAGCCTCTCTGAAGCCCAGCTCAGCCCTCTGTCACATTTGCTGGAGCCTGAGGGAGACACAGTTCTCTTAACCCAATTTTAGTTTTGTTTTTCTCCTCAGTCAAAACAGAGAGGTCTTTAAAAATGGATATCTGAAACCATGGGGTTTTGCCCTGCGGAGCTGCCGTTGTGTAGGGTGGAGCTTGTATCCTGGTTGGATTTTCTAATCTTTACACATCTCTTGAGAACAAACCCTTGTTATTCCTTTCAGTTTACAGCACACAGGGAAAATGCTGCATGCTGTATTCCATCCGTGGTGCTTGTTTAGCCTGCTGTTATGTGAGATCGGTAGCTTTTACAAAGCAAACAGAAACTCTGGCCCTTTTGTCCTTCCAGCTCATGAGTGGCACTTATTGTCTCATCTTCCTTAACAAGCAGCTTTGGTATGGCTCATGTGGCTGGCCGAGTCTATATAATCGAGTTATAACATGCAATCATATATCTTTTTTAACCATCGTCTTCTGTTATTCACAATTTAAATATAAATTCATTTTGGTATACACAGCTACATTTGTGAAAGTTATTTAAATGCTCAGCTTGAAACATGGCTGAAAGGGAAAGAGGAGCCCAAGTCAGGAGAATTTATTTGCCAGTAAGCAAGACTCAATATCTGGAAAAGCACCAAGGTGCATAAGTCATACGGCTATGCCCAACATTCTTCCCTCTGTCCTATTTTATTTAGCCCAACTCTTTGGCACTGGTCATAGAGGTGTCTCTTTCTGGCTGCGAGTGTGCACGCACATGTGTGGAGATGTTTTGAATTCTTCAGTGCTTGAGGACATTCCCAGAAGTGCTCTTCTTAGGTCTACTTCCGCAAGCAGTCACTAAGAACGACTGCCTTTTGTTTAAGGTGCTGAAAGCTTTTCTGTAGTAAAAGTTTTTCTTTTGGCATCCTAAGACTTATGCTTATTTAGATTGATGCTTATTTTTGGCTGGGTGTAGTAACCATGTTTGAGTGACTGTATTGACTAGGGGTACATGAAATGAATAATATCATGTAATGACGATATGAGACCTTAGATTTGGGCATTATCACAATATTCACGATGAATTGTCACACTAGGCTTTTATGAGCTTATTGTGGACGCTATAAGTACTTTAGTGAGTAGTTTTCTTTAAATACTTTAAGTCTGCCTGCGTAATTGAATGTAGTGCAGCACGGTTTGGATAATACCAAATAGAAGATAATAATAATTATTGTTATTGTTATTGTTATTATAGCAATGTGGTATTAGATTAGTTCTATTTTGTCAGTTCTTACTCTTGATCTAAAAATTGTAATGTGTATTGTTTATTTTGAAAATGTCATGATATAATATTTTTGTAATATTTCATATTACCCACCTGAGATGTAATCTCAAAGCTATGATGGAATGGAAAACATAAAATAAATAGTTTGTTTATGTTTTTTCTAAGATTAAAAATGCAACTGAATGAAATCTGTGTTACAAAGATTTTTGTTCCATGTAGCATTTTGTTTCCAAACTACCAAATGTTCTTGAATCAACATCATGCCTCACTTGATTTTCTTTAAGGTGTCTTTTTAGCAGATTTTATGGCATTTAAACAGGCTGTACATTCATTCTATAATCATGACCTTTAAGAACTTGAAATGTCCTCTATGCTTTTCTGCACACGCTCACTACTT
Source organism: Megaleporinus macrocephalus (assembly GCA_021613375.1). Taxonomy (NCBI): domain Eukaryota; kingdom Metazoa; phylum Chordata; class Actinopteri; order Characiformes; family Anostomidae; genus Megaleporinus; species Megaleporinus macrocephalus. The sequence continues at coordinate 22,977,221 of CM038707.1, read as the reverse complement.
TGTTGTATCAAGACACTAGAAACCATTCAGCCAGCTAGCATGTGTGAAAGTGCATATCATTTGCATTTAGATTACAACAACCTCCAGTAAATTATGACCTATTTCATAGCTGTGTACCGGAGCAGTTTACAGTAAGATTCCGTATATTAGCGTGAGCATGTCATCAGTACTGACGACACTGCTGAGTTTTCATCGCTTTCCAAATGGAGTGTTTGATTAGATTAAGCCTACATACAACTGTTTTTTTTATTTTTTTATTTTGTTCTAACTTGGGATGCATAGAGCTGACCTCTTCTCCAAATATCAATATCCAAACATTGATTAGGATATCCTGAACTCTGGATATTTGCTGAGTACTGTTATCACAACTGTTGTGGTAATATTTTATATTCAATCATTTCCTCCTGATTTATGTTAGGCCTACAGCGTCTAGCTGTGGACATCTTGGCCATTACCTTATCGCAAGATGTCCTAGAGGTCTGACATTATAGTCTACATAAATTAATCAATCAAAGCTGCTGTGAAGAATAATACAATTAGAAAAGCAGTGATGTGGCACATATGTATAACAGACCATTCAGGGATGCACCGGTTATTAGAATTGTGGGTTGATGCTGATGTAGAAATTTGGACTAGATTCATTTGGATTTGCTCATATAGGGAAAGACTAGTTTTTAAGAACTTGTAGTTTTTGTTTGTTTTTGTTTTTTACAACACCAAAGCAAAACACAGACATTTTTGTTATGAAGCTTTGAATATCAGGGCAGCTGAACTGCGCATTAATCAAATGAACAAATTCCTTAGTTCTTAATACTATTAGCTGTGCTGAGTCATGCAGTATTATTGTTACGTTATCTGATACTTTGCTGAGGCTGTATTTGAGTGCTGGCTTATAAAATCGATAAAGACTTATCTCTTCTACATTAAGACTCTGCTTAATTTCTCAGTGCTCATTAGCCTGCTTTAAGATTCTTTAGAAGCACAGTTTTTGAAAAAAAAAACCAAACTACTGTGCAGCATTTGAAAAACCTAAGCAACCAATAGGTCGTTGTCAAGTTGAATATATTAAGTAAGCACCTGCCTGTTAGCTAGTGGTTTTAGGGAAAGCTTAGTGAGATTGAGTTTCTGACAGTGCATGACTGGCTACCAAGTATGCATGGTCCAGGAACCTAATGCCCGGGTGGGTTTGCTCTCAGCTTGCATGCTGCCAGCTTGAGTCTGCTTTTTTTCTATCAGTATCTTTAGATGTGTGACCTTTAGCTCTTGCTGACAGAAAAAAAAGCTAAAAGTCTCATATAACTTACTTTATCACATTTCCATTTTATTACTTATCAATTCCTAGGTTTCCTTTTTCTAGTCACCCAGGTTTTAAAACACTTACGTGCGCGCACACACACACACACACACACACACACACACACACACACACACACACACACACACACACACACACACACAGTAATTTCAGTAATTAATGTTATATTTGGCTTACTACCAAACCAAGTCTATATTTGCTCTTGTACGAATGTACACATTAGCACTTTATTAATATATTACAACGTATGGAGTGGTTCCTAAAACCTGAGTGATGTTGCTGTCCTACATCCGCCATTTTATTTGCTTGCATCAGGCTTCATGTTGTGATTTCCACCCAGAGTTGTTTCCTCATGGGATTTCTGAATTTTACAGTTCATTGAATCTCTATGCTGCCTAACCTTTGGTTGAACTCTGAAGAGTGGTTCTGTTAAGAGCTCCTTGAATAGCTGATGTGTTGTATTTACATTGGAGTAAAAAAGATGTCCATAGCCAGACTTTGCAGATAACAAATGTATTTTTATAGATCTTCATGGGTCACATAATTAAATTCCATGCCTTATTTTGTGTGTCAGGTCTAAAATCACACTGGAAATTGTCTGTGAGTTCTACGGTAACACACAAATGAATATCATTGAACAGGCATGCCAAAGCCCAGAGGAGCTGTGAATTTTTTTTAAAATGATGTGGTCAGTGTCTCTTTGGGAACAGATCACCATCTGCTGCTTCACAATGGGCTCTCTCACAGAGTCTGACAATCCATGTGCAGCACAGAGAATGATTAAGTCGACTTTCTCCATCTACTGGTCAGTCACAGTAGTTTGTCAGCAGATGGTCTCCAACCCCGTTCTAGAATTGAGATGCTCTTGTTCTGTTCTCTAGCTTGTCTAACAGTAGTGTATATTAATGTGTGAACCATTACTGTTGGTACTTAGGCAGTGTCCAGATTTGCAAGGACCTACCCTTTTAAAAACTGGCCCGTGAAGTTGTTTGTTATGAATATTGCATGACTGTACTCGTTTGAAGTCGTTCGACCATCAGCCTCTTGCACTCATCCAACCCTGTTTTAGAGGTAGCAGCTGTCTTTTTCCAGCTGCAGAATGGCTGGAAGTGGTCATTTTCTTGACCCCAGGCAAAGGAGAAGTGAGCACACTGAAGTGGCTGACTTTATTAAAAGTGCAGCGTTGGGTCTGACCACGGAAGTTCCTGTTTGAAGAACTGGGAAATTTGGTTGAGGATAGTATTTTCTCTTTTGGTTTTAGTTGGGCACTTGGGGAAACCCCTTGGCAATAAAGGTGTTAAACCATTATTTAATATAACAAACATGTGCTAACCCTTTAATTAATTATGTCATACTTAAGTAATTACATCAGTTTCAAAATATTATCTGCTCAAATGCGGCCTGTAGATGTGAAGAACAGAAAAAATGTTTATGAATGTTCTAGCAAACTGAAAAACTGTCTTCCAATACATTAATTAACATAAGAGGGCAGGGGTTAGCTGCCATTTTCAGCTACAGTAATTAAGCATTAGCTGTAATATGTATAATTATTTACGAAAAGATCAGAATAAAAAACAGCATGTTTTCGTTTCCAGTGATTGAAGGTAACTTGTGCTTCTGTGAAAAGCCATGTTAGACTTGCGTATGTTGTATTAAGTTTTAACAATATGTTGTGTATTCATGATATTGCAATGCAAAAGTGTGACAATGTGCACTGTGGAGGTGTTACAATGCTTTGTCTAATGCAATTTAATGCAACTGCACTGTTTAAAGACCACCGTTTGCAAATTATCAGTCAGAGTCAGCACCAGCTTCAGCATTCCTCCAACATTCCTCCTGCCTCCCAGCTCTAGTGTCATTAGTAAGCTATGTAACAACATATTTTTTTTTCTTTCCTCAAATCATTGTAACAACATAGTTATGTATCAAGAATTAAATCATAGCCGTGTGTTATTTTAAAACTTGAACCTGAATGATTTTTCTTTTGCTATCTGCTTGCAAAGATGTATTGCTGTAGATGTATTGCTGCCCCCTTCAGGTTAAGACGTTAACTCACGCAAGATGGATGTCACTTTGAAAAATCTTAATATTTGTACTTTTAAAAAAAAATGTATTATTGCCACATGTCAATCCTAAATAACTATTTTAGGCCTAGTTGTTTTTGTTCTTCCACAACAAAAAGTAGTTTGTAGAACTAGATCAGAAACTATTGTAATGGCAAAAGAGATGAATGGCAATAACACACAAACAAAACAAAATCATCCAAGATCCAACACGTTCTCTGTTCCTTTTGATGCTTATAAATAACGAGGCTATATATCACGTTTTAATGCCAGCCCAGTGAAAATAACACAATTTGCGGGTTAGAGAACACAATGCCTCTTGAAAAAGACATCTCGGTCCAGTACAGTGTAGAAAAAAACTCATGCCGTAATGAGGTAGCAGTTAATAATGAAATGATAAAACTCCAGACTAATGGCGCCAAGTCATCCCAGGGAGGACAAAAATATTGCAAGGGGTGATGTTAAATCTGTTTTACAGTGCTTTTGGGATGATGTCATGTGCTTAACAGTTAAAAGTCAAATAGAATCACAAACAGGCAACCAATCGTTCACGCCAGCCATAAACGCAGTGCATTAAAAACCTGTAGCCAGAAATGTATCGGCTGTGTCTTTAAGACACGCCTCCCTTCAAAATAGACGAATTAATCTGGAAGTAAGAACATATATATATTTGTTTGGAGATATTTCTCTTTTAATATTGTTGGTTGTCACAGAAATATTATCATTAGATAGTTGATCCTACAAAAAATAGGTAAGATTAACAGATTATAGAAGTAATTTTTAGTTGCTGCCCCAGTAGTTTTCTTCTTCTTTTTTTTTTTGGTCAGAAATTATATAACCACTCCAGGACAAGCTCCGTGCTTACGTATGAAGACTTGCACATTTTTATTTTTCCGTGCATTCTTGTGGCATTGGCACTGAAAGAAGGCTTTTAAACGGCAGATGCAGTCTTCCAGTTGCAGTGGTCCTTAACTGAGAACTATAATGCCAAAGAATTTCTCAGGCTCTGGTTATGAGGATTTCAAACCACACTTCTCCATCTGTCCCAGCCCTTGATTCTGTCAGGGAAGGACGTGGTACTCCTTTACTCAGACTCCTCTGGCTCCCTTGGAGGAAAGCTGTCACTCAAATGTGCTTTCCTCTGTAATGACCCTGTTGCTATGGAGACTGTTGTCGCTAACAGGAGGCGGGAGGCTGCAGGAAAACCGTGCTGTTAATATGTATGTCAAGCGGAGTGTTGAGGAGAATAATGGCTTAGAAGAGGGAAATCATCATGGCAAGGCTCAGATTGATGTCAGGGCTGAAGAAATGCTCAGCGTCTTAGACCTGCAAGCCCAACTGTCACCCAGCTTTACAGCTCTGAGTACCTTGTTTCTCAGAGGAAGTGTATTCTGGTTTATGTGTGCCAAACTACTAAACTCTTGCACAAAAAAGCGATCCTCACGTTACAGCACATGTTGCAATGTCCTGCCTGTCAGGAGCCACTCACTTTCAGTGTGGTGAGCGTTTGGTGTGTAGGGTCTGACAGCTGTAGGGCTCTTTGCCTCATCAGTTTCAGTTTAATCTCACTAGAGCCCATGGCAGGCAGAACCTTTTTGGCCCAAAAACTGCAGTTTAAACGTAGAGCAGTTCGCCGTATTAAGGTCAATGGAAAATTCCATCACGCGTTCTGAAAAACATGTTTGTTTCCTGGGATTTTAACTCTTCCTGGTTCCAGTACCTGAACCTGGGGAGAGGAAATGGCGCAGATAAAATATTAACATTGTGCTTAGAATAGCTTTTTGTTCCTGCTCTTCTTCACTGATACGGGGGGCAAATGTCAGTCCCATGCGTTTCTAGAGTGGTAATGTAATTTATACATTGCAGTATTTTAGCAGCAGAACACAAAACGGGCTGTGCTATTGCAAACATCTCTGCTGTGACTTGGTTTCAGGCACAAGTTGAAGCGAATACCTTCAACCATCACAGCCATGATGTAAAGACTCCTTTTCACAGTTTTGAGAAATAAAACAGTAAGGCAAAGAATCTCTGAACATTGTACCTAATGTGATTTAATATGGCCAGTTCCTTCCACCATCATCAGGTTAAACCTAGCTTTTCCCATAAATACTAGATTCACCTAAATATCTTTTTAGCTGGTCTGTAAATCAAGTGTTCTCTTCATTTTTGGCTAATTCAGTGTCTCATTCTTCAGAGACTAAACAGTCAGGCTGCTTGTTTAATTTTATTTTGCATAATGTATACAGTTTCTGGCAGAAACATTTGAAAAAGTATTTTTAAATCTATTGTTTAATTTGAATGCTGTTGTAATTAATTTAATTTAGGTTGTAATTGTATTGTATTTTATTTTCTTTTATTCTTCTTTTCTTTTTTTACATTTACCTACTTATTAAAAAGCATTTGTAGCTGCTTTGTGCATAAGAATATCCTCAGTACTTAAAGAACACTGAACAACTTGATGTTTCATGTCAACGGGATGATAATTAGTCCTGTTTAAGTCGATTTCATGCAGTGCAGTACATGTAACGTTGAATTAAATCATTGTGTTCATAGTTTCTTTTGGTCTATTCTCAACTTATCAAACCTCAAACTAAATATCCTAAGTATCATTATACTGTGTTGTCCACCCATACGTCACTAGTGGCCACTAACAGGGTCAGTGATTGTGTTGCTTTCCATTCGCAATTCATCTGTAGCTGTAGCTCTCCTGCAGTTATTCAGAGTGTAGTTGGAGTGGGTTGTGAGCCACTGCAACGAAGTGTGGAGATGTAGTGGAGTAGGGCCACTCTTCCAGCATGAGCATTTGGGTGCCATATGACCATATAAGGACGACTGGCTTTATGGCCATGTCCCTGTGGGGTCTGTCTGTGCTTCTCCATCGCAGGCTCTCCCCATGCAGATGAGCTGTGGTGGGCACTCCAGGACTAGCTGCGAGCTTCCCCGGAGTGTGGGGGAGGGGAAGGAGGGTGAGGACTATGAGCACTGACAGATGGAAGGCGAAGTGGAGTGAAAGAGCTGTGTTTTATCTCTCTCGCTCATCTTTCATGTCCACGTTTGTTAATGCAGTCTGTCTGCAGTCGCCTGTCAAGGTGAAAGAGTCAGATAGATTAATTGAGGTAGTTACCGATAGTCTGCAGAGGGAGATCACAGCTGGATGCTCTGGAGCCTGAGCACTGTCTGGAGGGACCGTGTGAGTACCAATGCATGCTGTTGACAAAAGAAGTGGGTTTGTTGGGAGACGCACAAGATAATAAGGCCAGCATATGCTAGCTTTATGTGGACTAAATCTCTCCTAATGGGGCTATTTCAGCACAGATCTGAGTCTCTACTGATCAGCTAGGAAATTTCTCTAGCTACTGGACAACTGAGCATGTGGATCTTTTTGTTTCCTTAGGTTTATTGTTTGTGGACTATACAATAAACAATAGCTTCTCTACAGAGCTTAGTCTCATTTATTTTGTGTACTTGTTGGTATATAGAGTGGACCTACATCTCAGACAAAAATGGATGAACTTATGGTTTGTTTGTTTTGTTTTTTTTGTAAACAGAATGCCATGTGAGCTGTTTAGCTAGCATTTAGTGGCCCCAGGCCTGTACAGCATACAGTAGATACACATGTATTGTTTCATTTTACTGAGTATGCTCATTTAAGGTACTGTGACAACATGAGTCCTGACAGTGTCCTCAGGGAAACTGTGACCATGTCTGACCATTCGTGCCCCGCAGAACGGGTTTGAGTTGCTATTAGCGCCATTCAGTGGAGCCTGGCGTCACTGGATTTTTAATAACCCAGTTAACATGGAGCAGCTGAGAAATGTGATCACGGTTCATCAGATTATGACTGAGTGATTATGCTTAGGGACTGTAAAATTGGGACATTTGTGTTGCACTGTGAAAAGACATTTGAAACCCATTGTACACAATAGATTACATATGCAAGCTTTAACTCTTTGTAGTTTCTTTCTGAAACATTTGACTTTCTGCAGTGTTGAGGCTAATTAACTCTTTACCTTTCCTTGTAGAAATCAAGAATAAGCGGATGATCTAGAAGGACACCCAAGTTTTCCTCCAGATAAGGTACAGTTGATATTTCATGTAGCGCCAATACAGTACTTGCGATCCAGCCAATTAGCAGACACTTTGCTGTTGTCCACAAAAGAAACATGTATCCATATTTTTCTTCTTCTAATTTTGTCCTTTGCACGGTGTGATGAATGTACTAAAAGAAAAGCTCCACAATTACTTGGAAGGAGCTTTACAGCCTTACATTAGAAAAGTTAAGAATGTACACACAGTTTTATATTATGCTCGTTTATTAGAATGAAGTTGCTGTGTTTAATATTGAATTTAATTGTTAAAGTAGTGAAACTTAATTAATAATTAAGTTGCCTAATAATTAGTTACCTATATGTTAAAAAAAGACTTTTCAGTAGTGAGATTTGCTCACTATAAAGATCTGTCAGATGCGAACATATCCATTGATGATATGCATTAGACGAATGAGAATTAGGTCAAAATCTGATCTGTTTGCTTGTTTTAGCTCGGATGTTTGTAGCTTGTATAGTATCATAAACATGTGAGTAAAAAAAGAACATTTCTGTTTATATTTAACCTTATTGATAAATATGTCTGTATACATTAATTATGATTCTTTTTTTATTTTATAATTTTTTTTACTTTGATATTTTACTATATTTACATACTACATGTAGTACATAAAGTCATTGGTGTGCTTTGCTGCACAGGGAATTAAACTCTTCATTGTATAGGGCTGCAGTGTTATGCTGTACAGTGCTGCAGGTTTAATAGGGACTTTCTCAGCACTGTTTTTTAACGTGTGGTGTACTTTAATGTGTATATAAGCTAAAAAGAAAAACACTTAATTAATGGTTGTAACTATTGACTGTAATTCCAATATTAGACCCGATAAAAAGAATAATCAATTTATCTGTGAATAACGTAGCAGCTGCTGTTATATTGCCCTCTCCTAATGCTTGTGGCAACATAAGCAACCTAGAATAAATATTAAACCTGTGTGTGAAATGAGAGTTGATCAAGGTTTAAGCATATTAATATAATATATATATAATCTCATCTCTTTAGTTATTGTTACATGTGGTTTGATTTTAATTGACAGAAATGCTGCCAAATTTAGTCATTTTCACCTGCTCTGTGCTGGCCAGGTTCCTTCTTTAGGAGTTTGTAGATCCATTTGTTGAGGTTGTGCCCCACTGACTATGCTGGCCTACTGGAAGAGATCGATAAACTCTTACAATAACAACAGTAGTTTGATATTGCTGTGTCTCTCTGTAAAGCACTTGTTTGGAAGGCCTAGAAATGGAGTTAAAATGTGCTTCTACAACAAGCATATAAAACAGCCAGCCACTATAACAACCTCTACTAATTGATGTAGTAATATTAAAGGAGTTTGGGTAGATTTTACATTATGTTAATGTCTTTGGTCATAAGTTTATCTGTTTTGTTCAAAGAAATACATGTCCATCATTTTCATTTTTGTATAGGAGTGGAACACGGCAGCTGCCCTTTATATCCTGTAAATGTTTTTGGTTTACAGGAGATGCTTATTTTCTTTAGACAGCAAATATATTCTAATCTATTTTGTATTTAATTTATTTAATCTTGTTTATATACCTTTTTATTTCTATGCACTAAAGGACATACATGTTTGCTTATGGTGCTGCATGTCAGCTTTAGAGAATCGCTGGATAAGTAATTAAATTCACGATAGGTTACAGCGGTCTCTGTTATACACTCCTGTGTCTATACTGCTGGAGTAAAAGTGATAACAAAGAAATGACCTGCTATGTTCAAGAAAGATTGCTATCTTGCATTTGTATTTGTTCTAACTGATGTGGTTTTACTAGAAAGTGTGAGAAAAGGGCATTCATTGTCCACAGCAGACAACAGGGGTCTTAAAAATACATTTGTATACTCCTCACTGAGGAAATGGTATGAATCCACTCAGTGAGTAAGTTTTGTGCATCAAGGACACTTCTTACAGAACCAGAGTATGTAATTTTGAAGAATGGATGTGAGGTAATGATAGCTTTCTGCCAGCTAGCTTTAGTTACACACTCTTTTAGTGTTCAGAGTAGAATCAGTGAGTGTGCACCAGAGGCATTTGGAGGAGGGCTTTAGAGGTGACGTAGCCGTTGTCAACCTTGACTCGACAACCCAGCACCAAAAGTTTGACAGGTTGTCCTCAGGCGTGTATTATTAGTACAGGATCGCACTAGGCGCTGCCTTGCTGTGTCGAGCTGGCAGCTCTGTGGCTGAACGTAAATAAAGAGTTTGTTTCATTTTAGAATTTTAGGAATATATCTAGACATGGTCCTATGTCTTTGGTGCAGCAACTAAACGGTTTGTCTTTGTGCATCTTTACTGTGTCATCTCAAAGGAAAAGAGAAGTTAAACACATGCCATTGATGTGATTATATAGTAAAATCTTCCAGTAGGTTTTACAAAGCATCAGAGAGCATTAGTGCTTTTGTACATCTTTGTTTTAAAAGATAAATGCTGCATGTCAAGATGAGCCAGTGAAAGGCAGAGCTTTCATTCTGGGGCAGCTGTTCTTGTACTGTGAGCCGGGCGTTTCTGTTGTGGGCATTCTTGTTTCAGGAACTCCCTTCACTGCAATTTGACTCTATTGTTTAAATTTGCATTAAGTGTAAGCTTAGATGACTATTGGAATGATTTTCAACTCATAGCATGTAACATGCGTGATGTCAAGTGTATGTAGCTACAAGCCTTAAATAGGATTTCCTGTTCAATAAAAAGTGAGATTTTTTTATGTGCGACTTGCTGCGCTGAAAGAAAACTATGTGGAGGCATCTCTTGCTTTCCAACTCAAAAATCATGCTTCCTGGTTTGAATTCGCCAGGCTCGTCAGAACCTCTGGTATGTCTTGAAGCTGATACAGTGTGTTGTTCCGCTTCAGAACTAGGAAGAAAGTTTTGTCGTCTTTGGCAGGTTTAAAACGTTCTCCTAGTGTTCGAGCAGCAGATAATTAGACATGAAATGAAACCTTAATGAAATTGTTACTGCACAAAGTTCTTCTCAAATCAGCCAATCGGAAATCTGCCGGCGTTGTCATGCCAACACAACACAACACACATGTACTCCTTTTTGTAATCCAAGTCTTTATTGATCTTTTTTCCATAGCAAATTAACTAATGTAAGATTCTAAACAGAGTACAATATATACATCATTACATTACAAAGTTACATAAACAAAGATTTGTCTGCATTTAGTGACACGTAAAGTATTGAGCTTCTGATTCATGACAAGCCGAGATTATAAGTGTATCAGCTTCAGTGTGGGGCGAAAAAAAACTAAGCCCCCCATTTAACAGTACCTAATTTGCATTCATTTGCATGAAGCATGTCTTAATTCACACAGATGTTTTGGTAGGCAGCCAAAAATGTAACAGCATTCAGTGACTTTTTGTTTTGTGTGGATTTTTTCTTTAGGTTTTTTTTAGTATGATGTGATTATTGTTCTACAATAGCATATTTAAATGCTGGACTATTGCAGTGTATGAGATGCTTCCACACTAGCTGTGTTTTATATTGTTTATTTATTTTGGACAGTAAAAATATATCTTTAAATGGAACATGAATGTTAGTATCGTTATTTTCTATGTTTATATTTACTAGGGGTAGTATAGATAATATTGGTGTTTTTTGGTGGTTTTATATAAATATTTGTGTATCAGACAAATGTGTGTGTGTGTGTGTGTGTGTGTGTGTATATATATATATACACACTCCCACCAGTTTGATCATACAAATGAATGAATAAATGAAAGAGTTCATTAATGAATTACAAAACTGTTCCGGAATACTTTTTAGAGTATGTGGTGGAGGGTTGTGTAAGTGCATGACCTGCCAGACACTGCAAAACCAGCCCATGTTTCAGACGAAATAGCCCCCTTTTTCATTTCACAGCAGACCAATTTCAATGTGCTTCTTTACAACTTAACAATTTCATTAAAAACAAACATCCTCAGTGATATGATGCGCTCATAACTCATAGCCAAGTTGCACAGCAACACTTTCGGGCAGTCCTGGCCAGGATGCACTAAACAAGAAGCTGTCATGAATGGCGACCCATCACCAACTTTGCTTGTTTTTAAATTTACCACACAATTAAAACCCAAAGTGAAGCGAAACACTCACTAATTCTGTTCTCATTTGTGGCTCTAGTGAGCGTGTGAAGGGCATTCTGTGAGTGCTGTCAGATTCAAACAGCCTGCCAAGGTCCTTCTCTCCACAGGGTCACCTCATTAATGATGGGTAAAGTGCTTAAAGCGCGCATGTGTGTGTGTGTGTGTGTGTGTGTGTGTGTGTTCGTTCACTTGCAGGCGTGCTTGATTATGAACATGTCTTTCAACGTGTGTGTGTGTCTGGTTTTGTGTGAATGCATGCATGTGTCTCAGAACACAGCCGCCCCTCTCAACCTGCCACCTTTACGGTTCCTTATACACTAATAAGCTGTACACATGGGGGTGTGCATGCAGTGCTTTCAAAATAGCAGACACATTTAGCTTGCTGGTTCTGTAGCACTTTCATAACACTTTTGTTTGAGAGTTGTTCTGGTAGCTGGAGTAGCAAAGGTGTGACAGGAAACATTTTTGAATCTGCAGCAGCCTTTGTAACATGGTTAACCACAGACAAAACAAACGCTGTCATCTTCACGTCCTCTTCTGCAAACATGCACCTTCACAACGTCAGAAACATCTGAAACATCTCTCGGCCAGTGGGCTGGTTTTGCAGTGTCTGGCAGGTCATGCACTTACACAAACCTTCACTCTCATTAGTAATTATTAGTCATTTGTGATGTCAGTAGGAATTCCACATAGCCTCTACGCATAAGTGTAATGTAGAACTGTGAGGCCTAAGCAAACTGTTAGGCCTTTGTTTGTTTGTTTTATTGGAAACAACATTTAAATAGCTATGACACAAACAACAACAGTGACGATGATAATGACAAATATTTGTCAATTCCTGGGATGGCAACATTCCATTCAGCATATTTTACATCTTCGAGTTCTTGATTAATGATTTGCATGCCAATCTGAAACCTTTTTAAACGCCCTTCCTTCAACAAACAATAACAAAGCTTCAGTGAAACTCTTCAGAATTATTATTCTAATTATTAGATTTTTTATCAATTTTTCTAATCAGTAATAGTAATCAGTAATCAGTAATGATCACTAATCAGTATTTTTTATTATTATTGTTATTATTGTTATTATTATAGTTAATGTACAAGTAATAAATAAATAAATAAAAATATATATATATATATATATATATATATATATATTATATATATATATATATATATATATATATATATATATATATATATATTTATATATATATATATATATATATATATATATATATATATAATTAGTATTGCATTGCTGATTAACATTTTAACTAAAAAATATTTTACCTAAGCTCACATTCAGTTTGATAAAAAAACAATTAACAGCCTCTCAGTGAAACTGTCTAGGTTACTGCACTTGCTCACACATGATTTAATTTGATTCACAACAAGTAATGTTCTAGAGCTATATAACTATCTCGATTACTTAGAAAAAATAAAGTGCCAAGCTTTTACATTAAATGTAACTAATAATATGCACATGCCTTAATTTTCATTGTGTAAAGGTTGTCTTTTTTTGTAGGTTGACTTTTTTTATCCACCAAAATCAACTTGTGTAAGATGCTACACTGATTACACTACATACGTCAGTAGATTACATACATTAACAGAGCAGGTCAGGCACCATAAAATAAATAAAAATCAACATTTTGCAAAGGCTTGATTAGATTAACAATGGAACACAGTACAAACTGCCACTGCCTCTAATTTTTATCTGAACATCTGAAGCATCAGTGCTAGTGCATATTACCTTTCAGTTGTGCCCTCTACTGGACTTTAAAAGCTTTACACCCACTATCAACACTACTTCAGACCTGTCAGGGTTTTTCTTTTTTGCATAGGCAGTGAAGTGATAACTTACACTGGAGCTGTTAGCGCCATTTATCTAACGTTCAGTACTCTTGTGTACTTGGGGTTAAACCGTCAGTTATTTCCTGTAGTTAAAACCAGTCCGACTGCCTAATGACTACAGTTACTACAGTTACACGGTTTAAATAATTTTCCTTTTAAAACTAGCAGCTTTAGTTTATCTTGAAAATGTGGATCCACCAACACAGGGAGAATTTCAGCAATGTATGACCAACATGTGCTTCAACCTTTATGCTGTCTTTAAACATATTGAGATTCACTAGCGCTTCACTAGTGTTTTTCCTGACACACTCACAAGGTGGCATCTGTACCTTATTTTATTAAACGTATTAGGATAATGTAGTACGAGCATTTCTTTCAGCCCCTCGCTTCTGACAATGCACATGTTGTTAATTAGATATCATGCAGATAATTGATAAAATCGTTGTATTCTTAGTTCTTGATAATTTTAATGTTTAAATGTGGTACTGCTGGGGCTTTTCTCTGTTCCTCATCAAACGTCAGCAAGACAAAATGCTGTGATCCATATTGTGTTTCTTGAAGTTTCCTAACCTATCAGGGTGATATATTTTTACTACGTTGGTCGCTCCTTTTGTTTGACTATTGTAACACTGCTGTAATGTTTAAGAATAGACTTCAAGTATATCTTTTTTAACAATGTTACTACTAATTAAGTGAGCGCAGTGTTCTGTGGTGGCTTTGGTTCACATACTGTTTGATGGAATTGTTTTATTTATTTATTTATTTTTTGTATCAATCATTTTTTTATCATTTTATATCTTGATCAGGTTTGCTGGAATGGGTAATCTTCTAAAAGTCCTTACAAGAGAAATTGAGAACTATCCACATTTTTTCCTGGACTTTGAAAGTAAGTTTGAGTGAAGATGAAGTCAGAGGGGGAAGCATTTTAACCACTGATGTATTTCCTTCGCAGGCGGAGAAACTGGCCCGCCCTGTCTGAACGCTCTCGTGGCCCACGTTACCGCTCTGTTTTTCTTGGTTAACACTGGTGAACATTAGTGATTTTAACACTGCAGAAGAACTCCCATCTCAATCCTTAAACACACCTGTGTTCACCAAGAAAATCAACAGCCTGCGTGAGCGTGTCAGGCTCAAAGCTCAGTGGCCTGTGATTTGTACTGTACATGACATACAACACCTCTCTCTCTCTCTCTCTCTCTCTCTCTCTCTCTCTCTCTTTGTTTTTCTCTTCTCTTGCTCTTCTCTTCCAGAAACCAAATGGGGAATCTTTTAAAAGTGCTCACTTGTACAGAACTTGATCAGGGGCCAAACTTTTTCCTTGACTTTGAAAGTGAGCAGAGCTTTTGCCTGGCCTGGTCTCTGTGTCATTCCCGCTGGCTACTAACCCTCTGCATGTCTCGTCCTTTCTGTTGTGCGTGTGTGTAAATCTGCTCATCATAGTGCAGCCGCAAAACATGCATGAACATGCGTTGCTTTAGATGATTGAGTAACTTCCACCGTAAGCACTATTCTTGGGGTTCTCAGAAGCGTTTGCATGTGCAAATACTTCTTGTGCAAATCAGAAGATTGCAAGGTGCTATGTTGTGTGGTTTTGCATGTGTTTTGCACATGCAAATTCCTATAGTTCAATCCTAAAACAAAAGCAAACGAGCACGTGCCCATTTTGCGCATCCGCTTTGTCGTCTGCAACAGCAACTGTGCATAAGCAGCTGTGTTATCTGTAACTAACCATTTATAGTTGTCATTAAACTGCTGATAGCAGCTGTAATGTTATAATGCACGGCAAAGATTGCACAGTGATGTGTCTTATTTACAGATACAACCCCTGGCAAAAATGATGAAATGGCCAGTCTCGGAAGATGTTAATTCAGTTGTTTAATTTTGTAGAAAAAAAGCAGATCACAGACACGACACAAAACCAAATTCATTTCAAATGGCAACTTTCTGGCTTTAAGAAACACTATAAGAATTGTGGCAGTCAGTAACGGTTAATTATTTAGACCAAGCAGAGGGAAAAAATTATGGAATCACTCAATTCTGAGGAAATAATTATGGAATCATCCTGTAAATTTTCATCCCCAAAACACCTGCATCAAATTAGATCTGCTCATTAGTCTGCATCTAAAAAGGAGTGATCACACCTTGGAGAGCTTTTGCACCAAGTATACTGACATGAATCATGGCTTTAACAAGAGAGATGTCAATTGAAACAAAGGAGAGGATTATCAAACTCTTAAAAGAGGGTAAATCATCACGCAATGTTGCAAAAGATGCTGGTGGTTCACAGTCAGCTGTGTCTAAAATCTGGACCAAATACAAACAATATGGGAAGGTTGTTAAAGCAAACATACTGGTAGACCAAGGAAGACATCAAAGCGTCAAAACAGAAAACTTAAAGCAATATACCTCAAAAACAAAAAATGCACAACAAAACAAATGAGAAACGAATGGGAGGAACCTGGAGTCCACGTCTGTGACCAAACTGTAAGAAACCGCCTTAAGGAAATGGGATTTATATACAGAAAAGCTAAACAAAAGCCATCATTAACACCTAAACAGAAAAAAACAAGGTTACAATGGGCTAAGAAAAAGCAATCGTGGACTGTGGATGGCTGGATGAAAGTCAAATAATTAGTTATGAATCGCGAATCTGCATTGGGCAAGGTGATGATGCTGGAACTGTTTGGATGTTTGGGGATGATGATCTTTTTTCAAGATGATAATGAATCTTGCCATAGAACTGAAAACATTCCTTGAAAAAAGACACATAAGGTCAATGTCATGGCCTGCAAATAGTCCGGATCTCAATCCAATTGAAAATCTTTGGTGGAACTTTAAGAAAATGGTCCATGACAAGGCTCCAACCTGCAAAGCTGATCTGGCAACAGCAGTCAGAGAAAGTTAGAGCCACATTTGTGAAGAGTACTGTTTGTCACTCATTAAGTCCATACCTCAGAGACTGCAAGCTGTTATAAAAGCCAGAGGTGGTGCAACAAAATATTAGTGATGTGTTGGAGTGTTCTTTTGTTGGTTTTTCATGATTCCATAATTTTTTCCTCAGAATTGAGTGATTCTATATTTTTTTCCCTCTACTTGGTCTAAATAATTAACCGTTACTGACTGCCACAATTTTTTTCCTTGATTTCTTATAATGTTTCTTAAAGCCAGAAAGTTGCCATTTGAAATGACATTAGTTTTGTGTCATGTCTGTGATCTGCTTTTTTTCTACAAAATTAAACAACTGAATTAACATCTTCCGAGGCCGGTGATTCCATAATTTTTGCCAGGGGTTGTACTTCTTCCTCTTGTCCTTGTGTTCCCTCCATTTGCATGGCATCTTTTAAAACTCTTCTATTTTTTTATTTATTAATACTAACACTAATGCAGGCACTACACGTCTGGTAGATATGCTGCTGATTTCTTTTCTGCTTTCAGTTTCTACCACTATGATCCTGTATTTGTTTGAAAAATACAGAATGCAGCTTTGGTCCTGGGGGGCTGGTGTCCATCACTGTCGGGTCGAATGCACTTAAGCAGACCTTATTGAGCACTTTTAATTGTGGAGATTAATGTGTTTAGCGCTAATAGGCAGACGATGCCTGTTGCCTTGTGATCTTTGCCACATTCCTCATTTTAGCCACTTAAAATGCAGAGCCTGTAGACAAATCAGCCACTTGCCTTGATTCTTAATTTTGGCCACATGATTAATTGACTTAATTGACTTAGTTGGTTTTTGTTGGTTGGGTGTTTTAAAAGCTATGTAGTGTAATTATTACCGTTGTTTCTTTTCAGTTGCATCCCATCGTAGTCCGTTTTTTTTTTTTTTTTTTTTTTCAGACAAAAGATTGTGTAAAGATTCCTGAGGCTTCTATACAATTAACCCAAAAAATAAATTTAAATTTTTTAGTTTTTTGCATGTTTTTCCAAGTATTTGGTGCCCCGCGAAGTACTTTCTTCATGCCAGTGTGTATTATGACACTGCTTTCAGGATAGATTGGGGAAAGAAATTGCAAATTAATTAAATGTTTGGAAATAGTTTTCTAATCATAAGCAGCTGAACACATTTCCTATTGAATTTATATTACTGTAGCAGCAACGTGTAAATGGACTAGCCACTTACAGGCATCCTGTGATAAAATGACATCACTCCAGCTCCCCATGTAAAACAAAGCCTACAACATGCAGACCTACCAAGAGTGTGGACGTTACTAAACTGTGCTGGACACCGGCCCTGCAGGACATAGCTCAGTACCCCTGTTTCAGATGCCTATAGATACTTGTGATTTTACTGCTTAATTATGTACTGGGTTAGCCAGAATGTTTATGGTTAGAGATTGTAAACCAGTATTATGGACGGTTTATGGAATTTTCTTTATATTACTTAAGTACTAACTGTTGCTATCTGTGTTTGCCAGTTGTTGTATAACAGTTTCTCTGTCTGTCTGTCTGTGTGTGTATCAGATGCACAGCCGACAGACTGTGAGCGAGAAGTGTGGAACCAAGTGAATGCTGTGCTCCAGGAGTCTGAGAGCATCCTGTCAGGCTTGCAGGCTTACAAGGGAGCAGGACAGGAGATACGAGATGTATGTCACACACAAACATTCATAGTGTATTTTTATTGTAATCAAATTTAGTTTATGCGCAGACGGGTAACATATCATTCTTGGTCTTAAATGCACAAGTAATCATATTTTAATTGTAATTGCCTCCTTACTAAACAGTTAAACTAATATCAATAGTGATGCATTAAATTAATTGACTGGTAATAGAAGATAATGGAAGAAAATAGAAGATGCCCTCAATTAATCAGACTGAAGACCAGCCTTATTTTGAGATGCATACATTTGAAAGAGTATAGGCTTAAAATGACAGAAATCCTAAATTATTATTTTAGCTGTTGCCATGCATGTTTCTACCTATACTACTGTTTTCTTAACGTTGTCTGTATGTTAAAATTGGGTATGGACTGTGTTTTTTGAATTTTCTCTCAGGCTATACAGAATCCTAATGACTTGCTGCTTCAGGAGAGGGCATGGAATTCAGTCTGTCCCCTTGTCATCAGACTTAAGAAGTTCTATGGCTTTTCATTAAAGCTGGGTATGTTTGCTGCTCCTTTGTGTCCTTTTAAATGTGAGCCATGTGGCACACATGCCTGATGGGTAATCTTTCATCACGCAGAGAAAGCTCTACAGAGCCTGTTGGAGTGTCTGACCTGTCCACCATACACTCCCACCCAGCATCTGGAGAAGGAGCAAGCCCTCGCCAAGCAGTTTGCTGAGATCCTACATTTCACCCTTCGCTTTGATGAGCTCAAGGTGCCGCTAACTCAGCCTCCTGTGCAAAAGATATTTAAAGTTTTGACACTGTTAAAGCTTGTGTAGCAAAATAAATACATGGTAAATAAATTGCAAATTAAAACCTTTGTTACTTATTCAGATGAGAATTCCTGCCATCCAGAACGACTTCAGCTACTACAGAAGAACAATAAGTCGGAACAGAATAAACAACATGAATGTAAGAAATTCAGTTTAAGAGGAGTAAAGCAGACTCATTAGACCTCACAGATTAAGCGCACTAAGCTATTTTTCTCCTTTTTCTGTAGTTGGACATTGAAAATGAAGTCAACAACGAGATGGCAAACAGAATGTCTCTCTTTTACGCTGAGGCCACTCCAATGCTGAAAACACTCAGTACAGCAACAACAAACTTTGTGACCGAGGTAATAAACATCTCTGAACCTGAAACTGGAACTGAAGTCCAACACCTCTAGTTTATCACAACGATGATGGACATGTCCTACACAAATTTTGTGATTATTTCCATGTTGTCATGTGAATTTTACATTTGTAGATTAAACTTGTGGCCAAAATTTTAAAATAAGTTTCTCTTTTCAAGTTTACAGGAACTCTTACCCAAGTCCATACTATAGATGGAGCAGAACTGTGGATGTGATACCTAGACTGTCTATAGCATTAGCCTCTATCTGTATAAATGAGATTTGCTTAGAGGTGTATGTACCCTCAGAAGTCTGCATTGGACCCCTTTATCTTTGACTTTCTTCCGAGCCTAAAAGTCCATGGCATAGGTTGTCATTTTAACATGATTGGCTATAGTAGTAACACAGTAATAACACATCAGCTGACCTCATTGGCTGGTTAAACGTGTTAGTCATGGCAACACCTAAACTAAGCCTAAGCACAAACCACATTCAGGCAACCCAAGAAACAAGGAAAAACTAACAGAGAATACACAGCTCATTTCTTTTTTTCAAACAGCTGTGAAAGATTTACTAGAAAAAGCTTATATGACCAAAAACTACCACGCCACTAACCAGATATTGGTTTCAAAGTAGTTTGTGAATGTTAGGACATGAGATTAAAAACAGAATATTAAGCGAGTGTGGGGGATTAAACCAGAATTGTCCAATCCCGTTGGCCCTGTGTGGACAATGTTAGACATCCCTGGGTTAAACACCTAAACCTGTTTTATCTGTGTGAATAGAGCCTAATGCTGTATCTCCCCATAGAATAAGACGTTGCCTCTGGAGAACACCACAGACTGCCTGAGCACCATGGCCAGCGTCTGCAAGGTCATGCTGGAGACACCGTGAGTACTCAGGCACTATTCTGAATACACCTTCATTTTTCTACAGAGGTGTTTTTTGACTGGAGGCCCTGTATCTGCTGTTCGTTAAGTTTGGTAGCAAGTTACATTCTTTGAAAGACTTTTGAGTTTTGAAGACTCATGAAGTGATTTTCTTGTAGAGAGTACACAAGCCGGTTCAACAGCGAAGACACTCTGCTCTTCTGCATGCGGGTCATGGTGGGCGTTATAATTCTCTATGACCATGTGCATCCCAACGGTGCCTTCACCAGATCATCAAAAATTGATGTAAGATTCTCCAGCTACGTTTAAGTTTAGACATTTTTTGTTTAGATATGCGTGTGCATGTGTGTATTTAGATAATAATTAAGATAATAATTTCATATATCCATTATTGTTCTTCACAGATGAAAGGTTGCATAAAGGTCCTAAAAGATCAGCCAGCTGATAATGTTGAAGGTCTCCTTAACGCTTTGAAGTAAGTTCTTGCGCATCTCTGGATTTGATTACTTTTTTAAGATGACAAAACATGGCTATGAATTCAAGCCAGTGGTTTAGCTCCGTCCATCAACATTGAAGTGAACATAACGTGGGGCCGTAATGACCGGCAAACTTAAAGTTTAAAGCCAGTTATTTATTTTCACAGTTACAATGCTCTAAATTTCTCTGGCCAGTTTCCTCTATAACATCTAAGTAAAATTGTGAGGTTAGCAATGCAATCCAGGGCTCGTAGGCAAGAGCACAACACATGACATACCATAAGTATCCAAAATCACTCTTAGAGGCAATAGTATGCTTGAAGTTCGGGGACCAGCCCTGTGACCATAAGGTTACTGTTTCGTTCCAATAACCTGACAGGACATGACTGTAGTGCCCTTAAGCAAGGCACCTAACCCACTCCTGCTCCTCAGGAGCTGTGGATATGACTGCCCACCACTCGGGGCAAGTGTGCTTGCTGCCCTGTAGTGTGTATGTTCACTAGTGGGAGCAGTTGCAGGGTGGGACTGCTCACCACTCTGGGCAAATGTATGTTCACTACTGGGTGTATATGTAGGTGATTCACTGCAGAGGTTAAATGTGGAGGTCAAATTCCACTGTGTGCAAAATTCTCTAATTCTGAATTCCACTGAAAGGAAATTATCAAATGTAAAGGTGATCATCAATATAAAAAAAGATAATTATAACACACTCATGAGATTCATGCTTTTCTTTTTTTTGTTTCAGATTCACCACAAAACATCTGAATGATGAGTCCACTCCAAAAAATATCAGAACAATGCTCCAGTAAACTTTTTTTTTTTTTTTTTTTTTTTTTTTTAAGCGAAGAGGATCAATGTACAGACCTCAAAAGATGTATATGTTTACATTTATTTAAGGACTTGATGTTAATACTTGTGTGTATTTACATAGCCATTCCCTACAAGTTACTGCAATGTAAAGAAAAAGTACTTTTATTCAGAACTGAACAAATTGCCTATACTGTCTGTCAAAGCACAAATTAATGAAACCACGCAGCCTTACAAATGCTCATGATATCGTTCTTAATGTTGCTTTCGAATCAAAAAAACGGTGATCGTTGTAACCAAAGGGGCTGATGCATTGTGGGAGAGGGCGTGTGTTCAGGTGAAGTGCTGTGTGGGGGTGCAGTCATGCAGTGAGAAGTTCAGATGAGTGTTCACTGAGTGAGTAAAAGCTGTATGTGCTTTGGTCGTTGAAATGTGAGGAGGCAGTTCAGTAAAGCCTGAGAAAGAAGTGATGTTACCAAAAGCATTTTTTTTGTTTCTGTTCTTTTTTCTTTTTCTTTTTTAAATTGTGTTTTTTGTATTCTTTTTCTATATGTGATGTGTGCTCTTCTTGTTTGTGTGCCTGTGTCTCTAACACACATTCATTACTCATCACCACAGCTTTAAAATTTGAAATAAAATGACATTTTGAGTATATTTTAAGATTGGGCAACTCAGAGTTTATTCACAACATACATGCTAATGATGCCGATACTCGTTAGTGAAACACTTCTAATACTGAACAGGCCTGCTCTAAATTAAGCATGAATTCTGGGTGCCATGGATTCAACCCAGTGCTGGAAAAAAACGGCTTAAAGATTCTGGTTCCTTTATAGATTCCATGTTGACAGGGTTCCATAATGTAATTGCTCGTTGTTTCCCACCCTGAAGTTCTCTACTTGACTCCAGCCTACTAACTGGGGGGGGCATTGAAGTACTCTGAACTCAAGATAATGTTCTTATAACCCATTTGACAAGCTTTATAATGTTTGTAACACGGTGACAATAGTCATTAGAAAATAGTAAATTGTGGTCACAAAGGCACGCATATGGTCAGCAACACCACTTATATGTTCATTCAAATAATGCTAGATATTCACTGGTCACTTTATTAGGTACACAACCATGTGTCGAATCCTCGTTTTCCATTTTATCAGCTCCTCTTATCATATAGGTGCTCTTCTTGGTTCTACAGTTACAGACTGTAGTTCATCTGATTCTCTGCATACTTTGATAGCTCTCTTTTACTCTCGGTGATCTGGACCCCCACAGAGCATGTATTAATTAGGTGCTGAATCAGTCGCAGTACTGCAGTAACACTAACACACCACCACCACCACATCAGTGTGCTAGTGTATGCGGATGAGACACAGCAGTGCTGCTGGAGATTTTAAACATGGTGTCCACTCACTGTCCACTCTATTAGACACTACCTTGCTGTTCTATCTTGTAGATGTGAAGTTAGAGATGATAGCTCATCCGTTACTGCACAGTTTGTGTCAGTTATGCTGTAGACCTAGCAGTGGTCACCGGACGTTGTTGGATTAAAAGATTTGGTCTGTGGACTGTTCTTTAAAACTCCAGTAGTACATGTACCAGCACAACACACACTAACCACACCGTCATTGTCACCCAAATAACAGCTGCTGCTCTGTGGTGGTCCTGTTGGGAGTCCTGACCATTGATAAATAAGGCTCATGTGGGATAACAGTAAAAAACGGAATAAAGAAATAAACAGAAACAGATAAAGTACTGTCTGTAACTGTAGAAGTAAGTGATCCTTTATGGAAAGCGGAGCTGATAAAATAGACAGCGAGTGTAGATACAAGGCATTAGGTGTACGTGCACAGAGTGGCCAGCGAGTGTATTTCCTCACACCGTTACATCACCGCCACTGCTTTGAACTGTTGGCATGTTGGGTCCATAGATTTCATGCTGCCCAGTTGTTACTCCACAGTCAGCATGTTAGATCAGACCAGGTTGTGTCGTTCTGATCCTGAGCTGTTCAGGTTCAGTGAGATTTCACTGTAGCATCAGATGACAATAGTGGAACCTGATGACTTCCACTGTTGTAGCCCCTCTGGTTAAATAGCTTGTGCCTTCAGAGATACACATTTCTGTTCACCACCCCTATAAATGCATGATACTGTAACTGTTCACCTAAAACAAGTCTGGTCATTGTTCTCTGACCCCTGTCTTATGATCAAGGCGTTTTCCCCCCAACAGAAATGTTTTTTGTTTGTTGGCTCAGTGTGTGTAAGCTTTAGAGTATGCTACCCACAAAAATCCTACTGCCAGCCATTTCTGAAATGCACAAACCAGACAGTCCAAGTCTATTAATCACATTCTGAAGTGTGATTAGAACATTAAGGCTGTGTTCAGACTGCAAACAAATCGGATTAGTTCCTCAACAATCTTTTAAAAGAGTCTTTTAAGACCACTGTCGTTTGTAAGTGATTGGATTGCATTTGTGTGTCTGGACATCACCAGCCTTATTCGCATTACTACAGCACTTCTTCTTTGTTGTGTTGTGAGTGGCACAAAAGACACTCTGAGCCCGATTTGAGTGGCCAGGGCATCCAGACTGAGACACTTCTGAAAACATGTAATTGTAATCACATTAAAACTACCTCCAAATGTGATTTGGATTCGATCTGCATAAGTCTGATTTCTTGTGGGGTTTTGTTCTCCAGGCTGTTAAAAAATCATCTGGATATACCAAAGTATATTTTTTGGGCTGGCAGTCTGAACAAGGCCTCACTGAAGCTCCTAACTTGTGTGTCTGCGTGATGTTTTGCACTGCTGCCACATGACTGGTTGATTGGACAGTAGCATGACTCGGCAGGTGTGCAAGTGTACCTAGCAAAGTGGCACATACTCTTCCACCTCAAAGCAATTATAGAATTTCTACCGTTTGAGGTTGGGACTACGATAAACGCTCACTTGTAAGTGAAACACTTCTCAGTTCCCACTTCCTCATGAATGCAGCATTAGGCATGCGGTTTGCACAGAGCTGTTTGATGGGGCACTAGCTTCCAGTAGTCTTGTAGTTTCAGCTGAAACCTAAAGAGGTAAAGCTACTGGCCTACACAATTGTGTAAATTGCATATTTCCCCTAAACTGTTGTGATTTAAATACACTAAGAAGAGATGGCCTTGGCCAGTAAGGCACTTAAGTTGCATAGATCAAAATGTAGGTTGAGCAATCCCCGCATGAATGAATGTTTAAAAAGATTATTAAATGAAATTTGGGAAAAGGGTAGCACCACACCCATAGACGTTGGTTGACATGCCTTAGCTGTGCTGCAAAATTATGCTTTATTTTTCGAACACTTGATGGCAGCATTTCACCTTTACGTTAGGGCCTTTTGCCCGACAGTTCAAATGGAAACCACATCCAACAGAAAGAAAACGCAATGTATTCTACCGTACAGCGTTCAGTGATGTCTGTAATCAGATTCTGCTGTGTAGCCCAGTATGCTTGTACCTTGACATGTTAGGAACTGAGACAGCAGCTGCAGGTCCTGGGCCAGCGGTTATGTTCTCTCCTGCTGAAATGTGGCAGTGATGGATGAATGCAGTGCTGTCCGTGTCAGCGGAGGTGTTGTTCTAGTCTCCCAAATCACTGCAGAAGGAGCCTCTATTGCAAGGAGGGGTTTGATTGCCTGAGAATGAACAAAATTACATTTGGAAACAGGCATTTTCTGACACAGTGTTGCAGAGAAGCTTATTGTAAACGAGCTGCACTTTCAGTGTCCCCTTGCAGCCACCCCCCCCCCCCCCACATCCCTTGTATAGCTTCAGTGTTGTTGAGTTTTTTTTTTTTTTCTTCTCATCCTAGGTTATTAAAGACCCTTAGACACGTGTACCTCCCACCAAAATCCACCCAGCCAGCTTTCCTCGCTGCCAACCATCTCAAATCTTCCAACTTCAAAACATCTTAGGAGTTCCCTTTCGGGCGTGTGGAATAATGAGTTTCGAGTCTCTAGTCGCTGTGCGGACTCCGGTGGGGAGGGCATGAAGAATGGCTGCAGCACTGTTAAAAGATACGGGACCAAAAGACGCATTGAACCCCACCCCAGTGGTCCTGCTGCATAACCTGTTTCTGTCTGTGAAGTAGCCCTGTACATGCACTGTCCTGATACAGTCAACTCTGAACTATCAATCTGAATGACAGTAATTCACTTTAAAACAAATATCTGAATTATTGGCATTCAGATTGAGGCTCAGCTTTTGAGCTCTAGAGGAGGCCAGTGTTTGAGATGTCGCTCCACTGCATTTTATTCATTTCCTGCAGGAAAAAAAACTCTGTAGGAAGCTAGTCTAGTGCCAGTGTCTGTTTTATTAACCTTTATGTATCAGCATGAAAAATATCAAATATTGATGCCACAATTTCTGTATCAATGCGTCTCTAATGACACCGTCACTGCAGCGTAGTCAAATACTGTGAAGTAGATTAGACTCTTTCAAAGGGCTGTGCATGGTTTATCGTTATTGGGCTTTTCATATATAAACTCAGTGGATTGCTAATATAGTTGATGTGACAGCCCTACTGTTCAGCTTAACCTTTTACTTTATGAAAAAAAGCCTTTTTTTCTGTGGCTGCGTTTTCAGCATCAGGCTTTCAGTGATGCTTGAATGCCTCCTTTATGCAAGCTGTTCCACAGTACATTAGGCCCAGTGTAATGCAGAAACTGTCTCTACTAGGTATTGTGATAAAGTGTAGTTGCACCGCAGAGCAATTTCTGTAGAGAAAAGAGAGAAGTGGTGCTGAACTTCAAAAGACCACGTAGCTTCATAAATTGCTGTGAACTGAAAAGGTTCCTGAGTTATTGATAGCAACACGGTCTTCTTTTGTCTTCTGGTCCATGGGCAGACAAGAGCAGAGCCTAATAATGATTGGCATCGTGCTTCAGTAGAGATGCAAATAGCGCAAGCCTGGGACTGCGTTGTCTTTCAAGTGCGGCAGTCGCGGCTTCGCTTCTCAGCCGCTCCTGCTGAGAGATTTTGACAGATCTTTGTGGATAGCTAAACATGCGTGGCCGCCCGTGCTTTGTAAAGCATCCCAAAATATGGAGGAAGTGAATTTAAAGCAGCCACCATAAGGCTGCACATACGCACATTTCCCAGCACCCAACTGCAAATTGCTGGCCTCCCCCGTCTGTCTGATATTACTTTGTTAAAAACGAAATCTAAGACTGAAATTTTGGAGAAATAGTGACCAACAGTAACTGTGTAAGAAAGGAGTTTGGGGCATCACAAGCTTAGCACAGATTCGACAAGACTCTGGAACTGTAGTGGAGGGATGGGACACCATTCATCCTGAACATATTCCCAGCTGGTGCTTTGGATGATGTTGAACAGCGCTTCCACCAACGTGTTGGTCCAAAAACTCCCACAGGTGTTCAGTTGGTTAGGGATCTGGTGAAAGTTAAATGATTTCATATGATTAGTTCCATACTCATCAGTCAATCAAACCACTCAGTGATGACTTGGCTCCTAGGGACCCTTAGGTCACCCCAGAAGGACCTACTCTAATCAGGTTAGAAATGTTTTGTCATAGAATGAAGGAGGTCAGTCAGAATAACTTTGCACTGAATTGACAGGTGGACCCATTTCACCCACAGCACAACAGAGCCACTGTATGTATGCTGTTATGGCGTAAAGCCTTTGTGTACAGTGTGTCTATTATTCACTGTGTAATTATTGTTATTTGGATGGAGGAACACAACAGTGACACCTGTATTGTAATGAAATGTTTGAGTTGCGCCGGTGCTACAGACTCTGTGTTGCTATGCTCGTCTTTGCTTTCCTGTGTTTCCTGAGGTAGCAGTTTGAATGCTAAGATTTCCCTTTGCGACTTCTGAGTTGTGCTGACTGCAGGATCAGTAGAAATCATGTCTGAATCCCAGATGGCTCTCTGTTCGACGTGCAGTGCGCTCGTTTGATGCAGAAGCTATCGTTTTATGACCCGTGTTGTGAACTGTAGAGGGAGCGGGGAGGTATTTGGGATTTTGGGCCATACCTTAATCAGTTTATCTTAATTATACTAAAGCTAATGTGTTTGTTTGGAGCAGATCTGGGTAAAGCCTGAGCCTGTGCTCAGGTTGCGTTGTGACCTTGATAATCCCAGCAGCTGGCCATCCTTTTGTATATTCCCCATAATAGGAGCAGTTAATGCTTTGAAATTCATATTCCAGCACATTATAAATAGTGTTTAGTCGCCCCACCCCCCAAAAAAATGCCAGGTTTGAATGCTGTCCAGTGAAGCCATTAGAGCAAGGCTGGACGGATAGTCAAATCTGCATGAGTTGATGACAAACACCATCCAGGCAGTCATATCGGTGTTCTATCAGAGCTGAAATGATTGTAAGGCAGCAAGATCCACATAGTTTGCCCAGAGAATTTTTTTTTTTTCTTAACTGGATCATCACGTTTACGCCGCTCATTTAAAGCAATAACTGGGCATAAAGTGTAATTTTCAGCTTACCTCATCTGGTTGGTGTCCAAATTTTGATTCTGTAGTGTTGGTAAAGTCAGTAGTGACCAAAAACGTTTTGGTTAGTATATTCCCAAAACTTCAACCTGCTTAAACTGCATACATAATAAACTTTGTCTGTATTAATGTTATGCAAACGTATTCATATGGCTTAGATCGTATTATGACTTGCAGTGCGCTATACAAATGAACAACACTTCTCAGTGTAGCTGTTGCTGAAAACTGAAGGCAGCCATTGTAAACAACAGGTGTTGTACTGGAATCCAACGCCTCTTCACATGTGCACACAGACTGGTACACAAACATTACAGAGTATGTTTAGAATTACTGTTGTTTCTGTTTACATCAAACTGTTAACTGTTTCATATTATATATACAGTATGTACAATATTTGGACAGTGACACAATCTGGTCACAATTTGGGCTCTTCATGCCACCACAATGGATTTAAAATAAAACAACTGGGATGCAATTGAAGTGTAGACTTTTAGGTTTAGTTCAAAAGGTTGAACAAAATAATCCTATGAAATGTTTAGGATTTTTCTACAAAGCCTCCTCATTACAGGGGCTTAAAAGAAATTGGACAAATTAACATTACTGTAAATAAAAAGTTCATTTTTAATGACTGCCGGCAGTCTGGAACTCATGGATATCACCAAACGCTGGGTTTCCTCCTTTGTGATGCCTTGCCAGGCCTTTACTGCAGCTGTCTTCAGTTGTTGCTTGTTTGAGTGGTTTTAACCTTAAGTTTTATCTTAAGCAAGTAAAATCAATGCTCGATCAGGTTGAGATTTGGTGATTAACTCGGCCATTGCGGTAAATTCCACTTCTTTGCATTAAAAAAACTCCTGGGTTGGTTTCGCAGTATGTTTTGTGCCACTGTCTATCTGTACTGTGAAGCGCCATCCAATCAACCATGCTGCGTTTGGTTGAATCTGAGCAGAAAGTATATCTCTGTACACTTCATAATTCATCCAGCTTCTGTATTCTGTCACATCATCAATAAACACCAGTGAGCCAGTGCCATTGGAAGCCATGCATGCCCATGTCATATCAGGATGTGGTGTGCTTTGGATCATGAGTTGTTCCAAGCCATTTCCATACTTTCTTCCTCCCATCATTCTGATACAGGCTGATCTTAGTTTCATCTGTCCAAACATGCTGTTCCAGAACCAGGCTGGCTTCTTTAGATGTTTTTGTGGCAAAGTCTTTGTGGGGTTTCTATGTTTAAGGGTTAATTCATGGTTTGTACCTCGTGGTGAACTCTCTGTATTTACTCTCATGAGGTCTTCTCGTTATGGTAGACTTCGATTCTGATAAACCTACTTCCTGGAGAGTGTTCTTCACTTGGGGGGATGTTGTGAAGGCGGTTGCGTGCGAGTGTGTGCGTGTGTGTGTGCGCGTGTGTGCGTGTGTGCGTGTGTGCGTGCGTGCGTGTGCGTGTGTGTGTGTGTGTGTGTGTGTGTGTGTGATAGTTCCAGCACTAAAATGAAAAAACTAAATTTGCACATTGTACATGTCTTGGCTGATCAGCTACATCTGGTGTAAACAGAATTTCAGTTTATTTGTGGCAACCCAGGAGAATAATACGTTTCCAGACTGAAATTAATGGACATGTCGCCTGCTGTCCAGTTGCTGACCAGATTGTGTTTGAGGTGAAAAGTACAGTAAGGCAGAACTCCAGGAGGGAGGTTAGTGAAAACCCCTGCCATGTTGCTGTGACTGCAGTGCTGAGAATGATCCAACACACAAATAGTATCTGTTCAGTGGTGGTCCGGTGGAGGTCCTGACAAATTATTCAGTGAACAGGCTGGACCACACTGTGTAACTGCAGAATTATAAAATGCACATGTTAAGTGGACCTGATTAGACGGAGCACAGATCTGCTACAGACATACCTAATAAAGTGGCCAGCAGTGAGAGTATAGACTGTTATGTGGGTGTGTGTATATAATTATGCGTATACAGTTTCAGCTTTGTAAAAGTTTTATAAATAAATAAACGTTCTCTTTGAAATTAAGCGTGGCACACGCCCCAGGGAGTGAGCAGGCCTATTTCAGAGGAAATTGAATGCAGGGATTGGCCCATCAGTGGGGGTGAGGGGTTGCTGTTACACATGCTGTCAACCATAAAAATGCAGAAATTGGAAGAGAAAAGTGATTTCAGAAAGTTTTCATTACTGCGTTTAAAATTCAGATCACGTCTGAGAGACAGCCAGAGAAATGTATGTAAAGTCTCCACAGGCCGAGGAATATATCAATCAGCACTTTGATCTCTGGGCTCTAGGTTGCCCAACTAACGGTTTCCCTTAGAGTTCTTTAGAAAGCTGCCTGGCTGAAGAGAAGCGTTCTGTCATAATAAAGGGTCTGTATGAGATAACGTTCAGTTTTCTTTCTGCAAAGCTGAATGTATTTATCTGAGCTGTATCAGATGGTGGAAAAGGGCTCTCCTTTGGCCACCTGTTTTAATCAGACCTGTTCCAAATGAGTGTCCAACTGGGAGCTGGTAGTTTAGGATTTCGCTGTTGACAAATGCTCAACAGAAAACAACCACCGAGCTTTTTGTGACCAACCTGGATGCACAAAAAATCACTGTGCAAATTTGTAGCATAGAGTCTGTTACCGGTAACTTTATTGTTGATGGGTTTCCTTCTGCTTCATAAAAGAAAAGAGAAACTTATAATATTATAAACTTATAATAGAAACCAATGGCAAATACACAACACACTTTAAACACACTTATAATAGAAACCAATGCAAAATACACCATCAGCCTCTTCTGCTTTTCCTTTTCTACAGAGGAAAGACAGATTTCTGATGTTGTAATTAACTATAGGTTATGGATAGAGATTTCATTTTTTTTCCTTTAAAAAACACACCTGTGGTTACCTGTAACCACAAGACACCTTCAATTAACAGCATAAATCTCATCCCCTTTGTTACGTTCCCAGAGCTTTAACTATACAAAGAAGAAGTATTTGTTCAATCCATCTGAAATTTACTTTGCATTAGTCACTTTAAGAGTGTGCGTGGCAGCAGTTTAAAGGGTTCCTCCAGGACCAGAATCTAGCACAGTTTGGTAATCTCTCAGCTTTAGCACCATTGATTTAATCACTGATGTGTTGGACTCCAGCCTTCCAGGACCAGAGCCGAGCTGCATTCCAAAAACTGCAGTGTTTTGACTGCAAATCTTCCAACAGTGGAAAAACTGACTTATATTTTGGATATTTTCTTAAATCTTTTTCCAAACAGCAAACTGGATATCTGATGTTCTTAGCTACACCGCCTTTTACAACAGATGTTGTCACAAAGCAGCTTTACAGAAAATCTGGCTCCAACCCCTCAATATGCGAGCCAGAGGCAACACTGGCAAGGAAAAACTCCCTCATAGGAAGAGGAAGAGGAAGCAGACGCAAAAAGGGGAACCCCCCTCTTCTGGTCTACGCCATATAGCAAAACAAGTACAAATATAAAAAGAATAAAATGTTTCAAATGCTTCAATTAATGTAGAGAGAAAGGAAGAAAACTGATTAGAATCCCATCAGTGTAGCGAGGACTGATGAGTTTGCGACTAAGGTGCCAGGGTCATGCAGATGAAGCTTTCCACAAAGCACTGGACAGCCAGAAACTCTATGGTGGTCCAGAAAGGAGGCACAAGAAACAGGCACCTGGTCAGGGCAGAGAAAGCAGCAGCATCAGACCGCACAGGATGGGCAGTTGTAGAGCTTAACAGTATATATATATATGTTTGTGTGTATAGTCACAACTGAGTGTGTGTGCTGGTGTGTGTGGACCACCTGACAAAAGACCAATTTGTGGCTGGGTCCTGAAATTCAGTGTAGTCTATACTTTGTTGAGATGTTTGACTTCTTCTCTATAGATAACAGCACTGCCTTGCACATCCCTGATAAGTCTGCTAAGTCCTGCCTACGCTAAAATTAAGAAGCACATTTATTTACAATCTTACAACAGTGAACGTTTACATGCCTCAAAGAACCCTGCGAGACATCATCTTGCTCAGCTGGGCTCGCAGTTGCAGCCAAACTCAGGAGAACTCAGGAAAACACAGTGAAGCACTCATACGCACAGTCTACTGAATAATAGATTCTCCTTTTTTGCCTGAAATATACATCAAAGGCTCCAGCGCACGCTCGAGCAGAAGTGCAGAGCATTACGTAACCTGGTGAATGCTACGTTGCCGACCTGGCCTGTTCAGTGGTACATCTCCGGCTGGGCCGGCTGGATGGTACGTCCTCAATTCCGTCCTGAATCGTTGCATAACTGTGAATAAACACACGTGGGGACCTTCGGGCCCTCAACTTTGCTTTTGATTAAAACAAACTGTTTTTTTCCCTCGTGAGATGCCTCACACACTCCGCTCACACTGCTCCACTACTGTTAAGCGTTACATAATGCCCACTAATTGCCACCCTTCCCCCTCTCCTCTCGTTTCTCCAGGATGGTAACGGCCATGTGTAATCACTCAATTAGGTGGTGGGCAGTCTTTGTGTGGAAATGCGACACAGGGGGAAGCAGCTCGGTGCATCTGCTTGTGTGATGGTAAATAATGTACTGTTTAACTGACTGCATATTAGTAAGCCTATAGGTCAGTGATGGAAAATTAATGAAAGCCACTGCAGCTGCTAATGACACTGTCTGTTTTCATTAATATCAATATTAGAAATCATGATTATCGCCAGAGATCAGTGAAGCTGATTGTAACTCGATACTCATTATTGGTAGCACTTGGTTTAGAGGTCTGCAGGGCAATAGATCACCAGGACCAAGTTTAAAAATTCTATAGGCAGTAGTTTGATGGCTCAGTAGGGATCAATTCACGTTGGAGCTAAAGTCTAGATTTCCAGGAGGTGAACTCTGCTGATCCTCATTGGTCCCAGTCTAAATCAGCATGATTTAGTTTTTGTTTGTCTGTGATCTTTACCAGCCATGCCCAAATCCAGTCCTGCTGATGGCCATATCAGAGCCAGTTCTGCCCTGGCAACAACTAGCTCTGATATTCAGCTCCTGCTATTCAGGTCTTCATTAACTGGATCAGGTGGATTAGATTAAGGTTTGAAATAAACTCTCCAGGGCAGCAGATACCCAGGACCAGACCTCAGTTTTCTTTCTTCCAGCGTTCAGCTTCCTATGGGAACGGTGGCATATTTTATTTTCAGGTGGATTCTGTTGGAAATGAAGCCAGCTTGGAACGAATCCCCCGCTGTGTGCTGCTGTAAATATGAGCAGGAGGGGAAACAAGCGAGAGAATTGGGCTTTGCTCAGAGGCAGCAGTAGACTAATGTAATAGTGTGGGTCTTCTTATTGGACCAATCAATTCCATCTGTTCATGCATCTGGATAACAATATACAAATTATTGTGTGTTCGGTGGTGAATCTGAAATTTTTGTGGAATATTAAGCAAATCTGTATTCATTTTGCCTGAAAGTCAGACTGTGTTGAACCAGGGATTATGCAATCCAACTGAAAACAAGATATGGTAAAAAGCATTGGAGGCATTGGAGTTAAAAATTGGAGTTAAAAATGAATCTTTTTGTTGCTAGTTATAATTCTTCATACCATGTCACGATACAATACCATGTTTCACCCCCACAGCTATCAGCATCATCAGGCTCAGAGACCCTCCTTGATGACATATATCACTCAGAAATGCTGTGTACAGACAGAAACTTGTTTAACATCTGACTCGCACTGATGTTAAAGCATTCAGAGTGAATTCCTAATAAAGCATCTTGAATAGTTTTGAATAGTTTGTTATTCCTCAGACATGTTCACTTGCATTGATTGATTAGGTGTGGAAGTAAGTGGTAGATTGCTTGATTAATAATCTGAGTGCTTTCTGTATTAGAGCAGCACAGCTGCATGTTATTGGCCAGCTATGGCTGCGTGCTACCTTTAGGAAATCCCTGCATGATCTGGCCTGTACTGGTTGGGGTCTGCTTAGAGGAACTCACTGCAGTATGCAGGGGAGGGCACGGCCATCCCCCTCTCTCTCCATCCCTCAGTCCCTCCATCCTACAGTCCTTTCTGATTGGTATGCGAGACCAGACAGCCCTGTTCTGCAGTGTGGCTTTCTGAACGCCGCCGCATGTCAGCGTGAAGAGGGGAGGCATACTGCAGTGGAGAGGGAGGAGGGGTGTGGCGCATGTGTGTGCGAGAGAGACAGAGAGAGAGAGAGAATGGTGGGGGGGAATACCATGGAACGCACACACACATAAACTGAGCACTGCACCAGGATTCCCTGTCTGGAGCGATCAAAGTCATGCGCCTTACAGTCAGGCTTTGTGTGAAAGTCATTTTGCCTGCTGCTGAATCACTGGCTCCTCACAGGGAGAATGTTCCTTGCTTCATGTCTCATGCAGGACAACTGAGCACAGTCACTGTGAACGCATTAACACCCTTAATATATTTGATTCTTGGCTGCAACATAACCAGCTTTACTGTCCCAAAGTATCCAGACACCCCTTCTAATGAATGAATTATGCTACTTTAAGGTGCTCTCGTTACGGATACAGGCACTTAGCCGTGCACACGGCTCGTATAATCTCCATAGTAAAGCACTGTAAGTAGATTTGGATGCTGAGGAGCACACAAGCTTAAGGTTACCATGCCCAAAGCCAGCTAGAGGTGTATTACCCCACCCCAGAATTGGGCTGTGGAGCAATGAAACTGTGTTCTCTGGGGTGATGGAGCTCCATCAAATCCCTGTAGGATGAGACTTAGTGGAATTTATTATGCAGAGCTAATCTTCCAACATTGGTGACTGATATCACAAATGCTTGTTTCTGAATGCAATCAAATCTTCACAGTAATGTTCCAACATCTAGTTTATCTAGTTGCATCTAGTTGCTTAAGCAGGTGTCCACAGACTTTTGGACATATAGTGTGTACAAGCACATAGTCATGTGTACAGCTTCAAAGACACACATTGGCAACAAGTCAGTTTGTGAAATTTCTGCCCTGCTAGATCTGCCCAAGGCAGCTGTAAAGGTTATTATTGTAAACTTGAACCATATATTTGCAACAACAATAAATTCACAAAGAGGGGCTGCTAAGTCCTGAAGAGCCACAGTGTAAAAATCCACTATCCTCTGTTGCATCATTCACAGCAGATGAAGTAATCCCTCTGAAAGTAACATCAGAATGGAAACTGTGTGGCAGTAGCTTCATGAAATGGGTTCCAATGGCTAAGCAGCTGCGTACAAGCCTAAGATCAATATGCGCTACACCAGGCTTCGGGTGGAGTGGTGTAAAGCCTGCCGCCACTGGACACTGGAGCTGTGGAAACATGTTCTCTGCACTTCACTGTCTGGCTGTCTGTCGGACGAATCTTGAGTTCGGCAGAATTCTATTGTCATGAACCTGAAGGCAGCTGTCTTGATGCCTTGCTGCCTGTGCTGTCTCACTAGTCGGTGCATTAGGAGAGCACTCCACTGTGTCAGCACTCGTTTTTTTAGATGTTTTTTTTTCTTAACACATTGGCGCTGACATAGTATTATGGGATGTGTAAGGCACTGAAGTCTAGGCTGTCCTCATAAAACTGCCGAATGGAGGAACCACGGCAGGCAGTGTTTTATACAGACATTAGATGACTGGGTGTCTTCCTGCCTCATACTGTATAAGCATCATGTTTCAGATGCAGTTGATGTTAAGGGCAGATGGCATTTTAAGATTTCATGGCATGCAAGATTTCATTCTAACACAATGTACTGTTAATAAAAATATACTATACTGAATGACATTACAACATAATGCTGGAAATACCAGGTAATGTGATATATTGTTTACATTGTGTGCATGGTCTTGTGATTTTGCAGGATTAATACCTAGTAAAAGGTTTTTCCTGATTGTTTTATTAATTGTTGTTTCTGCAGGATGGATGTAAAGTGGGCTTCGGGCACTGCTGTTTTTATGGGTTAATGTGAATTAGCGTCGGTATTGTTCTTTGAAAGGAGGCATTTGTCAGAAAAAGCGATGCCTCATGCTCACATGCTGCAGTGTGAGCGGTCCAGGCACTGACGAGCGTTCAGCTCACAGGCTTACACACCAGACTTCAATGGATTTTCTCCCAGCGCAGGTTGAACCCAATTAATCTTGAGGCAATAAATTCTTTTCTAGAGCTGCCTGCCTTCCCCGCACCCCACCCCCCCAACTCTCCTGTTTCCCCCTACCCTCGTTCACTCCCTGCTTTAGATACCTTTCATTCAGTCCCTCTCTCTCTCCTTTCCTTTCCCTCACTCCAGTCTTTTCTTCCATCTCTCCAGCATCCTCCCCATCCCCCCTCACTATCTTTAGCCTCTTTTCATGCGTCTCTCCTCTCACCTCCTATCAGTGGACTCCTAGCTCTCTTTTCCTCTCCCCAGCCTCGCTCCTGTCTTTTCTTATTCGATTTGCTTGTGTAAGTGACCTTGCGCTCTTTCTTCTCTCTCTCTCTCTCTTCATTTTTTTCTCTGTTCTCTCTCTCTCTCTATCCCTTTCTCTCCTCAATCATTTTTCTTTTTCTCTCTCGTTCTCCCTCATTTTTCACTGTCCTTCTCACAGTCTCTCTTATGCCCTCTCCCCTCTCTCTATAGTCGCTGACTCTGTCCCTCTCTCTCTCTCTCTCTCTCTCTCTCTCTCTCTTTCTCTCTCTCTCTCTCTCTCTCACCGTTAACTGCTCATTCAACCACCTGTGGGCACAGAGGATTTTCTATAGAAAGAAAAAAACAAACTGTTTCTGCAGCAGAACTACAGTCTATCTGCACATTTTCTACCCTCCAGCCAGCGTAAAGTCCAGAGTCTGTGTTATAGCATAGGCGTGTTGTCAGGCACACAAAGCAGAGCTTATTCTATAAATGTCCTAATGATATTGAATTTCTGATGTTGGCAATGCGTCCATTTTTAACAGTACAGCAGTCCTTAAACTGTAACTAATACCAGAATGGTTTTCATGGCCATTTAACTCATAATGCAATAAAGAACTCAACCTGCTCAGTCGTCTAAGCAAAGTCCCTGTTTGATCCCGTGTGATAGCACAGCCGTCGCCGGCCAGAAATGAATATATGAATATAAAAGATGTGGAAAAAAATCAGCGACGGTCACACATGCAAGTGCAAAAGCTTTACCATATGTTCACATTCGTCACCTTGAGTTTGTCTCTTGCGAGTGTGTTGAAGCGTGCTCTCCACAATGTTCAGCTTCTGACAAGAAGATGTTTTTGTTACATATGAACCGAATACCCAAAGAAAAGCAAGTCTCTCCAAAATAGTTACTCTACAGGAGAGGCCAAAAACCTTTTTCACTTTCAATGTAACCTAATGTTCTAGGATATTTCCACTCACTGAAATTCTTGAGTTTCTCTCTCCTCTGCTGTAAGACCACAGATGTTCAGCTGGGTTCAAGGCTGGGGAGTGAAAGGGTCATTGCAGTCTTCTGGCCGAGGCAACCTGATTTCAGCCAGAATGTTAGGGTATTAAATGGAATTCATTATGCCCCTGGACCACCAGCAGTAAACACATCAAACCAATACATCAAAGAGCCACCGCCATATTTTATGGTGGGTATGAGATGATGTCTTTTGTACTTTGCCCACTTTTTTTCGCCAAACGTGACCATGTGCAATATTGTCTTATCCGGCCACAACACATGATTCTAGTTGCAATTCTCATGTTGCTTGCCAAAGTTCAGATGCTGGAGTTCGTGTCTTGGTCTTAGTCTTCTTTCCTAGACGTTGTCCAAAGAGCTTCTGGTCATGGAGGTGGCGTCTCACTGTTGATTTTGAAACAGTGAAACTCCAAGATGGAGTAAAAGCTTGCAGTTGCGAAACTGAGATCTTTGGGCTTCTCTTTGCCTCTCTTAGCATTCTCCTCACTGCGTGTGTGTGTGGGGGGGGTACGTCCCCTTCAGTTTTCAACTGATTTGGCTTACGAGTAATTTTAACTAGCTTGATAGCTTTTTCTCTTATTTCAGCTCACTGCATGAGTTTTACCCATGTAAGATGGATGTCAAAGACATTTTACCTGTATGTTACCTGACATTTATACTTGTCATATATAATTGTCATAGACAACAATAACATTTTTATACACAAAAAGTTACAGCTATTCCAGATGTGCTAGCGTATATGGCTACTCTGGGGTTATAAGCCTGCAATAGATATCCTTTATTGTGGATCTGGTACATCACTACACCATATAGCACCATATATGGTGACTAAAACCTAGAAGGGGCTTGAGTACTACTGTAGAGTAGTGCTACTTTAAAAACATGATCAAAAACTGTGAACACAATCATTATGTTCAGAAACACATATTTCACTGCATTGTGGCATGTTTATCACAATACTGATATATATGGTCATATTGCTCAGCCCTACATGGTTCATAACCTGCTGTCTTGTTTATCAAATGCATCTGCACTGCTGTTTATTCATTTAAATATGCATGAGAACATAATTATTCACTATGTTCAGTCATTGCTGCAGCGTGGAGAAATATGGAGGTAAGCCATAGAGATGGTGTTTTGAATGCATGTGTAAGCAAGTGTAATTTCTCTCGTCAGTCCCCAAAAATGAGCTTTTGTTTATGAGTGGGCTTGATTTAGCTCCGGTTTTATATTTGTGAATCAATTTAGCACAGCTTTTTGATCTCCAAACCATGCAAAACAACCTGAACCTCGAGCCTCAGCTGGAATCTGAATTTGCTTGTAAATGTTGCATTTGCTGGAACGTTTGGATGAAATCGCTGCATTCTCCTCCCCTCTCTTAACTGCGCTCTGTCGTTTTGCAACAGCACTGTCAAACCCATCAGCCCAACCCCGCAAACATGCTGCTAAATGAATTGTACAGCCATGGGTACTGGGCCCCCTGTGAGCGTTTCATTTGGCAATAGAAAACGGTGAATCATGCTCAAAGTCCCTTTCATGCCGCGGCACGGACGACTTAAGATGCTCTCTTGCATACTTAATGGTCTCTATTTCGAACACCTATTTTTATCAGTTTGCGTTAATAATTCAGCACTCGCTCCCATGGCGCTCCGACGTGTGTACACAAGGCTTCTCGGCCCATAGACATATGCTTACAGTGGGCTGATGAAAGAGCATATGTAATTATGTGGACTCATATCTCGTCTGTTGTGTATCAGCATGGACAAAATGTGCTTTAAATTCCATTTAGATCTGGAAAATACCCACGCTTCCCTCATTTTCTATTCCTCAGTGGAACGCTCAACCAAAAGTACTAACACTGCAAATAATGAATGAAGGATGGTGGGAATTGGGAATCATGCTATCTAGTCCCCATTCATTGTGATTTATTCTTAGCCACATTAGCATTTAGGCTTAATGGAACAATTAGGCTTTACATTGTGAAACGAAATTACACAAGTTGCATAAGGTTAAGCATCCTGCAACTTACTTCAAACTCTGGTTCAAAATGAAGGAGATAGCACAGAATCACTGATTGCTGATAAAGCTACAAGCAGGGAAATCACCCCCCCCCCACCCCCAACACACACACACACACACACACATACACACCTGGCTATACAGTAGCCAGAAGAACTTAAAATAAGTTTTTGTGTGTGTAAATTGATAGATAGATAGATTTATTCTTATTCTCTATTGTGGCACTGACGCTGTGTTAGGTTTGAAGTTTTTTCTTCTTTTCTTCCAGTAATGTACTCTTCCACACATTAATTGATGTTTCACAAACAATGACTAACAGTAATCACTTAGAAAGTTAGACAAGTTTTCAGATTGAAGATATGAAGTTTTAGAGATATTCCAAGCATAGTTACAGTTGCTAGGCCAGGATTCGGCAACTTTCACTGCCCGCTTTGCAGTTCCACAGAAGAATGGCGAATGGTGAATCATATGAACAAAAAATGTTGTGGCTCCCAAGTAGGTTTGACAAAACAGGACAAAAGTGATCCTTCTTAACATGTGAGTTGCCGACTCTGATGCTGGGCTATAAGGCACCAACTGGGTTAACCAATTTGCTACAGCCCCACCTTAAAGCAGAACTGTGCGGCTGGTCTAGTTAGAAGCTTGTCAACTGTGGGTGAGCAATAACAGCATAACATAAAAATGAGTTTTTAGGGATTTTGTGAGGTTCCTGTAACAGTGTCCTGTATTTCACACCCTGTTCTTAACCTAACCTGGCTAGAAAGCTTCCACATACTTTCTTCCTATAAGAAGGATAGAACAGTCTAAGGTTGCAGTGGCAAAATCTCTGGGCTAAACCTTAAAGAGAAGATGGCACAACAGCTGATTTACTTTCTACCAACGACTGACAGTATTTTGCCAATGGGAAGCCCACATGGTTCATCTTTGCATGTGTGGCAAGAACATCTGTGGATCTGTGCTGTTAAAAGAAAATAAGACAAGTGTGATGGGCATGTTTTTCTTATCTTTTTAATGTTGATTAAATTTGTAATAAGACTATTTGTTATTTTAATTGCACTTGTGGCTTTATTGACAGCACTCTTTAAAAAGTGATATATCTTTTAAACGATCTTCTAATTGTAATTGCTATTACACAAATGATTACCTCCATGACTTGTGGTGTATTGATGGCTTTCCGGCTAATTTCAGTGCAGTTTATAATAACTGTGAGGGTCTATGTCTATATTTCCTGTTATTCTGTTGTTAGGACTGCACTGTGGTGGTCCTATGTTTTATTACCCACACATTTCTGTGATAAAATGGTGCTCAGAATGTTGTTTGAAATTGCTGGAGCAGCCGTTCATGACTGAGGTGCTGAAAATACAATAGCCCTAGTGGGTTATGACTGTCGTGTATTACTGTAAATAACAGACACGGGGGCTTTGCTAAGGCAACTAACAGCCACTAGCTGAAATGAACACAATACATCTGAAGTCCACGAGGAGAGTTTAGAGTGTGAACAAGCTCAGTTTAGCTGTACAAACAGATGGCTGAGGCTCTGTCCTCCTAGGGTTATGTGTGGGTGTGTATATGCAGACTTACCGCATGCTTGTGTTGTGTTTTGTAGAGCACAGTAAGGGTCTGGCTTGCTACTTTGGTACCTGATGGGAAAGGAGGAAGTGCCAAGTTGTCAGGGCTTTAATGAACTGAGTAGCAGAACAGAATGAACCTGGATCTCTGGCACTCCTCTCCCAGCCTCGCTTCAACAACCCAGAGAGGAGTAAGGCCTGGCAGTACACTTCAGCACTACAAGTCAGTGCTATTACCCTGTAAGATTTCGCTGGGGTGGCAAATCAGTACGTTTTGGATCCGGACCAATACATCAACCATTTTTCTGAACAGGCTACTCAAAATGATGCCATAGAAGAACCCCTGTTGAACCCCTAAAGAAACTTACATTGGATAGTTTCCTGAATAACCTTTGTAAGTGAAGTGTGCACATAAACAGAAGCAGCTAGTTTAGTTCTTTTTTCAACACCTTAAAGAAGCTCTGCATTATGTGAAGTCTCTATTAAAGGCTTTCTCTGTATGTCTGAGCCAAGAACCTTTTAGGAACCTTTTTAAAGACTGTGCTTTACAAGCTCAGAGACCTTGGACTCCATCCCACTGGTCACAGACTATGTTTCTGGTCCACTTCTTATGTAAAGCTATGCTATGAATTAATGTGGATATCAGCTGAAAACAAATACTACCTGTCATAGAATGAAAATAATGGATTACAGTTAAGCGCATTATTGTATGTAGTTAATAATTATTAACCACATTAGTGTTCCTGCTGATTTTTTCATTTTCTTCCAGCAGCGCATTTTTCATTCAGAATCCACACTATGATATGAATTAATGTGTATATAAGCTGAAAACAAATACTACCAGGGCTGTCAAAGAATTAAAATAATGTATTGAAATTAAGCACATTATTTAGTTTAGTTAATAACTATTAACTACATTTGTCTTTTCGCTGATTGTTTTTTCTGGCAGTGCATTTTCATTCAGATTAAGTATATATATATATATATATATATATATATATATATATATATATATATATACATACACAAATATTGGCACCCCTGGAAAACATGAGTAAAACAACACATGAACACATGGTACGAACACATGACCATACAGACCATGCAGAATTCAGACAGAATGTCTCCAGGTCTTTTAAATTCCCAGGTCCATCGCTTGCAGACTCTCATCCTCTGGGTTTCTGATGGGGTTTAGGACTGAAATGGCAAAGCCTTCTGTGCTTCTTGTGTGTTTTTGAGGCGTGCTTTGGTTTACTGTCCTGCTTTGAACCATGGTCCAGTTTAAGAGTGCTGCCTGATGAAATGAGGTTTCATAGACTGGTAGTCAACGTAATACCATGTCTGGCAACCTTCTTTTAGTTATGTAGGT
Source organism: Megaleporinus macrocephalus (assembly GCA_021613375.1). Taxonomy (NCBI): domain Eukaryota; kingdom Metazoa; phylum Chordata; class Actinopteri; order Characiformes; family Anostomidae; genus Megaleporinus; species Megaleporinus macrocephalus. Next base: position 22,935,075 of record CM038707.1, on the reverse strand, counting down.
GATTTTAATTGTAAAAGATGTTCAGACCCCGAGTTCTAACTGTCTGTATTTTCCCAGCAGAAGTGCTTCTTTGGCCATTTGAACCATCCTTCTCACTGTGTGTAGGGCCTGTAGGGTCTTAATGGCAGACCTTTACTGCTTTAAACTTCTTATTTATTGCTCTGATACTGGAAATGGGCTTTGAACTGTTCATTTTCTTCGAGCAATTTTATGGTAAGTGCATCTCAACAGCCTTTTGTCGCACTGCTGTATTCTCAGGTCTTCCTCACAGTAATGGGCATCTGAGAGATTTTTTGTGTCAACTCATATACAACCCACTGAATCAAAAAGTAATCTCTAACCATTTATGTGTTTCTAATAACTCAAGTTATGACTAATAACTTACTTTTCCTAATAACTTTAAAACATAATATATTTATAGGAATATACTGCTGGCATAGATTGATTTCAGAAAACAATGTATTTGATGATTTTTTTTCCCTTTTAATCATTTTTTTTAATTGATATTTTGATTGAACGATCTTAAGAATGTGTAGTAATGTGCAGTTTCTTATGGCACTAGAAGGGGGCACTGTATATGAGTGGAAAAAATAGTTGTGCATGCAGATGTCCAGATTTTTTTTCAATTTGATATATCCGATGTGGCTGCAACAGTGGCTGTACAATCCAACCAATAATTTAATGTATCATGCATACAGTCAGTGGTTCCAGTTCCTCTGCAATGGTAGCCTCTTACTCTTGTTCTTGTGGATTCTTGAAGGCTCTTGAGTGGAACTGGAGTTTCCATTTTGCTATTGCTTTTGTTAGTTTGACACTTGTTGATTGTTCCATATTTCCCTCATAAACACTGTCCAGTGCTGTCTACTTTCTATTTCCAGAAACTGGAAGTAACTTTGGTTTCGGCAAGAGGGCCTTTAATAGAGCCTTTTGAATGCTGTATTTGAACAAGAGGGCTACGGTTGCTGAGTCATAAAAACGCCTCTCACACCTCTGAGCCTTACTGTGGATGGTTTGACGGGTCTTAAAATGTGTTAAAAGTGTGTTATCGATAATTTATTGTGTTAACACAGGTTTGAATGAGACCTTATTAATGAATACGAATAAAGGCAATAAAGTTAATTGCTATTTTAGCTGCATTTGCTTAGCACAGCTGTATACTGCTTTATGAGTTAGAGACCTTTGGGTGCAGTGTGTGTGTGTGACTTTACTCTCTTATGATTTCATTGGGAGGTTTTATAGTAAAATCATTTTTGAGAATGACTATGTAGTGATCTTAACGACAGGACACTATTAATTCCACCTCATACTACTCATAGTACAGTAGTGCTGTTGACCCATGTAACGGAGTGCTTCATTTCATTCAGTTCATGATCAGGATGAAGGCTTCCTGATGACAAACTCTGGCAGGTTCAGCTGAGCATGACTGAGATTTCTGTATAATTGATGTGTGCAGAATATGCCCTGCTGCCTTTGAGTTAAGTTGCTACCGCACGTGTTCAGAATTTAGGAAGTTACATAAGATTCTGTTTCTAGGCATGTACAGACGCAAAAGGCAAAACTGATGGAAGGCCAGCACTTCATGCTAGACGTTGGTATTAAGAAAACACTCTGGATGTAGGGATAGGTTTAATGACTTTTAAAATAAATTAATAACTGAACATTGGAAACAAGCACTCTTGTAAGAGGGGTGTACAAAAAGGCTTTGATCATGTGTTCATTCATTTATTTTGATCATTCATTTTTCATGTGCTCTACAATGGCCAAACATCTAAAGGAGCATGTTTAAATTCATATTGGCTTATTTTCTAAAAAAAAAAAATACTTGTATCTCTGAAACTGTGAATTTGTAAAATAAAAACATTCTTAAATAAGACCTAGAATGCTTTTCTGATTTTCCTTAAGTGTGTTTTGTGGCTTGGTGTGCTTGTAAATACAAAATCACACAAATCACTGTTTTCATCTGCTGAAAAAGCCTCATGTAAATGTAATGTAAATGTAAATCTATGCTAGTAGGCCACAAAAATGAAATTATAAACACTTAAAACGAGTACAATAGGCCTTTAAATGTAGTTTTTGTTAATGTAATGAAAACAGTTTGCTAATTAGCTGACTCGGGCTAGCACTCGGTGCAAGTGCATTTCCTATTGAAAGATCCACTACCCATTATCCTGCATGTGACCTTCGGTAACCCTGGGACCCTGAATGTGACCTTATTAACTCATTCATATAAATGCATATAAAGAGCTGGGGGAATATACAGCCCTGGAAAGATTGGTCTTAACCTGTGAGATGCTAACGCCTGAATTTGGCAGCTACTATTTGAATACATTAGCCAACTGTGCAAGATCACAAACCAGCATTCATGTTTGTTATTGTTATTTTCCTTATTTTCCAGGTGAAATGCAAAGGTTTTTATTTTATGTTTTAAATTTTAAATTTTTTGTGGGGTTAAAGACACAATCAAAACTTTTTAGGAGATGCTCTGTCCATATTGATTTTCTTTGTGTTAGGTAGTTTTTATCTTAGAGTAGATCTGGCATGCATAGTTTTTTCACAGTGGCTAATTAAAATATTTTAAATATTTAACCCTTGACTAAACATTTATCTTAATTGCCTCCACCCATGGTAGCAATGGCTGAAAGGCCATACCCACTTCTGCTTTATGGATATCAGTGGATGTGAATTGACAATAATATGTCATCGCTGTTCAAAGTAAACATATCTCTCCATTTTTGTCAATTTTATTTTTCTTTAAATCATTTGAATGCAGCGGCTGTTTACATTTGGTGAAAAATTCACGATGAATGGACCAATAGAAATGCTCCCCTCCTTTGAAGTTGCTATTTTGAAGATACATGTTTTTCTTTGGACACAGACGATATTTTGGTCTAAAATATGGAATTATGTAACGAGTACATGTGCCATGCACACACACAGACGTAGCCACACTCTTCTGCTTCGACCTTACTCCCATGAGACATCCTGTTTCTCTGGATTTACAGCTCCATTTATTTTAGTGCTGCTGGCAACGGCCCTATACAGCATTCCAGCAGGCCGAGTGGCAGCCTCCAATGCTTTTCTTGAATAAGATAGAGCGAATAGACCTTGACTGCCAATTGCACTTTGATGTCTGAAAGAGTACACATAAAGAATGCCACATAAATATCATCAGAGCAGTCTGGGCTTTTCCTTGGCTCCAAATTCCCCATTAATTCCATCTCAGGCATTACGCCATCTCATTATCAGAAAACTGCATAGCCGCGTTACTTTAGCTTACGTTCATTTTCAATAACACTTGGTCAATTTCTTTTTTGTTATGTCTATTGAAACATTTGTGTTGTCTGGAGTTTCTGTACTTTACATGAATGCATGCTTTAGCAAATCTAAATGCCAAAGGGTTGTTCTGAGATCAGATCCAGATCTTTTATGTGACAGTAGAGAAAACATATGGTCTAAAAAAATAAAAATAAAACACAAATAGCATAAATTCAGAAACCCTGACTACGCTACTTTGCTGTACCTTGTTGTAAAGTGGTCTATTTTGATTTTAATACCTGCTGAAGGTTGCTCAGAGTAAATTTTAGCCTTCAGCTTTGAAAAAGCATACTGTATCTAAGTGGTTGGCCTCTTACAGAAAAGAATGGTGGGTGGAAGTAAAAAGACACCCACACATGCAGTCTCGAAAAATAATCAATAGAAGACCCTGAAAAGAGTTCTTTCTTTAAAGCTTTCAGAAAAGCGTATGCAGGCTAACAGAACAGGCCAGATAAAGTACATTTTAATCAAAACATTTAGCAAAATGATGCTTGTTTCATTTTTCCATTGCTTTTAAATTTCCCTGCAATGATGAAACTGAGAAAGTGGAAATATTAGTGTTATTATTAGTTATAATAATGAATCCGGGAGTGTGGTCAGACTAAGCCCTAATCATTTTTTTAATTCCTTCTTGAAATAGTATAAAAAAGTATCTCTGCAGTTTCAATAACTCTTCCTCTGTTCTTATTGTATGCCTCCTAAGGGTCACATCAGAAATTGAATGAGGAGGACTTTTTATGACGCAAGCCGCCCACACGGAATGTGCTGATGAACTGATTATAATGGAAATGGTCCTGACAACCGGCAGGTACAGCAGTATGTATGTGGGTCATTCAGAGGAACATTTGCAGACACCATGGAAAGTAGAGTGCTAATAAAGGAGTGCATGGCATTGAGATGTGGCACCTGGCAATTCAGCATCCTTTCATTTCATTTTGAAAATTCTTGTGAGCAAATGCCATTAAACAAAGACATCCGTTACCTTCTCTCCATCAGAGCCTGTTTAAAAGTCGGTTCACATCTGTGTGGAGAACTTGAGAACATACTGTTATGTGTAGCTTATATTCTATCTATCTATCCATCCATCCATCCATCCATTCCACTATCTATCTATCTATCTATTTGAACAGCCATGAAGTTCATGTTATTCATTTTTAAGCATCAGGATTAAAGTAGAAAACATATATTTAACAGAAATTGACACAGGAGCCTCAAGTACTAAATTAATACCATTTGTTCTGAATTTACTGTGTCCATGCACTGCCATTCTTTTGCTTTTAAAAAGTGAAGTCAGTCACGTAAATGTTAAGGTGTGAAAGGTTTTTTAAGGCTCTGGGTTCTGATTGCTCAGCTCATCTACTCTACTAGTGGCTGTGCATTGTCTGAGAGCGTGCCAAGCTTGATGGTAGGCGGGCAATAAGGATTGTGTTATGAGATGATGTCATCTTGTAACAGAGAAAAGGGCTGGACTTCCAACCAGCTGAGAAAAGTGGTTTGTGTGGGAGACAGTTTCTCCATCTGGCATGTACTTTAAGTTTTGTAACTTTGCAGACTGTTCACATGCATACAAAATATATAATATATACATAATACACTAAAAAAAAGGGAAAAAACCCAGAAAGGCATAAAAGATCACCTTTAAATGTTAGCATTATTAATACCACTTGCCATACACTGAACAAATTAAATCGCCTTAATGTTAAAGCAAACCTTTCAATGTGTGTTTTTCAGTTGTTGCAAGGAATTTTCATTCTTTTGTACATGACATTGCATGACACATTTATGACACATATATGACTGAATTCTGAATTCATTGGAGTCATATGTTAGTGTTTGGTGCCCAAATCATATTTTGTTGATTTTCTAATGAACATCCTCTACAGAGAACCTTCTTTTATTGTTTGATTACTGTACTTTACTAATATGTGGTCTGTATGAATTACTCTTAAACTGTAAACAAAACAAAACATTGTTTGGAGGAGGACTTATTCATTGAAATGAATAACAATAAATAAATTATATTATTTTTGAATATTCGTTTAATTTTTATATCCTATTTTGCTGCTATTTCCATGTTACATATACAGCAAAACTACATCTTGTAATGCTGGTAAAACAACTGAAGCACAGCCACAGACAGAGGACTCACACTTGCAAGGTTCACATTGGTATTTCTCATCATGCATATAAAGAAGATTTAAGAGAGGACCTAAAACAGAATAGAGAATAGCTGTAATTGCTTTGCTGCGAGGAGATGCATGCCCTCACCGCAATGCATAAAACACCTTGAGATGACTTTCACGTCCGCTCATTATATTCATGTAATTTGGTTTGCAGGCTGAACGCTGCTGTGCACTTCTTTGTCATTTGCCCAGTGCTTGTCTGCCCGTATAAAACAAAGGACACCAGAGAGCAATAGGGTGCACCAGAGGAGTTGACCCCTGCTATAGCCATAGGCATGAACTGCTACTTTGACCCCTTCTAATTCACTGTCTGATCCTACCGCGGCAGCAGGGCTGCTCTGGCTGTATCTCCAGGGGCTAGACTGGGCTAAAAATAAAGTATTCCAGTAGACAACCACAACTGACATTATCACTTAGTGTCCAAGAAACCAAGAAAACAGACCCTGAAGGTTCAGAATTAGATTATGTTCAGGGGGAAAAGGGGAAGCCCCTATGTTGTGAACCGAACACCTCAGATTCTCTCTCGTGTTATGAGGAGGCCAAGGCTCTGATTGGAGACCGGAGGGCCCGCCTTGGACGCAAATGGAAAGCTGAGCTGACCTTTGCAGCTGGACTGATGAGCTTCCACTGCTGGGGCTGATAGAGCGCCACTTAACGCCTCCTGCCATTTCCCGCCGAATCATCCAGCAGATTTGACATTAAAATAGCTACAGCTGTAGACAGGCTGCCCTAGCTCCAACCAGCGATTCATTTCAAAATGTCAGCAAAGTGATTTGTCATTCAAATTGGTTGCATTTGTTTTTAGCAGCTCAGCCTACTTTTCTCTGACTGTAAAAAAACGAATGAATTTTAGTTTTTTTTCCTCATTCATCATCTTTGATATAACATTTACGCTGTACTGTAGTCTAGCCTGTAGGGAGTATACTGTGACTAGTTATTAGCATGAATGGAAAGTTTATTAATGTTATTACATCTGTTTGTAGCTGGTGTTAATTTATTTTTATGGAACCCGTTTAAATATCACTTACTATATTTTTCTGCAGTTTTGCCACAGTGCTTCGAAAATCAAATGCATTTAAAATACTTTGATGGACCAAGCCTGAATTGCTCACAGTGGTGTTGATAGGAACCAAGCATCTGCAGTTTAATGCTTCTTCACTGAAAGTTATTACATAAAGTTTCTCTCCAATGAACAAATTCACATCAAACCACTCTGAATGACTGTTCACAGAACAGAATTACTCTGATCTCTGGGGAAAGATTGGTGGAATTCCTCTTTAAGGATGATAAGCAGTAACCAAGAGTTTTATTCCCATGGTTGGTCAGTATTGGGTTCTAGTGTTAATTCAGCACTTTTCATTATTCTGTCAAAACCTAATATATCTACAGCCATATAACTGACCAAATATGTAAGACTGTGCTTCTTTAAGTGGGTACACACGTATCCTAGACACATTACCCAGACTACACCACTGCACTTCTGTGATAATTAATGTTCAATGCTGTTTGCTGGAGCAGACGCAAAAAGCTGTCACTTTGTAGAAATTATCAACATCAAACGTGTTTCTCTGCTGAAAAGCCTATGAATCGTTGATGTCCAGCCTTTCTCTCACCGGCTGCACGAGGATTAATGCCTACGTGTGTTTTATTATTTGCCCTGTGTGTTTGCTATTCCCCCAATGCTCTAAAAACACAATGCCTCAGGAGCCACCCAGGCCGTAACTCAACCACCCAAACAAGACCCATAGATCAATGAGTGTCAACCCTATGAGCCAATCAGCCCCCACCACAGCACCAATCAATATCTCATCATTGTCCCAAAATATCTCCTAGTGCAGAGTCTGGAAAAAAGAGTGCGCCTCTGCAGCAGCATCTATTTAAAACCTTTAACATCGCTGAAGAGACAATTAGTAAACTGCCCAATAGAATCTGTTACTACATGAATCTTCTAGCTGACACGCTCGATTCTTTTGAGGGGCCCAGTGAAGATGCTTTGGCGACAGTTGGACCCTTTACAGCCCAACTGTGACTTAACGTGGGATATAGCTATAAGACCCTCCCAATAAGCTGTTTGGCAGCCATTACATGATGCAGGGGTAGAAGATTTATGGTACAAAAAAGAACTATAGACACTTTTTTAAGTAAATTACTGGAAGAACCACCAGAACAATCTTACACTTTTACAGTACTTCAAATGTGAGGATCAGATACACTGAAATCTAAGGGCGTAGAGTTAGCATGGACTGAAGTTACATGTTGCCACCAATATCCAGCAATTATTGAACTGTCCCCACCAATAACTTGATCCCCTTCGAAAAAAAGACCCCGAACGGTCAACGTCTCATTAACCTATAGGTGCAGAAAGGGTTTAAACAAGTTCTCTACTCGAGTCATATGGCCGGTGTGATTGGCTGTTCTTTTCCCTGCTGTTACGTGAGACTCTGAAGCTATGTTTGGTTGTTAGTAGCGCCAAAACTGGAAGGAAAACTTTCCAGTCATATGCAAGACTCACTGTACAAGACTCAATGTGGGGGACACATTGGTGTGAAAAGCAAGTGAGGATGGCAGCAAAAAAGGATAAAGGTGAACATGAGCTATTTTTGAAAGAAACGTCTAAGTCACTTAAAGTCAAGTTCTTTAATGAATTGAGTCCACCATAATAATGTTAATGTCATTGCAAGGCTTTGACGCTTAGCATACAGCATGCTAACATCGTCTGTAGCTATGAATAACAAGAAGTCTTCCTACTTTTATTAATGCTAATGTATTAGTGATGTCAGTTGCACTATGGCTGAAGTAATGTTGATAAGTCTTTAGATGTAAAACTCACTGTTTACTGATTTGAAACTGGTTGAAACGAGCCTGTGTCTTGTAGTCTAATTGAGACATTTAAACTACAATTGTTTTTGCGGACAACAGTGGTGGGAGGCGTGGCATGACGACCAATGTCGTCTCCACCAATGTCAAGAGCAAATCTACACCTTTGATTAAGACAATCAACAGGCACAGTTTTGGAATGCACACTATGGAATGCATAGTGATATCCAATTTTCATCTTTACTGTTACAGTCTTTTTGGCATATTTCCTTTAGTGGAGACTTACAGTAGCTTGCCTTGTGCTGCAGTTGTACGTGTCATGCTTTCTCAACCAGGAGAGCTAGTATAGCGATCTATAGCACTGAAATAACCGATGCTGCTGAGTCACAAACAAGCTGTATCTAATGCTGCTATCTCATATTTCAGCTTTACTTTAGAAATGTCTCTGCACAGTGCATTCATTTCCTTTCATATAATCCTCTATAGTGCAGTCCCACCACGATACTGCAGCATGTATTTCACACAGTGGCAATGGCGTCCAACAGGACAAAGCAGGAGTATTTGGTGTTTTCATAAGCTGCCGCTCTTCAGAACTAGTGAGGAATTCAGGAGAGATGCTGGCAAAGCAGTAGCTAATGATATGCTCTCTCTACACTTATCCACACTGTGCTTTAAAACCAATGCTTTATTTCATGGCTCCACTGCACGTGACCCCACTGATGGTGCTTCTCAGCGGGCTCTTTGTATGGCATCAAAGAATAACCTCATTCAAAATATATTTTTTACTAACAAATAAAACAGAGATTTAATTTGTATCTTTACAATAGAGAGGCATGGATGTTGAGTGCATGTGTGAGCTGAAGTCCAGATTAACAGAGTCTTTAAGAGTTAAAGTGCACACTGTGAAAAAGAAAGTGCACAAGTGCAGACAATGATAGCTAGACAGACATAACCATGATATAGACTAGACACATGGGAGACAAAGATGAACAAGATGGTGCAAGATAAAACAGGACTGGGTAGAGACTGGAATTCCATAACCGTTGTTGGAACTTACCTGAAGTTATATCCATATACAGATGAACCAAAACATTAGACCACCTTTCTAATATGATTGTCCTTTGCATGCCACCGGGATAGCTGTGACCTGTCCTTGTAAGGCCTCTGAAGGCGCTGAGTGGAATCTGCCAGCAAGACGTGTAAATTGTGAGGTAGAGCCACTGCACATAGGCTTGATCGGATTAAGATCTAAGGAGGACCTTGAGTTCTTGATTTTTTAAGCCATTCCAGAACATTGCTGTGCAGCCTGGAAGCATCATTAAACCATCTTTAAACAATTCAGTGACTTGTTCAGTAGTTTTTCAGTCAATGTGTACTAAATAGGACAGTCTCTGTCACCCATTTGTGAATGATTTGTTTATCTTTGACCACTGTCTGTAGGTAGTCACCACAAGCCTTGCCATTTTGGAGATGCCCCGACCGAATTTTTTTAACATCAAAAACCACCACTATACATCACACTACTCACAATATTCTTTCCTGCTTTGCCTTTCCTGCTTGCCTGTTTAATATACAGTGAATACAGCAGAGGCTTTCTTCTGGAGAACCTTCTAAGTGGTTTGTCAGTGTGCTTAGTGATATCTAATTATCATCTTTACACTAACAGTCTTTGCAGTCTTTGTTAATAAAAATAAATCAGCCCATCTAACAACAAAGAAACCACAGTAGCTCACAGAAAACTCCACACACTGACACATTTATGGCCAACCTGAATACGTGTCTTAACAATTAAAAGAGAACACTGGAAACTTTAACTTAGATCCTTACTCAGCTGATTTACTGCCATATCCTCAGAATACCCTCAAACTTCAGAGCTATTCTGGACAAGACTCAAGTGAATCTAAATGTTTGTAAATCTAAAGTAAATATTATTTTGTCCATTATCGTGGCAAATCAAATCTATATTTCAGAGCTGTATGAATGTCAGACCAGAGCCTCTTTTGGCTTTTTACTATGAAAAAGAAAAAAATACTTAAATTTTATTTATTTCAACTTATATTAATATACTTTATATATTTTGTATTTTGTATATATATATATATATATATATATATATATATATATATATATATATATATATATATATATATAATCTTTATCTATTTGTGAATGGAGGAACAGCAAAGTAAGAATTTCATTGTACAGTGTAACTGTCTGTTTCTGCTGTGCATATGGCAATAAAACTCTTGAATCTTGAATCAGTAATGGTAAAAAATGTAAGGAGCACACGCACAGTGAAAAAGAAAAGCACACATGTTCCAAGCTTCTCTCATTTAGGTCATATGGTCGCAAATCAGATATGTATAAACATTGCAATAAAGACTTAAGCTGCTAGTTCATATGGATCTTTCTACAGAATTGAGACACATTTTAACTGATTTGGAAATGAAACTATAATTCTTTAATTTTAGCTCATTTTGAAAACACTAGCCAACACAGTTCTAATCAGCTCTACATGCATAGCGATAAAATTTTGATTAAAACACAAAAAATGTACTTCAGTAGCAACAACCGTTAACATTACACATTGATTTTTAGACTTGGGGACACAAGTATTTCAGAACAATGGGATGTACCTGCACAACATGAGGCTTTAAGGGATAGAGCTGCAGTCTCTATTACCTGCTCCAAAATGCAGCAGTGTGGCTGAAATAAGTACTGCCTGAGGAGTTGTCAGTAGGTAACGTTGTTTTACGTGAAGTTGTTTTGTGTGTTCAACATCAAACTTCTTCTGTTAACTCGCCAGAAGTGAGAGAGCAGCATCAATATTAACTCTTGTTCTGTTTCTGTTTATATCACGTCTTTTGTTTGCTGCCGAATGTGGTTTCTTGCTGAAAGCTGGAGGTGGTGGTGGTTGTCATAATAGTCACTTGTAAAGAGCTTCAGTCATTGTTGTATATTGTTGTTGTCCAAAGAAAAACACTTTCAACATAAATCAATGGAACAAACTTTTTTTCCAAACTATTTTGGAGCGTTTTCATTGGTCCATTCATCATATTTTTCAGCTGCATTCAAATGATGTAGATAAAGTAAAAAAAATGAACAAAAATGGAGATACATGTTTTCCTTTCTTTAGCTATTTGTGCCTCAGTGATCTAACCAGGAGCAGGAACACCATCTGGGCAGCAGTGCTGCTTCTTCAACCTCTCATTTGGACTTATTCGATTCTACGCTACAGTGACTCACTACCACCTCTTGTGGTATTACAAGAAAGGATGGCTCAAAACTTGTTGGTTAGCGGGCTGACTTCAGTGGATATCTCTGCAACATGACACAAACACCTTTGACATGGCATCAAAACTTGTTTCTTCTTGGGATGTTTTAAACTAAACATCTTACAAATTGCTTCTTTAAAAAGGTAAAGAGGTCTTTAAAACTTCTAAATAAGATACAGGTGAAATTTTAGAGGTAGGGTTTGGGACCTCCTAATAGAAAGCACCCCATCAATGGTTTATATTTAGCTCATTACAGTCTCAATTAATGTCTTGGTTTAAAATAGATCATAACAATGCTTGTAAATATCTCTGATCTGAGTGCTTGTTTCTTGTTGCAGTTGAATCTAATTCAGAGTACGGTTCATATCTGATGCTTTGCATTTATCAAAGGTGTTTTTGTGCTGCTGGATTCGCTGCTGAGTCACTTTGACTTTAGCAGCTCCCACAGCGGGGTCCAGTCTGTGGCTATGAATAAATCTTCCAAAAAAGTCCACAAAGCTGAGAATGGCTCTTAGCTCCTTCGGTGTGCTGCTGCTTATTTAGTGGCCTTGACCTTCCTTGTCAGCAAACTGATGAATTCTGCTGCTGTTCAGCACATGACCCAGGTATTTGTTTTTTTTTCTTTTTTCCCCATGTGGCTGAACGTTTGTATTCGACAATAATTCTCAATTTTTTTGTGGCGCTGAGACCAAATGGCAGCTGGCTGTTGACAAATAAACCTCTGTTGTTGTTAATTATCACTGATTTCTTCCACTCATTATCAAACAGCACCTGCTGATATAATGTAGCAAGGTTTTCAAAACCACAGTTTCGCCCCTCAGAGGCAATCACCTTTTCTTCAAAGCAGTTCAGGTTTCTGAAGTAGCTAGATCATTTAAAGTCAGTTAATATTCTCAACATGAGCAGATTGTAGGGTTTTAACAACAAACCATATCATATTGTATTACATCATTGCTGAACATGGGCTAGCAGTGGCACCTGCAGCCATAATCCTGTATGCACAGTGTGTACAGTTTTTATGTTTTTAAATGTTTTAGCATAGTATCTTGAAAATAAAATGTTATTACATTACTGTAGAGGTTAAACACTCAAAACTCAGAGGCCGATAGAGGACAAATCATAGTGGGATCTTATGTTATTTTAACAGCCACAACAACTTAACAAGGACAGTAGAGGAGAGCGATCTGCTTCTCCAGTTCTGTTGGAATAAAATGCAAATGTAATACGTTTTCATGACACATTTTTGAATGCAACAATACGTAAAACCATGTGTGCATAGCTCCAAATATCTGTGTTACTGTGATTTGCATGTTCTGGCCTAAAGGCAGCCTACAAGCAGGCAGGCAGTTCTTGTGCATACTATGATATATAATCCCACCAGCTCCACTGTTTGCTTTAATGCTAGCTCATGGCTAGTGCATTCAAGATAACATTAATTGTGTGTAGTGTGGATAGTATTAGATCTGGACAATAGAAACAAATCTTATGTTTAGCATTTCTATGCTGCTAAATCAGTGTGAATAGATCAGGCAACAAACCACTATGCCAGTTTTGGTACTCAATAAAAGCTTATGGTTTCTCAGATAAACTGATTTTAAGCAACCATAAACATAAACCATAGACATTTTGAGAGAGTGTAACTGAGCTCCCTATGTAAAAAATAACCTTCTGCCCTCCATCTGCAGTTCACACCACAGATGTAATTTGCAAACAACCTATTGCCTGTCTATTGGCAAGCTTGCCAAGTTGGATCAGGTCTACCAAATTGTTCTACTTTCAGAATCAGACGCAAACTGATACCATACCATTGTAAGGACTCATTGGTGGGGGGTATGCAGCTCTGGTTGTTCCCCAGTCTGAACAGAGTGGGTGAGCTGACCAATCAGAGCATACTGGGCTCATCCGGAGGGGGAGCTTAAAGACACTCAAAAGCTCAAAGTGTTTCAGACAGAGGGTGAATCCAGATGTACAGTATGAGAAAAATATGTTTAGCACACCTTAAAAATAAATTCATTTACACTGAAAATGAACATAGTGCTGTTGCCTTAAAGCAAGAAAGACTTGGGTTCGATTCCCCCCGGCCAGACGACCAAGTGCCTTTAAGTGTGGAGTTTGCATGTTCTCCCTATGTCTGCCTGGGTTTCCTCCAGGTGCTCCGATTTCCTCCCACAGTCTAAAGACATGCAGACAGTTGAGTTGGAACTGCTAAATTGCCACTAGCTGTGTGTTTGTGTGTGTCCTGTTATAGACTGACAGTGAGTCCAGGGTGTTTCCTGCTTTCCACCCAATGAGAGCTGAGATAAGCTCCAGCAGTAAAGTAGGGTCTTAAAACGGTCTGATTGCTTATGGGTCCAATGTAAGCAGGCTAGTCTGTCCCTTTCCTGTCAAACGGCACAAGGCTTGTGTTGTCCATTGGGCACTAGTCAGTATACTACTGATGAAGATGCAGTATACAGTATATATTGATGTAGTATGCAGTATACAGTATATAGTGATGCAGTGTAAAGTATACAGTATATAGTGATGCAGTGTACAGTATATACTGATGCAGTATACAGTATATACTGATGCCTTATGCAGTATACAGTATATGGTGATGCAGTATGTGATGCAGTAATACACAGTATATACACTGATGCAGTAAATAGTATACAGTGATGCAGTATGCAATACACAGTATATACATTATCCAGTATACAGTGATGCAGTATCCAGCATACAGTACAATGATGCAGTATCCAGCATATACTGATGCAGTATGCAATACTCAATATATAGTGATGCAGTATATAGTATATACTGATGTATTATGCAGTATGCAGTATAGAGTACACAGTGTAGTATTTTGAACATAGTCAATGTCTCCAAGTGCTTGGTATTCAGGATTTCAGTCTGGCAACATTGACATCGCACCATCTTTGTGAAATTGCTAATGAAGTTCTGCTGGAAGGAAGCAGTGCTGAAAGAGGATGAACAGAAAATATGTCTGTCGACCACCAGAATCATGAAATACAATACAGGTCCATTCCAGTCACAGAATTTGTAGCTGCCCTGAGTATGAAGTCCTATTCCAGGATGATGAGGAACATGGTGGCTCCTGCAGATACATTGATCATTTTACTGCCTGTAATCTCCCTTATGTCATGAAAGGAACATCACCTATTAATTCACACTGGACAGTGAAGCGAGGACTAGGGGGAAGATGTAATGTGGTTTCTATTTATTTGCTTGCTGACTGATTTACTGTGGAACTGAACCTTGTGCTGATGGCTGTGTACAGTGTTCTGATGGATCCAGTGTAAATCACTCAGCACATCCATCCAAATGAAAGCTCTTTTCTTCTGCTGAAGCTCTGAACTGCAGCATAGAGCCTAGCATATGACTCCTCATAGGAATTATGGGTATGGAGCACAATGGAAGCTTGACTGTGTGTAAAACATATGTACATGTAGCACAGGTATGAAAAGCATGAAATTCTGCACTGCCTGAAAGAAAATGACCTTGCTGGAGCAAGACCTACATCGCTTTAGATCCAGCCTCATTAAAAAGTAAAGCCTCACTTATGATCTCAGTGTGCTCTCATCTCTCCTTTCATTAACTCTCTACTTGTAGTGACCTACCAAGTCTTTGAATTAACTAAATTAATGGTGACCTCTCTGTAAAACTGTGATGTTTTGATAACTTCTGTGTAGAAAAACAGACTAAATCTGTTGCAAAATACTCTTGAGGTAGAAGCTGGTGGATGCTGGCTTCTTTTGTAAAAAAGCTTTCTTTTGTGGTCCATCTTGTCACCCGTGACACATTATATGTCAGACACCCTCTGAGGGTAATTTCACGTACTCAAGGTGAGTATAACGCATGGGAGTCGTAAACCATATGATGTAACTGCTGAGTAAGGGTGTAAGTCTCCTGGGCATTTCCAGAAAACATGGTCGATAAAGAGAGAATGGTCAGAAACAGCAGCAGATGGTGAATCACAGAAAGCAAATCTATACATGCAAATCAGGAACGAGAAAAAGTAAATAATAGCAGAAAAATGTTCAAAACACACAACAAGAAGGTGCTATATTGTACTTGCACATCTGTAAACATGAATTCACAATAACAATTACCAGCAAACTTGAATATAACACTAGTGGATGCTGTATAGACAGCGTTGCATTTACCACACCTGAATGTTTATATAATTTGTGTATAAATGCATATACCAAAAATACTTTTTAATATAAAGGGTTATAATAATGAGCATTACTGACTAACTTAATCAAACTTTTTTGGTCTGATCTCTCTGATTTTGCCGCATTTAGTGCCGCCTTAGGTCGACTCCCAGCAGTACTGGATTCTTTCCTGCTTTCGTCATGTTTGCAGTAAAGATTTCCCTCTGCAATTACCCATAAATGAGAAGTGGTACAGAAGTGTGCAAAAGGCTTTGTTACTATGCAAGCATCTTTAAATTGTTTTTTGGAGACATTCCTCAAGAGATTGGATATAATCTACTTACTTTTGGAAATGGAAAGTCAACAGAAACACAAGGATTCATGAATTGTTAAAAGATAAATTGAACTCCTAACATCTGTGCAGGACCAGTTAGCTCAACAAAACGGTCACTGTAAGATAAACAATACTTAGTATTTTCATGAGTGAAAGGGGAAAACCCAGCTCCACTCTTGCTTAGATCTGAAAACATCCACAGAGGTTTCTGTCCATCTTTCTATGGTGAAAAGACAAACTAAACACCATGAGCCTGAAAGGATGTGCAGCTGTCAAGAAGCCCTTGATGAGAAACGGAAACAGACAAAAAAGAAAAACTTTTGATTTTCCAACAAAGAAGCTGCTGGTGTTCTCAGAACAATGGACTGACCATCTCAGAGTCCAGACCTCAGCATCACTTATTGTGTTTAGGATTATTCGGATCATGAAGAGCAGGAAACTTAACCACCTTCCAAGTGTGAACATTGGATTTGTCTTAAAATATCACTGCAGATTTTCTAAAAAATATTAAGCAATTCGACCAAAAAACAAATATTTAGTTGTATTTAATTGTTGTGGCTTTTGTGTAGTTTTCGGTTAAATGTGTTTTTTCTGCTAATCCAAAAAAATGACTAGCTTTTATTTGATGGCCGTTTCTGACTGGAAATAAAATAAACGAAGAGAGGTCTTTGGCTTTTGCACAGCACTGTGTGTAAAGCGGAGATAGAAAGCATTTGTACAAATCTTACAAGCAAACACAAGCAAGAGCGTCCAAAGCTCTTTTTAACCGCAGTCTGTGATGATGAAGTGAACAAGATGCCGGTGCTAGTGATTAGGAGAAGGTCTTAGCTGGGGCAGGAGAGGAACTAGGGTGCGGTAAAGAATCCATGACAGTGAGAAGTCAATTTCAACCCTTTGTGAGTTTATCCTGAGCGTAAAGAACAGAAACCTGTAACCCTGATGGTCTTTCACGACCGAAATCACTTTAATGACTTGTGTATGTAAACGTTTCTCAGTACCTCATTAGGGCAGTGCTAACAAAAGACTGGCATGGGCAGCACTGGACCTCACCAATACTAAACATTTGAAGTGAATTATTTACCGCTCAAAACGTCCCTGTGTGCTCGGCATGGCGCAGGAAGAAGCTGATGTGGGCGCAGGTGACAGATGGACGTGGTGTAGCTGATCAAATGTATGATAATGAATGGTAGTGGCTTTGAAAAGCGATTTGATGTCTGCTCTAAAAGTATGCCATCCCAACTGAAGCTGTGAAACTGAGCTGAATCAAATTGAATATGCATTGCACAGGAACTGATAGATGTCTTCTCTCTCCAGGCACTGTTTCGCAGTGACTCAATAGCAGCTATGGGCCAAACATTGGCAAATGAACCCACTGGCCTTTTGCAGACAGTGCAGTGAAGTATTGCTTCTGTCAAATAGTGATGGTTTCTTTTTGTCTTGCTGTGAAAATGATGAAATGAGTAAATCCAGCATACATTATATTGCATTAAATAGAAGATAGATATACTTATCTCAGATAGTAAGATTATGTATGCTTCGCACAAAGACCCTTTAAGTGCAATACTGTGTTGTAATTGATTGATGTCTTATAATAAACTAATCATTCCACATTCTATCATATCACTAACAGCTGGGCAATATTTTTTAATTCAGGGGTGTTTTTGTTTTTGGGGGGGCTAAGTGCAATGTTCATGGTGGGCCAATGGCCAAAAATATGGGTGTAATGATATACATAACAGACGTACGTTCACTTAATTAAATCATTTGTCAAAATGTTTAAAACAATCTCAGCAAAGAACACACTTCTGCACTGTTTAATGTACAGTTACTGTTTATTTACTAAACTTACTTAAAGGGAAATGAGTTTTTAAAGTTGACTGTTATGTGAAGAAAGTTGAGTTGATGTCGACTAATCACTCTTGATGTCATGAATAAAGCCGCGGAAGAAGGGGGTATGCTTTGGAACAAGCAACTTCAAAAATTTGACTTTAATTAAAATTGAAATAAATTGTAAAATCCATGATGAAGGCTTTCTCCTGTATGTGTATGGATGGCAATCTCCACAGGTTAGTGGCGTTTGGTGTGCCTTTTGTAAAAAGCCCTGGATCGCAATCGTCAAGCAGTAAAGTCGCCAAATCATGTAGTCGACTAGTCTGTGTGACCCCTACTCAAAACAGGTAGGGGTTCTCTCATGAGGCAAGGGGGGGGTGACAGGCCAAATCAAGCATGCTCTGGCATCAGCTTTGGGCAGCCCTGGTTTAACCACTAGAGTATGATGGTTATTCCTGTCATGTTGAGGTAACTTCACGATTATATTCACATTCAATTACATTCCTTATCATCAACGGAGTCTGTTCTTCTGATTTCCTATTAGTTTTGAAGTCAATAAATGGCAATCACATGGACAAAAATGGTCCCCTGAGAAAAACTGGTGATATAAATATGCATAATTTAAATGTGTTAAGTGGTGGCACATGTATAAATTGTGTTTATGTAACATTTTTTCATATATTCATGTGTAGGCACATGACACATTCAAATTAAGTTTTTTTTCTCTAGTGCACATAACTATAATCAAATTCAATTCATAATTACACATAATGAAGCATCTCCTCTTCCGCTCTTGATTAAAAGTTCAGAACACGGCATCAGTTCTCTGGTTGTTTGCAGTTGCAATTGAAAAATAACGGGTATCAAAGTACAACTTGCTTTTATTATACCAGTGATGAACTGCAGCTGTAAAGTGTTGAGGTCATAAGACCATAAACGAGTAGTGCAGTACGTGTTTGGACCCTCTGGGCTGTAGCTGCTGTTTACCCTGATGGTGGAGCAGCACCTTTTGCAGGCATTGCTAAATTAGCATACATTGGCAATCTCTGCTAACACAACCTCGTTCACATGGGTCTCACTTTTGATAGTCATGAGCTAGAAGACGGTTAGACCTGTGACCAGAGCTCGGTTAGATTATTTGTCTGCTTCAGTGCTATCTTTGCCTACTGATGAGTGTGCTACTCTCTGGATTGACAGCAGCCTAATGTTCCCTCAGTGACTGAGGCTGAGGCTCCTGGTGTGAAGATCTGTGTAAAGGTATTCCCAGCTGTCCAGCAGGCCACTTGCGAAAAAAGCCATTTGACAGATTCTGTTGAAATTACCATACATAAGAGCGAATGTTTAGTTGCTATGGCTACAGTGGAGGAATTACCCCATTTGTCCTTGCAAAGGACTTCACATACATCATGTTTAGTGCGCAGCTGTTGGCGCTAGGCTGGCTACAATAGCAATATCCTGATGTACCGAGCGGGCAAAACATACATACTCATTGATCTACTTGAATTAATTTGGGAAATTTATCTGGAAAGTGATATATATGAAAATATATGAAAATATATGAAAGTGAAAAATATACAAACAAAAGCTTCACTGAAAAAGAAATAATTGGAACTTAAAATAAAAAGGCCTGACTTGAATTCAGTCTAGGTAATATGAGTTCCTGATCACAAGACCATAGAACTACCACATTTGACTAGCTTTTCAACAGCACCTCAGCTCCATCTCAGCTCAAGGTCAGTACTCTCTAGCTAGCCTCCTGAGTACTTAGTTTTTCTCCATCTTGTAGGACAGGCCCACCCCTGGTTGAAACCACTGCAACCTATGGGGGGGACCGTCCTACAAGGATGGGCTTTTACTTGAACAAAAAGAGCAACAACAACCAAACATAACAAAACAGAACAGAAAATAAGGCCTTAATAAACAGAAACAGTGCACACATACAGTGACCTGTCTTCATCTTACCCTAAAAAAAAAAATAAACTAAACACCAAGTATATAAACTAAATACTAACAATCTGAGGACAAGGAGCAAACAGTACCAACATCAATGAACCACAAGGCAGGAGTGAAAACAGAGGGAATATATACACACTAACAAGTATAACGAAAGGAAAACAGCTGACGAGACTAAGGACAAATGAGGCACAGGTGAGAGAGGCGGGGCAAGGCCAGAGCAGAGAACAAGGAGAACACATGACTAGAACATAAACAAACACACATGGCTAGAGCGAGGGAACATAAACAAAGGACGTAGACAGGGAGAACAGGCAGTTATCAAAGCTGTTTTGCCCTCTGCCTGCTTGCAAACTGTAAACAGGAAACTATTATATATATATATATATATATATATATATATATATATATATATATATATATATATATATATATATATATATATATATATATATAAAAATAATTTTATTTTGTTTAACAAGCAATTGAACAAGTTTTATTAAACTTAAAGAGTACTTTGATTGAAAAAAAAATTGTACAAACTAACTTTTTAAAATTTATTACAATTAGTTAAATTGCTTGTTAACACATACAGTCATTTTCTTAGGGTGCACCAATGAAGCAGTTGTTACAGTGTAGTAATTTAAGGGTTAAACCAGCAAACCACCATCTCAGGCAAGCAGGGCCACAGGCTGAGTTTAGTGATGGCTCAGATTAAGTTGTAGTTACCGTCTACCCTTAAATGATGAAGTGTTTACATTCAGATGCAAATGTAAGGTGTAACATGAATTCCAATAGGAATCCAACATCAGCCTCTAGAGATTATCACAATATTCTCAACAATATTCTCCTGGCTGACATAACAAACCGCGCTCCACACTCTTTATTACTGGCAACAACTGCAGAAAACCAAGGTATGACTAGCTAAGCAGGATAAGGAAATATCTCAGCAGGTGAGTGGTGGGAAACGTTGATGGAACATTCATTTGAGTTGCATATTGAGTTCTGTTTGTAGCATATTGACTGTTATGATTGTCACATTAAAGACATTTTTTAAAATCTCACTCTAACATATAAACAAGATGATATGAGAGTGAGAAAAGATGATGGAATGCAGAGAATTCATACAACATTATGTTGCACAAAGCCAAAGTGCAAACAACTGAAACACTGTACTTCCATCTGTACCCTGCAGCGGCCATTCTATTCTGTGCACCGTTTGTGAAATATTCTGACAACGGCAGTTAGAAATGTTTTCCCAGTGCTTGAGCCCCTGCCTAAAAACACCATAGGGCAGCCACGCCCAATTGATTTTTCAATCAAACTTTAAAAAGCACTTTGAACAGAGGACTGGTATATCTGCTGTGCTTAGCTTCTTGTTTCTGGGAAGCACGGGGCATTGCTGACAGCAGGCAATATGTTTGCTCCGGCTGACTCTGGCACTGTTGAAAGAAACGGCCCTGCTAAATAATGAAGCAAGGTGAGTCAAGAAGAAAAAAAGAGGCCTTGTCGTTCTCTTCTCATGCCGTTGGGCTCACATGGGGATTATTGACGTTGTGCAGAATGAGGGAATCACCTTTTCTTTTAGCCATGGTGCTGCTTCAACTATTGATTGGCCCGGGGACCCCTGCAGTGAAGGGCAACGATTTCTGATGGATTAATTCATGTTCCTATCGATCCCACCAGTAATTCTGCACAGTCTGCACTTGCTGCTGGTTAGATCTGACAAATGTTCACTCGAAACCGAGAAAGGATTGCTGGAACTGGGCTGAAATAATAAAACGATGTGGCACTTGCTTGACTCTTGTGATTTCTCCGGGAGCTGACTGTAAGGATGGAAACAGTGACCCATGCTGCCAAGGGACATTTGGCTCTAACGCTCATCTTCTGGACTGGGCCAACACCTGGCAGCCGGTCTTGCCAAGGGCTCTTGATTGAAAGGCTGGATTCTGATTATGCTGGTGTAATTGACTGCCACTAACAGGCTGGACCCATTATATTAGAGTTAATTTTCCTAAAGATGGTTGGAGCATGTGGTGGATGCTGGGAAGCTAGTGTTGTTGACAGTGGGATAGAGGGTGTGGGCCAACTCATAGGAGACAAGACTGGCTCTGAGAGAGCTGAAATGCTGAAACTTTAATGAAGTTGTGTGCTGCATTATGAAGCATGTTCTTCAGGGCTGCTGAAAACTGGATGGGTTGTGTGTGTATGTGTGTGAAGGAGAGAGAAAGAGAGAGCGAGGTTGAGTTGAAGCATTCGATGTGTGCACTGGATGTGTACTTTTTTAACAGGTGACCAGGAAAGGAAAGCTGCAGGGACTTTGAATTTTAGACAACAAAGATTCTGGCACAACCTCAACCTCATACTCATCTGTAGTCCAAATGGCTTTTTATTATTGGTCGATATGTGCTTAAGTAGCTTACCATCTAAGAGTGACATACAACTTTACATTTTGTCACAGATGTGTCCATCTGTCAGAATCAGCCCTTGTCCTAATAAATTCTTGTCAGTTTAGATGCAGTCTTATTGCCAGCAGTACTGTTAACTACAGCACCACTGAGAATAGGTGTCCATGGCTTTGCTTCCTTTGCTGTGGTTGGCCAGTTGGACTGGGTATGATTTTGGAAACTGGACTGGACAGGATCTGGACTGGTCAACTATCAACTGTTGCTTAATATTTCTGTATAAACAAATTAATCCAGAGTGATTTGATGTGAAAATGTTTGTAGAGAAGCTTACCAACATTTCTATACTGTGGTAGTGATAAGAACTAGGGATTGCAATATCTGCAACTCAAATTAATTCAACAATATGATAGTTGTGTATCTGGAAAAAAAAAATCAGATGATTTGAGATGTACAAATGATTTGAAAATGATAATGTCTTTGTCAACAGTACTTCATATTTTACAGCAATACTAATACACTTCACATCTAATGACTCTGAGTGACTGTTTACATCTTACCGACAAGTTATTATCATTAGTATCATTATCCTTATGCTACAATGCTGAAAATCAGTGGACATTCCTTCTAAGGCTTCAACAACTGGGCAGCCTTTTCTAGGTAATACTAAACTCCAAGACATTCTGGGACACCATTGTAAAGTAATGTGCTATCTCATCAAGGCAAGTATCATGCTTTATACTTTATTTTTATGTGAAATATTAATTAAACATTTCTTTATTCTATCCATCCATCCATTATCTTCCGCTTTATCGCTGTAGTTGGGGTCTCGTGGGGGCTGGAGCCAACCCCAGTGTCTTTGGGCAAAGGCGTGAACAGGTCACCAGTGGACAGGCCACCAGTCCATCACATGGCCAACACAAACTCACACCTACAGGGAATTCAGGGTGACTGTGATAGGAAACCAGAGTACCCGGAGGAAACCCACTCAAGCACAGGACCGGGAATCAAAACTAGATTGTTTTGTTGTGAGGCGACAGTGCTAACCACTTCACCACCGTGTCGCCTGTTCATGTTATATTTTATGAAAATAATATACATAAATTAATTAATTATTGACGAATTAATTAATTAATCTCTCACCAGACTTTACAGGCATGATGAGCGAATGTCATGGATACCAAAATGTCCATGTGCACATAACTGCAGACTACTGCTTTGTTATTATAGTGTAAATTACTACAAAATCATAAAGCTGATGTAATGTAATCTAATATCTTGGTTATTTTTTTACTTTATGGATGTCACTCCTAATAAATGTCTACACACATGCTTGAGTAAAGTCTATATGATTTAGTCTATATGATGTCACTTGTTAGAGTTACCTAAGAACAAATAACTTTCTCAAGGGCACACAAGAGGCAACTGAGAAAAGGCTGCTGCATTAGAACCCATAGCTGTTACACTCTTAAAAATAATACTGCCAAAAGGGTCCTTTGTCATGAAGCCATGAAAGAAGCGGTTATTGTTAATGTGAGTGTGACTGCACGTCCAAGCTCAAAACCATTAAGCAACCACTGAAGAGTGAAAGCCAACTTAACCCGTTTACCATCCAGGTTCAAACCAACAGTCTTCAGGTTCCGTTTTTTTCCAGCCTTTCTCCCTCTCACTTGAGTGCTTATCCTAAGAGAATAGAAACCAGATTGGGTTCCTTTAATTACATCTCTAATAGGCAGCACTAAGGGGGTGATCTGCCCCGTCCATGCCTGAGCTGCTCTTTGCATGTCAGTGCTGTCTGTTATGAGGAGAAAGATGATGCTAATTACCATTATGATCCACAGGATGCTGCTGCTATGACGCTTAGGTGGCAGTGTGGACAGGTGGTGGCTAATGAATATTCATAAGCAAACCCCCCCACCACCACACACACCCCACACTTCAGTGAAATAAGCAAACGGCATTCAGGGAACGTGGTGCATGCCTTGTTACCATAGCAATAGGTCTCCAGTCAGCCCACACTAGATAATTTGATACAAATTTTTTTGTACGTGTGTTTAAATGCGAGCGAGCTCAACTCTTGCCACTACCTTGTTTGTGGAGCGTATGTTCACCAATTATTCCTCCAATTCTCCAGTGTTTAGAAGGGAGTAACAGTGATATCGAGGTAACACTTGACAGTTCACAGCTTTTCAGCAAGATGTGATCTTTTGCTTTCATTAGGCGCTAATACGCTTATGAGGAACACGTGTTCCAGGCTATGAGGTGAAAGTTAGCTGCGTTTCACTGGACATCTTCTTGAATGTTGATACAGAATAGCTGCATACAAGACCCACACAAAGAACTCTCATCTGCAATTGTTAACGTAACTAGCATAAGCATAAGAGCGGAATAATGTTCCATGTTAGCTCTTTTCACAATTCATCGTTGGTTTTTATGATTTAAGGTAAAAAATGCTGGGCCGTCATAGATTTTCAGCAGCGTCTTAAGATTGCTCTGGGCGAGTTGAAAGCAAGAGCTATTGATGTTGTGTTCACCCAGGCCCACTGAGGTCACAGACCAAGCCATTGATTTCTCATGCTGACTGATTTCCTGATAGTAGCTGTGGCTTTAATAATAAAGCATATGCAAATGTATGCTCTGCGTGTGAGACCCTGTACAGGAGATAACACAGGGTAAAAGGAGCCAAAAGCTGAAGCATATGCATCGTTAACAGTATGCCTTCCTCTTTAAATGATGCCTTAGTTTAAAAGGCTAATGTTGTTAGTAATGAATGAATGCCACAAAAGGCAGGAAGGATTGTAGAAATGGAGCCAGGCTTGTTGGACTCCATGAGCTTGGTAAGTTTGCACTATTTCAGTGCGCTGCCCCTGTGTTTGCCTTTCATAGCCCTCTTCACACATGGCTTCATTTGCTTGTTTATTTCAGTGCATCTCATTACCCTGCGCTTGATCTCCAGAGTACACGCGTAACACACTTAAATCTGTGTCATTTTGTCATTGCTGATTCCCGTTATGAGTTCCTTTTTAAACTCATTAGGATAGGTCTGAAACATGAGGCTGAGATTGCTATGTCATGTCAAAAATATTAAAAGTGAGGTCAACGTTAGATTACGATCCCTTTAGGATCCCTTTAGGATCTAACTTTTTGTGTTTCTTGAGAAAATCACATTCTGGCTGAAATACATGCCCAGACGAGAAACAGTATTCTCTGTGGCTGATCCAGACTCTGAAGACCAAAAAAAGAAGAAGAAGCATATGGACCCACGACATTCCACCAATCAGAACAAAGAGGTTTATCTACTTGCCTGGCAATCCTGTGTGTGCACAGCACATATGGCTGAGCCTTATGCGGCTTTTACATGCTGGCATTGCAAAAAAATAGTATTCCATCCCTCATAGAAGTACCTGATGGACAGTAGTGTGCAGCCATGTTAACACGGTCATGATGATAGTATTACTGGATAAGCTGTAGCATAGCAGCTCTCATGTGGGTTGATAGTATCATCTGATATCTGCTAAAAACAAGTATCTTCAAAATGGTAATGTTACAAGAGAGGACAAAAACATCTTAACCTTCAGTGTAAGTCAATGGAACCAGAGTTAGTTTCTACCAGAGCTGTTTTGGAGCATTTCTATTGGTCTCTTTATGATGAAAATGTCTCACAATGTAAAAGGCAATGTGTTGTGCTTAAATAATGCAGAAAAACTAAAATGGACAAAAACGGAGATAAATGCTTTTCTTCAGACTGCGATGATAAACTTAAAAAGTGAAGCCTGTCTTTCTTTAAGTGTCTGCAGCTTAAATCAGCCCTTAGCTCACATAGAGCCTCCTTAAACTTTGTATTACAACTCCATCCAGAGCTTGAAGCGGTCTATTCCAGTAACCAGTCTTGCTCGGCCTCTAATGTTTGTACTTTTTTAATTAAAGCCTCTTACAAACAGCTTGGGCTCTGTGCAGTCTGGTCCAAAGACCTCGTTTTGGAGGATCCAGAATTCTTTGAGAATTCTGCATGGGAAATTATCAGTTTATCTTTAAGGAATCCTAATCACCAAATAATACATTGGAAATTTCTACATAGATTTTATTTGACTCCACTAAGACAGTTTCATATGCGTTTAGCCCAATCTCTGATTTGTAACTTATGCTCCTCAGAGTAGCTTGGCACTTTTCTGCATTATTTTTGGCTTTGTAAAGATGTTCAGAATCTTTGGCATCAAATTTCTATGGATCTCACGGCTGTATTGAACCATAATGTTCCATGCTCTGCACCTATTTTTCTTTTGAATGATTTCTCCTCACTTGAAATCTCAATGCAGCAAAAGAGAATGTTACTTTGTGCTCTAACAGCCGCAAAAAAACTGCTGGTCAGTCGGTGGAATCCTCCACATCATGTCTCAAGACATTTTTTTGCACAATGATCCTTCAACACACCCAGGGAAGGGGAGGTAGGGGTTAAGGGAAAAAGGAGAGGAGGGGGGGAGATGGTTGCATGCTTCTATATTATGTTGTTATACTGTGAAAATAATAATTTACCAAAATCAATAAAACAATTGTTCACAAAAAAGTGAAACCTAAAGAAAAGTTTTTGTTTTGTACTACATGAAAGGTTGGACTTTCAATATAACATTCATATTTGTCACATACATAGTCATGCATGGGGCAACTAGCAGAGGAATGCTTTGACAACTGCCCGCACACAAGAAACACTAAGATACAATATCTGAAAGATAAAAATATAAGGAGAAGAGCAAGATTTTTATAAGAATATTATAATTTTCTGTGGTTAATGTTCAGTGAAAAAGTCCTGTGTGTGATGTATGGGTGTGAGGTGGTCCCAATTTCTGCCTTGGTTCTGAGCCTGAATAGCTTGCGGAAAAAAGCTCCACCTCCTCATCTCTGCATTTGTCCTCACTTCAACAGAGAGAAGAGTCCATTGTTGGGATGGCTGGGGTTCTTTATAGCCTTCCTGGCCTTGGTCCAGATGGTAATAGATGGTCTGTAGGTCAGAATACCTGGTCTAATAATGCTCCACTGACTGCATTACCCTCTGGAAAGCCCGTCTGTCCTACTTGGTGCTGTTCCCAAATCAGGCTGTAATTTTCCCCATGAGGATGCTTTTGATGGTGCAGGTATAGAAGATATGAAACTGTCTATGCTTTCAGCTGCAGCACCGTTGATCCAGACAGGGTGGTAGGTTATCCTGGCACCAGTTCTCCAGGTGTTTAATCTCCTCCAGGTAGGCCTGGACTAATGAAGACCTTCATGTTTTAACCTTCATGTTAGCAAAGTCAAAGTCTGAGTCATGTTTCTAATATCTTGCCTGTTCTTGCTTTGTCTCCTGGCTTTTTGAATATGTTACCTGCCTGTGTTTTGACCCATGCCTGTTGTCTGGAGTATTGGACTGCCCCAGTTGATTTGTGCAACCTGCTACAATCCCTCCCTTACACACCTTTGTAGGCCTGGTGTGTTTAGTACAAATATTATTTTTTTACACTGCTGAGCAAAAATACCTCATTTCCTCCCAATTAAGCCATTGCCAATTCCACCTGCTCTCCCTCAAATACCCAGTGCTACCAAGCAGGGATGGCGATGGCTAGCGCATGCTTCCTCTGAGACACGTGAGGCCAGCCACATTTTTTGGAACTGTTGCTAAGACCATATTATTAGACAGCTCAGTACACTTGGACAACAACACTATCTGCCAACTCTGTTATATTAGCTATCAGACACAGGTGTTGGCAAGTCTTGTACTAGCCAACCCTACCCTCCCATAGAGAGTGAGGCCAACTATGCTCCTGGCCACAGATAGCTGTGGCATCATTGGGGACTGAATGTACAATCTCCCAATGATAGAGTCAATACTTAGACAGTGCCAAAGAAAATACACTTTAACATTCACAGACAGTCTTTTCAGTGTCATCTATGAATGCATTATTCAAAATAAGAAACCAATTGCAAGATTACATGGAAAATAAATAGTAATATACTATAATACAAGTATTACGTACAAGTATTATATGCAATTACATAGTTTACAATGACTGGACATCTTCACAATATGAATTCACTGTTTTGTAATGTCTTACTGTTTACAGTTACAGCATCGTCTCTGCTGCTAGTAAATGCCTATAAAATCTGTAGTATGTTTTTCACAGTATTGTCATAAAAGCCATTTTTTCTTTACTTAGCCTTCATCCTATAAGTCCCATCATTGCCACTTAATGACTCACATCCCTTTGAGGGACATCTGCAGAAGTGAGAAAAGATTGCCAGGGGACACCTCATCAATACTCATAACATCAGTCTTCATCAAAAGCTTTTCCTATCAACACTGTTGAAATCCACTTGCCATTGTTTGGGTTATGTGTTTACCCAGGGTTGATACACCATGTGAACCCCTGTACCACAAACAGTCCTATAACTGTATATGCAGCACCAGATATAAATCTGATCCAGTAAAATCCTAACATACTGTAAAGATCTTGGAAAGGAAGAAAGGAGGGTTAAATATAGTCAGCGTCCCAGCGGGTGAGAGAGAGAGAGAAAGCACTTAAAGCAAGTACACTAAAGCTTACATGGAGAACTTGGCATTGCACTTCAGAAGCTGGATGTGACATAAGAATCGTGCTGAAGTTATGTAAGGGCTTCTGCTAGAGACGTAGAGAGAAAACGAGAGAGAGACAGAGTGAGGAGGGGAGGGAGAGAGCCACCGTGTTTGTCCCCCCCCCACACTCTGATTTGAAGGGAGTGTCAAGCAGCAAGGGATTACCCCCCCACCACCATCACCACCACCATGTCACAGGCTGGCTTGGAGTGAACGAGGACTGCAATGCAGCAAAACAAATCATGAGAATCAGTTAAGAGGGGCTGATTACCAAAGCTACATGGCTGATTCAGTTGGTGAAATTACAGTTCGAAAGGAGCAAAACGTGACTGATTTCAAAAGTAGCTCCGGGAACAAAAATAGCAAAGCATCCAGCTAATGGATGAAGCTTAACATTCAGAGGGTTTGAGGAAAGTTTCATCTATTGTGCCATGACTGGGGTTAAAGGAGGGGTAATTGATTTTGGCATCAGCTTTGCCCCAGAATACATACTGGCTAGAAAACATGATGGTGCTAACTTAGCTCTAATCAATTATCACAAATAATGCCATGAGTGGACAAGAACACAGTTAATTAGTAAAAAAATGATCTTTGATGGATTGAGTTCCTTAAAGCCTAGCTTCAGACCTGCAATCGAAAATACTTACCTGCATAGCATATACAGAGCAAAGTCAGCATTGCTGTTTAGAGCCTTTACAGCCCTCTTAGCTCTCTCCAGCCACACTGATGTTCACCCTTGTCTAAAGTAGCTCTGGATCTGTTATCCTTTTTATGTGCCACTGTATGCCAATGGAGGTAATGATGAAATACACAATTTTGTGTTATTGGCACTGCGATTATTTCTTAGTCTGTTTAGGTCTGTTTACTCGATGGCCATCCTGGCAGGCAGTTATTGTCAGTCTCTTTGTCAATGTTTCTGTAACGGTGGGGCTAAAATAGGTTGCATGTGTGAAGTGGCTTTATTAGGGCCAGTCCAATGCTCAGAATCCAGACAACATGCAGGGGTCAAAACACAGACAGGCAAATGATAAACATGTCTATATTAGCAAAACCAGGGGGCTAAGCAAAAACACAGAACTCACATGAATAAACGCACAGACTTTGCAAGTATACAGCAAAAAGAAAGAGGCATATATGGGTGGCTGATTAGTCCAGGATAAGCGGCAGGTGTGTGAAGGAGAAGGAGTGTGGATGGAGACAAAGTGGAGCCTGAAAAGAAGAACAAAAGCACATGGCAAAGCCACTCAGGCTCAGGATACTGTTGAGCATCTAAATGTAGGCTTTTATATTGAAACTACTCAAATAGTTTCCATGTCTAATGACATTGACCACAATAAAAAGAGACTTAGATAACATGTCACTTTGTTTGATTTAAATCCAAGTAAAAAAGTAATTACACTCTAATTTACAGGTTATGTAATATTCACACACTCACACTTTTTAATGAGGTGTGGATGCTAAAAGTGTCTGAAAGGGTGTGGTCTCTATGAGAAGCCATTTAACACTTTACTTTTCTAACATGTCTTTAAAGTAACAAAGACTGCAGTTCTGTTTGGAGGATTTTCATAATCGTGGAAAAAGATGCACTGCAACTGTAAACATTTATGCAGCATGGCTTTTTTAAATGTTCTATTTTAGATTCATCTTCAGAGACTGGCGGGAGATCAGTGAGTGCTAGAATCAGCTCCATGCAGTGAAACGGGATTGAACAGGAGTGTGAATTATCTTCCGATATACAGTCTTGCCAATACGACCACCTATCTGTACTGAAATACACAAACAGTGGGTCAAAACTTTTGATGTAGAAGTTGTCCATTTACAAACACATCGAAGGTTCCTCCATCTGGAAATAAGCTGACTGCAACCCACAGACTTGTTCTGAGAATATGCCATTGAGTTCTTACATAAATGAAAGATTATAAATGAAACCACTGGGGAAGAGTTCAACAGGGACACAGACTGCCACTGCTGATCAGTGAATTAAATGATATCCATGTTTTTTGTTTCTTAGATTTTTTTTCTGTTGCATGACATATGGGGTGAAGGCATTAGTTATATTTCTAGTCTACCGAGAAATGGAATTGAATACTTAGAGATTAAATGTACTTAAATGTAATTAGGCTGACAAGCAGTTTAAACAGTTTACATTGCATGTAATTGTTTAGGTAGGTAAGAAAATATTAAAAAGATTAGGCAAGTAAGAAAGATTTTTCCCAATAAAAAAGGACATTTTGCTATAGATACACGTGATGACGGACCAGTCTGAATGTTTGTATAGAGGGTATGCATGTAACATCACAGTTGGTGGGAGTTACTGCAGTCCTTTTTTTTTGATGGTGGCGAGACCTCAGACTGTTAATGAGGCAGAAGTGTCTTATCTGCAACTTCCTGCTCTGCCTTAAATGGTGCAGCAGTTCCATTTTAGTGCCTGAATAGAACTGCTGCACCATTTAAGGTGGAGGTGGAAAGTTCAAACAAGAAGCTGGACAGGTAGACTGAATCAGCAGCATGGAAATGCTGAACCATTTAAGGTAGAATTAGAAAGTTTAAAGAAGAAGCTAGACAGGTAGACTGAACCACCAGCATGGAACTGTTGCACCATTTAAGGTGTAGTGGAAAAATAAAAATAAGATGAAAACAAATGAAAAAAATGATAATAACTCTAATAATAACACAACAAATGAAAATGTTTTAAGGATTGTGATGTGATATATTTGCCATGTTGCCCACCCTTGTTAAAATTAACAGTTTTAATTCATAATAAAAAAATCATCTTCTACTAACAAACACAAATGTGATATTAATTGTGCTTCCCTATATTGTTTATTTTTCAATAATGGTTAACAGGGTGTGCTAATCGTTTATCTAATAGGTTTAGTTTTTCCTAATTCTACAGGTGTGATACTACAGAGGAGTCCTTCATCTAGTCATGTATATTGTCTGTTCTTTGCTGTCTGAACAGATGACAAAAATAAGACACAACAAAATCAATCAGAGCAAGTGAAAGAGAGAAACTGTGTTGTTGTCAGAGCACCTGCAATTCCCTCCTCACTCAATCTCTGGTTTTCAACAAAAAGCAAAACAGCGCTGCTAACGTCATGAGCTTTTCAGCAAAATACAAGCCGGGTCTTGTCTACTTATAAATCTAACCAGTTTCCAGACTGATTGTTGCTGTAGGAGCTCAGATTGGATGATTTACTCTCATAAAGAGTTTGCATCTCATCTCAGCACAGTTTTATAATGGGAAGTGATCCACATGGAACTTAAATGTCTTGCCTTGCCTGTATCTGAGTAGTGCCAAAGGGGTACACACTGTAATCCTCATGATTTCAAGTGGTGGAATATGATGCTGGACTGCAGCCTAAGCATAGAATTACATTTATACTTACACTATATTGCCAAAAGTACTCACTCAAGTTATCCAAACCAGTGTATACAGGTGTTCCAATCACTTTCATGGCCACAGTTGTATAAAACTAAGCATCTACGCAGACTGCTTCTACAAACATTTGTGAAAAAATGGGTCGCTGTTAGGAGCTCTGTGAATTCCAGCATGGTACCATGATAGAATGCTACCTGTGCAACAAGTCCAGTTCCTCGCCACCAAATATTCCACAGTCAACAGTCTGTGGTATAATAACAAAGTAGAAGTGATTGTGAACACCTGCAACTCGGCCTTTTAAGGTCATGTAAAAATCTGCAGAGTCAAACACTACAGACCTCCAAACTTCATGTGGCCTTCAGATTAGCTCAAGAACAGAGCATAGAGAGCTCCACGGAATGGCTTTCCACGGCCAAGCAGCTGCATCCAAGCCTTACATCACCATGTGCAATGCAAAGCATCGATTGAAAGTGGTGTAAAGCACGCCGCCATTGAACTCTAGAGCAGTGGACATGCGCTCTCTGGAGTAACAACTCATGCTTCTCTGTCTGGCGATTTTGAGTTTGCAGGTTGCCAGAAGAACGGTACTCGTCTGACAGCATTGTGCTAAGGGTAACGTTTGGTGAATGGGGGATTTGGGAATTTGGTGTGGGGTTGTTTTTGTTTTGTTGGCCCTTTTTGTATTGTTGGCCCTTCTTTTTCCAACATGACTGCACACCAGTGCACAAAGCAAGCTCTATAAAGACATGGATGAATGAGTTTGGTGTGGGAGAACTTGACTGGCCTGCAAAGAGTCCTGACCTCAACCCGATAGAACACATTTGGGATGAATTAGAGTGGAGACTGCAAGCCAGGCCTTCTCGTCCAATATCATTGTCTGACCTCTTAAATGTGTTTCTGGAAGAACAATCAAAAATTCCCATAAACACACTCCTAAACCGTGTGGAAAGCTTTCCCAGAGGAGTTGAAGGTGTTATATCTAAAAAAAGGGTGGGCCAACATCATATTAAACCTTATGGATTAAGAATGGGATGTCACTCGAGTTCACATGCGTATGAAGGCAGACAAGCGAATACTTTTGGCAATATAGTGTAAGCAGAGCTCTTAAGAAGAAATCATCCAAGAAATCATTATAGTATTGCTGTTGTATTTAAACTACAATAACAGACAGCAAAAAACTGCATTAACAAAAGTGTTGGCCAAATGTTTATTTGTATATTAGGATGCACTGTGGCGTCACAACCTTAGAAAACTTTGCTGTTTTATTACAAATAGTATGTGATGCTACAATGTTGTATCTAATGGTGTAAACAGCCTGAGGAATTGCTGCATATTATTTTCCCCTGTTGGTAAATGGTTTATTATTTTGTTGCACCTTCATAGATGTAAGGACATTTATTTACATATATACAAAACTGAAATTTATATCCAGTTGTTATGGGGTAATGACATATTTGTGTATTTCACTATTTCCTTTATTATTTATACAAATAACTCAAGGCATTTTAAAGTTTTGAGGCCTGAAACAGACACAAAACGCATTAATGTCTGATGGGCTAAAAGAATGGAAAACCCTGATGTTTTAGTCCATCTGTGAATTTGTTTTTAGGGAACTCTTTCTGATAGCTATGATGCACAGAGGCAGCACTTTTGGCCATCTCCCTCCCAGCCGTAATAGTCGTCTCCTTATGGGCATCGAAATGACAAGGACACATCTGGCCCTCTGTCATTCACATTAACTATCCATTTGCTCTAACAAAAAAAAACCTGAGCACAAACAACAGAGAGGCTGGTGCCATTCACATATGTCATACATCGTATTCCATTATTCAAACCACAGCACACACAGGTCATTCACATCTAAGCACTATAAGTGGTACTTCAGGGAAGTTTTCTGCTTTTTGTCCTGACGCATTAAAACCCATGCATCCAACGCTGAATCAGAGAATACTTTTGAAAATGTGTTGCACAACAGGCCTAAATTATAGTCAAGGTTTGCAAAACTTGGGGGTTAAAAGGAAACGGCATGAAATGTTTATGCGTATTTGCAATAATTGAAAAGGTCTAGGGCTCTAGCCTGCAATTATGTGAAACTCACTACTCCCACTTGGTGCATTAATGGTCTGTAGGTTGCGCTTGTGGCCTATTTCAGAACATTTTGTTTTTGATTTGTATTTGGCACATAAAACATTGTAAACTCTCCTCCTCTTCAAAATGACCTTGAATGAATTGTTATTTATATAATTATAAGATGTCTCATTAGGTATAACCAGCTATGTATGAATACTCTTAAAACAAGTGAAACTAAGCCTCTCTTAACAGAGATGTAGCATCAAAATTCAGGCCCTGGTAAGCAGTAGTGTGACCCGACCCCCTATACCCTTCCAAGAAAATAAAACAATTATATGTAATGCATTTCTTTATGGTGTTGTTTAGTAATCTTGCTAATGTTAAACAACTGACAATCTGTAAAGTTTTAATTTTTAACTTACTAAGTATTGGACTTGGAGGATTAGAATCTCTGTTCAAAACAATCAACGTAATTAGAGAAAAATGAAAAAGAGAACAACTAAATATACTCAATATAAAACTATATACATATTTCAATATCTGATTAAATAAACATTTCCAAGGCTTTTGGAGTCTGACGCCCCTGTGTCTAACATCAAGGTTTAGTCTCATAACCTGACTTTGACCTCTCCAAAGGGAAGGATCACATGCGGAAGTTGTCTGAATCAACATTGTCTCTTTACACATTACAATGTTGTTTTTTCTGCCTTTAAAATCTAATTGCTGCTTTTTGATTTCAATGATATTCTCTGTGAGATCTTAAGCCACATTAAAGAATGATGTGATCGTATTATTTGCTGTAAATGAATTACACAGAGGAGCATCTGGGAATGGAACAGCTCCTAATGTCTTAAGAACTTCAAAAGGATGGGGATACCTTCTGGCTTTTTATAGGAAACTTTGATGTCTCTTCATCTCATCAATGGTGTGCTTGTCCCTTTCATGTTACAGGCGCAGTTGATTGGTTTTAGATAAACCAAGCTTGCCATTAATAAAATCAGAACTGCATAATCAGAAACACAAAACGCCTTGGACCATTGAATGTCATAGCCTGGCTTGAAGGCGAAAATTTTTATTGCAAGAATACAGATTTGAAAGAATAGAAACATTGCTTATTTGGAGTAATTCCCGTAGAACCTGTCAAAAAACTTATAGATTGCATGTCTCAGATGTAGTGTTCATGGATTTGAGAGAGTTATTAGCATGAATAAGAGGTTTCAGATTGTACTGCTAGGAGAACGGCTTTGAAGAGTGTAATGAGTACTCTTACCCGAATGCAAATGATCTCAATTTGCTGAACGAAATTATGCGAGAGGGTACCTTTTCAGCTATGATGAAATAATCAAGCAACAAAGCTTGTGTGAATCTAAAATATTGTCTTACATCCTGTAGTTGGATAGAAGTTATTATAGCCAACCTTTAAAGATGCTGAAACATTGTGTTCTTGACCTACAGGACATCTTTTAATGGCAGTGAAGATTTTCCAGTCGTCTAGACCTCAAATCTCACTCTACAGTATGACTGTTCCTCTGCATGAGAGAGCATCTGCGAAACTGCCACATGTTGGACTATTATAATCTTTGATTTATTGTTGTCTTATTGTAAATGCTAATGGGGGTTATGGTGCTTTGAAAGAATATGAAACGAAATGACATAAAAAGGCTTTAATGATCTTGTTGCGAGTATAGAATTTATAGAAAGGCTTCAAATAGTGTCTGGTAATTGTAGCTTATGGTCGTGGGGCACTCTAAAGAGTTATTAATATACGGCGGAGAAACACTTAATGACAGGCTGCATGCTACTAAATGTCTCACCATGCTATTTTTGTATAATGTGGAAGATGTCTTTAAAACCTTTTGTTCCATCATAAGCCTTGCAATTATTGTTCTATGCCTTAAGAATAGATGCATTATTATTGGAAGTGGATCTCAGCTCCTCCTGGCTTTCACTGCAAGAAAAAGATGTATTATAAGGAAAAGCCCTGGTTATCCGTTTTAAACATAAAATTAAATTTAAACATAAAACATGCGGTTTACATTTAAATGTGCTTTGTTAAAATTAAACGTGTTTTGGGTTATGTCGAAAAGGAACCCTGAGACCTCATAGCAAACTTATAGTGGAGCTTGTAGAACACAGATGAAGATGTGAATGAATGCTGCACCCGTGAGGCTACACTAGCAGTCAAGAAGCTGTGCAGCTGTGGTTTTTGGTTCAAGTCGACTGGCTCCCACAGTACCATCTGTTTTCTCATCTCTGCTTCCTAATGATTGCACTGTGCTGAGAGTCTCTTGCGGGACTGGTGTAATGTTCTGCAGGTCTCGATGATAATTGTGGTGAGCCTCATTATTACTGTTGCTTCTAAAACATAAATGGTTGGATCACTGTTGTGTTTTCTACAAGCCCCCAGTTCCAAAAACGTAGGTAATAAAAATAGATCACATTATTAAAATCTTTTTGACCTATATTAATATGTGATGTTCATTTTAACCTTATAAACATATTGCTTTTTGTAAACATACGCTTCCAAAAAAAGAAGACATAAGCATGTTTACCACTGTGTTTCGTCAACTTTATTTTAACAACACAAAATAATCGTGTCATGACTGAAGACACCAACTGACCTTGGGATTTTTACCATTTCTTTGTTATGCAGCTATGTCTTCAGCTACGCAACCATGTGGGTCATATACGCTTCATAAAGCACCACACATTTTCAACAGAAGACAGAGAGCACCCACACATCTGATTACGCAGCCATGCTGGAAAATGTTTCTTGGTGTTGTCATGTTAAAATAAGGTCCCTGAAGCCATATCCAAAAGTCATAATCTGTTGTTCATCTTTCTATGTTATTGGTGCCTTCACAAATGTGGTGTTACTCATCCCGTGGGCACTATTCCATCCCATACCGCAACAGACCATGAACTTTATGCTGGTAACAATCTGGATGTTTTTTTTCTTCTTTGAGCCAAAGATCATTATTTCCATAAACAAATTTGAAAGGTTGACTAGACTACAATATACATTTCAGAGAAGCTTAATCCCACAGAAGTTGGCAGTGTTTCTGGATGTTAACTGTTCACACCTTTGTGATCTTGAGTGTGTGTATAGAAGAATTAATCCCAAATAAGAAAACACTGATGAATGTCAGAATCTTTGTGAAAACTGTGAGGGTTCTTCTTGAGAACATTTGGTGAATGAGACCCAGTGTCCTGAAACTGTCTAACTAGGTCTTTCCTGGCTGCTCCTTTTATACCCATGACTTCCCCACCTGTTTAAGGCTTATATTTCAGAATGAGCATATATTTACAAAAACAGTGATGCTGATAAGATAAAACAGTATATAGCTTGTCTTGTCATGTTTTTATTAAAAATACAATATTCAAAGAGGATTCACAAATAACTGTTTTTAACAATAATAATACATTTTTAGTTCATATATTGTACCAGTAGGTCTCCCAAAAAATGAAAGTGAAGGAGAAGTCAAGGATGGCTTCAAGGAGTGAATGGCAATATCGTATATGGTGACATGTTTACAACAGTGGTTGTTATATAGTAATACTTAGTACTGTTAATAGAATATTCACCTTTAAAAAAAAAAATATTTCAATACATTGATTGGGTGCTATGTTGTCTTTTTCTACAGGGAATTTAAACATAGCAACTTTCCAAAAATCCAAATTAAAGAGTTTTTAAAAATGTGTCAGGATTGTGTCAAGTCTTGTTGTGACACAACATTTTATGCAAGTAAGTCAATAAGATATGCATGACACAGTTCAAAGTTGTATGGACGTGATTTGCTAGTGTTAATTCACTTTATTTTAGGGCTGAATTGACCAGAATTTACGAAGGTTTGAATACTCTGAAATCTGAATGATTCTGATACTCCTTCTCAAAATCACCCTTAAAACAATGTACTACAAACATGTACTTTCCACATGTCATTGTTCAATGTAAGCAAGTACTTTGCATAATATTTCATATATAAGGATTTATACTTATATATGGATTTCTCCCCAAAAGCAAAAATGTTGCATCGCTTTCCTCTACTCAGGTCTTCAGGCTTTACAGTCACAACTGTATATTTTGCTAATATGCACAGTAACATGGCACACATTCCTTCTGACTGGAGACATTGACAGTGTCATTAACAGTGTGCTCCCTGGTTTTCCTGGGTCCAGGCACCGATGCCTACCTGGCCTGGTGAGTCAATCGCCTTTGTTCTCCTGCTGTGTCTGGATTAGCCTGTGCATCTCTGGTACTGTCAAACTCTCTGCAGGTCTATGGGCTCCAGAAGGGTAATTCCATATGATGAATCGCCTCTTCCCTGCTTGCACCACTGTCTTCCCATGTGGTTTTCACAGAAAATAGACTCCTGTAATGATGCCCATGTTGCATTTAATTCTGAAGCTCAGTGATGACTGTGTGTCCTGGGGTTCAAGGCTCTTTGTTTTTCACAGGTGGAACCTGTCGGCAGCCATTTTTAAAGTGGCGATTAAATTTAAGATGGGCTCAACATTCTATTCTCAGTATTCTGCTTTACTGGACATTTGCTACTTCACTTCTGCATAAGATCCTTCTGGCACTGACACAGAGGTCTGGAGACACTCTGTTGGTTTGGTGAGGGACAGATTTGATCAAAGCTGACATATTGTCAACATCTCCTGGTTGTCCACTAATAGTCGGGGTAGAAGTCCATTGTGTACTCATTCTGCATCTGTCAACACAATGCCAATAGTATTAAGTCTGCAAGAGCTGGGCATGCTACACAGCCGGTTTCGATAATATTAGATCCATTTTATAAAAACCTGCTCAGCTTGACATCCTCAGTAACGACAGAACTTGTCGCCAAATTCGAACATCCGCTCCCTGCGCCACTGACTTTATCCATGTAGCCTTAATTAACAGCCTTTTGTTTCTCCAGTAGACTCTTTCCCCATATCCTTTCAAAATGACATGCAAATCTGCTGTGTCACTCTCTTCTTCTGTCTCTCTCATGATAAGTTCTTGGACAATTGCGTGCAAAAGGGAGATGAGACAGAGGAAGGATGTGATCAGTAGGGGTTGGATAACTCCCTGGCCTCTTAGTCACTGGTGCAGATTCTGATTAAAGCTCTAGTCCTGCTTTATTGCTGTCATAACAGACATCACCCTGGACTGGGGCCTTGGAGCTTTTCACTGTGACTAGAAAGCCTTGATGAAGGGTTTTCAAAGAAACCATTAGCCAATAGGGACACAGGGATTACACTGGCCAAACAGCGTTTGATATGGCTGCTAGTGAAGTCATTTGGATGTCTTCGAGCACTGGATTCTCCAAATCTTCCTACATTTATTCCGCCCGTTAATTCCCCATGGAATGGACAGTTACTCACGCGTTAAAATCTAATCCTGTGACAGCATACTGCAAGTGCTTACTGCAAGGTCTTTGTCTAAATTAGTTGACAAGTCTGGTGTGGCATGATATAGGCGGAGTATTTTGGGATGCTACT
Organism: Megaleporinus macrocephalus; assembly: GCA_021613375.1. Classification (NCBI taxonomy): domain Eukaryota; kingdom Metazoa; phylum Chordata; class Actinopteri; order Characiformes; family Anostomidae; genus Megaleporinus; species Megaleporinus macrocephalus. Next base: position 22,895,263 of record CM038707.1, on the reverse strand, counting down.
GCAGTGCACCATACCAAAGCATGATAAAGTAACACTAGCGTATTTTCTGCTCTTTGACTGCATTTGCATTGTACCATGAATCATGCATGTTCTGGCCAGGTATTTGCAAGGAAAAGACAGCAGCCTGAGCATCCGATCGGCAAAGCATGTACTGGCAGGGTGTAATCCATCAAAGGACGTGTTAACCCGGTCACCCTCCAACACAACAGACCCCTGTAGGAGATGAGGCAGAATGATTCTCCTCACAGAAACAATCTAAGGTGTTTTATTTACACAACCACGGATTTCATTCCTCATGCTGCCACCGAGAAGATTAAATGAACCTGAACGCCATGTAGAACCATTTATCTTCACTATACTTTTGGTTCACAAATTGCAGAAGTTTATTAGAATATTTACCCTGCAAAGCATTCGCTCAGTGTAATTATGTGATGTATTTTCTGTCATATCTGTTGCTGCTGCAATAAATATGAATGCAGAATTTAGAGAGGAAATAATATTCACCTTTGTGTGATCAATATTCTTTGGCAGTGAATTACTGACGTCAGTGCAAGAGTTACTCATATAGCATAATACATACATTATTTGGGAGTTTAAAAAATATCACGGTCTCCCTGATCGTCTGTGTTCATACAGTCTGCCAGTTATTAAAACAAATGAACATGTCTAAGACATTGAAACTAAAATAATCTGGCATATGGCACAGAGTGATCATTTATGTCTCAAGAGCACATCATAGGTACTGAGTAGGACCCCTGTCATTTAGATAAACTATATCCATTATAGTGTAAACCAGGGCTCATCAATTCTGGTCTTGGAGGGCTGGTGATTTCTCTGCTTGAACACTCCCACTACACTTGGAAAACCTGGGAATTTCAGCAATTTTCAAAATGTCTATGAATTCAGTTATTAAAAAGCAAGCAAAGCCATTCAAAGTGGTATGATGTGAAATTTCTTTACAATGGTGGTGAGAGAAACCTGGATCATGATGTGCATTTTATTTAATATATATATATATATATATATATATATACAATACATCCTTCAGTCTAGCTTGCGAAGGTAGATCGGGTCTACTAACTTGGTTCTACCTGACTTTTAGGATCAAACTTAAACTGATACAGCAGAACCAGCACCTTTGTAGGAATAAAAGCACACTAGGCTCATGGGGAGGCAGGGCTTAAGGGCACAGGTGCTCTAACAAAGTATTTCACAATAGAGATTTGAAAACAAATGCACAGTATTTGGGACAATTGGTGCACACAAATCTATTCTAATAGACCCCAAAAACAAAATTATTTAAATGGAAAATAAAAACAAATCCCCTCTAAGCTCTTTGCAAGTCTGGTTACTATTGTCACTACACTGAACAAACAATTCTGCCCACTCTGAATTATTTTATCTACTTCTTAACACTCAGTGAGGCACTTTGATCAGCAAACTGTCCTCAGGGAAAGAAACTGACCCTTGGGTCAGCACACATTTTTTATTCGTACCTATATTGCAGGCAACAGGGTATGAAGACATATGCTGCAGTATGTAGAAGTAAGGACGATGTAAATGTGAATGTTCTACAGTTTCACCCTTTGACAACGAACTCAATGTTGAATTAACACGTACACAGTGTCCACCTTAGCTGACCACTTTACTCAGCACTGTAGCTGTCAGTTCAGCACTGGGGTTAAACTGCATAAGAGTCCAAAAATGGATAGCATCCACGAATATGAAGCTCTCAGCTGGTGATGGCATTTTGTATTCATGGTTCTGATCGCACCATAGCAAGCTTGCTGCGTGCTTGTGTGTGTGTGGGAGAGAGATAGAGAGGGAGAGGGTGATAGAGAGAGAGAGAGAGAGAGAGTGTTTCACCGCTTCACGCTGAGTTCCATTGTTCCTTCGCCTACCGCACTGACTGGCTTGTCTCCTCCTTTCCTCCTCCGGCAACTCTCCTCTCCTCTCTCATCTCACCTCGAGGGAAGAAAAAAAAATCACTCACCGCAGTCGCGTCTGCAGCGTTACTTTAAAGCAGCACCCACGTCTGCCCTGCTGCTCCGAGCAGAAAGGCCGCCCGGTTCTTCTCCTTCTCGAAAAGGTAAGACGTTGTACGCGTTTCAGCTGAATAACGGTGAACGGACTAGAGCCCGCAGCCGCAGCGGCTACCGCACCGCACGAATTCAAAGTGATGGGTTTGTCGTTAAGCTTATGCTAGTATCCAAACTTCTTTATTCAGTCTTCTCTCCGTTTTAGCTGCCAGAAACAAAATGTTTTCACTTTTGTGGCTCATTTCTTAACCCGAGTTTGAGCCGTGTTAGCCGCTTTTTAAAATCAAAACAGCGCGCGCGGGTACCTGTGTACGTTAGACGGCGAGTGAAGGCGACTGTGAGTAACGGACACTTCGCTCGACGTTTCTTTCCGACTGTCGGTATGTTCGCACAGAAGATGCCTCTGTGTTGATGTGGAAATCTGTCTGTAGACTTTTTGTCTTTTTAAATGTTTTGTTTGTTAGAGAAATGAGGACGTGTTGCGCGTCGTCGTATTTTTTTGTTTGTTTGGTGTTTTTGTGTTTCAGCGTTATCGGCTGAGACGGGCGTCTGTTCGGAGCCCACATCAAACTTTCCTCCACAGAGCAGTCCTGATGGCTTGTGTGACTACTTAGAGTTGGGTGTTGAAGAAAAAGACCCTCACACATGCCGTGTCTTTTCGGTTGTTTCGTAATGGGCATATGTAGCAATCTTAGGCTGTCAAGGTCAAATGAGCGTTATATAAGATGTTCAAACAAATAAGGCAGATATACTAAAATCCTCATAGCTACGTGGCGTAATCCGTCAGGCTGGTGTGTGTATAGAAACTACAGTGTTGGGGCTTTCTGTTGCTGGTAATGCCCCACTCATCCCTGGGCAGAGCCTTCCTTGTTATTATAATGCATTCAAAGGCTTAAGCAGCACTGTACCATCTAATAAACTTAGCCCTCAATCCTAAACATCATCTTTGCTCCTGTAAATGCCAGCCATTTGTTGGTAGCTGTCTGAGATGTGGTTACGAGATGCGACGTGTACTGTTGAATAAAATGATTAATCCTAATCCAGTCACGGATAGAGACAGGGCTGGAGTTTGATGGGCTCTGCTATGTGGCTTTTGCCCTCAGTTAACAGCTGTTATTCCGGCTGCATGGTTGATGACGATCAATTTAGTGTAGCTGCATTAAAGCCATGTCGCCTGAAAAGGCAAAATCATTCTTGCGGATCGATTCGACCTGGGCCGCCGTCGCAGGGGAAAGCTTCTCGCCGGTCTCTTGTTGCAGCAGAAATAGCTTTGATGTACACTAAATGGAAAGTGGAGAGGATGGTCGTTTTCTCTTTTGTGCAAACGTGGTTTGTGACGTACTTTGCCTGAAATAGTGACGCTCAGTCAAGTCGGGGACCCTCGCAGCAGACATTTTATGTTTCTGCTCCAACAACTTTGCTTGGCAAGCTTTGTCCAACCCTAAAAAAATGATGCAGCAGTCAGCAACAGCACGACAAGACGGATGGTAATACATTGTATGGCATGGCTGTGCATTCCAAAGAAAAACTGCAAGACACCAGCACACGCTTTGCTTTCGCACAGAAGCAAGGCCATCGATTAGCTGGGAATGGCACCGTCTGACTGTTTGTACAGAGCTTTTCCACCAGCCTTTTAAGGATGCTCAATTCAAAATATTTCATGTAAGATTATTTAAGAGTTGGAGGTTACCATAGATCTAATCTGGTTGATTCTGAATTCCTTTTAATACCACTCTGGCCGTCTGTCTCAGACACGCAGCAGTGGGCACAACACATGAATCAAAATGTAATGGTGTTTCCACAGTAAGCTGTCCTGACAGGGCATATGGATTTATCTGAGCCTGTCTTTGATGTGATCAAGATGTAAAAGAGGATACTAGACTTAAATGAGACTACAAATCACCCTGATACACCCCATTTAACTTGCCTTGACTGGAATTTAGACTTGGGGGAGGCTGTTGGAATGGGATTTATTTGAGGGACGAGCCAGTTTATGTGTCTACACGTAATTACATTACTTTGCAAAGAGAATTGATCATTGTTACTGTACCTCACCGGTTTGCCAGTTTGGGCCCTAAAGTTCTTCTGCTTTGCAGATTTAGGTGTTTCCCTGTTTTAACACACCTGATTCATTAGCTAATTTCCAATTTCAATAATGGATCTGATCCAACTATGCATGTAACAATGTATCATGATATTGTAAAATTACAGTGTAAAGCTGTAACAACATTGCTTGTGCAGATATGGCAATGCATTGTGAAGACTAGACATTCTGTTTTTTATACCATCTTCCAGTTAGCAAACAATCAGCATCAATCAGCAACTCACCCCAGCACCCTCCTTTCTCATAGCTTTGATTAGAATTATTGTTTTTTATTAGTCATATGAATTTTGTTCAAATCATCCAAATAATACTCAAATTATGTGCCCAGTATTGTGAATCGAATCATGAGCTGAGTTTACATTTATATGCATGTTTACTAGGGATGTGCATCTCCATCACTAAATCTGATGCTTCTCAGAATGTTTTGTTTAGCCAAAATGACATTAGACAAAAATAAAATAAAACCTAGAACACTAAAGCTAGATATCTTTACAAATAAATAAGGTGATGGCATTGTTGCTTTAGAATGAGCAGAACTGATAGCCATGGGGCAAGAAGATCAGTTGCAATACTTTTCTTGCTAAGGGCTGAATCCAAGCTGGAAGAAGAGGCAGATGCCTCTACGCTCTAACTATCCTGCCTGTGTATTTTATAGTAGCAGCATCTGTCTTTTTCAAATTGTTACCTGGCCACACCTCCAACTCGCATGAGACATTTTGATATTTTTGAATCTTACCATCCTTACTATACTAAAATGTGCAGTACAGAACATTCTAGGACCAAGATTAGTAGCTTTAGCTCAGAGACCTTGAGAGTACTGCTAGGCACGAGTACAATAGAAGTATTCTCTGCTGTGTTAGGTCTCTATATGGCAGACTTCTTGTTGGGAGGTAATTCTTCAGATGGTTCTGGGCCTGACCTGTGGTGTTCCTGCTATACCGCTTTATTTGATGTGGATCTGTTTTGTCATCACACTGTAGTTGGGCCTTTTGTGTTGTGAAGTGTTCTTTGGCCATGACCTCAGGGTTCAGTTCACAGAAATATAATGACCCAGCAAGCGTGGCAGTGTGGGTGGCAAGGTGAGGACTAAAATGAAAAAAACAAAACAAATCCCCCTTCGAAGACAGACAAGGCCTGTGGACAGAAAAAAAACAGCTGTTCGCTCATCCATTTCCTTAGGAAATGAAACGGTATTCATGTGAGTAATGAAATTAGTTTTGTTTGGAATTTGCTCATTTGTTATTTTAACTCATTCCCCTGTGATGTCCTGTTTGTAGTTATGCTAATGTTTAATGAACCCACCCCCCTGCCATTAATGCAAAGCTACTGTACGCATGTGTGTGTGATGGCTGTTCAGAGAGCAGACAGAAAACAGCTGCAGGCCGAGCACATGCAGATAAGCAAAGGCAAGTTGGCTCAAATATTCCTGCCCCTAAAATGGACTGTCAGATACAGAATGATGGCAACACACAGAATTCAGGGATTTGAAGGGTTTTGGCTTCTCTTCTCATGTGATTTTCTGCGAAGCCGCTCTGCTTATTATACCAACAATCCTCCATGGGCTTTTCTGGAAGGCTCTCTTTTCTAAACTATGGTGCAGTCTAGGCTATGTCTCTTTTTCCTCAGACTGTGTGTATGTGTGTGTTTATCAGTATCTTAGTCACCAGTATTGTTCCCTATGGTCATATTAGCTAGTCTAATTTGCACACTACTTTTGATTGCTCATTCTATTTTTGTCAGAGCTCCTTTGTCTGGTTGATTACACCAAACCCACATTTGATATGTCCTCAGTTAGCTTTCAAATGACATAATCCCTCCTGACTGACTCTATTCATCACATTTATACCACTGCACCACTGCGATGGTCTGATCTCAGCAGTCATAACATTAATCACCAAATAGCATTATGCAGCTTTTGTACCATTCCTCAAATGTCCATTAACATTACTAGATTTGGATGTCTTATTTCACAGGGAAAGCCCCTACCTGTGAATATTATATGATTTGGTGGTGTATATATGGGAAAGAATATTGGCAGAATTAAACGGATCAGATTCTGTCACAAGTCTAGCCTGAAATGTAATTGCCATACTGCTAAATATAAAGCAAAGTACTTTCAATCATGTTATAACATTGTTAACCCCATTACAATCCCGTTGTAAGAAGCAGAATGTTTCTTGGTGTTTTCGTGTTTAAATCAGCGAATGTCTCTGAAAATGACGCTGCATATGTTACTCCAAATTGTGTTCAGTGTGGTGCTACAGATATGCAGGTTACTCACTAATACCCACCCATATGTTGACAGACCAGTGCCCTTTATGCTGATATGAATCTGGATGGTTCCCACCTATTTAGTTTATAAAAAAAGACACCTAGTGTTTCTGGATGATATTGTCATAGGACTTTTAGTGTGCCTAATATGGTGAACTTTGTTTATTGACTATTTTAAATATTCCCTAGCCCATCCAATGATATCCATTACTGGACCTGGGTTCCTGGTTCCTGGTTTATCCTTTCTCAGGATTCCCTGAATCTTTTGACAATATTTGTTGGTGAAATATCTAAAATTCTTACAATCACTGGCTGAGAAATGTTATTTTGGAACTGTTGAATATTTGGCTGATCCATTTTTGGCAAAACTAACACACTAGTGGCATCATGTTTACAATATTTAAAAGGTTTGTCACTATGCAACAATACATTTTGCTTCTTTGCATTCAGATCCAATGCAATATGTTTGTCCGCTTATGTTCCTGTATAAATATGTACATATTTTATGCAATATTTCATTAAATCAGTTTCCGTATTGATATTGGAAAAGAGGTGTTACTGCGCCATCTTTAGTTAAAATACTAGTATTTTGATTAAATTGCTACTGAGTATGTACGTATGACGTATCTAGAATAGTATTGACATAGTATAAGAAGACACAGGATACATATCATTTTAAATAATCACCCAGCACTACTGAATGGCCAAAACAGTTGACAGGTCACAAAACACTGCACAGGCACCATCGCTACATTGCTATCCCACTAACCAATCCACAACAAACACAAAACAGCAGATGCAACACATGTACAGGTAAAATGTTAAAATCTCTCACTCCAATTGGTCAGGATGCTAACAGGACACAAGGCGTTTCTCAGCCTTCTACGATAGGTATTGTAAAGGTCTCCACTGCAATGACTATAAACAAACAGTGATTTGTGCAGCTCCTTTATTAGTTAATTAACTTTTTTTATTATTTTTTAGTCATTAAGAATATATTCATATTTACAATAATGGCCTTGATTAACTAAGCAGTTAATTCATTATTAAGGGCATGCATTGATGTCACTTATGTCCCCTCAGTCCGACTGAGTGACAAAAGAGTTTATTAGGTGATATAGCAAAACCAAAAAAAACAAGCTTTTGTCTTCTTAAATTAAAGACAACTGGACTAAACAGTACAATAAAAATGTTCATAATCATTTTGTTTTTTAAAGCTTCCCTGTTCCAAGTACAACTTCAAAATCTTCAAAGCTATCTGGATTGTTGCATGGAATTCCTCCTTATAAGGAAAATGAGCTGAACACAAGACTCACCATCATGGATGTTACACAGCATATAAATAGAAAACGTGTTCTTTTACTAATAATACTAATAATTTAACTAATAAGATACTGCAGCCAGTACCATATATAACATTAGGTAGGATTCCAGGAATTTCTGTGTAAAGCACACTGTTATCCATATATAGTATTAAATTCTTTCTTTTTGCCAGCTTGTTTGTCCAACCTAAAATGGCCCTGCAGTTAGCTTCTGGAAAAGAAGCTCAATGCAGCCTTGTATTAGCCTTTTGTTTTTCTTTTCTTTATCACTTTACAGAATGCAAGGATCGCACAGTAGCTCTGTACCATTTTAGATGTTTTTGTGTTTTGCCATTTTCACATTGACTGCTGCAAGTGAGTGAAGTTTTGCACATGCCTTCTATTATCGTGATTTAAATACTCTCAGTTACTTATCTGAGCAGTTTATTAACTATCATAAATTCCAGACAGATACTGGTCTAGAATGAGCTTAGACATATATGCTGTTGCTCTTCTGACGCTTTTCCTGGTCTGTGCTCTGCAGAGACGCCATGGGGAAACAGAACAGCAAGCTGACCCCTGAAGTGCTGGAGGACCTGGTGAAGAGCACAGAGTTTAACGAGCATGAGCTCAAGCAATGGTACAAAGGCTTTCTAAAAGACTGCCCCAGTGGCCGTCTCAACCTGGAGGAGTTCCAGCAGCTGTACGTCAAGGTGAGCACTGGTCAAGGTCTCACTATTTGTTCCCTTTGTTTTGCTGCCTGTTCAGAATGAGATTCACAAAGCAACAGCATGTTAGAGAGCTGATCTCAGATCAGATTCCGCTGTATTATAATGGTCATTCTAACAAAAAAACTCTACACCATCACTTTTACTCCTGAGGTCACTGGTGAATACATGCCCCTGACTACTTTGGAAGGTCATTGGGATTAGTAGCTGAGATGTGACTTATGAGCAGCTGAAGGAGCCATAACGATGCTGTCTGATTCATAACTGTCTCCATATCTGTTATGGATGTAACAGGCCAGCCTAGGGGCCTGCGCTAGTATAGTCTAATAATGCATTTTTACAGCTGAAGTTGTGTGGTCGACTATAAACGTGTGGCGAACCACAAAGCATAATCTTTGGAGGAAATGTTGTCATTGTCATGCTTATGTAGGGGGCAGCATTTTTTTTATATATAATACTTTAAATGCCCAAAATTAACTAATTTAATTAACTGAATGTCAGCTATTAAGATAACTATTAAGATCACCTTCCAAAAAAAATGTAGAGGCCAGCTAATAGAAGGCTTTGCATGTATTAAATTGGCTTCGATGTAGGGGCATGTAAAATGTATTTTGATAAAGTTTGAGGTATGTTTTTGGCCACTGGGACTACCTTCCATAGCCAATAAAGCTTTTCCACTGAAAGGTGGAAACCATCTCCAACACTTTGTTGTAGCTTGAGAAGAGTGTTCCACAGCATCTCAAAACATATCATGTTGCTATTAAAAAATGAATCCCGCTTCTCATGCGGCCTTTGAAATGTGGCAGCAGCTATTGAGCCTAACTGTGAAAATTATGTAAACGTATTACACAACAACAGCAAAAACAACTGAATTAAATTATCAGTTAAATCATCTACACTCTTTGGAGGCCACTTTGCTTGCTGGATCAGCTTTGCACACAAACGAGGTTGGCCTGCTGGTCGCTAAACCTTTTAACAATTGTGTGATGTGTTTCCGAGCAACAGGGTATCAGAGAGATGGTTTTGTTAAAATCCAGAGGTGAAGATAGTAAGAAAATGGATGACCCTGCATTAGCATGCCATCGGGTGCCTGGGAATAGAGGCGGGAGTGAGTGCGTTTGTTTTTGTTCGTGTGTGAGAGCGTGTGTGTGCTAACTGCCTGCCACCTGCAATGCAGTGACCAGGGAAAGGAGATGTTATATGTGAATTACAATGGTATGGTGAGGCATATTAATATCATTTATTGTTTTATTTTGCTTTTTTAGATCTGCATAAATTGTCATTCACAGTGATTTGATGTGAAATGTTAGTATTGTTCAAAGTGGTGGTGATAAATCCACTAAAGGCTGAAGTCTAGACCCTCTGAACTAACGTTAACTTAAAATACTGATCATTTTCATGTTGATGTTTTACATCTGATGTTAGATTACTCCAAGAGTAAGTTTCTACCTGGTGCCTGAGACATTGTTTTATGATAAGGTTTTTTCCCAGAAACATACTCATTAAATCCATTTGTTGCAGACAAATTCATACAGAGTACTACATGGCATCCCCAAAGATATATTTATTTTTTAGGATTTGCCATGATTCAACATGACCTAAAAACTCAGAGCTGTGTGTGAATCCACTAATCATTTTCTATTGTAAATGAAATGGCTATATTTGCATTGTAGACAGCACGGCCCCTGCTTCTATCACCACCACTGTAAAGAGTTATTTTAAACCAGTTACTCTGCAGTTTTATTAAATTAGTGGAATTCTTACATTTGATGCTCTTTTTAGTAATCCTCCAACCATATTTATGTTTTTTAATCAGTCAAGGCATTTCGTAATGCTTATATGCTTCTTTACCATTGTTTATGACAAGATGTTAACAGCCAAAACACATTGTCTCAGAAATTACCGCCTGTCAGCTTTCCCTGTCACAATTTCCTGTTGCTTCAAACCTCTTCACACGTCCAGTTTATGCCATTTATGCAAATAAAAGGATGAGGTGCTGTCATGAAATACTTATTGTTTTCTCATGGCCGATTTTGCAGTCAAGCCTAATTGCGGTCAAAGCTTGGCATGCTCCTGGCACTGTTTATTCTGCGTATTGGCAGATGCCATATTAGTTGCTGCTAATTGTAGGGCCTTTTTGTCTCTGTGTGAGCATATGCCTCAGTGATTTTCAATAAGAGGCCGCCGGACTAGACAGACGATTAGATCGATCCTATGGATAAGCTTAGCTCACACTGGACTTTGTTTTCATTGTTGACATGGTTTGGATTTGTGATTTTTTTGGGGGGCAATTTAGGTGTTATTTCACTGGAATAGCTTAGCTATGTTATCCAGTTTCTTCACCTTCACAGCTTTTGTCATTTGTTTTTCAGATGGGGTTTGTGAAGTGTCTGTCTAGTAGAAAAGTAATGAACCATTCTAATTGCCTTTGAAAGTTGAAGATAAAAATTATGGCATATCCTGTGTGTGAAGAAAACACTGCCGTTTAATTCTAGTAGCACTTTGCTTGGTGGCCAGAACATCTTAGGAGACGGTTTTCTCACATTCTGACTTGATTAGCACTCAGGGAGCCATTTGTAACCTCGCAGCCAAAAGCCTTGTAAAGTCACAGCATTATATCTGCCAGTAGCAACCGTGAGGTGACAGCAAGTGTGCCAGTAAAGTGACCCATCTGTCACTCGGTGTTTGATCGACCACTGCTGTTTTGGATGTTGTTGCTGCATCAACAGTGATGAGCTGTACGATAAAGCTCTTTACGTCCGTGCTGAATTAAGCAGTTGTCTGCAGCACATCTAAACCTGATAGCACATTACATACAATACACTAGCCACAATGCTGGGCATATGAGCCATGGTAATGTTATCGGTAGGATATGTATGATGTCTAAGCAAGTAATAATTGCAGCCCAATTCAGACATTCAGGCATGATTACACAAGGCACGTTTACTTGCAAGTTCAGCTTATATGTAAAACACAGCCAGGGCACGGAGAGCGACAGATGTGGCACAGAAGCAGCACAGTATTTAGAGAATAGACCAGCCAAATACAGTGAAATAAGCTAGAAAATTGATGAAAATGAAACTGAAAATTTATTTTTTTAATCCTCTTTTCATCTTGGTTAATAAACGAAATTATAGTTAAACATTCCCGACCACAGATTTCCTGGTTTAACTCTTAGGCTTGGAACCATGTTGCTCAATCACAAGTGAGAATGCTGTCAAATGTACCCTTTCTTAAGTCTTATAAAATGTACAAACTGTCATAGAAACTACAGATAATGTTGCATCTCAATGTTTTGTTGCTAACATGGGACTAAGCCTGCAGGACTACAACATCTGTTGACCACAATGTTTTTTTCTGAAGCGACTTTAGAGCCTTTAGAGCATCAAATGTTTAAATGTTCCATGGTTAGTGTCAGCATTAAATGTATTTTATATGATTTAAATTGCCTTTATCTTAGGAGCCTAACTGCTGTCCACTCCATGGTTTCATCAGCAGACAGTGTGAAGCTCTGATTGTCAGGCACAATGGCTCTCTGAGGAAATCAAACATCTGCCCAGGTTTGAGCTGTAGGGGTCGGACATCTGGCCATATGCTGACCTGAAACGATGGCTTGTGGTCAGACTCTTTGATGGCTGCCTGGATGCCAGTGTGAATTAAATGCTAAATTTTAACCTTCATGAAATACTTTGTTTGCTCACAGCAGTAATCGGGAAAGGGACTGAAGCTAAAGATGTTTTTGCAGTTTTGTAGTTCAGGTGAGCTGCAAATGTAGTTGTGTTCGTGTTTATTATTCAACAAAGTCTGCCTTGAGTTATTGTTTGATGTTTTTTAGATCCTCAACTGTTTAAAATGATTCTCTTGCTCTCATTTTGCTGTTGTCTGATCACTCTTCCCTCCCCTCAGCCGCATTTACCACATGCAAATGTGCAATATATATTCCTCTATAGCAGTCCATCGTCTCCTGAGCTTTAGCGCTGTCCACCTTTATTTTACATATACTGAGAGAAAACATAACCTCTGAGATTGCTCCATCTGCTTTCCTGCTGCTCATTTGTGGCTGCCTGACTCGGCATATTGCGATTAGAGGCGTACAAATTACTGTGTGGCGTGTATTTTTGTTGAAACATGCTATCAGTTTTTCGAAATGAATGCGGTCTCATTGACAATAATCACCTAAAACAGGGGACTTTTTGATTAAGATGACAACATCTGGCAAGAGCTCGTCACAGCCTGTATTCTTTTCAGTTAGTATGTAGCCTAATCGAAAGATAGTAGTCCGCTTAACTTATTTAAAGGAGTCGTCCTGTGTTCGGAGAATGAACGCATTCACCTTCACAATTAAACAAATAAAAAGTAATATATTATTTAAATACAAACATGTGAATTACAGATTTTCTTCACCTCAAAGCACTAATTCATATAGCAATTATTTTCTTACTGTTATCACCAATATACCTGTTGAATAGTTGCATAAAACACCTTAAGCCTAATTCCTTAGGGGTGTTACATTAAATCCCTTAGAAGTTTATCCTAGCTAAAGAAAAACACTGAGGGATTTAATACAGTGTTTCCAGGATTTGCTGTAGTAAAATGTGATCATATCCATGACAGTGTTCTCTTTCATTAATGCAAATGAGAAAAAGTAACTGCCTAGTTTAACTGTCGCAAAATATATTCACTCAGTACGCACTATTATAATCTGCTTTGTCTCCTCTTGTCTTGTATAATCACTCTGATTGGCCATTTTGCATGTCAATCAGTCACTTTCCTAATAAAGCAGGTGGGCTTTAGCCGAGTTCAGGAACAGCATTCATTGGTCTGTATACAAGCACAGCCAATCCTTTTTTTGGATGATTTCTTGGCTGCTAACTTTATTTTGCCGGGACACTGCAGAGAATCATATGTAATGTAACAACCACAAGATATATTTATTTATGTAAGTTTTAAACATATTTTAAAGGCACCATGTCCTTTAGCCCAGAACCCTACACTGACTACAACACATAAGGTTTTGATAGAAAGGCTTACTGGCTTGTCTTCCAGCATGATGAAGTAACATAAACAAAGTATTTTTCTTACCTTAAACTATCCTAGGGAAAATAACAGTTAAGGAACTTAATGCAAAGTTTGATTACTTAAAGGCAAGTTGATCATTAAGATAAATGTAATGGGTTGTGATGATTTCACTTTGGGAACCCCATTACTAACACCCTCATTGTTTTTTGGTGCACACTTAGCATTAAGAAATACGTAATGGTAATCGTAAGTGAAAGTTAAGTCTATGGTGTTTTAGGCAACCAGGCACAGATAATAAATAGTTATAGTAATACAGAATTAACTGGCAAGTTTAGACACAGAACACAATCATAGACCGAACAGAAATTTTAAGAATTCTGAAAAATTAAACCTTATTTGTGTTTTTTATTATTATGACCACTGAGGACAGACAGTTCAATTTGACGATTCACAGTTTAACCATAACTCTTAATAATTTATAATATCTGGATTGATCTTCTGATGTTTTTTTCCAAATTATTTTTGTTGACAACATTGCTTTTATGATTCTATCTGATGCTTTCATGTGCAAGAATGCCATTTTTAGAATACTATAATCACATAGTACTGATATGATTGTTACTGCAGTGGAATTTATTAAATTAATTTGTCCAATGGGATCTAATAAATTAGCTGCTCATGTGGCAGTTGGAACTGACCTACAGGCCTTATTGGTGTAAATGCTCAGCCCTGGGCAGACAAAGTCCTCTTCCCCACAGCCAAATAGAATTTCTAATGGCTAGAATGCTCTGGGTTAATTGCAGCCTCCATTTAGTTATATGATCTCTCTCTGCGTTTGTGGATCTGGATGAGCTCAATGTCACACAAGGTTGTCCCCTGCTAAAGGAAAATAAATTTCTCCTCCAGAATCAATAAAAGGCCAACTCCTCTGTCTGTGATGCCTCTGGGCTGACCTTTATTGAGTGATAGGCCCTCAAATGAAGTGTTGGGTTTTGTTTCCCTGTTATTTTTCTATGACATGTTTGTGTTTGGCTTTACTGAGTGGTAAAAACATGTGATTTTGGAGAAGTGCTTTTAAAATGGCCTCTGGTCTCACAACACTTTTTCGATGATTTTGTTTTGTGAAGTATCTGTTGCCAATGAGAGCACTGCAACATTGCAACTACAAATATGACCCATATCTCACACCCGAAATTGCATTTGGAGCATGTTTTATGGAGTAATATAATCTATAATAAGGCTAATCAAAGTCTAAGCCTCTGTTAAGGCTGTTTTTCTCTGGTGTCATAGAGGTGATGTAAACACACATTGGCCAAAATGTATACCACTGAGGGACGTTTTCAAGCAGTTGAAATGTCTTAAGTGTGAAACTATTTTAAAGTTGCTCTATGTAAAAAAATGTGTTCAAATTGAAAGTAGCATTAACAATAAAAAAACAGTTTTCAGGGCCACACCAAACGCATGAAGTTTTGATAGAAAGAGTTGTGGGAATGTATAAAAATTTACTGGCTAGCGTTGAAATTATAGGTGTGAAACTATTTTAAAGTTTAACTTTATAAATAAATGTTCAGATTAAGAATAAAGAAAATAAAGTTTTCTAGACTACTACTACTACTAAGACTAATAATAATAATAATAATAATAATAATGCTTTTTACTGTACTTTGTACTGCTGTAATGCATGACTTTCTCTCTAGAATGAATTAACTGATCTCTCTATCTGTCTTAGGGATAAGCGTCACTAACAATTTTTTTTGGTAAGAGAACACCTACCTTTAAGGTTGTAAGGTCATTAAGGGTTTTATGCAAGCAGGCATTGATTTTTATAGTTACATTCATTTAACATTTGGTAAAATCTGTGTTCTGTTTCACAAACAGGACATACGTATTTACTTGTTAGATTATATATCATCACTGTAAAAAGATAAAACAATATCTCTGACATGCTAACTTTACAGCAGAATGCAAAAACACTCTATAACCTTTAAATTAGGTTAATGTAGAGATTTCTTTCTAATCAGTTTTTGGACTATATCTTATGGTTCATTCATCTTGGAAGTTTCACAATGTTTGCTTCGTTATCGGTCATACGTATCTGTATCCCCATGTCTAATACCAATACTGCTTTTAAATCCCAGTATTAGTGCCAGTATGGTATTGGTGTCGAGTGACAAAAGATTTTGTCAAAATAAGTAAGCTGCATGGAAAACTCCTGTGCATTGCAATAACACACACATATCCAACATCATTTTGTTGTCACTATGTTTGGATATATTGTCTTTACTGATATACCATGATCAATATCACCTAGCACTAACATCTCTGCCATTATCAGGATAGTTGCTAAAACACAATCCATTACAAATAACGAAATGGCTTTAATGATTATCTCCTTGAAAAACGCTATACTCATATAAATCTGTACAAATTAGAAGCTAGTCATTTCAGTCACAGTAAAATCATTTTAAAAATATGCCACTTTCTCTGACTTAAAAAAATAAATAAAATATTAAATAAAATATACAACTTTAAGATCAGCTTTGTTCTGCATGGGTGAAAATAGATCTTTCTTTTTTTTTAGCATGAGGCTTTTTATCGTTCAGTGGCTTTTTATCCTTTACATGAACCTGATTCGATACTTGAATAGTCAGTTGGAGTAGCTAGCATTCATTTATACAAGTTTCATACAAAAACACAGATAATCTGTGTAGTTATGTCTTAATTAATATTGCTCTGTTAGAGAGGAACACAATTATCAAAATTCATATTAAGTTGATAGCTGTAATGTTGTGCACTACTTCTAACAGAAAAAGGAGACACATTAGTAAATAGGTGAGATACGTATTCTTAGATTATCTGTTGTTTATCTCAGTTATGTCATTGTCGTGCTGTTAATAATCACATAATAACATGCACTCTGTGCTGGCAAGCTCATTCAGTTTAAGGGTACTCAAATTCTTGAAAAAGCTTCACTGCTGTAAAGCAGTCAATACCCAGCCCCTCAGTGGAGTAGCGCAACATTTTGCAGTTGATGATGGGAAGGTCGCATTGTGTATGTTGAGTGTGTGACCCTGGCCGAGCCCATGTGACGTGCTGTGACGCATAGAAGCTTGTGTGGAAAAAAAAGCTGTGGATGGCTGCCCTGATTAGCCTGTGGTCGGAACAGCAGCCCTGGTGCCTGTCTGTTCAATGTCACCTCAAGGTCTCCCACCAGCCCAGCCCCCCTGTGATCAACAGCCAGCCGGGCCTGCAGGACGTCACTCAGAGGAACGCTTTCGATTTACTGGACATGTGATGGGGTTCTGACACCGCTGTCTGCAGCTTTCTGCTACTCGTTGTTGTGCAGAGCCCAGTATGCAGTGTTCATTAAGAAGCTGTATGTTTCAGGGTGTGTCTGAATGATGTGTATGGCTGCGAACATTAGTGTGTTTTAGCATGTTAAAATAACAGTTTTGGATTATTCACAATGCCTTAAGAGAACTGCTCAGCTGGAATTGTTAGCATGGTATCATGACAAGCTTGCAGGCAGCACATATTATTCGGACAAATGCTTCACGTTGCGCCTCATAGCACATTAATATATCGCAGAATTTACAAACACTTAAGAGAGAGGGGTGGCTCCAAGGCTCTTTGTCGGCTTGACCGAATGTTACTCATATTTCAGTAGCTTCACTCTCACTGGCTATTGGATTTTACTGACCATGACAAACTCAGTGGTACATATTATGTTAAAGAAATAGTTCGACCTAAAAGCAAGCTTTTATGATGGAACTCTTTGCACACAGTCTATTGGCTGAATAGTACCAGCTGGCCAATTGCTAGCCATGAGAGCTTTTATAAGGGCAGGTATCTGTGAGATCAACTGGGGAATGGAAAACCATAAACGTGTATCTTTGCAGAAGTATTATATTAGTTATATCCTTTTCATACAGAAAAAACCTAATATGTTCTTAAAAATTAGTTAGCGCTTAGCAGCTTGGAGGTGGGTGGAATGGGGGGTTTACATAATGCTATTTGGGGGCATTGTACAAAGGGAAGGACAAGCTAGCCTGCTCAATTACCCTTGCAGGCACCCCGCGCATTCAGTCAGGAAAGACGAGTGAACATGCGAATCCATGCATACTCTGCTGCACAGAGAAAGTGAGAGAGAGCTGTGCTCATGTTAACTGGACTTAATGCAGTGCATTAACACAGTCCTTTCGGAGTCTTGTTTTCAGCCTGTTAAAATGCACTGGGCCATAAGGTCGTGTTGCGCTGGCAACGCTGCAAGGTAATGTAATGTAAGCAGTGCTATTTTTCTCTGCAGTGGAAGTCCACAAATAAATGATAAGGACCTTATTCCTGGACAATAACATGAAAAAAATATATATTTATTGAAATCAATAGGGGCGTAATTTTTTTTTAATTATTATACTAATTTAAACTGTGACAATATGTATTATGGAAATTTGATAATGCATCATGGAAAATGGATGTTGAATTAATAATGCCATTCAGTGCACTTGCTTTTCTTTGAAAATTTTTAAACGATCAGCACCAGCAACTCATGCTAGCACTCCTCCTGCCTCTCAGCTCTAGTGTTGTTAGTAAGCTGAGAGTTGCACAAAATCATTAAAAGCACATTCAGACACTGCAGTGTGAGATCCTCAGGAAACCTGAATGTTCTCATGGAGGAATGAAATGGTGAATCTAAACTTAGAAGAAGCGTAGAAGTCGTATGAAAAACATGAAATGAAACAGTATAGAGTTGTTAGGAAATTAGTCCAGCATTTCTCAATACTGGCATCTTTCATAATGATTTTATTGGCTATATATTTGGCACTCTGTGCTTCACACCTATTTATGGGATTCATTGTGTCTTTTTAGACATTTTTATGGTAAAATGGTATAGGATATTTTATTTTATTGAACGTCTCAGAGGTACAGCACTGACTTCAGGATTTTACTTTTATAGTCTAATTAATAAAGTTAAATGAGGGAACTGAGACAGATGTTACACTTGCCACACTTACCTTGGAGAACTGTGTGATTACACATTTGTGATGCTATGAAATTTCAGTGCAGACTGTCTCTGAGTATGCGGTCAGAGATTCCCTGTGGTGCGAGTAAAGGCTGAGTCAGTGTGTGATGAGCATGGTTACTTCTCCTCCAAGTGCTCCCTCTACTGGTAGATATTGGTGCCTGAGACTGACTATGTTTGATTTGTTCAGAATTTAGACAGTATTATGAATAAAATGAATGTGGATCATTAAAAAAAGGACTTGATTTAAAGACTTGTTTTACATTTTATTAAGCATGGTTGTATTTTTGTTTTCCTGTGTTCCTCTATTAAAAAGAAATGAGTTTTGCCAACTTCTGAAATGTCTTTTTTATTTTTGGCTACATTACAAATAACCAGTGGGCAGAGAAAAATAATCTATTAACCAAAAATAACATATTTCACCTCTTTGTAGCATCACCTTACTTATCACCTAGTGAGAAATGGTAACATGCTGAGCGTCCCTAATGCTGCGTTTCACTCAGAAATACGTCACAATGTGACTGTGCTGTACGTTACATTTTAATGGTATTCACATGTACCAGAATGAGTAGTACTAACAGTGGTGGCTACCCCCTGTAGACAGTGCATCTATTATAGCTCAGTAAGGCCCATTAATTGTGAAATGATGCTTTTGCAGTCATTTCAAGGCTAATTAGGCAGTGATGAGTGGTTGAGTTGAACTTAGCAAGCATGTGCTTGTTTTGTAACCTCATCAAACCTCGAATCAGTTCAGACCCCTGTGTCGCAGAAGGTTTATATAAGCTTTCTCTCAGGCCCTACAAAGCCCAGTCGCGCATAACCTCACATGTCTCAGTACCATTCTACATATATCCTGCACCTTCTTATAGACAAAAAATGCCTGAAGCACTTCTTTTAGCTTCTCTTTAAGGCAGAAACTTGCCTGGAGGTTGGAGTCCACATATTCGACAAGCCTGCTCAACAAGCTTGTTTTAATTACGTATGTTGTAAGGGAACACAGTTTGCCAGAAAAAAAAACCCATTGTAGTCATTCTGACCTATCAAGCTCATAGCAAGTCTTTTTACGTAGGTAAAGGTGTTTACATTTCTCTGCGGTTTACACAACCTGTTCAACTTTAAAATACGCCTTAAAATAAGAGTGGGTGTTAGGGAAGGATGAAAGGTTGCATAAAACGTCACATATCCTTTACACATGAATCATCTGCTCGGAGTGAGGCACTTTCCTCAGACAAAAAAAACTTTTCAGATTTTGCCCTTTTACAGTTGAAGTTGGCAAGAGCATCAGTGAAGTATAATTCAGTTCCTTAGTCACATTTTTGCCCTTTGTAATAGCCGATATGTGTGTTCCTCTTGCAGAGTAAAGCAGGCCTTGAATACGTCATCCAGAAATGAATGACTAGGCCTTCTTTATTTAAAGAAACTCCATCGATTATCACAATTAATGTATCCTCTATGCAAACTCCTCCAGCTTCTGTGTGCTGTCTAATACACTTGGCAGCTGGTAAAGTCTATAGAATGATGTTACTGTGATTATTTACCTTATTTTTCCTGAATGGACTGAAATAGACACACATTCCGGTACTGTTAACCAGAGTCGCATCATTAATAACGTGATTGGTAGGTTAAGCTGGCATTTTGCTTCAATAAGTAATAAAAAGAGACTGTTAGTCGCAATTTTATGCATATGATAATCACAGTTGTAGCCTATTTTCCTGTTTATATCTGAAAACCATTTTACGTCTCAGTTCCATAATAACAGTCTATATTTGAAATGGGGTTATAAAAGCATATTTGATGCACTGTGGCTGAATTATTCTGGAGCGAAAGGAGCCCAAATACCAGAATATCATGAATGGGTATAAATTGAGCATCCTGTTCTCCACCACCATCTATAGGGAGATTGGTTCATCCCTGTATTTCCTGACCAGTGAGACATATAAACACACATGGACAAGTGGACTCTCATAGAGATGTGTATCATCTCGACTTTTGACAGCTCACTGCGTTCATCACATTTATGCACCTGATGCCTTGCTCGATCAGGTTGTGCTTCCATGTGAAGCCAAGTCCGTGGCTCCTCTGTTTTTCTACTTTTGTGCATGCTCTCGTCGATAAGAACATGAAAATTGAGAAATTTCATTGTTGCACAGGCTTGACCTAGTTCTTCTCTTTTTTTCCCTATCCCTGTGTTTTACATAACAAAATGTTTCGTAACCTGCCAGATTTGCACGGAAGAGTGCATAGAGTGAGGGTGTAGCTGCAGCAGCGGCTCCGTTTCTTCATGACTTGGGGTTTTATTTTTGTTTTTGTTTTGTTTTTTCTTCTTTCCCTCTCCATGTGTAGAGGAAGGCCAGATGGAGCAGACGGCCAGCCCCATGAGAGAGTCACTTTGCATTTGTGCAGAGCGCATCACAGAGCTTCCTGACGCACTGCTTCACCACCAAAAGCAGTCTGACTGTTTTTGAGGGGAGGAAGGGTCTTGGAGGGAGGGGGTGTTTCGCCATTTCTAAGGACACTGACAGTGTGTGAACTCTCAGGATTGAGTCCTCTCAGGGTTAAGTCTTCACAGTGTGAGGTTGAGCTCCAGCCATTTCTGACCTGGGTTTGTGTCTACAGGAGTAGGTTGGGGTTTTGGCATTGTGCAGTTAAAGGATCCGTTGGTGTTGTATTTAAACAGTATGGAATTAAATATTGGCTCTCATATACTAGTCCAATGTAACTACATATTTGTTGCTGTTGCTGTCGCTATAGATACATTTACACATTTGTGAATGCATTAGTGGTTAAAGATGGGACTGCGTTATTTTTGGCCCAAATCTTCACATCCTTCTGCAATATTGGTGTTGTGAAATAATCAAAAATGAAAAAAATAATTTTTTATTAAAGATTTATCAACACCATTCATCAACAGGGTGGCCTAATTAAAAATTCTGTGTATTCAGCAATGGTAAAGACTATACCAGGCTCTGTAAGTGCAATAACAACTCCGCAGTCAGAGACAGTCATTATGCTGTTTTTACAGCTACATATGGCTTGTTGTCTTTTGTGCCAAATATGACATTTGACCGGCTTTGGGCTGTGTTTTAGCTTTTAAAGCTGCCACAGTGTGGAACCTTTTGTCAACTAAAAGAGGGAGGCAAGTTGAAGGTTGTGTCTAATGAATAGTGTTTCTGTGGAGCATTCGGAGGGAATCTTTCACAAGTCCTTCTGCAGCAATATGACCTCAACATATGCTAGCTAAAGTCAGCCTTCCAGCATCATCAGTTTAACTAACAACACATGCTACCAAACATTCAATGACAACTACTGAAGCAAAAACAGTAGGCATACCCGTTATCAACATTCAGGATTTTTTTGCAACCAAAAAAAGACAGACAGCAATAATACAGACGATGATATACATGTTAAGAAAAACCTGATGCACATGTAGTTGCTAGTGCAGAGCATTTCTATTCTTTGAAATTTATTGCAAAATGAATAAAATAAGTGTAGTTAATAACACCACTCTTTCCACAGTCCTACCATTCATACAGACTGCTAA
The DNA here is from genome assembly GCA_021613375.1 of Megaleporinus macrocephalus. Taxonomy (NCBI): domain Eukaryota; kingdom Metazoa; phylum Chordata; class Actinopteri; order Characiformes; family Anostomidae; genus Megaleporinus; species Megaleporinus macrocephalus. The sequence continues at coordinate 22,873,240 of CM038707.1, read as the reverse complement.
AGAAAGGCATTTCATTCCCCAGTTATTGCAGATGTTTCTATATGGCTATTGAATTTCTGTATTTTTTAATGCAATTGTCAACAATAATTGTTAGGTCAGATTATGTGGTGTCATATAAATGTAAAATTAATCCATGATCCGCCACAACTTTAGATGCAGCAAGGTATTAATTACCTGTTTTCATTATCGGCCCAGAATGTATTGGTGCATCCCACTAAATCTAATGCCTACACGCACTCATACACAGAAAAACATTCTTTCCATCATCCTCCCCCACCAAACTCTCTCTATAATCAGTGACTTTTATAAGAAATACAGCTATTTCATTGCTCACCCTTTGAACATGAACATCTGATTCTAAGCCTTCGCAGTTTCTAATTAGATGATTACAGGATTCTCTAATTACACTCTGATGAAGCAAGATATTCATTAAAACTAGCAACAGACTTTTATTTTCTTGCTTCCTGATCTGGGATCAGGTTTTGTAACTAAATGTACTATAAGCATTGCACTTATTAGTTCTGACCCTAGATCAGTCCATCTAATGCAAGAGCTTTTATGAATACAGATGAGCTTCTTAATGATACGATTCTTTTACTCAGATAAATTCTAAATAACAAAAACATGTGAATGTATTTGTTTTCCCCTTCCTACACTGAATGAAATCATTTTGTGCACATATTCAGGAGAGGCTTTAAATTATCGCCGGCAAAAATACTTTCTGTCTTATTTAGTTGCTCGTTGGGTGGGAAATCGAGGCTGTCTCAGGCATGCTGAGGGGAGATACATAAGCAACATATGTATTGGAAATGGCAATCCTGGATGAAAGCAGTTTGTGCCCACAGTGGCTGCTCAATCACAAACAGTAATATAGCCCAAGAGTCATGTTGGTATCCACACATACTTACCTAAAAAATGTATCAGCAATTAACAGGTGTTAATTAACAATTAACAAGTTATTATTTAATGTGTCTAGTCATACATAAACTCTTCGTCAGCCTATTTCAGCCTTTTAACTGACTTGTGTCTTTGTCACTGTTGAAACAGTACCAAATGGTTCTGTAGTGACTGTCAGGGATCGCAATTTTAGTTCATTTTGAGCAAAGCTGTATTACTTTTCATGCAGAGTGGTAGACTGTTCACAGCTGCACTGTGGCTAGAATTGAATGGTTTTGTTGTACTTTGGTGCTGCAGTTCGTGGGACCACAGTCAATCGTCTACAGTCAATCCCAGTTACACTTCATGAAAATAAATATGTAAAACATAGTTTGTTCACATATATTATAATTAATTCTGCTCAGTGAAACTACACTGCACGTTTAATGAAGCCACATAAGCGTGACAGCACATGAAGCTGTGAAGAATGTCTCCTGGCCTGAAAGAAATCTAGGGGAAACACTGCAATTTGAAATCGATGAAGTGATCTTGCCCCCATGAAAAGGAATGATGAGCTCTGCCGCTTCTGCTGCTGCACTCAGAGCCTTTTTGCAGCTCAGGTCCGCATTGCAGCCCACTCCCGCAGCGCAGCAAGGCAGCTAACTGAACTGGGAGGTGATGGCATAGTGATAGCACACAAACCACACACATAGCACATAGAGTAACCCCTATGAAATAATATTACACCCTAACTACTAACCACACCCTAAAGACTGGATATTTTTTGGTTTTGCACTCAGGCTTTACTAATAATTGAACAGTTGTATACAAAATGTCTTTAAGACAATACCGTTCATTTGCTCGATTTTACATATTTGAAAAATAATAGAACATAAATTGAGGCCTCTACAAAGGTTATGGTACTTTGTATGCATTTGTTGAACTATGTATATGTATATATAGTCACCATTGGAGCTCACCATGTCTTCTCCTCTCACTTCCAGTTTTTCCCCTACGGTGATGCATCAAAGTTTGCGCAGCATGCCTTCCGGACTTTCGACAAAAACGGAGATGGAACCATCGACTTCAGAGAGTTTATCTGCGCCCTGTCCATCACATCGCGAGGCAGCTTCGAACAGAAACTCAACTGGGCCTTCAACATGTATGATCTGGATGGAGATGGCAAGATTACACGAGTGGAGATGCTGGAGATCATTGAAGTAAGTCCAGACATAAGCAATATGTGAATAGCCTATCATGACACTGCAAATAGCCTATCAACTAGGGCTGTGACGATGACCGCATCACCTTAATAGAGTTACCGTGTACCATTATCTTTGTGCTCCAGAATTAAAACTGCATTTAAAGTGTTTTGCATTTAAAGTCTCCCAAGTGCTGCACCAACAGCCAACATTTGTAGTCTCTTACATAAAACTAAACTATCACTGTGAAACACTTTGCAAGTGTTTTCAAGAGTAATCTATGGTGTCCATATGCCTGTTTGATATACAAGCATGAAAAGAGGAGTGAGATAATGGCCACATCAGAATTTACTGGTGCTGGTGTCTGCACCTTCATTAAAAGCAATGTTTTAGAATGTTAGGACGTTATTGGACAGTGGTGTGCAGTGATGTTAAGGCTGATTACTTGGATCACTTCATTTAAAGTGAATGAATTTTCAATAGGCTTTGCTGAGCTGGTAGCAGGCACGTATCTGAAAACTCTATCATGTTACAGAGAATACTGCAATTACAGATGTATAAATGCCAACACGTTCGCTGGGGTGGGGTTGTGGGAGTTTTGTGAAGGCGATGGTGAACTGTCAAATCGTCCGGAAATGTTGCTTTATCACCGCTGTCAGAAAAAAAAACATACCATCACAGCCCCTTTTCAGCTGTCATGATAAAAACACTTCGCAGTGCAATACAATGCCTGTGCCATCTGACCATAGAGGTCTTCAGTTGTGCATTTTTGTAAGAAGGAATGGTTAGCATGTTTTTTAGAACACATTGATATAACAGTGTAGTTCAGAGCAGCAGACTCATTTGCAAAGCATATGCAGTGTTTGTGTGTGTTCACATATGAATTGACAATAAATTAATGCAAGTAAATGTAAAAACACATGGCTAGAAGTAAACTTTAATTTGCTTTTAATTATTTAATATAATGAGTATTTATGCACATAATAAGTACTAATGAGTGATTAGTTATTTTTTCCTACCAGCTGTCAATACGCTACTTAATTTTTTTTTTCTGTGTTGCCAGTTGATTCCACAGTAAAAGTATGTCAGCTATCATGCCACTAGATTAGAGGTTTAATTCCACGAATGGTATGGTCAGTGATGTTTGGTGTTTCTGATTCCACAAAACCTTTTTGAATAGTATTAGTGAATGAGAAGGGGTGTTTCCCACATCTCATACTTGTTCATTAATTTATCATAAAACTAATGATTTCATTAACTGGAATGCACTGAAAAACATAAATCTGTTATTTTAAAAATTATAAAATCTTACATCAACTTCTGCTAGGATTTGATCTTCTCCCATTGCATGAAAAACATTCATATCTGCTGTAATTTACAAACCAGTAAGAAGGTATTTAGAAAATGGCTGCTTTGATGACTAAATAGAAGCTTATACATCTGCCCCAACATCTTAAAATAAACATGCTTGTGTGGTTTCTGACACTGTATAACGTACTGATGTATATGATGTATATGAACATACATTGTTATGATCAAAATTCAGGCTAAATTGTTGCTACTGCTGTTTATAGCTATTCAAGATATATAGCAGTATACAGTGTCAGAAATTACAAAGCAAGCAAATCTATTTGAGATAATTTGACTCAACACATTTCGAGGCATGTGATGATTTCGGTGTAGAATTGGAATGAGAGTAATAGATGCTGTTTATGTCCCTATAACTAGCCTTTTAACTGAGACACAAAACTAGAGCGGCAAACATTAGATGTCAGACATGTCTTGTCTGATTGATTGGGTTTGGCATAAGGGGAAATTGTATAAATTTGATTTTGGCCAAACGGCAAGCTAAAGAATGGGACCTAAACATGCGTTATGCATTCAATTCAATTCAAGTTTGTTTGTATAGCACTTTGTAGAGCAGAGCTCTCACAATGCATCTTTACAGAGGTTTGAAAACATGCAGTTACGTGTATGTATAAGCTGTAAATCGCCCATGATCATAGACTCACTCTCTTCGTTTTTTACTCAACAGGCTATTTACAAGATGGTCGGCACCGTGATCATGATGAAGATGAACGAGGACGGCCTGACGCCTGAGCAGCGTGTCGACAAAATCTTCAGTAAGATGGATAAGAACAACGATGACCAGATCACGTTGGAGGAGTTCAAAGAGGCAGCAAAGAGTGACCCGTCCATTGTATTACTGCTGCAGTGTGACCTGCAAAAATGAGGCCGGCGTCTGAGGGAACGCCACGGGACTGCACAGAAGATTAATGTTCCATTCAGTTTGCAGCTATTTCCACTGAAAAAAAAATTGCTTGGACAACCTTTCAATGGATCCGCTTCCTGTGTTTGAAACACTCGTGTGCATGAGAATGTTCTTTGCTAACAAGTTTTACACATGCACGCACACAAGCACACACACATACAGACACTACAAGTTCATACACACATACAGAACATAACACGCACAAATAGAGTTATACAAATATAAATATATATACATATAAATATATAAATATATATATAAGTTGTTTAAAAACTGCCAAAATGTGAAAAGTGTGCAAAAGTACTTTCCATACGGTCTCTTTCCACTGAAGCTTGCACATCATTGGTGTGCTCTGTTGAATTAAGCTACTATTTATTGTTCAACTTTACTGATGCTAGCTATGTGTATCATAATACTGTGTAACGTCAGCCAAATCAGTTCCTGCCGTAAAGGTAACTGTTTCAGATTAACCATTTATACGTTGTTTGAGTGGACATCTTACTTTCACATTCAAACGTGCTTGTGCTGTCAGTGAATATGAACAAAAATAGTTTATTTGCATGCCATTGGGTCTGCCTTCAAGAAAACTCTCATACTAAAGAACAACTGAAGACAAAGCCTTATTGAAAAAAAGAGTGAACACTTTGGTCTGTACAACTAAAATAATAGAAAGATCTTTTTTCCCTGGGATATTCAAATCCCGTGATGATGCGAGGGATGTTTTATGTTTTATTGCAAACCGTTCATCTGTTCTGAATTTGGTTTTTGGCACCCACGGGACAAAGGTTTCCTTGTGTGGTTTACACCCCGTATTATGTGCACAGAGTGAAACAGGAGAACTGAATGTGGCTGATATTGACAAAAACAACAACAGTGAAATCCAAGCCAGACAACTAGAAAGTATGCCTGTCTGTATGTACGTTCCCTAAAAGAGTAACACTGTTATACGATTCATACAAAATATCCCATTATAGGTTTTAACTGCAAGCTACTGGTGCAAGGCTTTATTTCTCCATCCTGTTTCTTCACGATAGGTAGGTAGGGCTGCATATCACTGGCAGAACTGCCAGTTGGTTCTGAACAAACTGTTGCTTAGAAGAGGCTTTAAAACAGCCTCGTTCCGTTGAAAATGAAAGGAACTATCAGAATTCGTTCACTATATTCAAAATATACCACTCTGGTACACAAGTGGTACATTTTCCCCTGAGCTCATATGTATCGTCTGTCTGAAAGAGTCACGTGAGGCTACTTTTCATTCTTACCTTTGACAGTTAAAGCAGAGTCCAATGACCAATGAGCTAACAGAGACAGGTCATTTGATGTGTCTACAAGTAACCGTGTTTGTTCACGCTTCGGAGCTTTGCCTACCCCACTGTCATCATTAGCGTAACATCATCATTACAAACGCCCCGCATATTTCTTTCTTTATTTATTCACTGACTGAATGATCAGACGAATCTGTGGTTCCATGTCATGAATAAAAGCTTTACACACATAATTGATTCACATTATGTTTACCCAACTGGCCTGTCACCAGATTCATGCAACGGCAACTGGTTACATTTTGAATTATTTTGTACATGTAGCATGTATTGTGCCCCTGATGCCATGGCTGCACTACTCCTTGTGTTGTGGTTTAAACTAATAAAATGATATATGGGCTGTTTTCTCAACGTGTGATTTCCATTAAGGAAACGCCATTAAGATTACTGAGGCAGATGCTGTGAAACACAGGCGTCTTATTAAATAAGGAGGTCTCGGTCTGTTATTTTTCTACCACAAGGTGTCAGTAAGTAGCTTCTTAAAGGGTTTGTATATGTAGTTAGATGGTTAATCTATGAATTATACAATATAAAAAATGGTGAAAAGCTCCTTTAAGGCTGGATTCCAACTGTTGACATACATCCACCTGTCACTTTATAAGGTACACATCACTGTATCTAGACTCATTGTCTATTTTATCAGCTCTACCTACCACATAGGAACACTTTCTACAATTATAGACTGTAGTCCATCTGTTTCTCAAGTTTACTGGTATAGCGCTTTTTACAACGATGTTGTCACAAAGCAGCGTTACGGGAGTTTTAAAGCATGAAAACATGAATAATTCTCTGTATATTTTGTTATCCCACTTTTACCTGTTCTTCTTTTACCTGTTTTACCCCACAGGACCACCACAGACAGGTATCATTTGGGTGGTGGATCATTCTCAGCACTGACGTGTTGATGGTGTGTTTTAGTGTGTGTTATGCTGGTACAAGTGGATCAGATCAGTCCACTCACTGTTCACTCTATTAGACACTCCTACCTTGCTGCATCTTCTACTCCTTCATCAGTGGTCACAAGACACAGCCCGGTTGGATAGGTTTAGTTGGTGGACTGTTCTCAGTCCAGCAGATCCACTCATACCAGCGTAACACACACTAATACACCACTACCGCACCAGTGTCACTGTAGTTTTGAGAACAATCCACAACCCGAGGAATAACAAGATCTGAGATCAGCTTTGCAATTTTAGCGACTCATAGAATGATTTAACTGGGAACATCATCGTTTTATTAATATCTGCGTAATTAAATGACTGATATGTGGAGAAAGTAATTTGTAGTGATTCAATCTAAAGTACATTAGTAGAGAAATACCTGGAAATAGTACTTTAGAGATTTGAATACATGCATGGTCAAATGATACACGGTTCTCTGAAGAATCCTTTTTAAATAGCACCAGAAACGGGTCAGAGCACCCTGTTCGCTATGAGTGTACTGAAATATTCGGTGCGTGTTTTTTAAAGCTGATATGTAAGTGAAATCGCTGCCTGGTGTCTCAGACATACTTTTACAATAGTTTTTGTTTGTTTGGTTAGTTTATTAATCATTGAAATCCAGCATTACATGTCAGTTTATTTGACAATGATAAGATAATAACGTCCCAGCCTATTTCCAGTGTGTTCCTTACTATAGTAAAAAAGATATACATGAAAAGCAGGCAGCATCCACACATCCTGCACACATCCAAACAATGCAAAATAAAAATACCTTATTTCTGGCATCCACATGTTCATTCTCTTTAAAAACAGATCAGGACTTGTACCCCTGCTCTGGAGAGCATTGCAGACCTCTTGCTAAATGTGTTTCTCAGTGACATGAGAAAATACTTACATTAGTACTTTGGGGCTCAAGTTTTGAAACGTTTGTTTTTTGTTGGAGAGTCACATGCACAAAGGATAACATATTTTTTGTTTACCTGTACTTTACCTGGATGTTAGACAAACACATAGATTAACTTGTTTCATTTTTTAAATATTATTTATCTTTAAATTAAAACAACAGGAAGATCCCAATACAATAAATCTCTTCTGTGAGGCATTTCTGGTAAAAATGGGCAGCGAAAAAAATATATGAATGTTTCATAAGTACACAATAAAACAGAAAACAAGGCAAAATCTTACCAATTACACACAACACAACAACGGAGGGAAATCAGAGGCTAACTAGAAAAGTGTATTTCCTGAAGGAAACGCAGGATGCTTGTGCAGCTTAAGCAGTGCGAGGAACGAGAGATGAATAAACTAGATGAGTGCAGTTCGTTGTGTTTGGGGACCTGCCCTGAGTGAGTACACGCAGTTCGGTGGCTCTAGCTTTAACGAAACCATAATGTTTGACTGCGCTCAAAATGAACGTTGGAAAAAACCGACAAACAGACGAGTGCGGGTCAAACCAACACTGCAGTCGTGCTCAGAGATCGGCCTGAGTCAGTCTATGTGAAACGGTGTCTGTCGGTCGAGCAGAAGTTCAGTAGATCGCCGTGCTGCACTTTTGTATTCTGGAGTCGGAACGGTGTTAATAACGGGACGTGTTACGCGGCAAAGATCCCCCTCCGATCTGGCGAAAAGCAAAAGACGAATAACAATGTAGTTGATGCGCAACTATAACTAGATCGTTGAGAATTAAAGCACGTGTTAGGATGAATGACATCAGGAGATGGTCACGATTCCACGCGTACTTTGGATCACCTTTGGATAGCAAACATTTTTTAGATGTCGCGACCCTTAGTTTCACAGAATCAGTTTCTCTTCAATGCACAAATTCACGCCAAACCGCTCGGAACGACCTACGCTTCCATCTTAATCAGCCACTGCAGCATCATGCAGGAGTTCTGGAGAAGATTTGGTCCGTGTCCTCTTTAAATTCACCAGTGGGGGATTTACGCTGATCTGGAATCAGCTCTGCGCGTTTCGCAAACGTTCTAGTCCTACTGCTATGGGCGGGGATTGACGGTAAAGCTGATCGGAGATCTGTAGGAAAGGCGTCCGTCTTTAGCAGGATTGGCGGAAATGCGTCATTGCCGCGCGTCACAAGTCTTACATACTGCGTAGACGTTGTATTCGTGAAACGACGGTGAAATTTCGGAGTTTGTGTTTTAGATTTTTAAGTGTCAGCTGTTGTTTCTTTAAGACCGTTTCCATCATGGCGATGCAAGCAGCCAAGCGAGCGAATGTAAGTCTTGTTTGGTCGACAGTGTTCCGGTGTGTTTGCTGTGTGTTCGTGCTTGTTTAGGCCTCTTTCTAGCGAGGTAGCAACAAAGCTAGCGGTTAGCCTGGGTCAGCTAAAGCTACAGCTCGGTCTGTGTTTTTAATGAAGACTTTTTCATTTAAACTGCACAGTTTTCCCTGAGCATAAGTCGTATTGTTAACTCTTAATAGTAAAGGCTAACCCTGAAACTTACACTCGACATCAATTTGCTGGAAAAGTTCCAAGTACTTCTTTCTGAGGTTAGCTTCTTCGAATTGCCCGTTCCAGATTAAAAGGTGCAGCAGCAATTCGAAGAAGCTAACTCCAGTCACGTCTTACTTCAGATTTACGCTCAATAGCGGGTTTTATACTTTATAACGTCCTACTTGACATAATCCAGAATTGTTTAGAACAAGAACAGTCATGGAACAGTGCTCTATATGTAGAAACGTGCTCTGTAGCTAACGCTGAAACACAAACAATGAATACTCTTAGTTTCTCACTGAAACGTTTCGCCCAGCGTTCAGCCACCCTACAGCGTAACTGAGAATATAATTTTATGTAGAGTTTTATGTAGAGTTAATGACGCTACTGTTGTGTTACTCCGTCATGTTTACCTCTATATGTACCTGTAAGGTAGTAGTATCTGGTAGACATGGCAGCACGGAAAGGCCTGAAGGGGAATTCTATCGACTTCTCAAAATGTCTAAATTATTAAATGGTTGAGGTGTAAACAAAGTCATTTAGAGTGATTTGATGTGAAAATGGTCTTGTTTAACAGTAGTTTTGAAAGTGTACTTGTTTTGTTTTCTAGTTCTGCGAATATAGACTGTAGGGACCCTGAGGTGGTGGTTAGTGTCGTTAGATTAGACACAACAATGCTGAGGAAGTTTTTAAGCACTGCAGTGGACAGAGAAAAATCCGCCAAACAGAAATATCCAGCTAACAGTGTCCTGTGGGCGGCGTCCTGCGACCACTGATGAAGCCCTAGAGACTGTCACTTTACATGTACAGGGTGGGCCAGCAAGGTAGGAGTGTCCAGTAGAGTGGACAGTGAGTGGACACTGTTTAAAAAAACAAAACAAAAAAAAAGCCCAACAACACTGCTTTATCTGATCCACATGTACCAGTGCAGCACACGCTAACACACCACCACCAAGTCATTGTCACTGCAGTGCTGAGAATAATCCACCACCCAAATAATACCTGCTGTGCAATGAGTGTTAACAAAGTATGCAGGGAAACAAAGAATGTTGATGTCTGTCCGTTACGGCTGTTGCAGTAACCGCAATATTGTAATACTGTGCTATTGGTCTGCCAATATGTTTATGAAAACAACAAAAATGTTGATAATACTGCGTATTGTGGTGTGGAGCCCTAATGTCTGTCTATTATTCATTTAAGAAGACATGTATAGGTGCACTTGTTATATTGAACAGCAAATAAAATGACAATGCATAGTGGTGATTTGGATATTTTGACCCCTGGGCTTGTGTTCATGAAGTTTCTCAGAATGGGAGTGCTGATCTAGGATCTGTTTTAGACAGTATGGTCATAGTAAACGAAAGAGGAATTTGTCCTTAATTAGCACTTATTTTACTAAGCTTCCTGAATACAGGCCTGTGTTCTTATCACCAACACTGTAAATAATCTGCTTGCTTCTGTATAGTGAACATTCAGCGTCTAGGCTTAGGGTCACTGTTTAATTACTTGTATATGAACAATTAAATTGTGCAGAAATTTAGAATCAGTGGAATTCTTCATCAGAACACGTATCACTCCCCTAAAAACAGAATACGAACAGGCTTAAATTAAAAACAGTATCTACATTTTAGATATATATATAGTTACATGAACTTCAGCATCATCTTGTATAGCAGTTGTTGTTAATGTGTGAGGGCAACATCTCTGCAATTACCTTTTGTAGTGAATCTTGCTTCGGTGTGACAGCATTGTGTGTCTTATTCTTGTGTAAGGATAAAGGTCAAGAATGGCTTTCTAAATGATCAAAGGGAAACTAATTTACTATGTACTTTATATGTAATTTGCATTTCTGGTCTCACTAAAATGGCAGAATATGAAATGTTCACATTTTGTGTATTTTTTTTCTTTTCCAGATTCGCTTGCCCCCTGAAGTGAACAGGATTTTGTACATTCGTAACCTTCCCTACAAGATCACAGCAGAAGAAATGTATGACATTTTTGGGAAATATGGGCCTATTCGGCAAATCAGAGTGTAAGTTTAGCTTATTTTTGAGATTTATGTAATTCATTGCATGATTTAACATAATTTGCCATTTAAAAGCTAACAAAGGTTGGGTTCAGACTTCGGTCAAATCAGGATTTTTTTTTTCGAATTAGTGTTTTTGTAATCTGTCAGATCTTTTTGTAAAAAACACCTCCTAATGTGGTTTGGAGACGATTAGCAAATATTCATGTGGTGTTGCCTTTTAAACTTTAAAACATAAACCTGGATATGTCTAAAATCTGATTTGGGTCCATTCTTTAGTGGGCAAGAAAAATATAGAAATATTAACCAATACCATCATGTTTTACCAAGATCTGTGTATAATCTTAAACCCATTCTGCCCTTGAGCAAATAGGCCTGCAGCATAAGTTGACATGGTGATGTAGCCTAGTTGAAAAGTGCCCAGTGCCCCTGAATTAAAAATGCACTGATGTAATGTTTGTGCAGGATGTGTGTGTCTATGTCTCTCTGTCTATGTGTGTATTCATAATGATTCTGTTGTGTGTGCTTGTAGTGGAAACACACCAGAGACCAGAGGAACCGCCTATGTAGTCTACGAGGACATCTTTGATGCTAAGAATGCCTGTGACCACCTTTCCGGATTCAACGTTTGCAACAGATACTTGGTTGTTTTGTACTACAATGCAAACAGAGTATGTTTAATTTTACTTTCAGTGTCCAGACAAATTCATAATCTCTGCTATTTAGGGTAGTTCTGATCTTTCTCTCTCTTTCTTTGTCTTTCAGGCATTCCAGAAAATGGACACAAAGAAAAAAGAAGAGCAGCTGAAACTGCTCAAAGAGAAATACGGCATAAACACAGATCCCCCCAAGTAGTCTGTTTTTTTTCTTCTTCTTCTTTTTTTCTTATTTTTAATAGTATGTTCATTGTCTGCCATTTCCTCTTTCCAGTTAAGCCAGAGTAATAATAAACCCCATATGTTGTACAGTTAATCAACCATCACCTTTATCTGTTATATATTATGCTGGTTAAGCTTGTTTGTTTTCTTGCCACGTGCATTTAATATTTTGGGCAGATGTGATGTCTGGATGATTATTGAACAGATGCAAACACATGATTTTTGTAATTAAAAATGGCAACATTGTGAGTCGTGTCAGTCTTTTATTTAATTTTCTTTCATAGTAGCATCTTACAATATGTACATATCTAGAACTTGGCAGTACTGCTGTGAAGTACTTAAACAACTTTGTATTGACTTTGCAATACATCAAATTTCTGACTAATACTAGATCACTTATCAATAGTAGTGATAACTGATCACGTGTTCCTAGTCACAAATTAATATTCATATCAGCATATAAGTTATATTTTAAGTCAAACAGGCCATGTGATCCAAATTTAGAAACTAATGGGACGAAATCAGTAAATGGAAACCAGCATTTGCACGGAGGCGGTTGTGACGCTGCCTCACAGCTTCTGACCTTGTCGAGGAGGAGGGGCTTCAAATTTGAGGCGCCAAACTGACTTTTCTGTACGAGCTCCGTCTTGACGGGTGTAGTTAACGTTATTTGGGAGCATTTACTCCTTTTATAACTGTGATTTCACGGCATTACAGTGCTGCTGTCTTTACATCTTTATATGAAGCTGTAGTGCCGAGTGAATTAAAGAGTGGGAAGTGTTTCAGTATGAGACCACCACAGCCCCAAACCGACATGTAGGTCCGCGTCACCACGGTGTTCCCTCAGGTAAGGTTAAGTAAGCTCATTAAGAAAAAAGATAGCTAAATCAGCTGGGGAGATTATTTGATTTGTTTTTTACTGCCGTTTTCTAATTCTGTCTCACAACTGTTGATGCTGTTGCTCTGAAACGCCGTCGCTGCGGTAACTAACTGATTAGCTTTAACGTTAGCAGTTAGCCTACGTAGTTAGCCAATTAGCTAAGCTAATTAGCTCAGTAACACGACTGGGCGACATATTTTGTGGTAGTTACATTTGCAATTAAAAGTAGAATTTATAGCTGTGTGAATAATTAAAGTGGATTTGTGTTACTTTAACGTAGTGTTTTTGCTATTATTAACTAATCTAGCCATGTTATCTAACTGCCCGCCGTGTTCAGTCATGCAGTCATTAGACAGTCGTGATAGCGATTGCATGACTATTAAAATCCTCACTCGTGTTGAATATTTAGCATTTTTGTTTGTACCTCTTCAACAAATTATAGCTCATCGTGTTTTTCTAAGACTAGAAACTTGTCCAATGCCAGTTGTTATATGCGCTGGCTAGGTTAGATACTTGACTGTTTGGTCAATGTTGTTCGCCGCAAATACAGCTTGATTGCTGTTGTATTTTTTTTTTGTTGTTTACTTTTAATAATGCTTAAATAATTAACATTTGAGATTTTTCACCTTGTTCCCAGAAACGTAGCGTTCTCAATCAGAAGCGTAGAGGACATATATACATATGCAAATAAAACATGGGGTGTTTTGGCTGTACCGTGTAGCGCATTTATACTCATGTTCTTTGTAGGCCTAAGCGATCTCTAGGGCCGGGAATGATATTAGCGCTCTTCCCAAGTTGTTTGTAATTATATAGTTGTCCATTTTAGTTCAACTTTTTGAGAGGCAAAGGGGAAAAAAGCTTAATTGTAGGACCATTGCAGTAATGCCCTTTAGGGTAGGCCTAATGAGAAAAGGGCAAGAGTCTTATGGGCACTTTTGTATTTATAAAGTGTCATAAAATGCATTTGGTTGGTTCTCTGATGTCCACTTATATGAGGTGAAAAATGCCCAGATGCGTTTTAACATGCCTTTTTACTTCCTTTTTTGGTCAGCTCTGCTCTGATAGACACCACAATGATCACACAGAAGAAACATGGAAATGGACAGTCAGGAAAATAAATTGACATCAGTGTGAGAAGCTGGGTTCTTACTGTTTAGTTAGTTATGCTTAAAGTTGAAATGAAACATATATATAGAATTTATTGAAATATGATAGAACAGCCCACAGAATTGAGAGCTGTATGTATCCCAGTAAACATGTGGGACTCAGATCCCTTTCAATACTTACTCCCACTCTTGAGTTGTATGAAATTAAAGTGTTCTGGATATGAAAATAAATGAAATGAAGAAAATACTAAATCTTAAAGAAATACTTACCTTGCATGCTTTTTTTTGCATGTTTTAGTAGGCATTTTAAGCACAGTTATGCTCCAACACTGGATCACTGATTTTTGGAGCAGTAACCTCCTTCCTCTGTTCATGGTGCCTTCCTCTTGATTCATCCTGAAGGACAGAAATCTTCTGCTGTTCCTCTCCGGTCATTGTCAGTTACAGTTTGATCTTAATGTGGCAGCTTAGTGTTTTTTCACACGGTGCAAGTCATATTGGCAATACATGCATGTATAAATGTTTTATTTCTGAAGCAGTTCTGTGAGTAGACACTTTCATTAGCAATGCACTGAAAAGTTTTTTTTCTTGGGCATTCATTTTCCAGTTAAACTGGAAGCTATATGAGTGGCGAGGATGTGTAGGTCTCCCCTACCTGCATTTCCAGTTTGACTGTTTTCAGCTTTAAATCATTTGTAACATATGTTTCTTCTTATGGTGGCTATTCCTTTCTGCTTTTTGTAGATACCATGCAACTTGTCATTCAGAATCTCTTGAATGGAAACTTGAATCCTGGAAAACGCTGCAATGTGCTCTATTCCTGGGCTCCCATCACCTGGTTCCAGCGTGTCTGTGCTTATTACCAGAGTGAACTTGAATCCTCTTTGCGTTCTGGTCGAGTTTTGGGGTAATTTTGATCAGGACCGGAGACTCGCCTATCAGCGAATGAAAAAAGAGATTCAAAATCCCAGGCAAGTTTTTCATGAGGCAGAAGGCAGTCCAGGAGATCTGTGCCTTGTTCGAGTCTATGAAACGTGGTACAGAGCCCGTATAGTGTCAAGAAATGCTGCAGACTACAGTGTGTTTCTCATTGATGAAGGCAGAACTCTTCATGCCACTACTAATACTCTGGCATGGGGCCAAACTGACTTTTTCTACCTACCTCCTGAAGTTGAATTTTGTGTTCTTGCCAATGTCCTGCCCCTGTCCCCCGAAAACAGATGGTCAAAGATGGCTTTGGAATTCATGAAAACCTTCTATGGGAGAAAAGTCACTGCCTCTGTTCAGGATGTTGTAGTACCTCAACGTACTTTTCTACTCGATGTACCATGCTTGTCCAAGCAAATGTATGAGATGGGGTTTGCAAAAAAATTGTCAAACGAAAGGTTCAAAGACTTTGTTACACATTCTTTGCAGTCTCATAGTGAGTCTGTAGAGGCGAAAATAACCATCGTAAATGAACCGGTAAAACGACTTGATCAAACTGACAAGCAGCGCTGTTACATGTATCCAGAACTGCAAACAGAAACTGTTGAGACTGTGATTGTCACAGAGGTGACCAATCCTCTTCGAGTCTTCTGTCAGTTGAAGGTATTCTCACAGGAGCTCAGGAAGCTAACAGAACACATAACTCAGCATTATGAAGGGAGAGTTGGATCTCTTTTTGCAAGGCCTGAGAATTTGGGTGCCCCTTGTGCATCAAAAGGAAGTGATGGCAAGTGGTATCGGTCTGTTTTGCAGCAGGTGATGTCATCAAACAGTGTGGCGGAGGTACTGCATGTGGATTATGGAAAGAAACAATTTGTCCAGGTGGAGCATGTCAGACCACTGGCCTCTGAATTCTTCCGCATGCCTGTTGTGACTTATGTTTGCTCTCTACATAGGATTTTTGACAGAGGTGTTGGTTGGACAGCTTCACAGATTGATTTCTTAAAATCCTTGCTGCTCAATAGAACTGTCATTGCCAAGTTTGAGTATCAAAGCCTTTCAGAGGGTGTCCACTATGTCACACTCTATGGGGATGAAAACACAAACATTAACAACTTGTTTGGACTAAGAGAAAAATGCTTAACTGATTCAAAGTCCAGCGATTTTGCAGTTCACAAGAGTACAGCATCTCAGAAGAGCAAGACTTCTGTTGGAAGTGAGACAGAAGGCACCAGTCTGGCAGGCTTGGATGATTTGAAAAGAAGCACACCTGTGCTTTTTACAGAAAGTCTTACTCCTAACACTTCTTATGTGGCTGTTGTTCAGCATGTTGACAGCCCTGCTAAGTTTTGGATTCAGACACAAAAGTACGCTGACGAGTTTGACCAGCTAATGGAGGGCCTAGAAGAGCTGTATAGTGATTTGGCCAGCTCTGAGGGATTGATTAGACAGCCTGTACCTGGCCTACTCTGTGTGGCCAAATCTCAAGATGGTGTGTTCTATAGGGCTGCGGTTTGTAAAGTCACTGATAAGAAAGCAGAGGTTTTCTTCCTTGATTATGGAAATACAGAAATGGTAGATTACTTCAACCTTCGTGAGTTACCTCTGAGATTTCAAAAGCTGCCAGCCCTGGCAATAAGGTGTACTCTCTATGGCATCCAACCAAGTTGTGAAAGTTGGCATGAAGAATCCACGCTATTCTTCTCAAAAGCTGTTCAAGATAAAGTCCTTGATGTGCACGTACTTGCTAAGTCCCATTATACCCATGTTGTTAAGATGGTAGATCCTTTGTCAGATGGAGAAAAAGATTTAGCAAAGTTGCTGTGCAGTGTAAGTTTAGCAGAGAGTGAAGATCTAAAGAAGGCTGTACATAAACCTGTTGTCAGACGTCACACTCAAAAGGGACAGACTTACGACGTATTGGAGACAAATGCTGTTTCTCAGTCATCCATTTCACCTGCTGTAACTGAGACCAGATCCGTTTTCAAAGAGTACTTGTTTCCAATTGGGAGTTCAGTTGAGGTCACAGTATCTTGCATTACAAGCCCAAATGATTTTTGGTGTCAAAAAGCGAACAACGCAGAACGTTTGAAACTGTTGATGCAAGAGCTCCAGGATTACTATGCTGACAGTGAATTTCAGCCTTCTTTAGAATCAGCCTGTGTTGCTCGTCATCCAGAAAATGAAATGTGGTATCGAGCCTTGGTCATTCAGAAGCACCAGACTCCTCATGTGACTGTGCTGTTTGTTGATTATGGCCAGGCAATGAAGGTTGCCATCCATGATCTTCGCCGCATTAATCCAGCATTCCTGAAGCTGAATGGACAAGCCTTCCGATGCAGCTTATACAACCCAATCCATCCAGTCTCTCACTCCCCTTTAGACTGGGGTCCGGACGCCACATCACAGTTCAAAGAGTTTGTGGATAATGCAGCCTCTATAAATGTGATCTTGAAGTGTACTGTGTATGCTGTAATGTATGATGTTCAAAAAGTGGTGTTCAATGTGGTGGATCTGGAGACTCCTTTCCAAAGTGTTTGCAGCCTTCTTGTCCAGAGAGGTTTGGCTGACTGTGCTCCATCTAAAAAAGGACCTCTTCTGCCTTTTCGCCTTGACACATACTACTACTCCACGCATGGTGTAAAAACTGGGTCTGAAGAAGATGTGAACATTACCAATGTAAAAAGTGTCACTCACTTTTTTTGCCATCTAGAAAGAAATTCTGCACAGATTGAAGAACTTTCAGAAAAAGTCAACAACTTGTGCAATCAGCTGGAGGTCATTGGCTGTCCAAAGAACTTTGGAAAAGTGTGCTTTGCAAAATACACAGATGGCTTGTGGTACAGGGGACAGATAACATGTACAAAACCTTCAGTTGTTGTGAATTTTGTGGATTATGGGAACACACAGAAAATTGAGAAGTCAGACCTCCTGCCAGTTCCATTTGAAGCCAGTGAAATAATGTCCATACCTGTACAGGCAATTGAGAGTGGGCTTTCTGACATGCCTGAAAATGTGCCAAGTGAAGTAAACAATTGGTTTGAAAATTTTGTGACTGATCGCCCTCTCAGAGCATTGGTAGTGGCCAAAGATCCAAGTGGCAAACTGATAGTCGAGCTTTATGATGGAAAAACTCAGGTGAATGCAATGATCAGAGAAAAATTTAACACTAAATGGGAGCAAAATGAACAGGTTACTGTAAGAGAGTCTAATTTTAAGGATCGGGGAGCACAAAATGTGAGATACAGTGTAATGAGAGGCATCAGTGGTGACAAAGCACGTTTAGTGAGTGATACTCATGAAAAAGGTGAAACTCATTTGCAAGGCTTTAAAAAAGAAAAAGGACCGCAGCAGATTCCTAAAGACTGGAAATCTCTAAAAGATAAAGACTCCAGACTGGATAAGCACCTTGTGAAATCCCAGAATGGGAACATGAGAAGATACATGACACAATTGGAATCAGGTGATTGTGGTTCTCACAGAGAGTCCCATACTGAATCTACAAAAGTGAATAGTGCCAAACCAAGTGTTCTAAAAGAAGCTGAGCTTCCTTTGAAGGAGGTAAAGCCAGGAATGGAAGCGGAAGTGTTTATCTCTCATTACATTAGTCCTTTGTGCTTCTTTGTTCAATTGTCAAACGATGAAAGTGACATTTGCTCTCTGGTGGAGAAGTTAAATGATGACCAGTCAAAGTATGTGCCCATTAACCCCAGTGACCTTAATGAAGGTGACTTGGTCAGTGCGGTGTTCCCTGATGATAGCTGTTGGTACCGTGCAGTCGTCAGAAAAATCAAGGGCACAGTTGAAGTGGAATTCATTGATTTTGGGAACAATGCAGAGATTTCAGTCTCTCAGATATGCACTCTGGACAGATCACTGTTTTCACTTCCAAGATATGGCATTTGCTGCTCACTGACTGAAATGGTAAATGCTGACTGTGAAGTGGCTTCTAATGTCAAGAAGGAAATTGAAGAAAACGCTTATAAGGCCACATGTACATTCATCAAACTTTTAGGGTCTGTGTGGGAGGTCAAACTTACGGTTAATGGTAAGCTGTTGGCCTCTACTTTCTCCAGTGACCCAACGGTCACAACTGCTCCAGCAAAGGTATTAAAGATCTTAGCGGAGCATGGACTGTCTAGCATCAGTCGTGGTACATTTTATATGAGTCCTGTTATATCAGAGGGAATGACTATCACTGGATATGCCTCATTCATCTGTGGGCCACAGCTCTTCTGGTGTCAGCATGCAGAGGCCGAGAAACTGCAAGGGATTTCTGATGTAATACAGAAGACTGGTAATTCTTTGGAAACTGGAACTTTAAATGATGAATCCTTACCAATCGGAGGCGGATGCATTGCCCGTTATCCTGAGGACGAGCTGTGGTATCGTGCAAAGGTCACCTCAAGAGAATATGATACACTGTCTGTTCTATTTGTCGACTATGGAAATGAGTCAAAAATTAAAATGAATGAGATCAGACCCCTGCCATGTGAGGTGTCGGATTTGCCTCCTCAGGCATTTGCCTGCCAGCTTGATGGTTTTGATACTTCGGTGGGCTCCTGGAATGACAAGGCAGCTGATCAATTCTTTGAGCTGATCACTGACCAGCTTCTGAAAGTCACGTTCTTGAAACTGGGCAGTTTGACTGATTGGGAGACTCCTCATTTTGTTAGGGTAGATTGTGGTCAAGTCATCGTCAATGATGCCATGAAAATTTTTTGGAATTGTGAGAAGACATCACTTGAAACAGCAAATGTACCATGTGCACCTGCTATAGATTCTTCAGTGCTTGGTGAAATTGAATGCATGACCACAGTAAGGCCACAGGAGCAATCTAAAGCTGATGTTTGCACACTTGAAATGCAGCAGCCAGAAGCACAATGTGAAAGTATAGTTGTTGGGCATCAGGAAAAAGCTGAATCTGCAGTTCTGCTTGATAAGAGAAATGTTGACACCTGTATAATGTCATCTCAAAATGAAGATTCTGGATTAAAGAACATAAGAGAGCTGGCTGTAGATGAGGAACTGATTACAAAAGAGAAGTCACAGTTAACTGAGAATTCTGCAGTCACTGAAAATCTTGAAAGTATGACTGTAACAATGGATTCAAATGGAAATGGTTTGGACAATGTTCATGAAAACCTAGTGGACGTTACACTTCAGATAGACCAACTCGACGATGAAAAAAAAGAAGCATGTCCATTCATTCCAGAACATGAACAGGACAGGTTTGAGGGCGATCATGGGATGATTAAATCAGGTAGTTATGTGCAAATCACATTCATAGGATATAGTGTATTGAATGTATTATACGATTGATTATTTATGCACATGTATTAAATTCTCTTCTTTTAAGACTTTGGGTACCTAAGGAGAGCTGTAAAAAGAAACCCTGTTGGATCAGAGTGTGCGATTTGGTCCCATGCACACAAGAACTGGTGCAGAGCACAGATTTTAAAGATTTCTGAAGATACTACCCTGGTAAGCATATGTTGTACTGTGGAGTTACTCAGATGAGTAAATAAAATTGGGATAAACTGCTAATTTTTCTCCACAGTAACTGGTCTGTTTTAAAAATATATTTTGTGCTTTATTTTACAGGTGCTGCTTTTGGCCCATGATTCTGAGGTGGTGGTAGATCCTATTAACATCTTTGAAATCCTGCCAGTCCAACTGTTGGAGGTTAGTACACAGCAAGTTTGATTTTATTCTTGTATTTTAGTTATTTTTTATTTTTGAGGCAGAGAAGGGAGATGCTTGATTTATAATAGCAATATTCAACTGTAGTAGTAATATGCATGTAGTAGTCTGGGCAGTATGACTGTATATGTATATATAGTCGTGGCTAAAAGTTTTGAGAATGGCACAAATTTGGGTTTTCACAAAGTTTGCTGCCTCAGTTCTTATGGTAGTAATTTGTATGAACTTTAGATTGTGAAGAGTGATCAGATGATTTCCAATTAATTGAAAAGTCATTCCCTTGACATCATAAAAATTACTGCATTTCAGCCCTACACAACGGCTTGCAAACATCATTTCAGTGATGATCCTGTTAGCTCAGGACAAAAGCTTAATAAGGACAACACAGCTGATATCACTCTGTCATGCTGATTAGAAGAGCAGACTATTTGCTTTAAAAGGGTAGTGGTGCTTTAAAGTTTTCTTCAGTTAACCATGGTTATCTCCAAGGAAACACATGCAGGACATAGCTGCTTGTAAGATAGCACCCCAATTCGAAAGTCAAGCAAGCGTCAGGATCTTCTGCTAAAGAGGATGCAGCTATGAGCTTGGGTCACCACCAGTGCAAAGCTCTGCAGAGCTTGCTCAGGAATGGCAGAGGGCAGGTTTAAGTGCATCTGAGTGCACAGTGAGATGAAGGCTTTTGGAGGATGGCTTGGTGTCAAGAAGAGCAGCAAAGAAGGAACTTATCTCCAAAAAAAACATCAAGGACAGACTGACATTCTGCAGGAAATATAGCAATCGGACTGTAGAGGACTAGGGTAAAGTTATTTTCTCTGATGAAGCCCCCTTCAGACTGTTTGGGACATCTGGAAAAATGATTGTTCGGAGAAGAAAAGGTGAGCGCCGCCCTGAGTCCTGTGTCATGCCAACAGTGAAGCCATTTAATGTGTGGGGATGCTTCACGTCCAGGGGAGTGGGTTCGCTCAAAAAAAAAAAACACTGCTAGGAATGGTATCAAAACATCCTTCAAGAGTAACTTCTCCCAACGAGCCAGGAACAATTTGGAGATGAACAATGTTTTTCCAGCATGATGGAGCACCAGGTCACAAGGCAAAAGTGATAACCAAGTGGCTCAGTGAACAAAACATTAAAATTTTAGGTCCATGGCTAGAAAACCCCTCAAATCTCAATCCCATTGAGATCCTGTTGTCAGTCCTCTGTGGACAGACAAAACCTAGAAACTGTGATCAACTCTAAACACTGATTAGGCAAGAATGGGTTTTCATCATTCAAGATTTTGGCCAGAAGCTGATATCAATCAGGCAAATTGCAGAAGTCTTAAAGAAGGGTCAACAATTTCTTTATTTTTTTGCATAACTGGGCCTTTATATAGGTTTATGGCTTCTTATTCTTAATCTTCGACGTGTACATTTAAAGCTTTAATGCTTTATATGAGGGCTTTGATTATAGCGTTTACTTTGTCCCACAAAATGACACAATATGTGAAGGAATCCGTATTGACCACAGGTATGTTGTTGTTTAAAAGTGGGCAACAGTACGTAGGGGAGATGTTTTGGGAAAATGAAAACATGTTAATTTATTCTAGTAGCCCCCCAAAATAAAATCATGATTATTAAAACTGAGTGTAATATGTCCCATTTAAAGATAACATAACTACAGGTCCAAGTATTCAATTTCATCCTTCAGTGAAGAGCATATCTCCTAAAATGTTACTTAAGTATTATGACAAAATTGTTAAAATAACTTCTACCATTAAAGCAGATGCAGCAGTATGTTGCAATGACTACTTGCGTAAGATATTTTCTTCAGATTGGATGATATGCCAGCATGAGGTTAAACACTGAGGAGAAATATCTTCTGCCCTCTCTCTCATGTCCTGAACTGTGCATCCTTTCCAGCATGCTGACGTTAAGTGATTGTTTTGTAGTAGCTACGTGTAATGTATGTACTCAAAAGGAAATCATTTGCAATGAAACTGAGATTACACAGTTGATCAGCCAATTCATGTTTGATGTTCAAATTTGGCTTCTTGTTGGGATGCATGTCTTCTTGATTCCATCAAGATGATCTTTTTTATTTTTTATTTATTTATTTTTTTAGATCCAAATCTTTCTGTATCTATCACGAAGCTATGACTCCATCATGGTTTGAGCTTTCAATAGGATGATGATCCAAAGCATACATTCAAATCCAAACATAAATTTTACAGGATCCTATTCTGACCAGAACCCCACTGGAGAGCTGATGTGAGCCTACTAGTAAGAACTGGAGAGAATTTGTATAAAAGAGTGGTAGCATATTAGTACTGAGAAGCCGCGCATTTGTATTCTGCAAATTTGAACCATTATATTTCTTTTTCAACAGACAATGCACAGGTGTTCATTTTGGTTGCATTTAATTATTGGTAGAATATTGTCATCGGGCTCTTGGCACAGCAAATACATTTTGAGTGTTTTCCTTTACTGTGATTTATACCTACAGGTTTCTTGTGATGCTGACGTTGATGCTGATACACCAAAAGGTACCTTTGCCTCTGAGTTAAATAAATGGTACTTTGAATAATAGTAAATTTACGGCACTACAGACTTTAAATAATAATTCTATAATGTAATTATAATTCTGTGTGCTGTTTGGTAAAGTACAGAATGGAGTCATTAATCTATTAAACAGTTTAGTGCTTAAGATTTGCAATAAAATAAAAAGTAGTATTATAAACAGCATGAAATCTTGTGTATGTGATTGATTACTGAATATTTGTGATGTTGTATGTCACATTGACATCTTGCACTGCAATGTTGTCTCATAGAAGAAGGCCCAGAGGGAGGAAATTCTGAATTTGGTGTTCAGGATCCTCTGTTAAGGGTAAATGTGCATGTTATTTTGTCAGGAGGAAATGGAATGAAATTGCAATACAGACATGGTGAAACTGATGGTTATTCCACTGCTGTTCATAGGTTGAAAAAACAGAGCATGAAGCTGTAGCCAGTTTTGCCTCTGTAACACCTTCTGGTAAGAAATCACATTGGAATTTAGTACGTGATACACCTTTTGTTAAGTTTTTAATAATTTAGTTTATTTTTAAATCTTTTACACCACAGATCATGGTGAGATGGTTGAAGAGCCTAGTGCTGTGCCTGCGAGCGAGCCGATTGTTATCACGGAGGAACAGGTAAAAAGATTTAAGGGTTAGCAAAAGCAGTCAAACTGGACATACTGTGTGACATACTGTACTGACTGAACATTACTTCATTGCTTTAGCCTCAAGACAAAGATGTCTCCTGTTCAAGCTCAAAGTTTGTGGGAGAGGCTGATGGTGAGTAATCTTAATCTGGCTTGTCCATTTAGGTCCATCAGGTTAATGTAATGTCTGTCATGATATCGTTTTTTTTTTTTTTTTAAATCATTTTAATTAGCAGAACCCTTGTATGAAGATGAGAACAAAGGCTCAGATGAAGGTCCAGATATTCATCAGGAAATGGTAAGCTGTAGTGGTGGTGTGCCACACATAATGTTTTTATGATATAAATGTTTTAAGACAAAATTCTTGTTTTTCCATAAGCTTCTATCACTTCAACTTTAAGGTTTAAGTTATTCAATAACATCTTTCACCTCCACCTTCCTAGGAGGGTTGCATTTGGATTAGATGTAATAGTTGAGGAATATCGGTAAGAGTTCGTAAAGTGATATTTGGTTAAATGCAGAGAAGAAAAAAATAACAGAAATGGAAAAATAGCATGTAGCCCTACTTTTGTTTGTTTGATTGTTGTTTTCTTAGCAACACGTAATCACACATACAAGCAAAACTTTGTTTTGCTGTGGGTTTTCTGTTTCTGAAACACTGCATTCACAGCCTGCAATGGTACATTTCAGCACATAATCCGTTTTTTTTTTTTTGTATTATTGTTTTTTTGTTGCTGTTGCTCTGTTGTTGTAAGTGAAGTTTGGGGTGTAAATAGTGAGTTGAGAGTCTTGCGTAACGGTTTAGGGTTTTGATATTGGCCCATTTTACTGCCCTTTTAGCAGAAGTGGGATTTGCATTTAAATGAGACAACAGTGTTTGCCAGTTACAAACTCTTTATTCAGCTAAACCAGTGTAAATACAGTTTTCCATTCTGTGGCACCTTTAAGACCAGTTCCAGCAATGCTTAATACAAAACAATTCTTCTGTCTGTAGGGTGAAGTGGTCAAAGATGTTTCAGCTGAGCAAAAAGGTAAGTCTAATGTCATGTGAACATTTAACTGTTTGACTAGCAGGGCATCCTAGTGCATTACATAGAAATTAGTGGAAAAGGGTACAGTGATTTTTTTTCATTCTTCCTGAACAGAACCCATCTTGGAGATGGATCCGGTAGTAGATCTGAGGCAGATTATCAGCTCCAGTCCAGAGGTCCAGGTAAAATACTGAATTGTTGGCTGTACAAAGCTGTGAAATTTGTTCTGGTTGGCTTTGTAACCCTTTCCAGACTGGTAGTTTTCAATGATGTTTTTGTCTATTTAAGTGATGTTCTGACCTGGCAGACTTGGGCCACCAGGTCTGGCAGTAATCATGCCTGTGTCTGGTTAGTAAACCTGACCCCAGTAGTTAATTGAATTAGGTTAACTGGTTGATGTAGTATTTAAGGGGCCAGTAACTTTTTCACTTGGAGTCAGGTAGAGATAGACAGACAGCATTTTCCCTTTAATTAATGTAATAATCATTTAAAACAGCATTTTGTGTTGACTTGGGTTATCTCTGTCTGATATTCTAGTGTGACAAATGTGCAAAATGCGTAGAAGGTGTTAGGAATGAGGCAAATACTTATTTTTTTGCTGTTTTATTTGCTAAATTTCTTTTATTAGGCTCATGCTGAAGACGCTGAGGAGACATGTCCTGAAGCAGAGGAACAGATAGGTCTTGTTTTTACATGTTTACTTTCATTTAATATATAGCGCCTTTTAACTTGACTGAAACATTCTTTATCTCCTCCTTGTATTGATTAATTTGGAAAAATGTCATATTAGACCAAAATACCAGTGAGGTCAGTGCAGTAGAAGATGAACTGATGGATTTCCTTGCTGTAACTCCGCTAGAGAAGGTAATTTTTTTATTTTTTTTTATTGCATTAGTTTCAATAAAGATATAAATTATTAAATGTTATACTTGCTCAAAGCTAAATATTAACTTTGGATTTAGGTCCAGAATGTAGAACTTGAGGATGAACCTGATCTGGATGCTTTGTTTGAAGAAGTTAACAGTAAGCCCTTTTACTACTTTTTAAGTCTTTTAAGTGCATTGTTATTGTTATAATTACTACCATAGTAAACCATAACAGTCTTCACCACAAAAGAAGACACATCAGCTAAATTAAGGAAAACTTAATCTATTACATAAAAGCTTTAAAAGATGATTTTTTAAATTATTTGTTAAATGGCATGTTGCTTTTGCATTTGTGAAATCCTGCTGGTTCCTAATAGGTGTTACAGAAGACCTGATTGATTTTGCAAGTGATCCTGACCTGGACTCAGACACTGCATCTGATGACACGGTATTTTACAATAAAGCTACTATGTACTTAAAGTATGTTACTTGGGTTTTCTAGACATTATGTTGATTACTGCTTGTCTTAACTGTAGCTCCAAGGAGAAAAGATAGACGCTGAACCTCTGTCTGTTTTGAAAGAATCTTCTGGTGAGTTCTTATACTTTGCTGACTTAGAAGAACAACAGGAAACCTGGTAACATGATATGGATCTTTCTGCTATCTAGCATCACATTTGTACTTGTACAGAAATCACTCATACGCTTTGCAGGTTTGGATGCAAAAGCATCGGTTCCTGAAGATCCTGACTCGGAGGAACTCGGAGTTTCTCACCTTGCCCTCAAAGTTCAGGACCGGTCTGATGATGACATAATCTTTGTAAAAGCATGGCAGGTACCTTCAACAGAGACGACAGAGTCAGAGAGTGAAGAGTAACTGCACGCTGTTCTAAGACAGATTTCAGGAAGTCGCTTGGTTTTTGTTTTGGCATTTATTGATTTGTATCCTTTTTAATAACCTGTCGGGGCTTCCATTAAAAAAACTGCTTAAAGATCTGTTTGGTAATATAATTCTGTAACTGGCACTTATCTATTGTTTGTAATTTCTCTAGAAAATACTTTTTTTTTCTCACAGGTTCCTTGTTAGTGTTTCGAATCAAATACATTGTTAAGTGAGATTTTGTTTTGTTGTTTCACGAAGGTGTTAGCTCTATGCTACATGTTGTAAAAGGACAACATGGAAAACATTTTTGTTTATGTAGTGAAAAATAAACAGCATTTTCTTACCTTTTGTAGTACTTTTTATAGATATGCTTTTTTATAAGTATTTACAGAGAGTTTTAAAAAAAAAATCCCAAAAGATCTTAATTTTGCAAAGGCAGAAAATGTAGTAAGTATTTATTTATGCCCATATTTATGAAGACCATTAACTGGTCAGAGACATTAGCTATACAAAACCGTTTTTGTTGCATCTGCTGACTATAAATTAGTGTAACCTTGAAATTTTACTACATATTTAAAAGGCCCTTGTAGATGTAGGCAGCTATGCCGTCTATTTTCCATTCCTCGGTTTAGGGCAATACAGCTAACTTAAAAGATCAGTAGTCTTTTAATACAGTGTACAAACATGTTTTCTTCCATCTAAATAAAGAATAAGCACACAGCAAGACCAGTTAAAATCATTTGCTTTTTTACTGTTATTATTGTAACATAACATTAAACTCAACATTTCATTATAGCAGAAAAGGAAGACCTGTTGTAGTGTAAAAACTGACTGCTTTGAAAACATAAGATATCATGATAGATCACCCAGATAACATGCTTAAAACTGATTGCCAACAAATGTACATTCTTATTAATTAAAGTAAAACAAGGCTTTGACCAATGATTGACTGTTGGGTACTGAGGTAATTGTTAACTTGTGCATATACCAGCCTCCAATCAAATACCCCTTCATGATACTAATATTTAACCATGTGATTCTCGATTAAAAAAAAGGCAGTACTGTTAAATGTAACTGTAGAAACGAGGTGCATGAAGAGATGCTGATCTGAAAATACAAACTGCTGTTTAGGCGGTTCATCTCGTGTATAAAAATCACTATACAACTATATATAAAAAAAATACTGCCCACCCCTTTGGAAAAAACTTAGTTCAATTCTGGAAATTAAATCTCTCAGTAATTAAAATGCATCATTATAAATATGAAAATTTAGTACATGAAATATGAATAGTAGTGGCTACATACTGTGCATTCACAAGTTTTGTTCACTCTGTTTACAGAAATACCATTTCACAGAATGGAGCACTATGCTTATTTACTCCTATTGGATCACATTGATGATTGAGGTATAGTGATGTTGGTGCCCGGAATCAGGTTGTCATCTTTTCCTTCAATTAAATGATCCCACTGGTTAAAATCTCTCTCTAGAGCTGTGAAGAAAAGTAAAGGTCTGGTTAGACAGAAAGCTCTGATGCCTGTCTGCTGACAACAATGCAATATCCGGACAGAATAAAGAGGGGAATGAAGACCACTCCCATCCATTTTACTTAGTTGTAACTAAATTCAGTTCTTCTGAATTTTGTTACTAATGTAAACATGTGACAGTATACTGTTTTGTTGGCCACGGGTTTGAAATGTATTTCCTCAAAGTTTTGACAATGTTGTGAGAACGTAGTGGCAACATTATCAGTACATTGTCACAATCTTCTATAATTCTTCATACAAACAATTATATAGACATGGATAGTTGAGAACAGGTAGTCCTAATACTGCATGACTACTTGTGATGATGTGATTTAACGTAAAAGCACCACCTTTTGACAACATTGTAAGAAAGTAGACAACGTGTGTTTGCTAGGAACAACGCTTGCCATAGGTAGTAACAGCACATGTGAGACAACTTTTTAGTAATACATAGCTAAATTAACCTACTGGGTTACCCCCACAGGCGTGATTCAATTGACATCAAGGACGCAAATGACTGGATAAATCATTAACTGAGGATAAAAATAATTAGAAGGGTTTCATACTTACCATCATGACACTTAATGCATGGAATTAAGTAAATCAGTGAGGGACGTATGCATGGTTGATTTAAATGTCAATGCAACCGTTAGGGAAAGTGTAACATTTCCAGTTTTCTTGTACTAATGTAGTCCATAAGCCACGCAGCATCTTAAGTTTAGCAATGGCACTACAATGTAGCTATTAAGTGCTCAATAATCCTCATACTCACCAGCACAGAAATAATAATAGTTCATGTTATTTTCTGACGCTCTGTATCATATTATAATTGTAATGATGCAGTAAACAAGGATGACTGAATCCTGTCCACAAAGAGTTATTTTGCCTCTAGTTTTTCTTTCCAGTTCAGCAGAAGCTCACCTGATTCCAGTTCTATGGTTCGTTTGACTTTCTTCCAACAACTGACTAGTTATGTGAGCTGAGCTGCTGCTTGAAACCTAATGCCACACTGTCCCTTTGTAGATATGATATTGATGTAATCTTAATTTGACATCAAGAGGCAAACTTACGCTTATTTGGGAAAACCTTGCATGTAGTTTAACTCAGCCTTCAAGTTTCTAAACATAGTTTATTATCAAACACTTTTTAATATATATATATATATATATATATATATATATATATATATATATATATATAACCAGGCCTGTATTCTTGGCCATTGTAAAAAGACCAGATGGAGAAGTTTTCTAAAATGATGTATTATTTTTTAGATTTGTCGTAATTCTTTCCCGATTGGAGGGATCCGTAAGGAGCTTAAGCCAGAGCTTTATTAAAATTTGAGTTCTATCCTTCCAGTTCAGTAATCTAACATTTTTTGCAATGGTAAGTGATATTAATAAAAATGACTTAAATAGCTACTGAAAGTAAAGAGAGGTTATTAAGTAAGACTACAGTGGGACACAAAGGAATGACGAGGCTTGTTTATGACCTTCAACCAAAATTGCTGTAAAGGGGGCAAGTCCAAAAAGCATGATAGTACTTATCTGTTGAATTTGGACAATATAGACACGCATCACTCAGGCTAAATCCCATACGATGTAGTTTATATTTTATATTGTATTAGCTGGAGCTTTAAAGATATTATTGCATATCATTTGCCAGTTAGAATTACATGTTTCTTTACATGTTCTTTACATGTTAAAATCCATTTTTCAACTGGGAGTGAGAGAATGCAGTCATTTGATGCTATAAGCTAGTATATTTGTGACAGCATTTTCTGAGGTTAATGGCTATGTATTTTTACATAAAGGTAGTGAGTGTGTTTAAAAAAGCCAGTTATTATTTTCCTTAGAACATATTCAGCTTGCAAATACTGAAAGAGACAGTTATCTGGTCTACTATATTTTCCCCTAATGCCGTCAAATGTCAAAAGCAAGCTGCCAGAGATTAACTGTGCCAGGCTGGTTATACCTCTCTGCCTCCAGACAGGGGATATAAATGGTGTATTAGAAATTAACTAGTTGAATTATACATTAAAGTTAGTCTAGTGTATCCAATTTTTCTGGCTTGAGGCTTGAACACAGCCCATGCGGTTTAAATATTACACCCTTTCAAACTGCAATTTTGATGTAAAGACATTTCATCTTTCAGCCCTAAATTTCCCCACTTAAAACTTTTTTAACGATGTGGGCTCTGATTTAAAAACTTACATAAGTGGCGCTGAAGGAATGCTAACGATGATCGGTTGCAGAGATCCATTGCTATATGAGGATCGATTTCTCCTTTCAGCTTCAGGATCTTCCCAATCCAGTTACCAGTTAGAAAGGTGAAATCAGGAAAGCTCTGATGGACTGTCCCCCTACACAATAAAGAAACAGGTTCAAAGCACTGTATATACACTACAGTACTTGTTGGTTCTCATCTAAAGAAATGTTCACCTAGCACACCAAAGCTACACATACTAATATTTATGATCATATTTCAGTAAAAAAAAAAAAAACTGACTTGATTGTTATCATTTTCCTTGGAATCAAGGCCGAGTCCAGCTTCTTCATGCGAATGATATTTCCAATCCACTGAAACTTCTCAGAGTTTATAAAAAAAATGGGCTGTTTCACGCTTGGAAATATCTCTTCATCAAGAGGAAACATCCAGGTATCCAAAGCGATGCCACACCTGAAAAAAAATCAGCTTCAAATTGTATGGCAGCTTGTGGCTGACGTTTAAAACACTGCCTTTCTCTTATGATACATACTTAA
Source organism: Megaleporinus macrocephalus (assembly GCA_021613375.1). NCBI lineage: Eukaryota > Metazoa > Chordata > Actinopteri > Characiformes > Anostomidae > Megaleporinus > Megaleporinus macrocephalus. The sequence continues at coordinate 22,842,407 of CM038707.1, read as the reverse complement.
ACCTGACTTCCTTGCACAAACACTCGATCACTGTGGCCCCACCAAATGAATGACCCATAATCGCTATTCTGCACAGGTCCATACAGTTCTGTGAACAAACATATGAATACGAAGTTACCAAGTAAGACCAAACATGAACTTAACAGTCTGACAAGCCTCCAATAGTCTTAATTTCCTACTTAAACCACATACACACCTGTATTTTAGTTTCAAAACCTGTGTAAGATGATCTTAACTGTGTAAGATGTAAAACCTGTGTAAGATGTAAGATGCTCTTAACTTATAAAATGTGTTGTTGATGATAATTATTACTCACCTCTAACGTTGTCCAGTCAAAACTAGACTGCAGGACATTCGTCACAGACTTCCCTGCATTGATGTCAAAAAGGAGATTTAAAGCTCTGATGCATTCGTCTGCTCTCTGTTTCACCTAATAATAAAAAGGAAAGAACCAAAATGATTTAAACGATGGATTTTAGCGTGTGAATACTTTGGGGTCAAATGAATAAAAGCAAACTACAAAACACTCAAATTCAGAGAGCGTCTACTTTTAAGGAATATGCAACTGTGGTTTAGTAAATGTGTTTTTCTATAACAGTGATAGGTTGGCAGGTCTCTCACTTGTGTGTTTCTTAGAGGAAATTCACTCTCGCCTTGTTTCAGTGGTCTGTAGTACAGCCACTGCTCTTCCAAGTTTTCAGACACAGGCCGGAAGTTTTCATGCGATGCATGAGGCTTTTGTTCTGCCTCGCCCTTCTCCCTGTAGTAGAATGTTGCAGAAGCTGATTCATCCCTGGAAAGAAAAGGAAATCATAAGCTGCTGGGTGAGTGAGAGGAAATACTGTACAGAATGGCTGCATTCCCCCCACCAATCCCCACTGAAGTGGTTTCGTAATGACTTGTTTGGTCTTGTATCTTAACACGTGTTTCAAATAGAGGTTCCAAGTAAGGTAAGAGTACAAGTAATACAAGTAAGAGTATTGAGCTTTCTGTAGAACCTGCTGGATACCTCAGACTCGAAGTTATCCAAAAGAGCAATGGTTTTATCATGTGTGCGATTAGCGGAACATTTAAAAGCTGTAATTGAACGAGAAGGCTTTAATCACTCATGGCACCATACAGTGAGTGTGAGCAGCTGGGCTTCAGACTGCAGATGATCTGATGGGTTTAAACTAAAAAAAAAGGAATTACCAGCGTTAATCTTTCAAGTGTTAAACTTGACACTGCTATTACAAATGCATGAAAGGTACGCGACGGGGACCGTCAATTTCAGTCCCTCGACCTGTAAGCCCTCTGCAGCTTGGCTATGCTTTTCATCTGGACACACCAAAGCATACAGATAAGAATGTGATGACCTAGTTTGTCCTATTGTCTACAAACTTCTCACACACTTACTATGACTAATCTGACTAACACAGAACAGCCCGTTTATCAGACGTCCCTTTTCTATTGTTGGGTACGTCCATTTAGCGCCCGCGATGATCACCCACCCCATGCCTCGTCCATACACATGTCCAGTTAGACAGACTTTGTATTCAAATCCTACTTTAAAAAGGGACGAACCTGTGTTCCACCGCAGCAACAACAAAGCCCTGTGAGGCCAGCTCTGCACATATGGCTGAATACAATGTCCTGCAAAATACAACACAGACAACTCCATGAGTGACTGCGGACCGCTAAAGGGTCAGGAGTCTTTATACTGAAACTATTTCAAAGAAAACGTACCTAAAAGCTCCCAGCCCATGGGAGAAGATGATTACTGGGTATTTTCCGTCTGGCTTAAAAGACGCGTTCCATGCGGCCGGGATTTTGTAAGACCCTTTTTTGCAGAGGGGAAAAAAATGTCATACTGCAAATCACACTGTGATGACTAAATATTTGGAGAAACTAAACAATACAATTCATTTTTTCCGCCTCTTTAAGTTGTTTAAAGAGTGTTTACCAAAGAGGTAGTTGAAAATTCGTTCACTCAGCGTTCTGCTCATTTTCATAAAGTCTGCAAGGCCGTTGAAGTATTCTCTGCATGGAATCCAGTCTGGCTTTTCGGAACCCTCTGAAGTTTGGCACGGATAGTACAGCCTGAAGAAAGTTCCCTGTGAACGGAGAGATTCAGAAAGAGCAAGTACCTAATCAGTAAATCAGAATGGTATACACAAACACCCTAACCCTAACCTAGGCGCTAAAATAATCTAGGCTCTGTCATTCAGACACAACAGACTAATTACAAAAAAAAAAATTTCCTACAGAGCCTCCAAAATGACATGGTTATTATTTTTATATATCGAGACCACATGTTAAGTTTCTCATAAGTTGTGACATCCATGTAGGCCTTTGTTCAGACTGTCAGCCTAAATCTGATTTTTGGCTTATTCGAATTGTATCCAGAGTATTGGTAAATGGATTGCAACACATTTAGAGATGGCTTAAAAATATATTCAAAATCAATCAATCAATATTTATTTGTACATCACTTTTTACAACCAGTGTTGTCTCAAAGCAGCTTTATAGAAAAGCAGTTTATGAAAATAAAAGAGGAAAAGAGGAGGATAGAAAGAAAAAAAAATATCCATGCATAAACATAAGAAAGGGTATCAAGGTCCAAGCCCTGCGTGAAGCAAGCCCGAGGCGACAGTGGCAAGAAAAAAGTCCCTTGGCAAGAGGAAGAAACCTTGAGAGGCTCCCAGACTCAAGGGAAGAGCCCAACCTCCTCTGGTCGACCGCGGACAAAGAGAGAGAATGACAAATCTAATGAGATTATATGATATGACAAGATACAACAAGAAGCTCGGCTTGAACGTGTTTCATAATTATGCTAATTCAGGAGGTGGTGATAGAAAGGTTTAAACCATCTCTTTTAAAACGAGAGACAGTGCCAGATGTTAGTGGCTCTACTGCGGTAATTCCAGTCATGCAGGCTGACGAGCAGGAGAACATCAGTAGGTCAGACAGGAAAGACAGTTGATCAGCCAGTGGGGATGGAGCTCTGGTGACTTCTAGCAGCTTTTTTGCATCACTCGCAACATGACAACCAATAGCGATGTCAAATTCGGAATGATGGAATTGACACGCAGTTTCTGACACCTACATACACCAATCCATGCAGATAGGTTGGACACAAACTGATTTGATCACAGATAGCAGCGTGGACTTCTCTGAAGATGTGGTGCGAGAACTGATTTGAGAGACTTCCCTGCAGTATCACCTTTGCCCCTCTAACTCGAGGCCTCAAAATATTTATATGTGGCCACGCCTTACTAAAATAACAATGACACTTCACCTTGTGTGCTCAGTAGTTCAAATGTCCAATACCTTCTTTGTGAGATCACTGATCTTTCGCAATCACGGTCACCAGCCTTACAGGGCAGCTCACTGTTGTTTTTGTACAATAGCTCACACTGTAAATACCTCATATGCCCATAGTTGAGCACTCGCGTCCACTCACCTGTACCGTGTGGCCCACCATCAAGTCAGCGCATCCCACTTGATGTGGCCCTTTTCCTGGAGGTATTCCCAGTTGGTTGTTATGGCCGCTTGCGTTCCCCATTGCGACAGACGACGGATGGCTCCACTTTAACTCTGGCAGACAGTCACAGTGTCATGACTCGGAAGACAATACAGCCACATCATCAAAATGAACCTCTGTCAAGTGATCAGAGTGTGTTTGATCCAATCTGCTACCATCAGCTATGTGATGTATGTGTTCACAAACCACATCTGCACTAGAGATCTGCTCTACAGTCAGCTTTCCGGATCACAAGTAAGGCTACAAAGGAATCCTGGGCAGATGTGTGTGGAAGTTATTTAGCAAAGTAGTGTTCAGCCTAATAAGTCATAAAAACAAGGCTATTAAACAGAAGAGGATCTAGAGGGCATTATTATTGGATAATCTCCCACTTCTGGCTTACATTAGCCAGTTTACTGAGAAATCCTGCTTTAATGAAGGACTACAGTAAATCCTCAGACTAAACTACTTGCTTTCTGAAGTTACCAGTTCCACACTGCTGCACTATTTAAGGTGAAAGGGGGAATTCGAATAAGAAGGTAACTTCAGGCACGTCTTTCTTCAGATTTACGCTCAATAAACCTCTTTATATAAACCCCATAGGAAGCAACGTTAACATCTTTACTCCCCTATAGCTTAGTTAACTCAACAAGTTTACTAGAAACTCTATAAAACATGCACACCCACGTTAGTGTGTTACTTCAGCGTGAGCAAGGATAAGGAGCAGAGCTAGATTTGAACCTAAAATTAAGCTGGCACTCGGACTTTATTTCAGTAAACAAAAAGTCAGCATGTGATCGAATGGCTCTGTGAACGCACCTCACGTCGCTCCAGATAAATACATTAACCAGACAAAAAGGCACATTCATTACACACGAATGTAACAGATGGTTTAGAAATACAGTCAGCTAGACAAAAAAGTGTCTAAAATGTTTTTATCTACTTTATGTTCGTCTCGTTGGCATAACTGTAACGTTTGTAGTTCTAAACAGCAAGCTCGTCAGTCAGCCACAAGCTCCTGATAGTTTAACAGCTCAGACAAAAGTCCTTACCTTACCTGACGCTAAGAACGGCCAGGCATATATCGTCTTGGCCAGTGGCAGCTGTCCGAGCCTACCAACAGCAAACATAGACTCGGGCTACAGTCAGAGTGAAACTCAGCTCTGTCCTACCAAACAGCTTCCATAGCCTACAGTAGCTGGCCTGCCATAGTTCCGGTGTGCTGGTGGAGTAAGACGGGCTTGATCTCAAATGGCTCCGTCCTCCGTATAAAGCTCGCTGCATGTAATAAAACATTCTAATAGTGCTGCAAATGAGTAATACAGCGTATAGCTGAATAGAAATGTCGTCATGTATGTGGGTATATAAGTGTAAAATATAATATAATGCATTATTTGTGCGTAGCCGTTAGTGTATGACCTACATCGTGCACTACTAAGGGAGTAGGAAGCCATTTGGGATACGGTCCAGGAGTGTACAGCAGCTCCCCAAGTGGCGCAGTGTGTAATGACAGTCTGACTAAATGAATATAAAAACATACAATAATTATTTAGAAATGAAGATCGTGGAAATAAATTATTAGAAATTTAAGAAAAGATTTAAATACAAGACTTCCTACATACTAAGGCGTATTATTAAGTTTAGTTTATGGTTATGAAAGTTATGTAGTATTTGTAGGATTCAGGTCTGGCCAATTAAAAGGCGTATAACATGGAAACCCCAATTCCAAACGTTGTTAAAGATTCAACATTTACAATTCATGAGGCACAATAAACAGAACAGAGCTTTTTTTAATCTTTAATCATGCTTAAAGGAGCAAGGTGCAAGATGGGATTATATAGATTTTTGGTTTAAAACATTTCAAGATTAACTAAAATTATCAACAGAATGTGGAGAAATAACAGTTTTGACTGTATGTCCAAACATCTGTGTATCATGTTGCAGAGATATCTACTGAAATCAGCATACTAATCAGCTAGTTCCAGCCCGTCCTGTCTTGTAATACCACTTTGAACCTCAGAAGTGTGGTCACTGTAGTGTTGAGCCTGCCTTCAGTCCCCACACCCAGCCACAAAACACAACCAAAAGCAATGAAAATGAGACAATAATAGCAGTAGAATGAGTTAACACTGTTGCCACTTTCCACCTCTGAAGACTGCTCTAGCCAAGAAAAGAGTTTGATGATGAACTTACAATAATTCTTAGGTAGGGATGAGGGAAGAGAGAGGACTATGTGGATTCACATATTGTTCCTTTAAAGGACTAGTAACAAAAATAGTTTGTTTCATTCTAAGAGATATGCTACAAAAAGTGTAAAAAATATGTACTTCTAACAACCATGCAACCTGATTGACCGCCAAATCTGTTCATGCCTCCACTGTAAGAATTAATTATTTATTTACATCTGGAGTCCGGTCATGGGTCAAACTGCGTGTTAAGTCCGACCCAGCGATGGTGTTAAAGAGCTTAGTGGAACATGTGCATCTGCTGTCATAAAATGATACCACTTTTTGCTACTTCAAGGCCTTTCAGTACTCCAAGGGCCATAACTCATTTAAATACGGTCAAAGTTCTTTCTTCATTACATTTAAGCCAGCGCAGAATTTCTACTGCTTGCACACTCACTATGCATCTGCTGGGGCTTCTCTTCTTTATTGGGTTGACTGGAGGAGCTGTCTCCTCTGCAGTAAGCATCCAAATTCCTATTATATTTCAATGTGTGCAGAGGATGGACATGTCTGCATTGCTTTGACACATTAAGTTCATGTACTTAAACTCTTTATCTTTATTTTAAGATTCCAGTATCATCTCGAGTGCACGGTAAGTCAAATCTATAAGTCTGAAAAGTTAAGAGGAAAAGAGCAAGAAGTAAAAACACTGATAACACTATACTGTAATTACCTATTTAATTTCATTTGTGTCTGGTTATCTGCTTTAAAGTTTGAGCTTTACTTTTAAAACATGCTTTATTTTGGATGTTAATTTAATTAGAACTTTGTCCTCAATGCTAATCATTTTTTTTATTAATTTAAAGCGTCCGAGTGTTTAATTACTAGCTATTTAAAAGTTGTAAAGTTAAACAGGTCTGCCATATTAGAATGCTTTTGTTTATCTGCAACCAAATCGATTTCATACATTTGGATACATTGATTCCAAAAGAGTGAACATTAATTCCAGACTTTTGAACACGTGCATCTGTGTAAAAACTGCATATGAGGCTAAAACAAGACCTATTTTCTTTTTACAGAAGTAGAAGATGAGCCAAACGATAATCCACTTATTAACCTGGGTAAGCTTATACAACTTTAATGTTATCTTTAATATGTAGGCAGCGGTCATTTTAAAACCCTTGTTAAAAACTGTGACACTTCAGTACCACCGTTACTATTTGTTTAAGAAAAATACATTTCTCTGTTTTGGTGAACAGGAGCAAAGACCCCCTTGATTGAAGGAGATATCGTTCTTCCCGTGAGTACATGTGCTGTTTTTAATGTGCTGTATTTTACACAGGGTACTTTAATTAATGTATCCCCCACTTTCTTTTCAAACTTGTAATAGCCATATAAAATATATAGAATTATTATTATTATTATTATTATTATTATTATTATTATTATTATTATTATAAAATATGTGCAATGTCTTTTGAAGTTTTAACATTTTTTGCATGGGATTGATTGTGCCTTTCATTTTCAACAGCCTGGACGTAATGCTCTTATCAACACAGTTTACAGATGGACATTCCCCATCCCTTACATTCTGTCTGACAGCCTCGGTGGGTAGAGATAATATAAAGATGATTTAATTCTATGAGGATATAATATTTGACCAAATGTGTTGCCCAAACATAAAATCATTTGTGTAGTTATAGTAAAAGACAGTAGCTGTTTGTTTCTTAGCCATATTTAACATTGATAAATGAACCCTGTGTCTCTAAATATTGTTGGGTTTTTGACATAAGTTTACACATTGTGTGTAAATTTCAAAATGTTTGAACCAAAAGAAATGGCCAAAATTGAAGGACTTTTGGGAAAAAGTTTGCTTCAGTCAGACGTTTTTCTTTCTACTGTAGACAAGTTAACAAGGTTTTGTTCTGACAGCAGTGCTATATGCGTATGATATATATGATTTGTATATGATTATATAACAGATGATGGAAGAAGTGCATGGCTATTTACTGTTTTCTATTATATGCTGTTTACTATAAAACATGTTCTGTTTTGCTCCTCCAGACCTGAATGCTAAAGGAACTATCTTCCAAGGTTTGGAAATGTATCGGCTCAAGTCGTGCGTTGACTTCAAGCCTTACGAAGGAGAAAAGGCGTACATCAAGTTTGAGAAACGAGACGGGTATGTATTTGACTTTGTATTTGCGTTTAACAGGCTCTATATTGATTGAAATATATTTACTGTATAATGTGCTGTTGAACTGTCCTAACTGGACCTCTCATTATTATTGTCTGTAGATGCTTTTCCAGTGTGGGGAAACAGCCCAGTGGGCAGGTGCTCTCTCTGGGGCCAGGCTGTGACCACAAGGCTATAGTTGAGCATGAGCTGCTGCATGCACTGGGCTTTTACCACATGCAGTCACGTCAGGATCGAGATGACTATGTGAAGATCTGGCTGGACCAAGTCATTGATGGTAAAGTCATAGGCCGTTTCCCTGATCAAGCCTAAAGTGACACTTAACCCATCAACCTTAGTTATGCAATTAGTGATTCAGGAAGACCCACATATGGGTCATTAGGGTATAACACAGACCAGCAAGTTCAGGTACACCAGCATTCATTATCCATTCTGGCGGCTCCACTTTACAATTTGCATGCATTTGTAGTTCTGCACCTACAGAATGTAGACCATCTGTTTCTTTGCATACTTTATTGGCTCCCTTTCAACTGTTCTTCAATGGTCAGGTCCACCACAGGACCACAACAGAGTAGGCATTATTTGGGTGATGGATCATTCTCAGCACTGCAGTAACACTGACAAGTTGGTGGTGTTGTTAGTGAGTGTTGTTCTGGTACGATTAGACACGACAGTGCTGCTGGAGTTTGTAAACACAGTGTCCACTTACTGTCCACTCCACTCAATACATTTACTTTGTTGGTCCACCTTGTTGATGTATTATCAAGAGACAGTAGCTCTTCTGTTGCTGCACAGTGTTGTTTCTCATGTGTTCATTAAAGTGCTGAACATGATCTGCCATCCAAATAATCTATTCTGTGGTGGTCCTGTGGGGCTCCTGACCAATGAAGAGTAAGCCACTGAGAGTGGTTTGATGTGAAATGGTGCATTCTGAAGACTGATGGTGTTAGGAACCAGGGTCATGGTATTTCTAACACATTCACTATTCTAAATGACCTGCTAATGCTTTTAATGGTATAGTAGTGATAAATATCTTTGGGGACTATTTTGTCTCAGAACACCCTGCATGTGCTTTTCCACCAAAAGGGTTATAAAAATTACACTTTAGGCTAAACCTTTTTTTCAAATGATCATAAAACAATATATTAGACGTTAAACAGTGTCATAATGATTTTAATGCAATAGATTTCTGTGAGGAAGCTTTTAGAGGCATTAAACTACTCAGACATCTGGTTCCTTTCACTACAACTGTGGAAAAGTCGAAAGGTTTCTGTAGAACATTAAGTTTCATATCAAACCACTCTGAATGACTACATCTTAAAAAGTGAACTATGCAAAAATAGTATGTGGAATTAGTGGATTAGTGAAATAGTGGAATTTCCTTTTAAACAGTTTGGCTGCTGAGCATACTACTCTACCACTCTGCAGTGCTTGTTAAGTGTCAGTAATATTGCATTTACTACAGTCTTGTCATGACCGTGTTTTTAGGTCTGCAGCACAACTTCAACAAATACGACGACAGTTTTGTGACTGATATGAACACACCATATGACTATGAGTCAGTCATGCACTACAGGCCATTCTCATTCAACAAAGACCCCAACATCCCCACAATCACCACCAACATCCCAGAGTTCTACAACATCATCGGACAGTATCTGGACTTCAGTGAACAGGACATCGTGAGGCTGAATAAAATGTATAACTGCTGTAAGTGATGCTCATTATGTCCACTTCCAAAAACCAATAATACTAAACACTAAATGTTTTCTGAATACTCGAGTGGGAAAAGACTTCGTCTTGTGTTTTATTTAGAAAATTTTTCTGCATCTTTTAAACCCCACAGCTGCTGAAAATTTCTTGATAAATAGACCAATAGAAATGCTCCAGAACCATTGACTTGAATTAAAAGTAACGTAAGGTTTTGTCCTCTCCTGTAAAGTTATATAAACGAAATATACAGCAGATTTTTGTTTATTATTCATTGCAACTGTTAAAACACAAGCCTGAGTGACCAAATTGGGTTAATTGGCTGTAATGCATCCTAGCTATCAATGTAGCTTCCAACTAAACAAACAGTACTCACTGCTGCCCTCTAAAGGTCCTATAACACTAGTCTGAGAAATAGATCTTGTTTTCTTTTCATAAGACCCGTGATATCTCTAACTAAACTCTAATTATCCTTTATTTACGTTTGTCTGAACCCAACACATGAAACTCAATTCACACTCTGGCATTTAGAGCAAAAATCAACAGGTCTTATTAAATGAGGTATAGAAGCTCATTAAACGAGGAGAAGTTTAACAATTACTTTTTTTCAGCTTCCACACTGACCTTGCTGGACCAGTGCACTTTCGAATACATCAATATATGCGGCATGATCCAGAGTTCTACTGATGATGGAGACTGGGTCCACACCAAGAGCACCCCTGGCTCAGAAGACCACACTCTTATAGGACAGTGTAGGGGTCAGTACTCATCGCTGGCTATTATGTGAATTGCCAGTTGTGATAAGTCCTGGTCAGTTTTGCTAATGTTTGCTAACATGTTTTGCAGATGCAGGATACACCATGCACTTTGACACTGCGGTTGGAACAGCAGGCGAGTCTGCCCTGCTGGAGTCCCGCCTACTTTATCCTAAAAGGAAGCTTCAGTGTCTTCAGTTCTTCTACAAAATGACCGGCAGCTCAAAAGACAGGCTGACCATCTGGGTCAAGATGGATGATGGAACAGGGACAGTGCGCAAACTAAAGAGAGTGCACACAATTTGGGGTACTTAAGTCTCACACATACAACCACATGATTTTGCTTACAGAGTCACTCGTAAAATGAGAGCACCCTTTCTCTTACCTACCTGTCTCACCTCGTTACACATTTTTATAAGACACATATACTAAACAGATGCACTTTGTAGGTTAACAGTTACTGAATGTGGCCCATCTGTTCCTGTGCAGTTTAGCAACTCTCCGTTTCCCAGTCCATCAACAGAAAGAGACCACCATAGGACACCAGCTTTTTAATAAGGTGCCGACACTAGCAGCAAGTCCGAGCACTGTTAAATCTCTCTGTAGTGCACCACTCAAATTTAGCTATTACTGCCATAGGGTAAACACAGATACAGACATTAGATCACATGTAATAATGGAATGTAAACAAAGAAAGGCATTCAGGTTTTTGTAGATGTTACCTCAGCTAACGTTATAGCCTAGTCCTATTTCACCTGCTATCTTTCAATAAAAAAAAACCACATTCCTGTAAAAGGTGTTTTGAAGAGTTTTATATACAGCTAAATTTAATTACACTAATGTGTCTGTAGTGACACAGTAGGTCACTCAGTTGTCCTATTCTGGTGCCTTTTCTTCTGATGAACTGTGGAGAGGAGAAGTGCTAAAAAGTGCAGCAACAGTGGAGCAACAGTCAGTACAGTCAGTCAGTGCAATGTGAGCATACAATGTGTAAACAATGTAAACAATGTGTACTTCACAAGTAACATACTGGTGTATATATATATTAATGTACACATGTCACCTAACGTGCAATAGATATCAACTGTATGTTGTCTTTCTTTAGCTGATGATGATAAGTCCTGGAAGATTGCTCATGTGCCCTTGGACATTGGAGTAAAATTCCGTTACGCCTTTCAGGCAGTGAAGGGAGACCCTGCTAATTCTGGAGGGGGCATATTTATAGACGACATCAGCCTGTCTGAGACACGCTGCCCTGCTGGTGTCTGGCGCATTCAGAACTTCTCTCAAATCATGGCGGATGCAAATCACGAAACCTTCCTGGACAGCCCGCGCTTCTACAGCCCTGAAGGCTATGCGTTTGGTGTCCGTGTGTACCCCCTTTCATCCTACACTGATTACACCGGCAACTACACCGGCCTCTACTTCCATCTGGCTAGTGGGGAGAACGATGTGGTCATGCAGTGGCCAGCTGTGGACCGCCAGGCTACTTTAGTAGTAATGGACCAAGATCCAGACATCAAACTGAGAATGTCCTCTGCTCGAAGTCTCACCACAGACCTAACAACAAGTATGTCCTCCTGAGACGTCCACAGTTATTTTTGTTATTTTGTTATACACCTTAAAATGTAATAACATAGCCACACAAATCATTACATACTTTTTCTACTGGTATATTGAGTTGTGCACTTCTGATTTATATAGCTTTTTTTTTTCAATGTCAACAGCAATTTTTTTATCCCTCACACAAGAGGACTGCAAAAACTATTCATCAAATTATTCCGTTTTGGGGGGTTTAAAGGTGCCATAGCATACATTTATTTAGTACTGATGTCTACATTGAAGGTATGTGATTTTGGCTAGAGTAAAAAATGCCCAGATCCAGTTTTACAGGCACATTTACATCCTGTGACCCTTCATTTACCTCTTTCAGACTACTTTAGTCATTAGGATATACTAAGTCATCAGGCTATTTATTTAACTGTGCTAGATGTTTTAGGTTTGCTAGTAGCTAACGTTATCCATGCCAGCTACTTGCATTTAATCTCAACTTTAAGTTGTTACTCATTATGAAACTTTCAGTTTAAGATGATCTGCTTCAACCAGTAAAAAGTGAATAATCCCTACTAGTTGCTGTTGGAGTTGTGATGCAAATGGGGGTGTAACTGCTCCTGTTTTCAGTCTCTAAAGATGAACATCAGCCATACCTGTTGAAGGGTATGAAAAGTTCCAACATCAGCTTCACAGCCTGGAGCAGTGGATTTCGTTATGTTGTCTGCCAGTTTCGTCACTGTTGCTCTGTCATGGTTTCTTTGCTGGGCTAGAATGAACTGATGAACAGTTTAGGATTTTGGAATTGGCTCATTTTACTGCCCTCTTTTGTGATTACAGGATTTGCGTTTGCGAAGGACAACTGGGTTTCTATGTACTGAACTTTTTATTCAGCTATACCAACATAAATACAGTTTTCCACTCTACGGCACCTTTAAGGCTGTAATCTGTCTGATATAGAAGTAGAGCTCCGTAGAATTAAAACATTTTCAAAACATGAAAAAGTAATTACTCAGAACACATATATACACTGATAACATTAAAACCACCTGCTTATATCTACACACATTGTCTGTTTTATCAGCTCCACTTACCCTATAGGAGCACTTTGTAGTTCTACACCTACAGGCTGTAGTCCATCTGATTTGCTGCATCCATTGTTCTTTAATGGTCAGGACTACTACAGGACCATCCACATGACCACCACAGTCTCAGAAATGAAGTGACACTGATGTGGTGGTGCATTGTGCGCTGGTATGAGTGGATCAGACACAGCAGTGCTCAGTGTCACTGCTGGACAGTCCACCAACCAGCAACATCCAGCCAACAGTTTACACATACACAGTGGACTAACAAGGTAGGCGTGTCTAATAGACTGAACACTGAGCGAGTGTTTAAAAACTCCAGCAGAGAATGACCCACCACCCAAATTATATCTGCTCTGTGGTGGTCCTTTGAGTGTCCTGACAGGGTCATCACAGGGTGAAAGCGGTTTAACAAAGTATACAGAGAAACAGATGGACTACAGTCTGTAGGTGTAGAACTATAACGTGCACCTGTTTTGTAAATGGAGCTGATAAAATAGACAAGGAGGTGATTTTTATGTTATTGGTGACCGGTGTATGTAACATTACACGCCTGTACGTTATGAGAGAAACAGGTGAATGTTTATGATTTAGTTTATTATTTTGTAAAGAATGAGAAAGACTTTTTAACTACTTATTAAAACTTATTTACTATTTTTCCATCCTTAAGCTCCCGAAGGCAAATTGTATTGGGACAATCCAACAAAGGTTGGGACCTACGATGCCACCTGCCAGTGCTACAGAGGTGAATCCAGAGGTTGGAGGAATTTCATTAAACACTTCGACCTACGCCGACGGAATTACCTAAAAAACGATGACCTCATCATCTTTGTTGACTTTGAAGGTAAGGTTACCGAGAGTGTGATTCATATTCCCTTAAAAACACTTAACATTTTAGCTAGATATTTATTATTTTTCTAATCGTGTGGTTATTCTATCCTTTAAAGACTTAACACCTTTGAAGAACAGTGAAGTTCCTGTTATAACAAGGGATTGAAACCATGAAGAGGTGAGTTTGCGCAATAAACATACAGACAAACAACTCATCTGTTTCACAATTTATTCACATGACTGGCATTTAGAAGTAATACTGAAAGTCATTGAAATCATACAGTGACTCTGCACTTTCAGATCAGTTTTTAGATCTACCATTCAACAATTCTGTCCACCCATATCTGCTGCAGATAGTACTCTGAAGCTCGGACTGAAATTCTGCATCAAAAATAATGTTTCATGTATATAAACTTGCGTATCATAACTTATATAATTAGTATAATATTAGTATTATTAGTGTTGATTAATTTGAAGTTGAACATTTTACAAAACTGCTTCGAAGTTTAAACCACATTTTAGACTTGGACTAGATATTTTCACTTTGTTATTATTTATTAAAATAAATAACTGAACATTCCATCTCGTTACTACTAAAAAGTGCTATAACACTACCAAAGCACTACCAAATGTTTCAGTAGTCATTATTTTGGTAATGACAATTATAGCAAATTTTGAGCAGAACTCAAAAACGCTAGCCAGTACATGACTCACAAACACAGCTTTGAACTGCTGTGCATACAGGAAAATCTTAACCTGCCTGCAGAAATATGTGTTTCAGTAGTGATAATTCAGAATACACTAATTTTTAGACACATTTTTGGGACACATTTACTCCAAAACTGTAACTGCTCACTATGCAATACAATTTAAGAGGCCATAATAAGGCTACGCTTACAGACTAAAACTATTAGTGTTTCAGTAGTGATATGTAAAGTATTTATAGCAGTTTTAAACATTAATTGCTTTTAAATTTTATTTTATAACAAAAACAGATAAATTGGCAGTGATTATATAAACCCCTATACAGAAAACAGGGGACCAAGCCAAATATATATATATATATAGTTTTTTACTGATTGTTTGGTCCAGATTTAAGCCCTAGAAAAATACTTGGTTTCAGACAAAATGAAAACAAGCATGGAAATGTTAGTGCTGAGAGAAACAATACTGCTTCCTCTTTTTGTAACTGGCCGTCTGCAAGCTTGCCCACAATATTTTCATATTTTGTAATGACTTACCATTGTAATGCAATGTAAGAACAAAGTTTAGTTCCAGATTTGTCCTAGACGCTCAAGACTGAATTTCAATTGTCTGAATTTATTACATTTCTTCAGCAGCAATCTTAATTTAGCTTAATGAAGTACTGAGTAGTCAACCCAGTAAATAATACTGGGTTGTTTCCACAAGGAAAAACTGGGAAAGTGTTAAATAAACACACTGACATGTAAAAACACTACTTACAGTATTAATACTATTTGTGTATTTCAGAAATAAAGTATTTTTCTGAGCAAATAAAAACTTCCTATCTGGAAAAATAGCCTTTAAAATCCCCAAGTGTCTAAAACTAATGCACAGTACTGTACTTTCTGTATTTATCCAGTATATGTCCTTCTGACTCTTTCAGTTTGTTTAGGTGTCCTAACAAAAAATCTAACAATTCCAACAAAATGTACCTACAAACACAAACGTGATACATCTTGAATCTACAGAGGAGAATAAAAATATCAAAACACAAGGAAATATTTTAGGTTCAAGAGCCTGTGGGAAGAGAGCCTTATTTTTGAACATATTTTTTACCTTATTATGCATATTTTTGTTTATAATGCAAACTAAAGTGAAGGTGCTATATAATTAAAGTTAAACTAAGAGAGTTTTGCAGCAGTGACACTGCCATTAGTTACTGTTTTATCTGTTCAGCGTGTCCTGACTTGTATCTGAAGATAAGCTCACTGGGGGTGGGGAATCTTGCAATCTTCTTTTCCTTGTTTCTTGAGGCCAAATTACATTAGTAAAAATGTTGCATAAGCACGAAGAGGCATGAACGGATAATGACTTTGATCTTTGCCCAAATTGTCTGTGATGTGAGCAGCGAGAGAATATGCTGATTTATTGATCTTATATGCCTGTGAAGTACTGCTTTAAATCATTAATCAGTAACTTGCTAGTGCAGCAAAAAGAAGCCTCCTAAAAAAGCAGTGCCACCAATAAAATGTGCAGTATTTACTGTAGTTATAGTACACTGTTCAGAATAAAGGCGTCAAAAAGTGTTTATAGTGATGCCGTAGACAAACTACATTTGGTTACTTAAAGCTGGGGTTCTCAGACCAGTACGTCCCCCTAGACGGTCCACATTTATGCACCATCATAGCAGATGAAAAGCAATAACAGTGAAGCATATAACATAAAATGTACACTGTCTAAACGGTCCTGAGGACTGGTTTGAGAGCAGCTGCCCTAAAGAACCTTTCAGTGGATGGTTTTCCACAGAACCTTTCTGTAAATGACATGTGTGAATACAAAGATTCCTTTTTAGTTCAGCTTTTGTTTTTCCATTTAAGACATTTCCTTTAGACTACGCATTGAATAAAGAGTTCAAGACTGCAAAGAGAATGATTCTATATACAGTAGAACTATGAACACTTAAACTTTTTGTATGATTTAAGGGTTCTTTGTAGCGTGCAAGAGTTCTTCAGAAACTGTGCCGACATCACACACTCTTATAAATGAAGGTTCCTAGATGCTTCTTGGGCGATTCCAGGAAGACCCACTTCGATAAGAAAGGGTACCTTGGTAAAGAGAATGGTTTTACATGGAACTTTTTGGAAAAGGCTTTTATATGGCACCAAATAGGGTTCCTCTATTTGTTTGGCAACATAACAGAAGAAGCTCTTTGGTGCTATGTAGAACCCTTCTCAAAAAGATTTCAGACAGAACAGTTTTCTTAACGAAAGAAACCTTTAAAACCCATCTTTTGAAGTAAACCATTTGGGAATAGTCTGCGCCAAGAACCATCTAGGAATCCTCTTTTTTACTGGTGTGTGATGTTGGTTACTAAACATGGGACTAGGCTTTAGGCTGTTATGCCAGTGCTTTAGCAATCATCAAATACCCTGAGCACAGCAGGGTACACTACATGATGGGGCATGTCTTTGTGTGTCTCTCATTTCAGTGTTTTTTTTCCTGGAACAGGTACCAGTCCGAAAATTCTAAAGAATTCCAGCAGAAGATTTCCTGAAACTGCTTGAATAAAGACTTGTTTCTTTGTGTTTCTGTAGCACACTAATTAAATATTTGCTTTTTATCTGGAATTTTGTGTATTTTATGCTCTACGTACTGCACACTTTATTCGTTCTTAATAAAGTCTATAAGTACTTACTGTTGTTGGGCTTACATATTCAATCCACTTGAACCTATACACATAGATGTGTACATTTTTATGGAATGGCAATTTAGAGGGACATACACTTTTGTTAAAATCATGCTACGGGGTAGACAAATATAGCATTAGGAGTCTTGCCCAAGGACATAGGATATAGTGTGAAGTGCCTAATATGGTTTGGTTATTAAATGTTGTGTGTGTGTAACGTACTACACTATAGGAGCAGATGTACTGAGGCATTATAGCCCTACCAGTGTTTAAGGCATACGCTTCTGTTGAGTAGGGATGTAAGCATGTCTCAAGGCACGTAGAGAGATGGAGACAAACAGAAGGTTTAGGGTTATGTGGCTTTTTTTATACCCAACCACATACAGTCTTGTGCAACACATCTTATCATTATTTATTGGTTTCCTAAGTACAAATTAGGCAACACATCCTCTACAGAGAACATGCACAATTTCTTTTTAGTTTAACATGCTGGCCAAAGAAATGCAATACAAAATGTGTCATTGTTTTGCACAGGTTATGTTTTATGTTTAGTTTTTTTCCCCCAGTACATTAAATTCGGCAAGTGAACAGCAGTTGTGCATTTTAATGTGCAAAATTATGTTGTCTGTAGAGGATATACAACTTATTTTCTCTAAGAAAACCAACAAAACTCGAAAAACCTCTTCATGCAACTAGATGGAAAGTTTTACATTTCACTGTTCACATAAACACATTGGAGGATAGAGATAGTCAGTTCCACTGATTTTTAGATTTTTCAGCCTAATACTGTACACAGGATGTTATCCTGACACCAATCCCGATACATTTATAAGTCTTGTGCCGTTAAAAAAGGGACATCTTTGTGATTATGATTTCATGTGTGTGCAACTGTTCAAAGCTTTTCAAAGTCATGTACTGGCTAGCGTTTCTGAGTTCTGCTCAGCCAAAATTGCAAATAGCTCAGCATTTCAAGTTTCAGCAGCGCTATGATTGATTTGCTAGGGACAAAGTAGAATTGACATATTTATTGAAATAACATAAACATTACAAAGGTATAAGGTCACAAAAAACAAAAGGAAAATGAAATTCTTTGTTCTTAAACCATTATAATCAAACAAGTAAGCATAAAGCAAACCCTACTCTGTCCTACACATACAACTACCTGAACATTAATTACTGCTTAAAGAAAACATTCCACATTGATATTTTAATCTGAAGAAAATGTCTCTAAAGAATTAACAGTACTGGACGTATCAGTCTGTCCCACCTAACTTTCAGCTTATACCTGCTCTACCATCCAGGTGTGCAAGCTAATCTGCAAAGAATATCTTGCTTTCAAGTCTTATCAGAAATATGACTTGTAACCATTTTATAGTCTTTAATTCGCTCAGTAATTCTCCACTCCTCACCAGTCTGTGACCTTTGGTTACCCTCAGTCTACCCTCTCGACATAAGTCTACATATGTCCAGCACTGCTGAAGCAGTGCACATATGGTCAGAATAAAAGGAGCAGTAGAGCAAAGTCCTATGGCCTAATAAAAGGGCAGGCCTATTTAACTTCATTCGTTCCCCTTCCTTCCACCAACTTTTTTGTCATAGTTTTGGTGTCACCTCAAAATGCAACTCCTGGGGCTTCTGTGCTGGACGGCTCTCCTCTCTGTCTCCTCATCTTTTACAGTAGGCTATTTCTTCTTTCTTCTTGGTGAAGTTCATTAAAGCTAAGCTGACTTCAGGGCTTTTTTATTGTTATTGACTCACCTCACTTGTTTTCTATGTAACTGCAGATTGGACGATTCTCCAGGGAGACCTGTAAGAGATCTCCTTCCACTCTTATTCATTCTGTACTAAAAAGATTAAATCACTTCTGTTATTGGTTTTAATCTGTTTTTTACTTGTTGATGTCATTTAACAAATGATTGCAAGTCAGATTTGCGCAATAAATACTTGTTTGGTTCAATCTTGCTGAGCAAAACTCAACATCTTTCCCATTGGCTCCTGACATTATCTATTTTGTCGCTGTCCAATAAAAAAAAAAACAGATCAATGGAACCAGAATTCTTTTTCAAGCTATTTTGAGCACTTTTATTGGTCCATTCATCATTTTCACACAATGTAAATGACCATTGGTGGGTTCAATTGATGTAGAAAACTAGACATGTTTTTCATTGGACAGCGACGATTTGCATATTCTTTTACTTTGCATATTCTAACTTTTCATATGGTGTGTTCAACTACACCACAGTTAACTAGCCAACAGTTATGTAGTTAAGTAGATATGGTATATAACCTACTTACCTTTCTACTGTGATGTTTGTGTATACATTACTCAGGTGAACATCTTAAAAGCTACTGAACCCAGTACTCAAACACTTGACATAACCTTTAAGGGTAATATAGAAATATATTAAAATATATAGAAATAACTTAACTTAGTTGCAACATTAAGTTGACAATACATGGCAAATGATGTTGCATGTAAAATCACATTTTAACACACAAACAAAATCACGAAAATTAGTAACTTGATCTATATAGAAAATTCAACATATTTTTTCAGTGTGTATTAGCCTTTCATATAAATAGATAACAGTCTAAATGCCAGCTATAAGATACTGATCACAGTTTGAAGGCTATGTTTCAGTCTATTGTTTCTTTCTATAGCTCATGCTATTGATGGTGACAAGGTCATGCGATGGGACATTCCCTATATCAATAAAGGTTTGTTCAAAATTAGCTTCACTATCTATAAAGGTTTGTATCTGTATTTGCTGTTCTTCTAGAAACATAAGAACACAATTTTTTTTTTTTATTAGATCTAAAGACACCACTGGTTGGAGGTGATATGGTGTTGCCTGTGAGTACTGTACTGTAATTGTATTTATTTATTTATTTATTTTGTGGTTGACACTTTGAACTTATTACGGTTATCTACATCATGATAGGATTTAAATCTAAATTGTGCCCAGGTAGAATAAGTAATTATTTCTGATGTTATCAGTTGCTGTTGCATAAGAATAATCTTATTTTCTATTTTCTATAGTTTTTTTTATTAAATTTTACGTTTGTTTTAATAGTCGTTCCAGCCTCATGTTAAATGATGGCTTGCCAAGTTCTGTGATTGTATATACAATAATAAATTATACAATATATATATATATATATATATATATATATATATATATATATATATATATATATATATATATATATATATATATATATGATTATATATTATATATGATTACATAATATACCATTTAATGCACATCTCCAACGACATTAACTTCAAATTACTGAAAACATTGATTCTAAACTTTTGAGAGCTAGTTGCTATTTTCAGCATTTTTATGTATAGGTCAGTTCTTAAAAGTAATGCACATGAAAATAAAAATGCTAGAAGGGGTTCCTGGTACAATAACTTTTAAGTGCACAGTTCCATAGAGGAGTACATGAGTGAATGAGTGTGAAAAACTTTCTTTAATGAAAATAACCTCCAGATCATTTAAATCTCTTATTCACTGTCCTTCAGGGAACCATAAGTGTTTTTTTCTATGGCATTACAAATAGCTCTTATGGCACCTTCTACACTTTGCCATTGTAGCTGGAGTCTTGCCATAGACCTGTTTAGCCCATACAATCTGAGGGTACAAAACTCTCAGTATTCTTTCAATAAATCATCACAGTAGAGCAGAAAACGAGATTAACTTGACATGCAACTTTTAACAGGACTTTTTCTGTTTTAGCCTGGACGTAATGCTCTGATAGACAAAGCATACAGATGGCAATTCCCCATTCCCTACATCTTAGATGACAGTCTTGGTAAGAGCACATTTCGCTTATTTTAGAGCAAACCTTTAACTATGCACTTCCTAATACTTTTACTCTCATTTCATAGATCTGAATGCAAAGGGTGTCATTTTCCAGGCTTTTGAGACCTACCGTCTGAAGTCCTGTGTGGATTTCAAACCTCATGAAGGGGAGAAGAGCTTCATCAGATTTCAAAAGTTAAATGGGTATGTAAGGCTGAGCTCAATACCAAAATGATCACATCATGAAACTAAAAGGCATTTACAATATCTATCAGGATGATCTATATTGCTACATAAATGCTTTGAAGAGTTTTATATTTAACATTTGCAAAAAGTAGTCTATTTAAGAAAGAACAGACGAGTCAAAACATCTGCTACTTATTACAATACAGTTCATGCAGTTATTATATAGTGGTGTTACTGTTTACAGACTGTTCTGTAACTGCCAATTTCGTGATACATGCAGTGTTTTAGAAGTTTTATGCTGTTTGTTACTGTGGTGAACTCGCTGTAATGTACAGCCTCTCATGGCTTGTTGCTTTAGTATCCATGGGTCCATTATTGCCCAGATAATTTGAGTTATTTCTTTTGTGATGCCATTCTCTACAGCTGCTGGTCAATGGTGGGGGACCTTAAACAAGGTCAGCAGCTCTCCCTTGGTGAAAACTGTGACTACAAAGGCACCATAATACATGAGATTCTTCATGCGCTGGGTTTCTACCATGAGCAGTCTCGTACTGACCGGGATGATTATATTAACATTTGGTGGAATCAGATCATACCTGGTAAACCCTTTAAAATAGTTTTGAGAAACTAATTTTTCAGTTTAAGTAGTATTTTTAACTGAATTTACTCTTATTACATTTTATGTCCAGCCCAGGTTTAGTTTCAGTTTAAATTGCTTTTTGTTGCAGGTATGGAACACAGCTTTGATAAATATGATGACACATTTATAACTGATCAGAACACCCCCTATGATTACGAGTCCATTATGCACTATGGACCATACTCCTTCAATGTAGACCCTCGCTACCCCAGCATTACAGCCAAGGACCCAGAACTCACCAAAGAACTTGGCCAGTATAATGACTTCAGCTCTATGGATTTGCTGAGACTGAACCGGATGTACAACTGCAGTGAGTTGTGATTCAGTAATGTCGGATCAAAACCTCTTAACCCAAATTAACAACCTCATCTAGTCTGGAATAAACTCTAGGTTAATTCTCACTGGAGAGTTAATTTCAGATGACAGGGCCAGTACTTAAATGGTTAAAAAAATATTGTTAGATTAATGTCCACTAAAATTAACAGTGGGTGTCAATAACAGAAGTTATGACATTCATCAATGTTTTCTTAATGGGAACGTGTTCTTAGAAAAGAACAGAATCTACACACACTGAAGAGCACAAAGGAGCAAGCAATTCTGAGTCTGACAGAAATTTTTCCTCAAGAACAAAAACTGACACCAACAATGTGCATAATTTGTCCTGGGAAAATTATATATAGTCACTATCGGAACAAAAGCCAATTTTTTAACATAATTTGAAATGCCACTACCATTTTATACCATATTAAAATCGCCTGATGAATGGACCAACAAAAAGATGTCTTGTAAAAATAAAATACATTGAAAGTTAGGCGAAAATGAATTTGTTGGAGATTTTTTTAATTTATAATAGACCATAGAACATAGAACACATATTAGGTGTTGAAATTGGGACATTTTACAATTTCATGAAAATTCTGAATTTATTTTGAACTTGGCTGAAACGCATCTCAAAAAAGATGGGACAGGGCCGCATCAACCGTTGTGTAGCATCTCCTCTTTTATTAACAGCCTGTAAACGTCTGGGAAGACCAATTTCTGGAGTTTTGTGAGAGAAATGACCCACTCTTGTCTGATGTAGGACTTCAACAGCTGTTCAACAGTCCTGAGACATTTTTAACAGATTAGTGTTTTTGTGAAGGTCTGGACTGCACCCAGACTCTAATTCTGCAAAGCCATGCAGTTGTGAAGGATGCAGTATGTGGTTTAACATTGTCTTGCTGAAATATTTAAGACCTTTCCTGAAAGATCATATGTTGTACTGAAACCTCCATAGTTTAGCATTGATAGTGTTTTTCCAGATGTGTAAGATAACCATGGCATAGGCACTAATGCAACCCTGCACCATCAGAGATGCAGGCTTTTGAACTGTGCGCTGGATTGTCTCTCTCACTCTCCTCTTGCATCTGCAGGGCACAGCATGGTTTCCATAAAGTGGTTTCCATGAACCTCCGCCCATCTTTGCTTCTGAGAGACTCTGCCTCTCTAAAATGCTCCTCTTATACCCAGTCACCAGACTTTGTTGCTCCTCCAGCTGTTGTTTATTAGTACCACTTACTTTTCCATCCTTTTGTTGCCTCGTCCCAACACTTTCGAGATGCGTTGCTTCCATTAAGTTCTAAATGAGTAAATAATTCCTCATGAAATAGTAATACCTCACTTTCAACATCTGATATGTCTTCTATGTCCTATTGTAAATAAAAAATATGGATCTATGAGATTTGCAAATGATTACATTCTGTTTTTATTTAAATTTATTTACATTGTATATCACCATGGTATATGACAGTGATCTGTTCTTTGCAGCTGCACCTCTCACTTTGCTGGATCAATGTTCGTTTGAGAGGGTGGGGATCTGTGGTATGTTCCAGAGGCAACAGGAGAATGGAGTCCAGTGGGTGCGCTCGCTAAGCTCCCATCAGTCCCATGATCATACTCTGGTTGGCCACTGCAGAGGTCTGTTATTCACACCTCATCATAGTTTAGGATGTTATTTGATTGTTCAGATCAGGTGCATCTTGTGTCATTTAGCATTACCATTGTCTGGTTACACTTTTAGGTCTATATGTGTAGATGTGGTGAGACATGTGCTTACAAAACAGTGGTTATATACAGTAAATATACATTATCATGTACATGACGATGCATATACCAGGGCACAGATATGAAAAACAAGCAAGAAAATAAGTATATTTGTTGTTATAGCTTATTTAAGACAAGCGTGTTGAGAGGCATCTTGTCTGGTGGTGTAACTTTGCATTTTTTTTTACTGAAGCCATGCAATTTACTCTCACTGCATCACAAGCTTATATATCCATTAATGTACAACTTAATATAAATGCATATTCGACTTTTATTCAATGACAGCTAAATCAAAAGACCTGGACTAATATCTCCAGTGAACCCCTAGAATGCCATCATCCATGTACAATTCCAAAACAGTCATTAGGGAATGTTTTCCTAGTGGGATATCTTAGAAACTGGCCCTGTATGTGTTATACAGAGTATAGATTTGCCCCATCATTTGGGCCTTCATACATGTACCCCACTTTTGCCATCTATTTTTACTTCAAATCAAAATATGATACCTTATAGAAGATACCTTGAAATGGGAATTTTCAAACAATCTGCCTAATTCAGTTGTTGAGATGTAAATGAAACCAAATATAACGAATTGATGTAAACCTACAAACTTTTCTTTGCATACTATTTTGCTGTGCAACACTCTGCATGTACCACCCCAGCATAAATGTACTTTGAAAATTTGTTTTAGGCAAAAACATCATAAGATAATGTCTCAGACAAAAGATAGCATACTTGTAGGCGTTGTAAAAATTTGCTTTTTTTAAGTTCACTTGTACAGATATTAAACACTGCCATTGTGTACACATCAAACCCAATTTTTGTACATGTTAACCATTGAATTATGAGGAAAAAACATTCAGACTCCCCAGTAATATCACTACAGTAAGAGAATATTAGTGGCTAATTAGAGCAATTAGTGGATACATCAGACCAATATTGCATAAAGTAATAAAGTCTTCCCATCACTATCAAGATGCAGGACATTACATGTTCTTCAGCACAAGCTCTGGTAAGGCTGGTGAATCTGCCTTCTTGGAGTCAAGAATTCTTCACCCTAAAAGAAAACTGCAGTGCCTTCAGTTATTCTACAAAATGACTGGAAACCCAAAAGATAAACTGGTCATCTGGACAAAACAGGAAACATCAGACGGCATCCCTTCTGGCGAAGCTATAGCCACACTAAATGGTGAGGAGTTTATGTTTCCTGTACAGTTTGAAGCTGGAACATACTAATGTTTCCAGACACATAGTATAGCTGATAGTCTTCATTCTAAAATTCTGTGCTAATATGTCATGTGACTGTTTAGGTGATAAAGATCATTCATGGAAGATTGCTCATGTGCCTCTGAGAGTGGATGGCAAGTTCCGTTATGGGTTCCAAGGAATTCAGGGTGACCCTTCCCAATCATCTGGAGGAATTCTCGTAGACGACGTTAGTTTGGCAGAGACTCGGTGCCCCAGTGCCACCTGGAGAATAGCTAATTTTAGTTCATACCTGGCTAGCTACGCTGTGGGCGAGTATATCCAGAGTCCACGCTTCTATAGCCCTGAGGGTTACGGCTTTGGCATTCAGCTTCTGCCCAATACTTATGTGGATGGTTACATCGGGGCCTTTTTCCATCTGACTAGTGGCGAGAATGATAAGAGCTTGCGTTGGCCAGCTGGAAACAGGCAGGTAACCATGACAGTGTTGGACCAGGATCCTGATGTCACACAACGACAGTCCTTCTCCTACAGTTTCACAACAAATGGCAAACAGCTCATACCAGGTGTGTTGCATAAGCCTATGGCTTTCAAAGTTTCAGAGTTAAATATACACAATTCAGTCATCTCCAAAAAAATTGGCACTAGCAAGCAAAAAGTTTCATATATTAAATATACTACAATGAGTGATGTTCTGGCTTAAACCAATGGCGAGCTGCTTTTTTATGTTTAAAAAGGCGGGAGATCACTTGTTGAGGGATTTTGGACCACTTGGTCCATGCAGAATAATTTTAGTTCTTTGATTTTCATTTCTGGAGACTGAGAGGCCACTGCCAAAATTTTCATTTTAAATTCCTGCAACCATTTCTGTGTAGATTAAGACGAGTTTAAGGTCATTATCTTGCTTAAATGTCCACCTTTGACCAGATTTCAGTCTTCTGGCAGAGGCAGACAGATTTTAGGCTAAAATGTCCTGGTATTTAGTGGACTTCATGTTATTGATTTTATGAGCATCAAACTAGCATCAATGACCCACCAGAATGTATGACATTAATGACATTTTACAAAGTTCAGGTGCTGCACCCTAGTATGAATTTGTACTAGATATTTTTTAACAGTTTTTCCAAACATTTTTGAGAAACATTTAAATTATTATATGTATCGATTATTTTTGATTGTTTTGTCCAGTAATTCTGGAACTGACTGAACATTACGCCTAAAATTATCCACCAATATATCTTCTTTTGCATTAGATAGGGGTTTTAAAGCAACCATGTTTGTTTTCTAGGTACGGACCGCTTATTCTGGGATGATCCCTCTAAGGTGGGCACACATGATCCTTCCTGTGATTGCTATCGTGGTTGGACCTGGGGCTACAATGCATTCTTTTCCCACTTTGACCTTCGTCGCAGGAGCTACTTGAAGAATGATGACTTAATCCTCTTCATTGAGTTTGAAGGTACAACCGTTAAATATAGTTTACTTAAAGAGACACTCTGGCCAAAATGCAACTAAATATAAGGACAGCTACATCTACTGTAAACATGCTTATTTACAAAACGTTGGAAAACTACAACAGCTCTCAGGGGGCTATATATATATATATATATATATATATATATATATATATATATATATATATGTGTGTGTGTGTATATATATATATATATATATATATATATATATATATATATATATATATATATATATATATATATATATATATATATATATATATATATATGCAGCACGGTGGTGTACTGGTTAGCACTGTCGCCTCACAGCAAATTGATTCGATTCTCCTAAATTCTGTCAATCCGGTAATGGTGATAAAATGCAGTGCAACAGAATAGTACATAGCACATAACATTAAAGAGGAACTGTTATGCTCATTTTCAATGCTCTTATTAAAATTTGGGGTCTACTACATTAGGATTGAGTTAGAAAGATGATGTCACCTTGTAACAGACAATAGGGCTGGACCGCTGAGAAAACTGTTCTCTGTGAGAGAGTGATTCTCCCTCTGGCATGTACTTTGAGCTTTATAACTTTGCAGACCGTTTACACGCACTAAAGCTTACATAACACGCTAAAAAAAAGAAGAAAAAAAACAAAAAATATAATAGGTTCCCTATAAACTCTAGTGTTAGGCTGGATTGCCTCTTTCATTCAGTTTACAAATTGGCCCATGCAAAATTATTCATTCAATTGAAATGCATGTGTTGTGTTTTCTTTTCAGATTTGACCCCGCTGATTAACCTGGTGCAACCAAGATCTGATGACAGCTAAGAAACATCTGCCAAAACGCTGACCTTTTTCTTAATACCTGTTCGATACTGCTGAATGCTTAATTCACTTTCAGAGTTATTTCACTTCAGTGTTGTTTGATTGTGTGGTTTGTTTAAAAGATAATGATGATGATTTAGTACAACACAGACACAGTTTTGTGCATAAATAAATCTCAAGCATATCACTCCATGTTGTGGTGTACTTTATTCAAGCCTCTAGTCCTCTGTACTTCAACCTTTAATAAGATTGCACATTGACCACACTAACCACAAACACTTGCTTCATCCACATTATAGCTTTGGCTGTACCTAAACTGATCTGAGATGGCTGTAATAAACTGCTGAAAAACCTTTAGAGATAAACAGCAATAAAGAGCATAGTAGTGCTGACAGTCAGTATACAAGACCACCATAAATCACATGGTATCAACAGGTGGCTCGCTCCACGTGTGAAGCATAGGCAGCGAGTCTCCATAATTTTCAGATCAAAGTACTCCACAAACCTTCTCTTTATTGGCATGATTGTCCTGACTGTGTGACACATGTGCTCGTCTCCTTGAGTTAACATGGACTTCTCATGGAAAATGATCATTTTCACTGTTCTGCTTACATTGAAGGTATTTTAATGCTTTTCCATTTTTTTAATTCACACATTATATTGTATGATCTCTCCACAGTTGACCGGACTTGATCAAGTAATGCTTTTTGCGTTTGTACATATGTAACATGTACATGTATTCCTGCAACGATGAGCAATTAACACTATGTAAATTATGCTACTTTAGAAATGTGAGATTTGAGTATAAAGAATAGGACAATAATTGTCTTGTCTCTAAGAACTAATGTTCCTAAATACTGCTTTTGATATTTGTTTTTAATTTTCATTTCTTACTGACTTTTAGATTCACGCCCTCCCTGCAGAATATGGTAATTTTCACTATTGATATTGTATTTACATGAAGTATATTATTAAGTAGTCGTTCTCACTCCAGCTTTTTTACTTCATACTAAATGTTAGGTGGAGATGCCGACGCAGGGGAACTGCGGGAGGACATTCTTGAAATAAATTCAGGTCAGTGTTTTATAATTAAGCTGCAGTTTGGAAGGCAAAGCAATGGTTGATTATAGTAGAGTGTAAGCTGTACCTAAGCGGTGTGCTGTTTCAGCAGTTCACTAAGATCGTTTTAAAATAACAGATCTGATGGCTGTCATTTCCTTCAAAGGTCAATAAAAAAAGGAATACTAAATATGTATATTCATGATCTGTTGACTCCTTAAAATAACACACTGATTAAAACTAGGTTTACTTGTTTAGAAATTTGGACTACGCTGCAAAACATGTAATAGAATATATAATAGCAGTCTTGAACTTCTAAAAGGTTTTAAAATACATGTTGAAATATGTGCACTTGCTACCCATGTTTGTTCAAAGCTGCTAGAATGTTTTATCATTTCTTCTTTCAGAATCCCAGAGAGATTTGTTTGAGGGCGATATTGCTGGAGATGTAGGTGAACTTGTAAATACAATGTAGTTTGATGTATATGTGTTTAATGTTATATTTATTACTTTATATTATCTGAATATGTAATAATATTATCAGTCATATGCACAGCACACATTTGGGTCCGCTGGTCAAATGACATGTTGTTTGGTTTGTTTTCTAAGAGTAAATAAGTTAACATATAAAAAATAAAATAAAGCATAAAAAATAATGTTAAACTTGACAAATTCATAGAATTTGAACACTTAGCAGAACATGCAATATCTGAGTTTATTCTTTGTAGAGGATGTTTAAACTTATATTCACTTAGAAAATCAGCAGACCGACTGTATACAGTAGGTTACTGTGCAAACGTTGTAAAAAAAATATAAAATCTACTCTATCTATTTATCTATCTGGGCAGTGAGCAGTAAATATTAAGATAAGTAAATTCAAAATTAACAATAAAATATCATTTCCTATGCGTCAGCCTGCTAGCTTGACCATTTTTAAAGTTCTTCTCAGGGAAGCATACTATTTACACTCACCATTCAATATGTACTACAGCTGTGCAGTACCTCTTTACATTAAATTAGGTGCTGCTGAAAGAATGATCAAATCAGTGCAATGGCTAGCATGCGCTGAGAAGTCAGCAATCAACTCTGTGTTCCTCTTTAATCTTTGTTCAATGTTACTTTTCTGAGTCATTTATTTATGCTATTTGTGTTTATTTTAATAGTAAATTACCACCACATTAAATAAGACTTTTGAACAGTACTATATTTCAAATGTCTAAAGTGTCGGGATGTTGTGTATCTGTATCAAATATTTGCTTTCTAGCCAAAAAGGAACGCGATTGTAGATGAAACCAAAAGATGGAAGTTTCCTATTCCCTACATTTTGACTGATACTTTAGGTAGGACTATTTGTAGTTAAAACTCTTTCAGCCTGAACTGTTTATGTATTCTAATGTTTCATTTATTTTTAATCACCTGATTTCCGTCCTGATCCTTTAGAACTCAATGCAAAAGGTGTAATCCTTCAAGCATTAGAAATGTATCGCCTTAAGTCCTGTGTAGACTTCAAGCCCTATGAAGGAGAGAGTACCTACCTGTCTTTCACCAAGCTTGATGGGTAAGCATTAAAACGTTACCTGCTTCTAAGCTGCTGGGTTGTTCTGTGCCAATTCATCAATGGCCTAATCACAATGTATATTCCAATAAAGGAAATCCAAACAACATCTGCTGCTAACAGACTGAGCTGAGATGTTAAGGGAGCATATATTAAATTACATAATCAATTTGTAAGATTTATGGTTTGAAGCATCAGCAGAATGGGAAGAAATAACAGTTGTGATGGTGTGTCAAACAAGTATATGTATCATGTTGCAGAGATGTCTACTGAAGTTAGCATGTTAACCAGCTAGCCCTGGCCCATTTCTGGAGCCATTTCTCACTGCATCCCACATCCTCCTTTTGAAAGTTTGACTGTCTGAACAGTTTTGGTACTTTTCTCATGGTGACAGGTGCTGGTCATTCGTTGGAGATTTGCAGACAGGTCAGAATGTCTCTATTGGAGAAAGATGTGACACAAAGGCCATTGTAGAACATGAACTCCTCCATGCCCTGGGCTTTTACCATGAGCAGTCTCGCTCAGATAGGGATGACTATGTTCAAATCTGGTGGGACCAAATAATTGAAGGTAGGTTCCTTCATTCAAGTTTAATAATACACCATGCATACCATCAATAATCTGTATGGCCAAAAGTATGTGGACGCCTGACCCTCACAACTTTATGAGGTTGTTGATGTCCTTTTCTGAAACCATGACCGTTCAATTACCATTGCCCAAGCATATACTCACCTAAAACTTATTATTAGACAGGAAAGGCACAGAGCTGTGCCTTCCCAGAAAAGCAAAGTCTAATGGAGAAGGTTACCACAACTGAGGTGTATTTCACATCTTTTATTGTGGAGCATAACCTGCCATTCACTGTGTGGAGGCACACAGCCAAGCGATTTAGGAAAATGCTCCCAGGCTCTGAAATAGCAAAGAATTATACCCAGCTATGATGAACCTGGGTTCGGGGGTACCTCCCAGAAATGAGTTTTTGCAACTTGGGATATCTGTCTTCACTATGATCCATTCTACTGCCGGCGAGGGTCCAACAAGTTTGCTCTTTTCTTGATTTTATACACCTGTTAGCAAAGGATATGGTGTGGTGTTGACATACTTATGCCAATATTGAATATATGTATGGTGATATCTACATGGATATCTTACATCTACAGATGGTAAGAATTACATGGTAATATTCTCGGTTTATGTTTATGCCTCCAATAGGAAAGGAGCACAACTTCAACAAATATGATGACAGCTTTGTCACAGATCTAAACACTCCATACGACTATGAGTCCATCATGCACTACAGGCCATTCTCCTTTAATAAAGACCCTGACATCCCCACTATCACCACAGCCATTCCTGCATTTAATGATATCATTGGACAGCGCCTGGATTTCAGTGCCATTGATCTGGAGAGACTGAACCGCATGTATGACTGCGGTAAGTGGTCCTGAACACAAATGCTGAACATTGATAAACATTGGTTGGTGCTGATGCCAGCTTCAACAGCAATGTGACTTTTCCAAACAGGAACTGAAATCTTTTATCTTCAGTTTTAACTTTTCACTCTTTCGACCAAATGTTTACAAATACAGTAAAGTTGTTAGCATATGAAAGACCAAATACATAAACAAGTTTGCGACAGTGCCGCCCTAAAGCTTTTTTTCTGAATTTGTATTAGGGGTCCTTATACATTACCCTCATGGACATCAGAGGTTTATTTTTAGGAAACCCTTAGAATTTCCATGGGGTTCAAGAAGTTAATTCCGTGGTCCCAGATCCCTCAAGACCCCTGTACTTCACACATTGGCCATAAGCAAAAGTTAGGATACTTCTGGTCAAAAAAAAAAGTAAATACAGCCTCTGGAAACACTTCTGCACATTTAATATACAATTACCTTTTGTTTAATGAACAGAACATACTGAAAAACGGTAGAGTATAAAAAAGAGCATAACATCTGCAAAAGTTATGGTACAGTTTTTTTTTTATATGGTAAGCTCAGAAATTATGAAATTGTGCTTTTCAACTGGCAGAAAAATTACATATTTAAGTCTTTTCACTAAGTAAATTATAAAAACATGTCATTTGACTCAGGGTGTTCAATCTTTTTGTAGGTAACAGATAAAAACACAAGACCAGCCATGTCATGACATACATTGAAAAAGTCCTAGCTGCCACTTAGTTCTTGACAGTGCACTCATGAATGGATTGCAAAGGGGGGCATGAGTGTTGTCCTTCATAGTCTAGTCTAAACTAAAATTTTTTACCTTGTTAGATCATGTGGCTGATGCTCTAAGCACAAGAACTAACACTTAGTTTACCATTTAAAGGACAAAACTCTTGTTTTCCTTTTTTGGTAGAGTGTTTGCATTTCTGCAAGAAAAATAAAGAATTGAATTGTGAATAATATTCTTGGTTTATCAGCCGTACTCGAGGTAATTGAAAGTGAAGTTTCTGATTGAAACGAACTGGCATCAGTTCTGTCATATCAGTTTGAACCAGAGTCAAATCCTCAAAGTCAAGTAGAATAAGTTGGTAGAGCTTATCCATCTTTGCTATACTGGAGTAAGACATCACCTTGTAACAGAGTATAGCATTTCAGGCAGCTGAGAAAAGTGTTTTTTGTGGGATAGAGTTTTTACCTTTGTGTATACTTTGGGAGCGTTGCTAACTGTATACATGCACAAAAGGATACATAAGGAAACAGGAAAACTGGAAAAGCGTAACAGTATACTAGAAACTAGAGCACACCTCTCTGAGGAGTAAGTGGTTTAATTTGACTAACATTGTGTTTGTAGCTGAATCCCACACTCTTCTGGACCAGTGTGCTTTTGAGCAGATCAACATCTGTGGGATGATCCAAAATGAGAATGACAATGCAGACTGGGTTCACACTTTGAGCTCCACAGACTTGCCAGACCACACTCTTGCAGGACAATGCCAAGGTAAAAGCCTTAATCTTGTTTTTATTTTAACTCTATTTCTATTTCTATTTGAGGTGATTTCATAAGGCATTGTTTTTTATTCATGTTAACAACTGGCTGTTAACAACAACTTCATAACACTAACTTGATTAGGTATCAGAGGAATGCAATATCACCACCCAGTCTAGAAAAAACTTTTCTAGTAGGGTTTTTAAGTTGCAATGAATGTTCTGGTACACATGCCCCACCTCAAAAGACCTGTTTGTTTGAATCCACCTTTCCCCAGAACATTTCTTCAACAACTGGGTTCACTTACCTTATATCTACACTCATTGACAATCTTGCCAGAACAATTTATCGTATAACCAAACACAAAGGTTTGCAGTTACTGACTATAGTCCCTCTGTTGCCGCATCATCATAAGACCGCCACTTCCCAGATATTATTTGCTGGTGGGCAATTCTCACAACAGCACCTACTTCAACATGGTTGTGGCAAGGTAGTGTGTGTTGTACTTGTATGAGACGCAGCAATGTTCCTGGGTTTTACACATATCAATGGTCCACTAGCCAACATACTTGTCATCAATGGTCCTGTGGATATAAACTGACCACTGAAGAATAAATGGCCTATGCTGTAAATGCGCTTATGAGAAATGTGCATAGAAAAAGAGAGAAAAAGAGATAACAGTACACCTACAATGCGTACAAAAGTAGATAAAGTGGCAGGTAAGTACATATTGTATCACAGGCAAGACCATAACAAACTCTCTTGTTTGTAGATGCTGGCTATTATATGAAGTTTGATATCGCTAATAAAGATGTTGGACACAGTGCTTTGCTGGAGTCGCGCATTCTGTACCCTAAGAGGGGCTACCAGTGCCTGCAGTTCTTCTACAAGATGACCGGAGGTCCTGGTGATCAACTGGTTATTTGGCTTAGAATAAATGATGGCACTGGCAACGTCCGCAACGTCAAAAAGGTGCACACTATTGTAGGTGAGTCAATTGGTACTAAGCACTACACAAATATTCCCTACATATCAGTGGAACTGTGTTTTTACAATATCTTGTCTACTGTTATGCTTACATTTGATGCTCAAATGCAAATATGTAGTGAAACTCTATTGTCAACAGTGATGTCAAGCTTGACAGTCTGGATTAGGTAGGCCCCTAGTAATTTGCTGACATTAATTCAAGCAAATTCATCCTAGCCATATTTGCAAGGGCTTGTGGCTTTGTCCTGTAATCACACTATTTCCATTTCATGTGTTTGAAATTTACATTCACAATTGAACAAGGCAAACCACTTCACCAGTGTTTACATGATACTGCAATGGAAGCTGTTTTGTATGCCATATAGCTTTACTGTGAACCACAAACAGCAATAAACCACTGACTCCCATTTTCCCACTGTAAAAACGGACTGAATTTTCGGTGCTCTTTTTATGGAAAAAATTACACTTTTTATTGCAAAGACAATCAGATGCTACGTCCAGACTAGTGTTAGAGACACTTAAGCACTTTTTAGCACTTATCCTTATCTTTCTTGGCTTGGACTTTTTTGTTTCTTTTAACTTTAATTCCATAATTTTAATGGAAAACTATTTTAAAAAATTCAGACAGTGCTGTAACAGTTTATGTTGTTTGTATGTTCTTGCATCTTAAAGTTTAGCAGACTGACGATCACAGATTTCAGTAAAAGTAAACTCGAGATTCTAGATGATACACAAGTTTACAGGATGTGACATGTAATGTGCCCTTTAACCTTTTACACAAGTGAAAAACATTTAATTAGCAATTAATGAGAAAAATAGGTAACTGTTGTTCTTGTACTAGTTTTATGTGCTTTTTAGTGGAGCAGAGATTTACAAACAAGCACCTGGATTGAGTAAAGTTGTGTTTAGTAGCTAACAATCAGTTATACACAACCTTCTTATGAGCACCTGAATGTGGCATTATTGCATACTTTGTTACTATCCAAAACAAAGAACAAATATTAAGACACAAAGTTTGAGAAAACCTGCGCACAAACCAGCATTTTAGTCATAAAAATCACAGTAAAATTGTTATAATCGACCAACAGATTGTTACAAATATCTCAAATATCTCATACTATATAACTTTACATCATTTTTATGTATCTAGCAGGCAGGCATAAATTATTGTACGGCATTCACAATTGGCCTAATTAAAAGTATGTCTTCAAATGCTTCAGGTGACACTGACGATTCATGGAAGATTGCTTACGTGACTCTGAATGTCGAAGAGAAATTCCGCTACTTCTTCCAGGGCATTGTGGGTTCAAAAAAGACATCTGGGGCAATCTTCATCGATGACATCGTTCTGTCTGAGACAACCTGCCCAAGCGCTGTGTGGAGGATCCAGAAATTCACTGGATTGCTAACAAGCACCCCGCTTGGCGAAAGTGTCCGCAGTACTTGCTTCTACAACTCTGAGGGCTATGGCTTCGGGATTGATGTGTACCCGAATGGCAGAGCCGACTCATCTGCAGAGTATGTGGGAATGACATTTCACCTGTGTAGTGGTGACAGCGATGGAGTTTTAGAATGGCCGGCTATCAACAGACAGGCCACCATCACCATCATGGATCAAGATCCAGATGCAACCCTCCAGATGTCCAACAGTAGAAGCTTCACCACAGGTTAGTCAGCTTCATAGGTATTGAATGTCTTTGCACAGGTTAAAAAAGAAGGTCTGGTTTGATATTTAGGTCTTAAATGTAAAACCAATATCATATTGGTGACGATATGATGTGTTTCACCAAGTCCTTCACCAAAGTCTCTTTGAATACTCTTTCAACAAGCGTGTAATCATCAGATTCATTCACTCGAGGAAGGAGTCACAGCTGATGTTCTTTCACTTGCAATTTTGCATTCTCACGTCTTGCACATGAGGTCTTTTAGCAAACTTTTAGTTTTTAAACGATGTGCCATGGCTTTTTTTCCATTGTGGTAATGACCATTCAGCAGACAAATGTTTTCCTCAATATTAGCAAAAGCATTTTGGTCACTTCAATTTTTAAACTACAGCTTCTCTCCTACAAAAAATGTTTAGAAAAAAAAATGTCATGATATTGCAATTTAACTAAATGTTAATGGGCATGGGTTTTCAGATAATTCCCCTCAGTGGAATAAGCCCTCTGTATCTGGAACATGGGATGATGACTGCATGTGCTTCAGAGGACTCGAGTTTGGCTGGAGCACCTTCATGTCACATCAGCAGCTCAAGAGAAGAAGCTTCCTCAAGAACGATGATTTAATTATAACTGTTAACTTTGATGGTGAAGTTTAAAGCTTTGAAATCTATTAATAAAATCTATATGTATTTTGTGATACAGGCACTATCTTTATTATTAATAATTAATCCTTTCCAGATTTGACCCATCTTGTAAAATCAGAGGTTCCTGTCCAAAGCAAAGGATTTGAGGAGTC
Organism: Megaleporinus macrocephalus; assembly: GCA_021613375.1. Taxonomy (NCBI): domain Eukaryota; kingdom Metazoa; phylum Chordata; class Actinopteri; order Characiformes; family Anostomidae; genus Megaleporinus; species Megaleporinus macrocephalus. The sequence continues at coordinate 22,806,043 of CM038707.1, read as the reverse complement.
TCTAGCTGTGGAAGAGAGCTTGGCACTGATGCCAAAAGTTCGAGAGGTTCGTGCTGTCGGGGACCCCTGTCATCTTAACCCCTGCCACAATGGAGGAGTATGTGTCAATAACCAAGGCAAGGCTTCATGCAGGTTAGTTTTAATAATATCTATAAAAAACAACATACACTGAATTGTTAGTTTATTGTCTTTTACCTACATGTGTACTACACCTACCACAAAATAACTGAACAAGATAACTGAAGTTCTGGGGCTTCAAAAGAAGATCCAGCCTTAGCCTAAAGCAGAAGCCCAGAACTCCAGCATAAGATCTGAGTAATTTTTTTTATACGATCAGTCATACAGTATTTATTTTCTGTGCTTACTGCACAATTCATTAGACACGTCTATGCTTTAAAAATAACAATGATAAATTAAATCAAAATAATTATTTGGTTTGGAAAGATGTTTGAAAAAAAAAGTTAATTAAGGAAGCAGAAACCATTTAGAAACTCTTATTTCTTACAAGCACAATCACCCTCTGGCCCCAGTCTCACATTACCCCTGATAGCTGTATATTTTTGGTTGATAGACTGTTCTCAACCCAGAAATGATCTAGAGAAAAAACCCAGAAATCATACCAGCTGTATACGCTCATATCAGTATAACACACACTACTATGGTTGGTAACATCACTGTGCTGAAAATGTGTCTCTTGGTGGTTCCATGGTGGTATTTTCCCGTTTGATGATAGATGGGACTGAGGAGCACTGGGGGCTATAGTCAGCAGTTATAAACCTACGAAGTAAATCTGAATGGATGGTGTTTCAGATAATGTTAAAGGGGTATAGTTAAAGGGGTATAGTTAAAAGGTGGCTGTACTTAATACATTGGAAATTTAGTAAATGTATTTCAACATGACAGAAAAAAACATCACCAGATTTATCTCTTCTACTCTATAAGCATTACGTGTTTGTTTAGGATATGCTATAAACTGTGTATGTTCTCTGCAGGTGCACCTCAAGCCAAATTTCTGTGTTCATGGGGGAATTATGTGAGCAACAGCATATCAGCGGGGGAGTGCTGGGGATTCTGTTTGGTGGTGCTGCAGGCATTGTGGCTCTTGCTGTTGCCATTTTTGTAACCATCCGCAGACAACACTAGCCCAACAAGACCATCATGAATGTTTGTGCCATCATAAATACGTGAATTGATATTACATTTAATCACACTTACTATTTTAACTGACTTAGCACAATCTAGGTCTTTCCCTTATATATGTGACCCCTCACTCAATGACTCCAGTCTCTAGTGAGCAGACAGAGGTTTATTTGTTGATGAAGAAATGATATATGTGCTTTGCTTAGTTTCATTTTGAAATAAAGTTTTCAGAAACAGCTTCATTTTCTTCCACTGACACATTTCCAACATGCTGACAAACAAGTGCAACAGTGAAATCATTTGCTATATGTTGACAAAATGTCATTTTCTGGGTTGAATAAGTGCCGACTTTGAGTTTAGAAAAAATATTAACTTTTTACACTATAATAACAATGAAATTACTGCAGTCAGACCGCTCTTAGAACAAAACTACAGCTAACCCTATGTACCATGACATCACTACATGGTGATGCTCTGTTAAATATATTTACATCATAACATTGTATAAAGAGATCTAATCTAAATAAAACTTGCTGCCTAGCTTAAGGCAGCAACAGCATTCCATCAAACTGCTAGGCCTCCTCCTCAGCTAATGCAAGGTATTGCTTAGTGCGGCTTCGATGCTCATGAGTTTTGACATTTGCAACATGCGAATGAGACGTTTTGGTAGATTTGTTGTTTTACTTTTGGAATTGTATTACTTGTAACATTACACCTTTTTTTCTTGATCCTCTCTGTTTGTTCATTATTGTGAAGGGGGAGTGGGGGCTTTATCTTCTTTAGAACTGGTTTATCAACTTGGAAGCACCCAGCAGTCCACAGTGTCTGTTCCCCATTTCAATGCTGCCGTAACTCCTCATCCTTGATTTCACTGGATTTAAACCCCTGCAATTCCAAACAGCAGTCAGGAGTTGCATGGATAATACTTAACATATATTTATTATATAATATTTGTTTTAACGTACCATTAAAGATGCTTCAGTTCTATGAGCAAGACGTCAGGTTCTTCTTGCTTTCACTTTTGCCATTCTTCTATGGAGGTACATAGACAGTAAGGTAGACACAGACATATTAGTTTCTTGAAAGAATTAGCCTAATGTCAGAACTTCATTTTGTGATCATGAGCTGACTCGACGGGGCCCACAAATACGTTTTGTTGTTGCAACTCTTATGAAGTTGAACTGGCTTTGCAGAACAGTGGGCAAAATACGTTGCTGCACATTTGTATGCAACCCTTTGAGCATAGGTCAGCCTGTTGAATGACTATGTTAGGCTGCATAGATATGATTTTAAAATGGATTTTTTTTGTTGCTAAAATAATCATTTAAAAATGCATAAGATACATAAACTCACTCCAGATATTATAAGTTTCACGATTTCATCTCGAACCTAACAGGAAAAACAGAACAAGAATGAGTGAAATATCCTGTAAGGACACTATACAGCTCCAACAGCACACAAAAACCACTGATAGGTATGAAAAACAGACATACCCTCTTTTCTCCAAAACATCCTGTTAGTAAAATGAACAAACCCTACAATGTAGAGGAGAAACATACAGAGCCATAACTTTCACATTCTGCATCAACGGTGACCCTAAGACCAAGCCTTTGTGAATAGTGATGATATGAGGGTACCTGTAAGGAGTTAACAATGGTGAAGGCGTAGTGGATCAAGACCTTGGTGAACTTTTTGTCATCCATCAGGAACACAAAGAGCCCTAAGATCCAAGTTCCGCCGAAAACTGGAGTCAGGAAGATGATGACTTTGATAATGCTCTTAGCTGCCTCTTTTTCATCCTTTTTGTTGCTCTCAGCTGCAGCAGGTTTGAGGAGCGTGACGATGACCACCACCATTGAGAACATATTGATGAACACGATGGTGCCGAGAGGAAAGAGAAAAGCATGCATGGAGCCTTTCATCGGCGCCTCGTATGTCAGCCAGCAGGTGGACCGGTTGTAGTAGCTGGAGTCAGTCCTCTTGTTGTAGTATATGTATGTCGCTCCCACAACCACTATTGGGCAGGCGTAGCCAATAGTGATGGAGAGGATCATAAACACCTTTTTCCTCAGTGGATGGAAGACGAAAATGAGCTGATGAAGAAGCATGATGCTCAAGCAGAGCATCCAGAAAAACATGGCTAGGAAGAAGAAGTGCTGCGCCACCGTCAACAGGAGACACAGCATGTCGGAGAGGAGGCTTTGGAAGGTGGCAGCAACAAAACTGCAGTCTGCTAACAGGAGGCACAGGGAAATGTTGACCAGGGCGGTGTGGCGGAAGTGAGAGAGGTTGCTCTTCACTACTGCATTCCACACCAAGCCCTCGATGAGGAGGAAGACGATCAGAGAGCAGATGGAGATTCCAAGCCCGATGTAAGTGATCTGGTCCATAAACGGCAGGTCAACAGGAGTTTTTGACAACAGCATAGAGAAGGACGTTAAGTGATCGCACTCACAGTAGCTGAAGTTACCATTGCTTGAGGTGAAGTTGCAGCCCTCCTGTGACCAGCTCTTTCCTGTCAGGTTCCAAAACACACAGAGCGATTCAGAATAAGACTTGTCTTCGCTTGACAGCGGAAAAGCCAGTCTGATGTTTACAGGTCCTGTGCTGTTGACTGTGGCGGAGATGACTAAGTTTAAACCTTTCGAATCCTTATAACTGCCTTTTGGGAGATACTGTGTAATGTTTAATAATCCCATTGTTTTCACTTCACCACTAGTTGAGTTCAACTCCACTCCTACATTGAAAATAGACCTATTGCAGGAAGGAGCGTTCCGGCAAACCTGGAGTTGGATGTTTGAAGAATTATGTCCTTCGCTGTTATTAAGTTTAATGTTTTTTACCAGGTCTTCCACAGATGACAGATAACTCGTAGCCATGTTGTTAGTACTCTTCTCATCCGACACCCAGCTTGTGTTCAGTATATTGCTTGCCGATTCAAGGAAATTCTGGAAGGTAGATTTTTTTGGTCAGCATTAAGTAATGGTTGTCAAAATGAAGTCAATGGTTCTCTAACCCTACCCCCTATTTATGAATGATTATGATGATAGTGAACCAACAAAATAAAAAAAATCATGTTTTGTGCTAAAAATAGTTACTGTGGTTTCTGTTACTGTTACTGTGCTGTAATACTGTAATGTTACTGTAATGTTACTGTCAAAAAAGGCACAATCACTGTGAATTTTTTCTTTTTTTAGTACTGCAAGAGTGAACTTTTGACAATTATAGCCAGAGCATTAACTCTGCATGCAGCATAAATAAATATGACATATTTCTACAGATCTGTAACATTTAACTGTCAACATAACAACCATGATGCTCTGTATGTCACTGTCATCTCTTTATTAGTATGCACAGTAAATTCAAATGTTAAGGTTGTGAACCGGTGGTCACTGGGCATCCACCCACTAGCTACGTCTCCTTCTATCACATAATCAATATTGGTTAGAGCAGTTCATTTCGCCAGTTCAAAAGAACTGGGTGGCTTTTATCTTTGAATTGAATTCTTAGCTGAATTTTTCAAAATTTTGCATACTTTAATTCGTGAGCTGCAAAGAATGTCATTCAGAATGGTTGAATGTGAAACGCTTCATTCTAGAGGCACATACAGAGTTGTGACGGGGAATCAGGCATCTGAAGCATTTACTTTAAGTTACAAATATACTGACTGAAATGTTGTTTTGGGATAAGGTCTGAAATTTAATTTTTTTTATTTTGTCATGGAGGAGAGGTACATGTAGAGTGCCGTGTTGTTAAATCTTACCCAAAAGAAAGCTCATTTATTTTGGTTTCACTAGTGTTTTATCATTATCCACATTAGACATCAAAAGTCAGAGGACTTGTGTAGACATGTGTAATTTTTTCACATCAAAACACTCTGATTGGCTTTTGAATGACTGCATTTACATGATATCAGTGCTGAGAAACGTATAAAAATAGCGTGTATATTAAGATTGTCCCTCACTTTTTTGCCACGTATGGCAGACAAAAGGGCTCATACATCTAATTTAACCTCTGCACATGCCCCGGTGGCTTTAGGATTGAGGTTGGAGGTAAATAAATCCATGAGAACATGCTTACTGGAAGTAGAGCCTCGTTCAGTTCGACTTTGCTGGATGCACGACTCATTGTGGTGAAAACGTTCACTGTGGCTGAAATATCTCCGTACGAGTTCCCAGCTGAAGTGCTATTTTTCAGATTATCAAAAATAATGTTAGCAACTTCCTGTGTGGCCCCAACTCCTTTTTCAAAATCCTATGAACAAACAAATGCACAAACAAGATCTTAGATTTATATAACTACGAGTTGTAGCTTTCTGATATCTTTTGGTGATTATTTTGCTTACCCCTGCTGCGTTAGTCAACTGATTCAGTGCTTCTTTGACACAAAGATCGATTGGAGTTCCCCAGGTACTACCACTGCATGTTCGTTCCCTCGTACCTATTCGCCCGGGTTCAGTACAAAGTATAGTTGCTTTGTTCTCACTCTTTGTTTTTGGCCATGGGCCTTCTTCCTCACAAACTGGATCCCCAGCTGAATAATTTGAAGATTTTTCGTTATTTAAAAGTTGGAAATTATGCCGCTCAAATAGTGCTCAAAGAGCTCATTATTATATCACATGCTCTGTATTATATCCAAAACTCACGTTGTATTATTGGCAAACTCAGAGTTACGCTTCTGCTCTGGGATACACTGTTTGTGATGCTACAAACAGCAATGAAGAATGCTGGTTTTTTCAAACAGTCAACAGTGAAAGTTTTAGAATAGTTCAATATACCTGAAACACAATGTCAGAAGTGCCTATTAGAAATCATTTATCCAAGAAGAAGATTGACCATGTTTATAAAAAAGCTTGTAAAGTAAAAGTTTGAAGAGATTTTTGCTTTTGTACTTTAAACAAACACATCAATTACTCATTTACTCATTGGTTATAAATGTCAAATAAGCATTCCACTATTACTTGACCCAAGCGTCCATATTTTGTGTAGAGAGATAGACAAGGCAAATACCTGTACTAAAGACTGTGTCGTTTATTTTAACTGTGTATGCTTCTTCACTCTTGCTAAAGGCGCAAGTCACATTAACTTGAATATTTGGTCCCTTAGAACAATCTGGGTTTGGAGGCACACTTGTAAAATTAACAACTTCTGGTAAAAGTGCGACCTTCAGTTCTGCTGAGGCTGCATGGGACACCGACCCGTTTATGAACAGGCAAGTGTAGATTCCTGAAACGTCAAGAAGAGACATGGAATGGAATTTAGTCGTGATATATATATTTATGAAAATAAAATCTTTTGTTTTGAACTTTTTTCCTTTTTGGGAATTATACCATGTTTCTGCCCACATTTAGTGTCATTTTTTCTCATGTGTCTGTCGTAGCAAACACAAACAAACAAAACCAGCAGGGCAGAGAGCAGTAGCTGGACTGAGGACTGCTTCCTCTTCTTACGAGGAGAAAGATTTCCAGCTTTTCTAAATAGAAAGCACCCAGGAGGGGTGGTGGGAGGGGTGAGTAATGGCAGATGTTTGAAACTGAACTGAAGTGTATTGAATTCACCTGCCCAAAACCACGTTACGTTCTTAAGGTCGATTTGTGTAAGACTTCCACAAGGTGCTTGGGAACGTATGTCAAGTTCTGTCCCGGCTCCAAGTGGCTGTGGGCTCTGGCCAGAGCGAGAAATTTGCCACATGCAGGCGTCCATATCTTCCTCAGATTCGCAGGTTAAGGTATGCTTTGATTCATAACACACTTTCTGGGAAGGAATGTCAATACTGGCCAGTCCTGTGATAATGTAAAAAAACAAACATTAATTTAGTGCCATTTAAATACAATGAGACACTTTGCAAATGTGTAGATGAGGTTTCTTTAATTACCTATTGATGTAACGTTAATATTTGTAATTTCTGCATGTAATGTCCTCAGTGTTGACAGTATGCTTTGAACTTTTGGAGTCTTGAATGTGGCACTTAGTTTCACTACAAAACTTGCACCACTGGTGGAACACAGAGCATTAAAAGTTAGCATTATAGTAACAATTTAAAGATCAGATAAATTTGCAGATAGCACCATAAATAGAAAGGGTATATTATGGAGTACCCAGTTCTTTGTGTGAAGGTAAGTGAGTTGTATCCGTTCAATGTCTGAAAGTTATTTTTCAGCTGAAAAAAAGAGAACTATCATAAGTATTCACACATTTAACTTTTGAAGTCATGAATTGTATTGTTTTGTATTGAATTATGAGAGTTTTTGCTTCCGAATATACCATATTGTCACTGGCCAAAGAAAAACAAGTATCTCCAAAATAGTAACTTTAGAGGAAAAGACAAAAAACATTTCTTGTTTTTAATGCAAGTCAATGTAAAGAGGATTTATTTGAAGCAATTTCGGAGCATTTCTATTGGTCCATTCATCATGAAGTTTTCACACAAAACAATGCTGAGGACAACAGCTGGGTTTAAATGAGTAGAAAAAACTGAAGGCTAAACAAATGGAGATGCAGGTGTTTTCTGGACCGTACCAGTAATAATTCTCTGTTTGTCTTTAGAACTGCAGTGTAGTGGACTCATTGGTTAATAGGCTATACAAGCCTAAAACTATAGTTTAATACAGTTACTGTCCAGTGAATAACATGGATCTCCAAAACACTAGCTATACAGAAGAAGACAAAAATGTTCTTAACATTTAATGTAAGATGATGTAAAGAGGTTATAATCCAGGTAACCACTTCTATTGGTCTGGTCATCATAGAATTTTCACAGGACAGCTATCATGTCCAAATGTCCAAAGAATAAAAAAGAAAATGACAAAATGGAGATACGCTGTTGTTTTTGGACAGTGACAAAATGTTACTTTTTCACTTTTCCATAGCATAGCATTATACACCTCAGCTTTATTTTGACAGAATTCTCTTTGTTCATTAAGATTTTTCTTTTACTACAACTACCTGACATTATGCAACTACATCACACTGTCATTTGGAAATCCATGTGTTGTTTTACCAGACCTGACACTACTAGCCTAATCTGTCCAACCAACGTAGCATTAGTGTAAGTGTTATCACAGTTGTCAAGCAGTATTACTTTATTCTGTCAAAGAAAACTATCTGAGGTAAGGTATCTAAATAGCCAGGTATCTACCTATATCTTATATCTTATATAGTTAACTATATCTTTCTCAACATTCCACAACTGAATAATCCATTTTCTCTGTTGTAATAACTATTTAAAGAGGGACACTACAAGTGCATTACAATCCCCCTAGTAGTAATATTCACTATTTGGGTTGAGTCTGCTTTCAGTTAGTTTCCTGTTTCTTTCCCCACAGCAAGATTATTTTCATCTTTAAGGCAATTAATCTGGCTTTTTTCATTTTGGTCAGAGTCTCCCTTTAGGTTGTTACATCCTTTCCCACTTGCGTTAAATAAAATTGTTATAGCTATTGCTTCACGGATGATGGAGAGTTAGACGTACGTTAGTCTGCAAAGTTGAAGGTAATGTTGTAAAGTCAACGGATCCATTGAGGGTAACTGTACCAAAAGAGAACCAACACGCATTAACAGTTTTAAGTGGTCTTATTCCTTTTTAATCCTTTTCTGGTTATTAGAAGACCTCTGTGCGCTTTTGAAAGAACTTACCATTCACTTTGGGAACACACAATGGTGTGAAATCAGATATGTTGGCTACACACTTAGGAGTGGTGGGATAGACACAGCAGCTGGATATGAAGTCACACACTAAGTCGCTCCAAATGTAGTCATTCTCACACCAGCATGTGGTCTCATCACCAATGATTTCACATTCTGAAATGACACAGTCAGCATTATTAAAAGTAGCAGGGAAGACGGGAATACATTCCAAGGAATTTTTCTATGGTAACAGCAAACAACTTTTTCATTCTTTCATGGCATGTTGAAAAAAAAAAAGGTCCTGATGCCCTATGTCTTGCCTATATTGTTATTGAATGTAGTAAGAGTAATATTTTAGCTCCATAGTGACCTCATAACCCATAAGAGGATCTAGTGATGATCAGAATGTATTAAGGTAAATGCATTGGGTGCAAGGGGCAATAGCAGCAAAAAACACAACTCCAGAATGACAACAGGTCCTTAGAGGTCTGTTTACCTAGAATAGAACTAATTTCTAAGAAGAACTCACTACTCTTTTGAAAAGGCTTTACGCTACATGTTGGATGATTGCTGTGGGGATTTGACTGCATTCAGCTGCCAAAACATCAGTGAGGTTTGGTACTTGATGGAGCTCCATCCCTCTAGAGAATGCTCCACTGTTGCACAGCACTGCACTAAAATGTTCTAGTAATTCTAGTAGCTGATTTCTCTGAATATAATGAGTGTCTGATGGGTGTCTAATTATATGTTAATGTCTACAATTCAGCTTTGGTATGCATTAAAAAATATCGGCATACCTAAATACATTTTGTTTTCAGCTGCTGATGTCTTAATGTCAAATTGTGACTCAATATTAAATGAAATATATCTAGAATGAAGTACTATTTAAACTGGTTTTACACAGAGAGGTGAGCTACGTAATTATAGCACAGGATGTTTTATCACTGTATGACCAATTTACACAAGATAAGCAATCAAGGGTTGGAGTGGCTTCTTGATGCTGTCACACCAATGTAAGCCTCTGTACTATCTGCTCACAGTTATGAATAATATGTCCAAGTGTATTTGATTTTGTTGATTCTAACTGTCTATAGCTGTCCTTAGTGAAAGCAGTATTTCATTGCCATTGCCATTAGCGCAGGAATTTACAGCTACAAAGACATTGACAAGTAGTTGTGCATATTACCATAGAGTGACTTTAAGTATAGTTACAACTAGTGTTGTAGTCAAGACCTGAGTCTAAGTCAAGACCAGGACCAGAACACACTAATTCAGAGTCAAGTCCAGGACTTTAGCAGTCGAGTCTGAGTCAAGACCAGAAGTGTTCAAGATTAAACAAGAGACTTCAAACAAACTGATATTGTGCTTTCTTCTAACCACACAATATTGTGTCAGCTATTGTATTATAAATGTTAAACTCTCTAGCTTAGCAACAAAACTGAAGAAAATGAAAACTGATAATAAAGGAGTGTTTTTTGTCTGAGGGTTATGAGCATACGAGCTATTATTGCAGCGTCTGTGATGGTTGCAGTGTCTGTTGTGAGTCCCTGAATCCCGGACAGAAAACTAGACACGTCCATGGTTGCGTTCCCCTCAATCATGACCTCTGCAACATATGTGTCATCGACAGCCCCTGTTGAAACAGCAGAGTGAAAATTGAACACAGGTATTGTTCAGTGCTTTTAAAGTGAGTGTGAAACTATTGATAATGGCACCTATAGGAACTATGATCAAAACTGTTCTATCTGATCATCTATTGTCTATACAAGGCTATCTATAACTTTTCAGTAAAGTAAAAAAATGTCTGAATGACATCTATTCATGCTGCTACATTAGGAGGTACTGAAGAAAAACTACACACAAGACTGGACCAGCTACAGCTAACAGGCTACATACTAGAGATTACCTTTAAGCCTGGATGTCACTCCAACACCAGGCCACTTGGCTACATGCTCTCGCAGTCTTTATTTCACTTAAGCAGTGTTTGATCTGTTAACATCTGTTAGCTAGAGCTCTCTCAGACATGAGTTTTTATCATCTACACTTGTAACACAGTTTGGATCTGTAGGCCTCTAGCTAAGCTAACTAGCTATTGTTGCATTTTTTAAATGGTTATTTGAAAATCATGCACTGCTTGCATTTACTCAGTGATTGAGTGTGCCAACTAAACTTATTTAATTTTTTAGGCTTTGAAATAAAGCAAGATGTGGTGGCACAACACTGACATAAAGTAGAACCAAATAATTAGGTGATTGTGTCATGCCACCGAATGCTTTATGAGCACAGGATCTTTCTTCATAAAATGCCAACAGAATGTATATTATCCGTGCTAAGAACTGCTTGAGGCCAATAAACAGAACTCATTGCTGATAGATCATACTTACCCACATGTAAAATCTGTCGGTGAGAAAAAAAGGAAGATGATTACCAACAAGCTTCAACAGCTTACCTCACAAATTCACAAATGACAGCAAATGCAAATGTTGGACATCTTCTGTAAGAATACGGTTATCTTTACCTGGCAATACAGGAACAGGATTCCACAGAGCAGCATGCTTGTTTCTTGTACTGTCTTGATCCTTGAGGGATACCAGATACCAGAAATTCAGGTTTTCACGTTGCTTTTTATGACTGCAGTCACACATGAAGAAAAATACATAGGTGCAGATCTCGCTCCAATCAGTGTAAAAATACATTAATAACAGCATACATTTTGCAAGACGCATTTGAAATATGTGCTCAGACAGCAAAGAAATAGTCTTCCCGAAGCATGCTTGTTTATCTTCACCACAAAGTATAAAATATTTAGCTCCCAACAGCTCTAAGCGGTTCTTTAATAGAATAAGAGGGCAGTGAATGCAAGTTAAGCTCTGCTGTAGTAGACTGTATAGCCATTTTAATTGGTTAGATAGGTTTCAGATGCATTGTCTACGTTATTGTTGTTTGGTCAGTCATCACTTAGATATATACAGCTAATATGTATAGTTAATGTGTAGAGTGAGCTAACCACCCCAGTTTTTCAAATCATAAGAATGATATTATTTTACTCTACACCAATCAATTTTTCGTTCAATACACATCATAAAAAAATTCAGGTAAGCTTTTTGAAGAAACCAGGTGCATAGCTTCTCATATAGGTCAACCGTACAGGTAAAGTTAAGCTAACTCCAAAACACAGTCAGGATTCAGCATAAAGAAAATCTGCAAGCATAGCGACGATGTTGCCTTAAACGGTATTGTTTTCAAATATTTAGCATTGATGATTTAATCTGCCATTCAAGTGCAACTTTCTTGGGGTACACTTAATAATCTCATGTTTTAAATTGACTAGGACTGTCTGAGATCAGAACTAGAGTGATATATGCTCACTGACAAGACAAACAACATGGAGGGTTAGAGTTAGAAGGAGTTCATGTGTTTTTAATTCTATTGTTCTATTGTTAGTGTTTTGTGTAATTCTTTACTCAATGCAAAAAAGACAAAAAGAGACATAGTCCAGGCTAAAATTAACCAGTTGATTCACCGGACTAAACTGTTGCCCATTCAAAAGTCGGAAAACTGTCGGGAGTAAACAGTGTCTACTCTTCGTGTCTACTCTTTAAAGAATTTTAGTTATATTTTGGATGCCAGCTGATTTGATTATCCATTTCATTAAAGGAGTGATGTGACTTAAGATGACTTGAGGACTATGTAAGATTCTTAGTTTAAAACATTCCACAATGAGCGTTATTTATCAACTAAACATGCAGAAATAACAGTTTTAATAATAAATCAAAGACATCTATGCATCAATTTACAGTGAAGTCTACTGAAGTTAGCATGCAAACCTGAAGAGAGAGGAGGAGGGACTGTGGGACTCAAATTGCTACTTAAAGAATCTGTGTATATCTTTCTTGCCACTGCTATATGTTTAAATGGGCAGTGCATACAAACTGTAGCAGTCACGCACCCCACAGAACAGACACTGGGAAATTTACTTAAAACCCAACTAAGGCTGAAACTGATCCAGAATGTAATCAAACAGTACATGGGTTTTCAAACAGATTTAAAAAAAGATTTATAAATGACATGAAAAAAATCTTAGCTCTTGTATGACACATCTTGTCTCTGTGAAAAGTCTTTTTATTAACAGCTGTCAGGGTGTTCTTATAGAAATCTTATTTTGTGATATTACATGCAACAGCACCAAACTGTGTGTCTTTGCCAAATATTTAACACATGAATCTACATTCTCTACATGCACTACACGATTTGTTTTTATTTCCAAGCCTTTTTCCACAGCTGCTGTACATTTAAACTGAGGTTCAAACAAAAACACACCCTGCGACTATATAAAATTCACACTTGAAACTTTTAAACAGCCGGACTGGTTGGGAAAACCACAAATCTGGCAACCTTTTCTGAAAGGAATAGAACTTGAGAACCACAAAAAACACCAGTTTGTCTGGCTCCCATCGCGACACTACTGTTTAAATCAGTTTCACAATACGCAAGGTGACTAAAGGTTCATGTGCATCACATAACTTCCTGACAGTTCTCTGTAGTTTCTCTACCAAATATTTTCTCAAACTTTGCACTTCTTTATTCTCGGGAGAACAAAAATCACCCACCTAGTTTTTCCAAAATGGCAGGTTTTTAGGAGAACGATAGATTTTCATTACGAGATTTTGATACACCTTAGAATGTGATGCTCATGAACCTTTGGTCACCTTGTCCAACGCCAGATGTCAGCTAGACAGGGATAAAGCTTCTCACCACTGGGCTGAAGGGCATTGGAACATCATTTTCTGGAGCAACAGAGCTCAACCAGCATCTGACCTCACTAATGCTCTTGTCCTCAAATCCTCACAGCAATATCCTAACATCTAGTGTAAAGTGTTCACAGTCAAGTAGAAGAGGACAAACTTCCTCCTAGTACCTGTGACATTTGGGGAAATGTTGGATGAGCACGTGTCCACAATTCTTTTAGACATATACTGTATGACAGTCTGAATTGTATAAAAATTGCTTTGCATCTTATGTTAAAATAACGCACAGTTCAGTTCTATTCATTCACGGTTTGAACCTCACAATGAAAAAAACTGCAATATCATTTTTCAATCATGTCCTGAATTTTGCGATTCCAACAAGAAGCTGATTTTTGCAGTTACCAATTAGCGACACTACAATACCAACATCCAACGTCTGCTTAAATAGGCCTTATTTTAAGATACATCTTGCCAGTTATAAGTAACCAGTAATGTATAAGGATACATATGATATAAAAGACACCTTCTCAAAACTCTCTTATTGACTCAATATAAGTGTATACTGATTTTCTTTTACATGCTAGGACACCTGCCACAGCTTCATGAACTTGCCTTTTCTTTTAATTTTTAAAATACAGTTCTTTAAGGAATAGATTGAACATTTACTTTTTCTATATCTGCAATACATATATAATTACATTTGATTTTAACTTTTAAACTAAGCGTTGGGCTTTCATGTCTTTGTAGTGCAGTGCCCTTTTTGTCTTCTGCTAAAAGTACAGAAATTATTTTCAAATTAAGAAAAACAAAAGCAGAATAGTACTAACCTTATAAGCTGCATTGGAAAGTTCATCTAAAGCTTGAGGCTATCTGTCATAACATCACGGGTGCCAGTAAGGAGCCTGCTTCCTAAGCGAATGGGAAATGGTAATGAAGAAACCCAACAAACTGGAGAAGGTAGGGGGAAAAGAGTGCACTGAATTTACAAATGCCTCACTTGTATTTGCATTGTACATGCTGTTGGTTCATGTGTCATCTGGCCAAGTCAACAGATTGTTTATGGGCTCAAGCTTTCCATGGCAATTTGGATAACAAATCTAGCTGCCTTCTTGTTTGCCACCAAGTTGGAAAATTTTGCCCATCTCCTGCGGTCATTAATACATTTCACTTGTGGTGGTTGTTTGTAGAATTAAGCCATAACGTATATCAAAGGTGACCAAACTTTTGGGGGGTGAATGCAATGTTAGCGATGAGCTACCAGTTAAAAAGAAAAAATAAGAGAAAAAGGTAGAAAAGGTAGGATTTAAAATGTGTTTTATAGCATTTCACTATATTCTGGTTCTAAGATTTAAGAAAATAAGAATTGTATAAGTTCTATATAAGATAAATATATGTTTGTTATCATGCTGGGTGAGGGGGTGCAGTAACTGATGGGCCCAATCAAACTACAGCATCGGCTTGCAGGGGCACATTTTGGGCAGCTCTGTTGTAGATGTAGCATTTTGCATAAACCCCCTTAAATCAGTTTAGCACTTAACTTTTCATTTACAAGTATGTCAGATCAAATTGTCTACGTCATTTAGCTTTAAGGCTTTAATGAAAAAAATATGTATTATGTCACCACCAACACTAATGCTTTCTTGTATAGTCCCACCATTTAGATAATAAATGTGGGGTACAAACTCCAAAGTACTATCTATCTGTTTTGGGTAACATGATTGTAAATTCTAAGCCAGTGTAATTTAATTACACTAACATAATATA
Source organism: Megaleporinus macrocephalus (assembly GCA_021613375.1). Taxonomy (NCBI): domain Eukaryota; kingdom Metazoa; phylum Chordata; class Actinopteri; order Characiformes; family Anostomidae; genus Megaleporinus; species Megaleporinus macrocephalus. Next base: position 22,790,766 of record CM038707.1, on the reverse strand, counting down.
ACTACAAACTACCCAAATAAAAACACCAAGAGAGTCTCTAACGCTCTCTAAAATTCAGTTAAATTACTAACATAGGCTAATAGAGAATCTAGTCAATTTTAACTGCCCTCAAACTTACCGTCATGGTACCTAAAATAGTTACCTACTACTTTGTGAATGGAATTAAAATACCTATAAATATACCTATTTATGAACAACAAAACCTGTCTGCAAGAGCCAGTTAGCTCATTTTTGGCCTGTATGTCTCTGGTGGCTGCTGGAAACCTTTCATATAATCTTGGAACTAAAGTTCAGACATAAAAGTAGCCTTGGTAAACTAAGGTCTGAAATTCTTTTCAAAATTTCCCAGTGTCAGCATATGTCTAGTCTCATTTCTACTGGAGTAGCACAGTAGGCTTCTTTATGCTGACAAGACATTCACAGTCATCACAGGCTTGCCCTAATGTAAAATAGCAAACCTCAGAAGTCAGTGATCGAACACATGCTGTTGCCAACAGAACAGACTTTTTGACTAAAAAGACTAAAATTGAATATAAGTACATAATTTTTTGTGTACATATCTCACAAATCTATCCAAATTTTTCAAGAGTACACATGTAAATGTGACATCTGAGTAAATGTCACTGGTGACCATCTATGGATATCAAAAAAGAATCGTGCTCTTCATAGCTAGATTTAGAAAATGTGTAGATATAAAAATGGGTAGATTTGTAGTGTTGTTTTAGAAGTACTAGTAGCTACTTTTCTCTTTCTCTCTTTCTTTCTTTCTTTCTCTCTCTCTCTCTCTCTCTACATAAATATCAATTTTAAACAATACTGAGAGATTCATATATAACTAAGCAATTAAAACTGAAGAATTTAAAAAGTTTCTGTAAAATTTAATGAAAAAATAGTGTTGTTTCTGGTGAGGAATAAATTAGGACAGCACACATTTATTTCCACTTAAATGGCAATAAATCATTTTGAAAAAAGTTCAACTTTCACCTTTGCTCTCTAAGAGAAACACAAAGCCCAGACTGAAGTTTGCCAGAGAAAATGTAAGACCAGGACTACTGGAATAATGTTCTTTGGACAGAAAAGTACAATGAAATTATTTGGACACCTTAACAGAAGGCATGTTTGGCGTAACCAACATGCCAGGAAAAGAAACTCATATCAACTGCTAAACCATAAAAAGGAAGTGTCATAGTTTAGGGACGCTTTGCTGCAGCAGGACCTGGCCAGCTCACCATCATAGAATCCACCATAAAATCTACTGTGTATCTACTGTGTAGCAACACGTGAGGCCGTCTGTAACAAAATTAGAGCTGATGTGGAAAAGAACCCTGCAACATGACAATGACCCCAAACATGCCAGTAAATGCACCAAGGACTGAATGTCCCTAATCCCATTGAGATGCTGTGGGGTGACTTGAAACAGGCTGTACATGCTAGACACCCCTCAAACATGTCACATCTGAAAGAATTCTGCATTTTCAGAGATCGGTAGAGGGCTACAAGAAGTGTCTCATTGAAGTTATTTCAGCCAAAGGGGGTAACTCTAAATATGAGGGTGAAGGGTGTCCTAACTTTTCCTTTAGTTAGAATATACATTTTGTTTATCTTTTGTTTAATGAGTAAAACAGTGTTATTGTTTTGTTTGTACCCAAACCTACATATTTTTTATTTCTTTTATTTTATTTTTTTTTTCATTTTAAATATATTTTTCATTTTAAACAAACAAACAAAATGGTGGCAAGAAATGGCTGGATTAAAGAGGACACACGTGTTTTTAAAAGCAATGCTGCTGCTTTTCAGCTGTTACAAGGAGAGATTTCCAGAAAGTGCTACAGGTTTTGTAAAAGGTGCTTGCACAGCTGTATGTGGCAAAGAACTGTGATCTCTGGTGGAAAAACAATACTAATAATAATTAATTAAATTATGAAACAGAATACAATAATGAGGAAATTACAAGTAGGAAAACAAGACTCGATAACTTGCTGCATAGACCTGCTGCATGAACACTGATTCATGCTGTGTTCTCTGCCTAACCCTAACCCTAACCCTAACCCTAACCCTATGCTGTGGACAGATTAGGCATGCGTATGTGGCATTGTGGTGGGAATAATGATTTCCCTGGCACCTCCCTGTATTCCTCAAACATTTACATACTCATACATTTTATGGGAATAGCGCAGTATTATTTCTTGGATTATTTCATGCTGAAACCAGAACCAGAAGTGTAGTTTTGGAAGCCTATCAAGAGCCACAACAGCCAGCCCAGTTTTGGTCTTTGGTAATGTCAGCTTTCTAGTGCATTTCCATGTGAAGTGACATCAAGAAAATGATGCACTCTATCTGCTGTGGTTGTCTTCATCCCAACTTGGATTGAGACATTTGATGGAATAAAAAAAAAAAAAAGTACTACAATAAAATTGAATGCTACTTAAAAGCAATTTGGCTCAGACAAATTTATCTTTGGTATCTTTGGACATCCTGCCTGGCTTAGCATAAAGTGGATATGTCTGTAAAATGAAAGCACACTAACAGTAAAGGGAGTGGGCTATGGTTAAAAGGGGGAGTGAACTAGGCATCTACAAGAAAAAAAAACTGACCAGGAAATCCTTACCTAAGGTCAAAATCATCAAATCTTTGCAGGCATTGCGAATACTTTTTAACTTTCTATCATGTAAACGTTCACCCCAGTGCTGCTGGGCAAGTTTACAAACCATTCTTTGAAAGCTCTGTATGAGAAAGAAATGGGCAAAAACGTCATTTGCAAATGAGCCTTGTTTTCTTCAAATATATTTGTTAGTCAAATTGACATCCATGGAAACCTCACTGTTTTGTGTACACATTCAAAAAGAGGATGCATGATTTAATTGGCAAAGGCCTTTTGATGAGAACAAAAACATCACAACACTCTGACCTAAATGTATTTAAATTGCAATTTTAATCCTTGTGAATCCCTGTGCTTAACTTGTAAATCCCAATTCTACAACTTCTCCAATTCTGCATTCCTTAGTGCAGTGTGATTTCCATTTATGGTTGTACTCTGAGTTGCAGTGTTGTAATCAAAACCATTCGAGGCGACTCAGAGTCAAGTCCAAGAGCAGATTTAGAAAATATTAAACAGAGCAATAATAACTTCCTGATCTACTCTCATGGGATGGGAACCAATGAACATCAACAAACACTAAAACAGCCCTTTAAACCTTAATGGATAGATTCACTTAGATCCTAAACTGTCAGCGAACAGATTTGATTTAAACATACAGGGAAAAAACATGAAAAAGTACCTAAAACCCCTCAAAAGTCTGATTTTGTCCGTAATCTGATTAATATATTTACATGCGCGTAATTAAGTATTAGGGGTCTCTGCGTCTACATGATTACAGCTTTGCAACCAGCCAATAAATTCACAGAATAAGACCTGCTGTAAACATAACATAAAAGAAAAAAAACTTTGATTCAAAAATCTCAAAGATTAAGAATATTTCAATCTTCAGTTTTGTTATTTTGTTTATTTAGTTTCATCTTAATTTCTGAAGAAAATCCAATTATGATTATGATTTTTAAGGTAATGTAAACACACTCAATGCCAGTTTCTACTAGCACCCCCAATAAGATTATATTAATATGTTAACTGTAATTTGCACTGTTACAGTTCCAGTTGAACATGTAGCACCTTCCAGTAGCACCTTCCACCATAAAGAAAAAAGTGGGTTATTTCTAGTAATGAACCCTTTTCTTCCAACCAAAACATAACAACAATATCTGTGTATAATAAATACAAGAAGCACAATGCTCTGCTAAATATAAATAAGCTAAAAATAAAATCTAAACTCACCTTAAGAAAGATTCTGTTCAATCAGCACATTGTTAGTTGAATGTATGGAGGACTCATTGAAGCCCTATCTAAGTGTCTGTTTAGCACAAGGTGATGCGAGGGAGACTGATCAGATATTGGTAAACAAAACACTGGTGGGGTTTATAGAGGTTTTAAATACCATAAAAATGTATTTGCATAGAAAGATATTCAAAACATGTATTCCTGGAGTTGCATGTCATTATGACATCCACAAATTGCCTGAGGTAATTGAAAACATGAAATGAACCACAGGACAAAAATTTGCCTACCAGCCAGATAAACCGGCAGAAAGCAAAAAAGCTTATGCAACCTTAGAGCCTCCGTTGTTCGTCGCATTACTGTCGTATTTTACCACATCAGAGACCTGGAAGTCTATTTTATGAAAAAAATACTGCATAAGTGTATAAGTTGATGTGTTATATACTACACCAGTCAATGTTTACAGTATTTTACAGAGAACATTAATTATCTCATATCATTAATTAGAATTCCTGTCATTTGTATTTTCTGTAACTGCATCATAATTTATTGACCTCTCTGAGTCGTTGCCCCTCCTCCCAGGGCAGCAATGGCTGGACTCAGTGGTGCTGGCAGCCGTAATCCTGTACACACCGTGCATACTTTCATGCATCATTAAACAGTCAAGATCAGTGCTCACTTTTTCAAAGTATCTCTTTAACTCCTTTAATTAAAACCTATATATCTACTTCTTAGTACTTACATTTGGCTTATTAAAACTGCTATTACTATAACTGTCTGTAAAGCACTTTATTATTATTATTATTATTATTATTATTATTATTATTATTATTATTATTATTATTATTATTGTAGCAATTTAACCACGTTGTACTCCATTCTTAAAGTCCCAACAGATAGATGTGGAGAGTAAAGGAGAGTGATCTCCTACCTCTGCTGTTTTAAATGAAATGGTAATAAGGTGTCATACATGTTTTGAAATGCTGCTTGTCTACTTCAGTGTATCTTGCATAAAATATGTTTTTGGCTTACAGGCAGTCTACAAAAAAGGCAGGCAGGTTTTGTGTATACTATGAATTACAGTGAATCTGGAAAGTATTCACAGCGCTTGACTTTTTCCACATTTTGTTATCTTACAGCCTTATTCCAAAACGGAGTAAATTATTTTTTTTCCTCAAAATTCTACACACCATACCCTATCATCACAAAGTGAAAAAGTTAGTTTAAAATTTTTGCTAATTTATTAAAAATAAAAAAACAAGAAATTCACATGTACATAAGTATTCAAAGCCTTTGCTTAATACTTTGTTGAAGCACCTTAGACAGCAATTACAGCCTCAAGTCTTTTTGAGTATGATGCTACAAGCTTGGCACCTATTTTTGGGCAGTTTCTTCCATTCTTCTCTGCAAAACCTCTTAAGTTCCATCAGGTTGGAGGGAAAGGGTCCATGCACTGCTGTTTTCATAGCGTTCTGAAGCAAGATGTCTTGTTCATTGTTGCATTCATCTTTCCCTCAACCTCTAGTCTCCCAGTTCCTGATGCAGAAACACAACCCCATAGCATGATGCTGCCACCACCATGCTTCACTGTAGGATTTTTCTGTACCCTTCCCCAGATCTGTGACTCGATACAATCCTGTCTTGGAGATCTACAGACAGTTCCCTGGACTTCATGGCTTGATTTGTGCTCTGACATGTACTGTAAACTATGGGACCTTATATAGTCAGGAGTGTGCCTTTCCAAATCAACTGTATTTACTACAAGTGGCACATGTTGCATTTAAATATGAACTGAAAGCAAGATCTGACCTAACAATAATATAAATCTGCTACCTACAAGGTTAAGCTCGATCTAAATCCCAAAATTCCTGTAGTCCTTTAAATGTCCAGTTAAATCGATAACACAAGGAAAAAGGCTAAAGGCTAAAGTAACTCTCTGGCACTTCCACAAACTTCATGTAAGTTTTCAGGGGGCTTTTCAGCCACCCTAATTAACATTACTTCTGTTGGCTAATGACAGGCTTGCTGTCTTTTGGACTGTGTTGACTCAGCCCCCCTACTCTGAGCGCTGTCCTCACAAAACATTTGATTGGTTTGGAAAAATTTTACAAGCAGAAAAGTCTACGTCCACCCCCACATTTGGCCTCAAGTTTATCTTGGTGTCGGCAAGCCTACTGTAAATGGTGATAGACTCCTCAACCACACCATTGGTCCCTTGGCCACAACCCCACTCATAACGTTCCTATGCAAAGCACAGGAATTGCTGAGGGCAGTTCAGCTTTGTGGTGATCTGCAACACCACAAAGCCAGATGCATGCTATGACCATATGTATAACTCAACTCCAGGCAATGATATAGAATAGTGTTTTTTCCATGGTTTTTCAATACTGAAATCAGTTGGTTTTTAGAAAAGTTTGTTCATTTGAGTAGATTTGTGATTATACAGAAATACTACTTTAGTGCTATTTTATTTATGTTTCTAACTTTGAGAGGAGGAGATAAAAATTGTATTCATGTTTAATACTAGTAATAAGACTGAAAGCAGTTCTGTATGTATGAGTCTGAAGCATACGAAGATTAGAAAACAGAAAGATGATAGAGCTCTGCAGTGTATGTACCTTTTCTGCAGGTCTGTTAAATGTTTGCATTTTCCAACAGAGGGAGCTGTGAGTGCAATAAAAAGGTAACTCCATCTTTTTTTATGTCAGTTTACTCATCATCCAATCAGGTGATCACAACCATAAAATTTTAGCCTAACATGCATCTGTTGCTTATTCAAAACTGAATATATTTCTTGAGATTATAGTGTTAGCGAGGCCTTTGATTTGTGTCTTTACCGCTACTTTTGTTTTCAGAACGATGTATTTGGAGGATGATTATTATTTGAGGAAGCAGCCATGATGAAGATGACAAATGATGAGAGGTCACCAACTCTAAAGAGATCTTTAATAAAATGGTCTTAAATGATTCTTGGTTTAGATGGATGATTTCTTTTTTTTATAGAACCTTTAGTTTATGTAGAGGTCCTTTAAACTCCTTAAGGTTTCTTCACACTCACTCACGGGCTATTTAAAGAAGCATTAATTAAAGGTTGTTTAGGAAACTGCAACTGGTTCTTTTATGGCAGAGAAGGATAAGACTGGACACCCCTGTGCAATGGCTTTACTACAGAGAGCACTTTTTGGAAACTCAAGTGTCTAAGAGGGTGGCCACAGTGATTCAAAGCCTTAAACCTGATGGAGAGTGACTCGTACAGAGGTCAGTGGGAAAAACAATTTAATAATTTTACACAGATTAGAAACTGCAGTACTCTAAAATATTTTCAAAAAAGTAATCAGTAATATTTAGGACACACACACACACACACACACACACACACACACACATATATTGCTGTTAAGCCATTTTGACGAGGTGTAACTACTGGAAATTTAAAGCGGATGTTCAAATTCCTTCACATCTACCTGAAAGCCTGTGGTGGCTCATGTTTTAAACATGTCTCAGTCATTCAAAGCAGTTTTGCAGTGTTTACTCTGCTCCCTCTGGCCACACAAACACTGTACTGTACCTTTAAGCCATTTTAGAAGCTGCTGATACTGGTCAAAGGCCTAGTGTGAACAGTGCGGTAGTGGCTAAACGGAGCAGAATAAACACTGCAGGACTGCTTTGAATACTATAATACTTTAAACAGTATAACTACTTTGTTCAAAACAGGAAGAAAACTGTGGCTCCAGCATTTTATGTAGTAGTGTGTTGATGTAGATATGATGTAATAAAATATTACAAATATGTACATTTGAGTGCTGCCCATCCTAGCAAGACATACAATATTGATCACAGTTTAAAATCCCTCAATATATATATATATATATATATATATATATATATATATATATATATATATATATATATTAGGGCTGGGCGATATGGGAAAAAATCTTATCACGATAATTTTTTCCATATCAGTCGATATCGATATATATCACAATATAAATCAGATCACTATTTCCTTTTTACTTTAAGTGAGATATGAAGGTATCAAAATTAAAAAAAATTCTTAAATTGTTTTTTATTTTCAGAAAAATAGACAAATGTACTATAGAACATTACACAACTGTATTAACCACACACACACACACACACACATATGTATGTATGTGTGCGTGTAATACCGTTGTGTAATGTTGTGTATATGGGGCAGTATTAGTATGAACAGTATTCACACACAGACACTGTGTTAAGCAGGCTGTTGCTGGCCCTTTAAGGGCTGAGGAAAGGACTCGTAGCGGTGAGTCGACTCTCTATCGGCTCAAATGGTGAATTCGTTTAGCGATTCTGTTTCGGTAGAAAATAAAGTTTCCCTGCTCGGGTTTTTGGATTATAAAGTCAACTTTGCCCCAGCGTTCTCACTCGAACTCATACAGTATACATGTTTATGTTTATCGATTACGAAATTACGTCGATAAGCATAACGTACGTCGATGCGTCGCAAAGGTGGCCGCGCCCACTGAAAGCATGGATTTATCCGGAGCGCGAGCTGCAGCTACAAACAATCGCTCACCTAAACCTAAAGCTGAGGGAGTGTTTTACACAGAAACACAACAGTGTGGTGCTCTGTCAGCTCTGCACAACACAACTGCTATACACGAACAGCTTGAACACCCCGTAGCGCTTTATCAACACAGCAGCAAGACAGCACCTGTTTACTAGTTGTTCTTATCTTAGCAAATTATTTTAAGATTACTGACACATGTAACATGTTTATTTCAGTAGTAGTAACGTTTTCTGTCGTCGTTTTTTTCTTATTTTATTCTCTCTGCTCGACTGTGGTGTCTGCAGTAACTGATTACTAGCGCGTGGGTTAAGCTGCCACTACGCTTACACTTTGCTGTGTGCTTCAACCAAACACGAAGTGGCTGGAACTCCAGTTCAGCCATCAGATTGGTGGGGGGCGGCGCTATTCTCATTCTTATTGGCTGTTCGTGTTGTCTCTCAAAACACGGACGGAACTTAATTCTATTAATTCTATTGAACTTGACTTTCTATCGACTACGTCTTAAAGTTCTATCGAGGAAACGTTATTTCGCGATAATTATCGTTATCGTTTTATCGCCCAGCCCTAATATATATATATATATATATATATATATATATATATATATATATATATATATATATATATATATATATATATATATTATAATATATTTATATAATATATTTTTTTATCTACAACCCCAATCCCCAAAAACTTGGGACGCTGTGATTTAGAGAATCTGGAGAAATCCCTGAGTGCAAGGGACAAGGCTGATGGTCATTATCAGATGCTCATGATTTTTGAGCCCACAGCCGGCACTGCATTAAAACAAGCTGAGAATTCTCTACTGGAAAACACTGTATGGGCTCAGGAACACTTCCAACACTACCATCATTGTTTACTGTATTATGCAAAGCAGTCATATGCCAATATGTCATATGTCACTATTCAGAAACGTTGCCGTTTCTCTAGAACAACGCTTAATTAAAATGGACTGAGACAAAATGGAAAACTGTTCTGTGGTCAGTTGAATCAAAGTTCGAGAAGTTACATTTTTTTGCTCATCTTCACAGCATCACTACTGAATAAACAACACCAACCAGCTTGTTATCAGCACACAGTTCAAAAGTCTGCATCTCTGATGGTGTGGGGTTGCATTAATGCCTATGGCTACTACTCATATAGCAGATGTTTACGAACTGTTGTTAAGAGAAGATGAGATGCCATACAATGGTAAAAGAGGTCCTGTCTTAACTTTTTTGAGATGTATCGCTGCCATTAAGTTCTAAATGAGTTAATAATTTTTATGAAATGTTAAAAAATCTCACTTTCAACATCTGATATGTGTTCTATGTTCTATTGTTAATAGAATAAGGGCCTATAAAATTTGCTAGTTATTGCATTCTGTTTTTATTTGCATTTATTTACAACTTCTTTGGAATTTAGGTCATAATGAGTGAATAGTGAAGTGCTTTTACGCAAGCAGAAGTAGAAATGTATGTACCCATAAAAGTACTTTAAGTTTCTAATTCAAATTGATGGTTAAAAAACCAAAACAAAAGCAGTGTTTTCCACAAAATGCTTTCTACCAAACAAGGGAGCAAATCTCAGCTATGTTTTTATCAGTTACCTTACCTGTGCAGTTACAGTCTGGCACAGGTAAGGTAACTGCTGCTTTACTTAAGGTGGACTGGAAAAGTTAAATAAAAGGCTGGGGAATATGAAGCTTCAGCTTTTTAAAAGGAAGAACCAGAGACTACATTTTTTTAAAAGAATTCTGATTACAGTGTGTTTTGTTTGATTGCTACACTAAATTAAATAAAAGATGTTTAGGACGATTACTCTCTGCTGTTCCAATCTCTCTGGCTCTATGAGATGTACTGTTTAAAATAAAGCTGATCCATGAAAAACTTTAAATTAGGTTTCTTTAGACACACCACTAGATTAAGTGCTGGCTTACTGTCACTTTCTCATCTGTTTATTTCTCCACCTTTTCCCTCAAGATCACTACAGAGCCTCTAAGCTGTGAAAGTAGGCAATTAAAGGTTTACTTTGTTACCCTCTCCCCCCGCCTTCTATTTCACTTCCAGTGCTGCATTAGGTGTCTAAAAAATATAAATACACAGATGCAGAGATTGCTAAAACTAAAGTAAAAAGCCTGTTTTGAAAATGTAGTGAGTAAAAAGTATAGATTTTTCTTTTGAAATGTAATGATTATTATATAATGATTATATAATAATTAATTAATATACTGTATACTGTAATTATCTATTTATCTAAGTTATTTGCTAGAGTTGATTATCACTTTTCTATATCACTAAAAGAACTGACTGCTAATATTTGAACAGTGGCTCCAAATGCTTTTGTCCAGTAGTGTGCATCTAGATCTTTACTTTAACTTTACAAATGAGCCAAAGTCCAACACACCTGCTCCACCTAATCAAATAAGTCAGGAACATATGAAAATAAGAGGCAGGATTAGGGAACTAAAATCTGTGCAAATGCAGGTCTCCAGTAGTTAGGCCAGGCAGCCCCAATCTTAACAAAAACATTGTAGCCTATTTCTCATTTAAGCTTATGTAAGACCTTTGTAGATTGTGTAGTGCTGGAACATTTTTTTCAGACCTGGAGCTACAATTGTTTTCATCTTGGGATGGGTTGACCAGGTACATCTTGAGATTTAAATTAAATAAACTGCAATGTTGATAACGGACTGAAGATTTGAAGCAAATGCAATAAACTGTGTAGAGCACTACCAGTTGTGTCAGTCTGTACCACACTGGATGACACTGTGGCTAGATTCACACAGTTACACTAAATTTGATTCTGTAATATTTCAAGGGTGATGTTAATTTCTCAACTTTCTTGAATACCTGTTCCACCTGAAACAGTGCAGCAATTGGTAACGTAGTTGCTAAATCAGTTTATTATTTAACCTCTAAATTACTACAACAATACACCTGGAAGTAACATTTATAAATTTGAGTGCTTAAACGTGTTTAGACACCTCTAATGGGGAACTCTGACAACTCCTAGTCCTAGTTACTTAAGGTTCTAGTTGTTTTACTGCTGTCTTGTAATTATCTTGGCATTAGTAGATACTTGAACATCTTTACTGAGCTAGCTGTTCTTAGGTGTGGTTAATCTGTACAATATTTATTTTAAAAATTGTGTTAAATTAATGTTTTACAGTTAGAGATGCATAAGCAATGCAAATATTGTGTGAGTAACTGTAATGTGACTAAAATAATTTATACTGTAATATGTGACCCTGCTTACAAATAAATAACACAATAATGTGCATTGTCGTGTTAACCTGTTTTATTTTTATAAACAGTGGTCTCTGTTTATTATGCAAGCAAATGCAAAATCAATGTGAATAGTACGAATGTCAATCATCAACATTAATAAATGCAAGTCATTCAGTGTAATGATGAAGTATTTGTTCATTACAAATATTATATGGCATCATAAATTAGATTAAATTGAAGTGCTAGACTTAAGCACTAAGCCATTTTTGTCCCCAAGCACATTTATGAAATACAGGAGTTTACAGTCTGCAAAGTCAAAGTAAATGAATGCACACATTAGAACATGGTGTGGCAGTTTGTTCAGGCTGGAGAATGCATTATGTTTCAATGAACTTAAAAGTATCCGAGTTGCTTGAAGGTGCAGATGAAGAGTAGGCTGCTTCCGACATGTTGTAGACATCTGCAAACAAAGTATATATTTGGATATTTGGATATTGGGGATATTAACTCACTGATTAATAAAGATACTTAATATCTATTAGACTTAAACATGTAAGAAATTATTACACCAAACACTGGCTACAAAAAGAAGTGTTAATTAAACACTGCAGACCAAACTGTGGGAGCTTTGATTGTCTTGACAGGAACATAAGCCAGAGATTGCCTGGCTTGGTACTATATGAACTAGTATGCAAGCTTAATATTTCATAATATTACTTCCTTTATATCCTGTAAAATGTCATGAATAGAAATGCTCCAAAAATCTCTTCTAATAATACCCTTTTTACAGTGGTGCACATTAAAATTTACAAAAGGGAGATTATAATACAGGTTATAATGTAAAAACCTTATGTATGGAACAAAACTACTCTTTATCGTTTTCTGCAGTTACTTACATCTCCTGGGGAACCTATGAGTGTAACCCTTTACATTAGAGGATGATGGTCCCGCAATAGTGCTCTGAAATAAAGAGATATACTTTAAGTTACTCTTTTGGAACGCTGACCAACTTGTACGTACATAATAGTCCAAACAGAAGGAGCAACTGTTTTTCAGTGCAGCTCAGAACAGATGATGAAGAGCATTCCTGAATCTGAGGAAGAGTGGTCTGATTTTAAAGAGCATTTACCCCAGTTAAGTTAGAGCTGAAGTTCCTCAGCTTCAACTTTCCCACAAGAGCCGCACGGATCTGTGAGGAGAAAACATAATTTTTACTCACTGACACAAGCAATACAAGCAACTAATACAGGTTAAACTTGATAAAAAGTGTATCTGGACAATGCTGCATGGACATACGGCTGGTGTTTGAAAGCTTAGAATATCTGCTTTTATTTGACCTCTAACAGTTTAGCACCCTAACAAAAAATATTAGCTCCGTTTGCTGTGTGGTGATAGTAGACCCCTACTGACTGTCATTGAAACTACAGAAAGTGACCCAGACTACAGTCCTATGGTTTTCACAACTCTGGTCAAACTACACCTTATGTTGGTTTTCTATTTAAATTAACACATGTTCTACAGAGAACACTAGCACATTAGCCAAAATAAATATTAAATGTTTACTAACAATTGTTCCCTGTAGAGGAAGTACTTATTTTTACTTAGAAACACAACAAAACATATTTCACTGGCTGTGTTCAAACCATTGTACAACTACTTAAAATATTGTTCACAGTGTATCAATACCAGTGAATTTAACCAGTAGGACCACAAGTGAAATTACATCAATTATATGACACTCATTTTCAAACTAACAGCCTCTTTCTGGGCTTAATTAGGTCATGGCGTCTTGGGAGCACAGAAAACTTACAAACAGATGAAAATTCAGCATACTGTAGGTATGCTATTAACAGACTTTCAGCATTACATTCCAGGCTTGCACTGTACTGTAGTGACTGAGAGATCTGCATGGGTATTTAAACAGTTCTGACAAAGGCATAATGGTTAGGCAAGTACTCAGACCCAACACTGTCTAAGTGATGTGACAGTAAATGTTGACTGGTTATAGACAAGCAGATGTGTGGCATTGTTTTCCCTGACTCCTGCTGGTCTCTCAAATTCTTCCTGAGATCAGATGTACGAATCTACCTAACATTAGTCCAAACCGGACAGTATATAAAGTCAACCATACTGTTAAAAAAGGCTCCTCAGTTTAACCTAAAACTTAACGAATTTACCTCGTTGTATTTAATTATAAATAAATTAATTGATAATTAAATACATTGCATTTATCAAAGTATTTGAGCTGAATAAAAATCGTTGATTTTTATCACATGAGGTAAATATACTAGGTTGAACTTCTGCTATGTACAGAGCAGAAGAAGCTTTACAGTTTCTGGCTATAATACTGACCTACTACAGTTGTATTGTGCTGTAGTTTTAATATAAATATAAAAGTCTATGTTTTCATCTGAAAATTATTATGGTGTTTGTGAGCCCAGGGGCTTTATCTAAGCACACTTGTATACATACCTTATTGTCCAGCAGTGTTCCAAATACTAAAATAAAGAAGCCCTTTAAAGGAATAAATGAGACAGTTTATGGTTATTGCATTGTATTTCAAACATATGACCGGAATAGCATAGGCTGTATGGCCAAAATACAAATTAAATAGAATTAAACAGAAAGACAAATGTGGCATCTACAGTCCCACCAGGATCTTTTTTATTACTGTTGCAGATTACAAACTTGTAATTTTGTAACATTAATTAGCTAATATACATACAGACAGCACTACTCCAACACCTTATCTTCAAAAACACACAGACCAACCAACAGCACAGCAGCTACAGCTTCTTTCTCCTTTATAAACAGTAAACAGACCACCTGCAGCATTAGCCTGCTAAACTAAAATAAACCGTCAGATAGTCACTCCTAGCTAACAATAACAGAATAAAGAGTGATCAGAAATATGGGTTAGGGTTAGAGCTAGGCCGACAATGACTGCAATGTGTTGGTTCTGAGTGATAAAGTACAAAAATAGTCCTTTACAAAACTAGACACGCGAGACCAGTCAAATAAAACACTGACGCCGTGTGTGCGCGCGATGCTGCACTGAGAGAGAAGCTGGATCATACCATTTTGCAAGGCAAGGGGAGGGGTGCTGCTGTATATTCGTTGTTAAAATAATTGGTTTAAGCAAATACTCTCTATGGTTTTAACATTTCCAGCTTGTCAGGGACAAATTAACGTTCAAATAAAAAATCGGTTTTTGCTATAATCTTTAGATGTGCTGGCACTTAATTTAGGGATGTTTAACCACCCCTAAAATAGGGCTAGCTACGCCCCTGTTTGCAGAGAGAGGGCATGGTTTGTATTTGAACTGTAGAAATGTGTGGTAATTAGTGATGGGCACAGCAGCTCTTTTAGATGAACTGAATCATTAGAATCACTTCACTAAAAAGATTCGTTCAAAAGATTCGTTCATCGAATCGTTCAGTGCTTAGCACTATTCTATTGCCACTTGTACAGTACTTGTTACATTACATTTTAAGTTTGTTTCTAGAAACTAAATGTTAAAACAAAGGGGGGGGTGTTTATGTTTATATGGCTTGACTCCATGTAAGTGAGTGGCAGCGCAAACGTGAATCACGTCATACACACACACACGAACGTACACTAATCTTTAGCATTCTCGTGCGCCACTTAGGGGCCAAACCGACAAACTTTCTTATAGACTGCATAGCAGAATAGAATACTACAGTGTTTTTCAACCAAATCTTCATCTGCAATATCTGTGTCATGCAGTCAGCGGTCACTCGTTATGACATATTAATCAGTATTCAGTAAAAGCGCTGACTCAAAACACACTTATAGTAGAAGTCAATGGGCAGATGCTGAAGCGTCTGGGAATTAATGGACCTTCTTTTCTTCTCTGGGTGCATAGAAGGTGTCTGTCTGCAGCAGGCTATCCATTCAAACATTTCAAACGCAAAACTGAAGCAAATTTAAAAGAAAATGCTAAATATGTTTCCTTTCACTACCATTATGTGCAAATTCCTGAAGATACTTTACTGCTGCCCACCAAACTCTAAACCCCCTCAGTCAGTTTTGGCAATATTGAGGCATTTAAATGTTTTATTCCCCCCGTATCCATATAAATTGGTCCTCATTTTCAAGACCTCATTGTGGTAATGGTGCAGGGGATACAGATGCGGCAGAAAGAGATTAGGTTGGAAAACATACTGAGGATACAGGAGTACGACTGCACAGAATACAAATGGAGAGATAAATGCAGGTGAGCTAAACGTGCGCACAACTCGGAGACAGATAAGCCAGCTTAGTGCAGACTGCACCTGTAGGCCTCTCAGTGCCGTAAACAGTTACACACACTGACACACTGACCTCACTCTGAAAAGGTTTGTGTACTTACCCAAACATATGCTATGATTATAACGCTAATACGAATTAAGCTGGTTAAATCCAGAGCTATTCCTCAGAGTGAGTTCACTGCGCTGAAAGATCCCATTTTAATTGCATGCCTGTGCGTGCAGATCCATACATTAACACATCTGAGGTGACATCATCAAAAGAGGCATGATGAGGCATGCTGATGGTTCCCTCCTGACTTAATTTACAGATTCTCTCTCACGTGTCTCTCTCAGTACCGTCATGCAGTAATTAGCACTGTGCGTTTTTAGCCTTTCTCTCTGTCTTTAATGTTAAAGTAATGGTTTAGACCAAAACCTAAAATTAGAATTTAATATCTTATCTGTAGTGTTATGTAGAACTTTGTTATGCACTGCATTTCTCAGCCTCATCGGCTTGTCAAAACTTGTGACTTGGTTCCTCGGCCTTCTCTCACTACAATAACCAGCATGCATTACACAAATACTTCATACTCAACTACTGAGAACCTCCAACAGCAATACAGAAGCCCTGACTGCTAGTGTAGGCACTAATACAGAGGGTCACATATGCTTATAGTCTTAAACATCCTCTCACCTTCAAAAACATTATTAGAAGGTGGGTTTCCTAGCCTTTAAAGAAGCCAATGAAAAACTATTTGCATTATCAAAGTTGAATATAAGAAGAGTACAAAGAACTTGCATACAGTGAACCTCAAACTTTGCTGTTCCTCCTTCAAATACAAATCCTGGATCGTGGTCTTTGACCTTCACACAGTAATGTATACCATTGCTGTCAAAAAAAAAAACCTTCCGTCTCCATTAATTTTCAGAAATTGAAGATGTCAGCAGCCATTTAACTTGTGTGTACATGTGATGAATGAGTAAACAAAAATAAAAATTACTTGGACATCTTACACTTACACTACTGAAATTAAAACATGTTTCTGTGTCCTGTAAGGGAGATGTGAGGTTTTGTTTCAATGCTGTTGGAAACATTTTTTACTTTAAAATTTCATTAAAAATGCATACATGTAATATATCTTACCTGCAGTGAATTGAGGACTGCAAACACGATGTGAATCCCTAAAGCAGATGACACCAAGGTCCCGATGCCGAATCCCCAGGTCAGACCGAAAAGTGGTGTTAAAATGCCAACACATCTGGCAATGACCAACAGTGTATGTTTATCTTCTGAGTGGTGGACGGTGGCTCCAACTCCTCTTCTCACCATCTTATATAAGACCACAATAAGTACCAGGATATTTATAGCCACAATAGTTAGGGCTGGGATTACAAATGCCAGGAGAGCCTTCGTGTCATCCCATTTTAGCCAACAGACATTCTCTTCTTTGACATATCCATTGTTTCCAGCTGTCACGGCCACCGTAATAGCAGCTATAATTAGTGGCGCCCCATAGCCAACTGCGAAGCCTATAACAATCATCATGGATCTGGAGATTTTGGAAAAGACCACTAGAGTGCGGTAGAGAAGCAAGAGTGCAGACAGCAACATCCAGAAAAAGAGGGCAAGATAAAAGAAGTGCATGAAGAAAGTTGCTGTACTGCAGGGGCCCACTGGTGACTTCTCTCCTTCTTTAACAATAGCCGCTCCAATGATGAAACATATATCCGCAATCAGGAGGGAAGCAGCAAGGTTGACTGTGGAGAAGTGGCGCATGTAGGACGTGTCATTCCTTGTCATTGATTTCCATGCAATGATTTCAATGATGAGACACAAAACCAGGCTGCCCATTGAAATGCCAACACCTATATAAGTTATGTATGCTAAAGCAGGATCCTTGGAAACGAATGGTGACATCAGGATTGAAAACGAGGTTGTGTGGTTGCACTGACATTTTACACTGTCAGGTCCTTTTCCTGCATTCTTTAATTCACATCCAGTTGAGTCCCATCCTCCAATCCCGTCCAGAAGACTGAAGTTCCAAAAGACACACTGAGGGTTTTCTAATGTTACATTATTTTTAGCAAAGGAAAGGGCGACCTGGGGGTTAGTTGTCTGGGCCAATTTGATCATCACTACATCTCCATTGATGCTGACACTGCTGTTACTGTAATTAGTGGTCCTAACAGGTAAGACATTTTCAAAAGCTGAGAAAACTATGGTGGTGATAGAGTTGAATCCATTGGTCTGTGAAATATCTATTTGTGTGGTAGCATTTTGCCCAAGTACTCCATGAAATGTGTCATTAAAAGTAGTCCTGTTGAGCTGGATGTTCGACGTCGTTATTGAAAAATGCCCATCTGAGAGACTGTCTCCAATTTTTTCAATTGACTGCAGAAGTACAGAGCTAGCTGTACTGTTGGCACTGTTCAAATTCTTCCAAGTTAAACTGGCTTCATTTGATGCAATGACATCCACTGTTTTGAGAAAATCCTTGAAATAGAAATGTTCCAGATTAAACAGGGAAACTGAATCACATGTAAAAATGCAGCAAGTTCTTGAAACTGCACCATTACAGCCAATGTTCAGCACCCTCTTATGCCTTTACATGTTATTGCTATTCAGGCAAATATTTACTTACTATATATTTCACAAATATTTATTTTAAAAAGCAGTGCTCTTTTAGATCTGTATGCATATGTGCAAACAAGGCAATGCACAAAGATTAGACTATAAACGATAACCGGTAAATATTACTTGAGTGACAGCAGAAGATTTCTACCAAAGTATTTCTACCTTCATTCAAATCCTGCATATATTAGGAAATGACTAGATGTTTGACCACCAAATTCTTTAGACATCTTTTCATTCTTTGCTACAAGTTAAAGGTCACTTGGAAACATGACATATAAGTTTCCATATAAGGCAAAATAGAGCAAACTAACTAAAGTAGAAAATATTGTCTTGACTAGCCTCTGTCCATACATGTTTTGAAATGAAAAAAAAAACCCCACCAATGACAGAACCGAAGTATGACAAAATACTGTTTTTTTGTGTCAGTTTAGATTTGTGTCATTGAAAGCATATTTAATCATAAATACTTTAATCAAAATACTGTATTACATCCTAGGTTATTGTGTTTAGCTATAAATATAAATATAGTCATTTTAAAGCATCTCAATTTCATGTAAATCATCTAGAAATGATAATTAAATTGGTATTTAATATTTAAATTAAGTTTCCTAATACCTCTAAAATGTGTGCATACTCACGTATCTCATTTCAAAAGATGGTTCTGTAAGAAACTAAAACAGTGTTTTTGGTTTACCCTATGTGACACCTTTTTGTTGCTGTCCAAACTAATACATTTGCATGAGAGTGCAAACATGTTTTTAAAGGTCAATAGAATTGTATTTATTTTGATATGGTTGGATAAGGAGAGTTTGGTACATAGAGTTGACATACTGTGAACCTCAAACACTGTCAAATACCACTGCTGCATTTACAAACGAGATACAAATGAGATTCCAAAAACCTGAACTGTTATGGAATCGTTAATATTTACAGCTCCAAAATGTACACAGCAGCTCATCCTCTAGCATAGTGAAACAATGACATCGGAGCAACAGCAAAGAAATTGATGGACTATGTGGAGAAACGTGAAGGCCTTTTTCATACTCAGGTATAGTTAAAGTTCAGCTATAAATGAGGCTGAAATTGGCTTCCCAATCATCAACTTCTTAATTAAAGGTTCTATTCCACCTTAAACGATTTAGCTTGTACAGCAGCACCCAAATGTAACTGGGCACTTAAGGTTTAATGGAAAATCTGCAAGGTAAGCTGTCAAACAGCAAGCCAAGCCAACTTCCACATCTTTAACAAGAGCCTGGACCACTTTAATGTTATAGTCTGCACATTTCATTCTGGGCAATTTCAATATTGAGCAGCTTTTCTCAGTGTTTAACACTGAAGAGACTGAAAAGAGAAGCAGTTCCACCTTTTTTTAGCATCACAACCCCAACAGTAACCTGTAGGCAGCATCCATGCTGGGTGATTCTATCAGACTATCTTGAACTGAAACTTTATACAGAGTTACAACATTACTTTGTGATGACTTTGAAATCGAAAGCAAATAGCGAGTATAGGTAACGTTAGCTACTAGTAAGCCTCAAGTAAGTAGTATAGCTAACTATTTATTATGAGGACGTAGCTTATTTACACCTAGGTTTGTTTTATTGTCCTGTCTGTGTCTGTTTTGTTTCAACCATTACAGGGTCTCGCTGTAAACCAGCCAATCAGTGCGGAGCTCATTAATTTATTTGTGTGCTTACTAAAAAAGGAAAAAATGCACATTTCAGTCTAGGGTCAAATCATAGGGTGCAAATGGGTATGTAAAATCACCCCTGGGCATTTTTCACCCTGAACAAAGACACACACCTTGTAGATGTATAACATCAGAGAACACTTTAAATGGCTGAATAAATACATTCTGTGACACTTTTAACTTTAATTTAATTCTGAAATCTGTGCTCAGTATGATTTCAAATTTGGTTGTCAATAAAAGTCAGCCACAACGGAGATACATAGTATTCTTTGGACAGCAACAATATGGTACATGCATAAAATTCAGTTATCTGTAATCACATGTCTAGTTATATAGTAGGGGGAAAGAAAATCACATACATACCGTCATCACTTCTTCGTTGACTGTTAATGACTCTGAAATGGTGGCGATTGTGCTGAGTAAGTTAACGACTTTTAGTAGAGTCACATTAGCACTTGTTATGTTTGCAGAATTATTTTCTGTGGCGGCACTGAGATTAGCTGCAAACTGTGGGACTTGGGCCACTTCTAAATGCTAATTATAAAAAAAACAAACAAACACACATAAAAAACATATTAAACACATTTTCTTTAGCAATTTTAACATATTCAGCATGAAAAAGTACAGTACTTTTGCCCTTCAAATTCAAAACAAAACAGGATTACTTCAGCACTGTCCGTCAGGTCCTGGATGACACGCAGGGTGCAGTTGTTAAATGTTTCACTCCACTGTCCTGTTGAATTGCACATGGCCTGTCGAATGCCAACCTCCCTCCCGTCACAGTTTCTGGTTCTGGTATCGCCTTCATTTCCCAGACCATATGTGCTGCTGTCTGAGCAGTAGAATTCTAAGAGGTGAGAACAGAGGAACCTGAGTTGATTAGTGATTCCCAAGTGCTCCAGCACTAACATGCCACGATAAGTACTGGATAATCAGTTTTTTTTCAGATGTTCACAATTAGTTTCTAGTTCTCTTGTTTGGGTAATTGAATGTCATTCTGCTGGTTCAGCTCCCTGACTGCTTCAATTATTAATATTTTTCAGAATTGTACAAGAGCATATGTAACTGAATACATTAATTGCTAACTTTAATAACACCAACAATATAAGTTGGTGTTACTTGTTTACTTCATATTAGCTAAGCAATAGTATTGTATTACATTGCCTGTGGTTCATGTTAACAAGTGCATTATGTAATGTTGTAACATTAGGCCTGGACGAGAGTTCAGTGTAACTGGATATCATAAATGATTGACAAGTAAACCGATGATGCTTCAAAGGCAGTGATGGGAAAGAAAAAGCGTGGATGTAAAGAGGACTAATATGCAATGAAATGATTTGTTAAACAATATTAAATAATATATATAATATGTATTATCGGGTCATAAAATGATGTTGGCCAACCATCAACAACAACTCTGAGATGCTAAAACGTCTGCATAGTACTGTAAAATGATCTTTTCCTTTACAAAAAAAAACTGATTGACTATAAATGTATTTGAAAGTTTGAGTTGCAAACAATTTGGATGCAAAGCACCAGTTAAATTTTAATCATCATTTTATTGCCACTTCTGTATGGCCTTTTTTCTCTAATGAAAGCAAAAGCACAAGAAAAAAAACTCACTTGTTTTGGTTGCAAGTATTGTGATGCTTTTAGAGCTGTAACCAAAGTTATTTAGGCTGCCATTTGAAAGCTGACATGTGAAAGTAGCACTTATGTTACCAGTCTCACACTCCTGTTTCCGGATAGTATAGTTGTATACAATGCAGCCTGAACCTGGACCAATAAAACAGAATGAACAAAGTAAAGCAAGAAAAGAGAAGCATCTGTAAATCTGAAGTGTATGGTCTGTCTGATTTCTATTCAGTCAATTTCAGAATATGAATAACTCCTGTCTTGTCTGACCTGGTGGCATCAGTGTGTCAGCGGAGGAGACCTTGATCCACTCAATAGTATAACTGCTTTGGGCACAGCACTGCAGCGGCACTGTCATAGTCTCACATTGCAACGTTTTATTAGAATCTACTTGGATATTCGGATAGGGCTGAATCTGAATTCTTTCCCACTGAATATAAGGCAATGCATTTTTTTCAGTTAGGCATTCATATATGCCTGTAAAATAAAAGAGAGAAAAGAGAACAATGATTAAACCATGTTACAGTCACAAGATGGGTGAGCTGTAAGGTGAGTTGTAATAAGTAGAACTGTCTTGCAGGAACTGCCCTTTTCAGGTTAGTCAACAATTATTGTATCAACAGATTTTTGATGATGTTTATAGTTGGGGGACTGAGAGGACTATTGTAAAACCTTCAACTTGTGCCTCTGGAGGTAGTCTACTGTGAGTGTGAGGTATGTTTAGGATCCATGTCACAAAGAGGGAGTGTGGAGCAGACGAGGAGAAGGCAGGATGAGTGGAGGGCAGAATTATCAGCACTATGAGACTGAAGAACACAACCAAAACGGGAAAATAACAAGACAGACTCGCCAACAAGACAAACAGGCGAGATACAAAAAGAAAGAATGACAAACACAGGGAAAAAACAGAAGGTTTAAATAACACAGGAAATACAAAACACCTGGGAACAATGGGAGGAGATGCAGACAAGGAACAGGTGAGGGGCGGAGACACGGAGGAGCACATGACAAAAACATTAGCACTTGCTAGGAAATGTAAACAAAGGATGTTGACAGAGAGCCATCATCTTTATATTTTCAGCTGTTTTACAAATGATGTGATTTGGTGGTATTTAATTGAATCCACTCTTCACTCTACCAGTAAAATGCCTCCCGTGCCACTTACTGCAACACAAGCCTAAAGCATGACTGATCCATCTTTGTGCTTAACATCTGGAGAGTTGTGCTCTTCATGAAGTACTGCACCATACTGCATCTCCAAACATGCATTTTGCTCACTGTGGCCAAAAATGTCTATTTTAACTTAACAGTCCATGTAACTTTCCAAAATTCTTCAGGCTTGTTTGGATGTTTCTTTGCAAACTACTGACTCTAAATTTTGTGGTGAAGATGCAGTAAAGTTTTTTTTCCCTGATGACTCCACAAAGGTCATATTTGTGCAGGTGTCTTTTCGAAGTAGAACATTGCACCACCACTCCAGAGTCTGCTAAATCTTCCTGAAGATCTTTTACAGTTAAATTGGGGGTTTGATTTGCCTGTCTGTGCCTGCAGTGCTAAAAGTCTTCTTAGTATTCCAGACCTCAATATGATCTCCACCGTTCCCGTTAACAGCCATTTCCTAATTATGTTGCGAACTGAGGAAACAGCTACCTGAAAACGTCCTGCTATCCTCTTATAGCCGTTCCTCCTTTGTGGGCATCAATTATAAAATAATTTCAGAGAGCTTGGCAGCTGTTTAGAGGAGCCCATGGCTGCTGATTTTAGGAACAAGAGCATTTAAAAAGATTGGAAAAGTCCCAACCATGACTGTGAACAGGCCATAGCCTTAACAAGCTAATTAAGGTCTGAGAAGTTGATAAAACTTGTGAGAGCTCACATCCCTTGGGGTGCTAAAATTATGCATTTATAATTTCTAATATTGTAAATAACTCTTATATAACTATCAGGGTATGTTACATAAAGTAAGGAAAAACTAAACAAGAATGAATCAATCAGGACTTACCGCTGTAGTCAGTTGTCACGCTTTTGACTCTAAGAGTCTGGTTATTATTAAGGATGTTATATTTATCAGGCTCCAGCAAAGGGTCGGCCCCATTCACTCTCCATTTAATACCTCTTGCTGCTCCAGATGGAGGATCACATTTCAGTTGCATTTCTTGCAGAGGATAGATTTTGCCCTGCCTTTGGACTAGGACACATTCATCTGAAATATAAGAATGTGACTGCTACTTACACCTTATTTGACGGCAACCTATGGGACTAGTAACTAATTTTTGAGTATTTATGAACAGTGTGTATGCCAGCAATCACAATATGACATAAGATGTTTTATGTAGAAAATGACACAGCATTGACATAATGGGGCTTAGTCACACTCTTTATTGTAGGGCTGTTTATAAGGCTACATGGCACCTGCATAAGCACAAACAACTGACATAACCCTACATAAATGTGTATAAAGGCTTACTGCAATAGGTGTCATCTGTCATAAAGGCTACTGTAGCTAAACTATATACCTTAAAATTTAGTTAACTGTTATGTAACTTGTCACAACAAGCTTATGTAGGTGTAATGTAGCTTTAGGCATTACCTACTTAAGTATTTATAAATTATTATTATAATAAAGATATTTCCAATTAAAAGGCAAAGGTCTTGTTACCACCATATATGACAGAATAAAAGTGGCGGTTCAGAAGTACAAAGGTAAATATACTATGAGCTGTTACAGTCAGTATTTTGTAGACCACTTTCTATTAACTAGACCTGTGTAGCAGATGGCCTGAAAAAGTGTCAACTGTTCATGTCTTCAGTCACACAGGTCTCCTCAATTAAAACTGTACTTTTAACTTTTAGAAATATACAGAACTGATCTGTAGTGCTCCTTATGTGGCTTCTCTTCCATTACTTGTGGCTGATGCTTCATAAAAGTGCACCAATAGAAATTCACCATAATAGAATAAAGCTTATAAATCATATATATAATTTTCTACGTAACCCCCTAAAACTGCTCAAAGACACTGGGCAGAACATCTGAAATGTCACAGTATAATGATTGCCTTGCTCATTAAAACTGTAAAACTAAATATACTTGATACTTACTGCTCTCAGCAAAGGCATTTTCCATTACTTTGAATCCTTTGTCATTAAGCGCACTAGACAGCTGAGTGTTTGCTGACCCAATAACAAATTCATCCGTTGTTGTTGAAATTGTAAAGTCTGCAATTACACTGCCGGGCCTAATAAACACACAGATAACACAAACTCAAAAAGGCTGTCATTGCACTATAAAACTGAAACAAACTGGGACTGCTTAGTATTACAGTCCCTCCACAATTGCTGGTACTTCTGGTAAATATGTGTACACAGTCTCATAAGAAATTCACCTTTTGACTAATTAGCTTAAAGTCGCACTGAAAAATTTGTAAGTCAAATTCCCTTATTTAGTCTTTAACATGGGGAAGACAGAATACACAATTCTAATAAAGGAAAAGGGTGATGACTTGATAAAATATAGCTGATTTGAAAATCTCCATATTCACAGTTAGAGCCAAGTTTCTAAAAATACCATCAGATGTCAAAAACCAATATTTAAAAAAAAAAAGCCTTTCCTGTCACCTTACTACAAATGTAAGCATCCAGAGTTTGTTAAGCGTACTAGGAATAGGCGCTGTGTTACTGGCAGAGGGAGGTTGTACGCAGTTTTAAATGTAAGGGTGCCAATAATCATAAAATGTTTTTATTTCTCAGAATGAATTTACTTCAGTATAAGTTTGGATTTGTCTCATTTCTCCAGTGTGGGATTAAGCTAATTCATTAGTTTCATATAACCCTTTTTAATATAACCCTTTTTAATATAACCCTTTTTTTAATCTTTACCAGAGCTGCCAATAATTGTGGAGGGGACTGAATTGTATAGCTGCTAGCATTTAGAAACGTGAGCTCACCTGAACCTGGAGACTTTGACAGAACCTGATTTGTAGCCAGCTACTTTTTTGTATGTAGCATCAATCTGAAAAAGAGTACAATAATGCTGATTTCTAAATGCGGTGATCATTCACACAGATTCAGCTATTTTTTATGTTTTTAAATGTACAGTCAGAATTAAAGTCTGTACTTAATAAGTGTGAATGTGTATGTACATGTTCACACATATTAGATACAGACTTTATTTCTGACTGTACATTCATTTTGAGTATGCATATATTCAAATATATAGCAGTCATATGCCATTGTATTATACGTATTTTAACTGTAAATAAGAAATCTGTCATACTTACTGACTGCTCAATTTCAGTTTTATATTTGATGTACTTCGCACTATTTGGGTCGGTCAGTGAGACATCAAACTTTTCGTTTATTGTGAGTGACATGCTTACTGAGGAAAGAAATGTGAGATAAAAACACTCGGTTTGAATTACACAGTACTGTAACAATTAAGG
Organism: Megaleporinus macrocephalus; assembly: GCA_021613375.1. Classification (NCBI taxonomy): domain Eukaryota; kingdom Metazoa; phylum Chordata; class Actinopteri; order Characiformes; family Anostomidae; genus Megaleporinus; species Megaleporinus macrocephalus. Next base: position 22,764,500 of record CM038707.1, on the reverse strand, counting down.
ACATAATCCATAAGGCTGCAGTCATTCTTTAAACACCAAGCAACCGATTGGTTACTGTTTGGTTAGTGGTGCTGCTAGAAGGAAATTCCTCCTCTGAACAATGTACATTTACCGTAAAGCTAAACAAAATCTGTGCGTCAGCGTACAGGATGTGAAACATTTGTGAAAAAAAAAACTGAAACATAATATGTGACTATTCAGTACAAAGAAAATAGGAGACGATGGATGCTTAAACATGTCCCATAAACCATACGTTTAATTATATGGTATGTGTACATAAAATGTTTACCTATACTCTGTGTGTATATATAATATATATATATATATATATATATATATATATATATATATATATATATATATAATATATATATATATATATATATATATATATACACACTACCGCTCAAAAGTTCACAGTGAAATTTTCTTGTTTTCAATGGAGTAGCCTTCCTTCCTTAACACAAGATAGTTGTCTCTTTCAGGCCATTTTGAGCCGCTCAGCAAGCCATCAACTGCTGATGCTTCAGATACTAAACTAACCTAGAATGTTGTTCTCCCTTTTATGCTCACTTATTAGTAGAATGTTTTTCAGCTGTGCATCACAATTGAGCAAGAGTGTCCTAACAACCAATTAGTCCAATAACATCCTTAACTTGGATTGGCGGCCATACCAGGAGATTTAGACAGATGACTGAGAATTGCTGATAATAGGACTATATGCAAAATAAGCCTCTATACAAAAATAGGCTTTAATAAAAACATTTTTATTCTTTAAAAATCATCTGATACATTTAAATTAATTGAGAAATGGACAATATTGTTTGTGAATTGCATGAAATTAAATTCTAAAGTGATCCTAAACTATTTAGTGGTAGTGTATATATATATATATATATATATATATATATATATATATATATATATATGATTTTATAAATAAATTGTTCTCATGACATTTCTAATTAGTGACCAGTAGAGGGAGACAGGTGCATGTCACAAAAGCTCTGCTGATGCCTGCATATAATAGAACATCGTTTTGAAAAAAGACCGTAGCCTGGTGGCATTCTGGGTAAATCTATTCATTTAGTCTATTCATTTAGACAGTTTAATAACTTCAAATAGAAATTAAAACATTTAGAAAGCACACCTGGTAAGGCTGTAGAGGACGATGTGGGTGCGGCAGTGGTTAAGAATTCTGCTGTGGGAAAAGGTAGAGAGAACATGTGAACATGTGTGGGAGGAAAAAGCCTAGAATAAGCAAAACAGTACCTTTTTAATGTCCATTTTTGAGATAATAATAAACTGATAATTACATTAATAAAGCATACCTTTACATGGGTTACTTAAGCTGACATTCAAACTTGAGTTGGTTGCAGTAAATCCACTCAGGCAAGAGCAACGGTATCCTCCTATTGTGTTGGTGCAGGTGGAATTTGGGCCACAATACGACAATGTAAGAAGACACTCATCCACATCTGCAAAGTGAATGCAACATTTTCTCAAATTTCACCAGTACTTAAGTGTGCATTAAAGGACACTAGAGAAAAGATACCTCAGACATGCAACAGTAAATAAATCTGTGAGTCTTAACAGCAATTTTGAAGAATGTAATATACTACCACAGAAAGGATGAAAAAAGTGAATTCCTGTGACAAAACAATATTTGTATTAGCTTTGCAGCTGCAGTTAAAGTCCTTACGGAGACTCAACACAATGCCCTACTGTTGCTACATATTGGTGTTTTCTCTGATTTTACACACCTGAACAAACTAGTGTTAATGGAATAGTCAATGATATTCATATTAACACAATTAACACCAATATTTAATGTATCTTAGATGCAGTTAGTTCTTTAATAACTAGTGTGGGGAAGCTAGCATTGCTAGCAAACATTAGAACTCAATAGTTACCCAAATATTCCAAACCATTTATGTAAAAACATATAGCCAAAACGTCTTTCAACCTTCTCAAACCACATCAAAGACTTGTCGATGTAATATAAAGCACAGCATGCACGTTACTGGGAGCTCTAAAAAAGAACTTCAATAAACTGCAGATGATAAGTTAATATAATCAAAGAAACAGAAGAAAACAAATATACATAGCAATAATGAAATGATTGTCTAATTCTGTGCCATATTTGGGATTTTACTAGCAGTTTAAGGGTGATTCCACTGGGGTGGACACTCAAACCTTCAATATTAAATCTATGAAAAAACATTTTAACCTTTCAAAATGTACCTCTCAGAAACAGTGGTTTAACTTAGTTACAACATTTATGTACATTTATACATTTATATCATAGTTGGGACATGAGGAGTTTAAGACTAGAAACAATGTTCAGAAAAAGATTTTAAAAGAAGTGATGTAATCATGCTTGGGTATAAAAGGAGCCTCCAGAATAATCCAAGTCCTTTATGAGCAAGGATGTGTTGAGACCGTTCAAAAACAAATGATTAAGCCATTGCAATGAGTTCAGCTATTTGACCCTGTGCATAACACCATAAAAAACAAAAACTACAACTTAACGCTGAACGACAATGCTGCAACACATGTTGCCTCCTAGATGATGTCTTTTTCAATGCGTATATTAACACAAAGGAACATTCTGGATGCTACAACAGCATGGCTGTGTAATGTGAGAGTGCTAAGCTGACCTGTCTGTCTCCTTTTGAAAATGTGGGATGCATTATGTTGTGCAAAATACAGCAGCCTTGTAGAAGAATGGTAAGAATGACAAAAGATCTGCTTTAAGTGCCACTTAAGGAAAGAAAACTTGATGTAACACAGTAACACATGCTCCTGTCCCAGTTTTTTTGGAATGCACTGCATGTGTAAAATCATGGAATCAGTGTATATTTACAAAAAAGCATAAAATATTATGTTATTTAATTTAATACAGATTTAGTTTCAGTTCAGTTTACATAAATGCTTTCTGTTTTCATTAGCATTTCAAATATCATGCTAACTTTCTGGAAATTAGTTTTGTATAAATATTTTACACAACGCACACAAAAACAAGTATTATCAATTAATAGCTATAAATAAAATAAAAACAAAAGATGTAACAAGACAAACAGCCATCTTACCTGTACATTGATTAGTGATACTGGCATTGAGACTTGAATTTGAAACTGTAAATCCAGGCAAACAAGAGCAACTGTAACTTCCTAATGTGTTGCTGCAGATGGAGTTTGAACCACATACGGTTGATGAAATATTGCACTCATTCACATCTACAAGATAAATATAAAAAACACAAATCACAAATCTTTTATTTGTAAGACCTGCAGTAATTCTCCCTATATCACAACCTCTCATGCCTGAGCAACTTTAAATGCTAGATGGACTTTGGACACAGCCAAGTGTTGTAACATTCACAGAATTCTTGGTTAAAGGAAAGCACTGAGAATATTGATGTTTGATTATTGAAGCCTGGCATTCCTTCACCCCAGAACGTTAAACCACTTTTAATCATTTACCCTGGCATGGGTTTTTCAAGGACGTTCTGGCTTTTCGGAGTTTGTTTGAGCAAATCCACTTGAACAGAAGCAACTGTAGCTTCCTATTGTGTTAATGGAGTTTCAACCACATACAAAGTGCCCACCTCTGCATGGGTCACTAACACTCAGATTTGGCCCATGGGCCAGGACAGACTCTCACTCACGCCTCGTCTGCTAGATCAAACTTAAATCACTTTTTCGACTATAATTAGTCGTTTACAAAATAATAATGATTGAAACAACACTCAACCAATCACTGTCTAAACTCTCTAAACACTACTTCATTTTTAGAAGTGCATGAACACAACTGACACACAATGAATAACCAAAAAGAGAATAGTTTAAGAACTGATATGGTTAAGAAATGGAGGAACACATTCCTGTTCCTGTGCTGTTTTTATTTAAATCCTGAATGTAAAAAAATACGGGCAGCTGTAACCACGGCGCACAGGGAGCAGTTGGAGGGTTTGGTGCCTTGCTCAAGGGCACTTCAGTCAAGTCCTGTTGGTCTAGGTAAATATTGCTAATATTTAATGTTTAACAATAAATAAACTTATTAAGCTTTTCTTAATTTTAAATTAACAGAACTCTATAGGTCTTGGAGTTTGCATGTTCTCCTGTGCTTGAGTGGGTTTGAGTACTCCGCTTTCCTCCAAACACAGTCCAAACACAAGCATGTTAGGTTGATCGGTCACTCTAAAATTATCCATAGGTGTGAGTGTATGCGTGAGTGTGTGTTGGCCATATGATGGACTGGCTACCTGTCTATGGTGTACCTCAGCTTTGCATGATGATGCTAAGATTGGCTCCAGCCTTGCATTTACTTGTGTGTTTAATCGCTTTCTTTGTGGTGTGCTATCCTCGGCATTTAACGCAGAACTTTAGTCTGACCATCTAATAGGTTTCTAATCAGTTTGTTCATGCAGAATCTACCTTTCAAATAAACACATTTATGAGGATTGATGTGCTATTGGTCTAAAGTTTTTTGGGTACAGCCCTGTTAATATTGGACTAAGTGGAATGTGGCCAATTACCTAAACAATACTGACTAAAAAAAGTTGCTCACTGTTAATCAATCATTTGAACATGACAGCTTCTCTTTATATTCTGTGGAGGTTTTCTAATGAATGAACCAATGGAAAAGTCACTAGTTACTGTTTTTACTTTGGACAGCGACATCCATCAATTGCTGGATTGATGCTATTTTTATTGTGGTTGGTAGTAGATGATTTCTTGATATTAGGAAAGTGCTGTCCATTTTTTCTCAGCATGGTCTTTGTAGAGAGGTGTGAATTGTTTTGAGGTGATCTCCCCTCCTCTTTCATCTCACTGTCTGCTAGCAGCTCAACACAATCAGTCATATCAATATGTCACATCTGATATCTGAGATTTGAAAAACAATATTTCATTTGAGAATATTAAGTAAAACCCTAACCCTGGCAAAAAAAAGATTAGAAACCAGCTTTTTGCATTCACTTACTCAATACGTCAGAAGTCCTTCCTTTTTTATTAATTCAATGATTTATAAATTATGTTGAAATAAAAGATATGGGTATCAAGTTGAAACATGTTGAAAGGTGAAATTAGGACAATATGCAAACGAAGATATCAAGAAAATGCCCTTTGACCCCAGAGGGTTAAGCATGGAGGCAGATCTAATTGCACAATAACACAGCCTCAGTACTTTACCCATAACTGCCCATTCCTTTTGTTCATTTGACACTTGGACAGGAATTCCTGTAAAGCTGCTTTGTGGTAACACTTGTGACTATAGCTGCTTTGTGACAACACTACAGAAATACATATGAATAGAAAAGAACAGTATTAACAGTCTGTAGTGATGGTTATTGTTACTGAAGCACACTGTGCCACTGTGTCACCTGATGATCCTTTCAGTGCTTACCTATACAAGGGTTCCTAGCGTTGATATCTAGACTTGAGTTTGTTGCAGTGAATCCAACCCAGCAAGAGCAGCTGTATCCTCCTACTGTGTTGTTGCAGGTGGAGTTTAACCCACATACAGATGTTGCAGATATACATTCGTCTACATCTGTAAGATCAATAAATTATCCTAAGTGGTTTCAGTGTTGGCAGACATGATCATAAAAACAAATAGCTTACCAATGTGGCAGTAACTACAGAGCTGTTTAAATTGCTTATGGCTCCATTAGCCACTGTGTATGTATTTTTTTTAAATATGTTTCATATTATTTGTGAACGAGTGCAGTAAGACTTCTTCTACTCCTACATATAAAATATTTTTTTGGTTTGTTGCAGTAAATTGAGGCTATCATGAGCAGGTGGAGTTTAATCCACATACAAGCAAAGCATTTTTCTCACTGAAACTAAATTGACTTGAACTGATGGTTAAACTTAAGTTTAATAACTTACCTATACAGGGATTACTAGTATTGATGGTTTGATTTGAGTTTGTTGCAGTAAATCCAGACCAGCAGTAGCAGCTGTATCCTCCTATTGAGTTGGTACAGGTGGAGTTTGGTCCACATACAGATGGAGTAGACAGACATTCATCCACATCTGTGAAATTAATAAAATGTTTTGTTTGTATAAGCAGCTTTTATATATTAACTGAGTTAATTATTATCATTAAAAAAGTATATTATTGCTGTAGAAACAGGACATTTAAACCATAAAGTGGTAACTATATAGAAGAAGAAATAACAGGGTTTACATCGAATTAACATACAAGGCTAAGGGCTTACAGTGGATTTGCTGCCTTGTGGACTCTTTTTATGGGAGTTTCTGTGCACACTATTTGTTACACCATAATAATCTATATTAACAATATTATAATCTAAAATTTTAAGAACATGTAAACATTTAAGTATACTTATAATAAAATAATAATAAGAAGAAATATAACCATACTGTTCTTACAGTTATGATTAACTGTAGAGCATAAAATATCATGTGCATACCATTTTTGAAAATTTATGGCTCACCTATACAGGGGTTACTAGCATTGGTGTTTTGATTTGAGTTGGTTGCAGTAAATCCAGTCCAGCAGGAGCAGCTAAATCCTCCTATTGAATTGGTGCAGGTGGAGTTTGGCCCACATACAGTTGAGGTGGACCGACATTCATCCACATCTGTAAAATTATTAAAACATTTTGTTTTATTATTATGCCTGTGCAAAGGTTTTAAACAATAACTGAGTAAATTATTATCATTAAAAAAGTAGATTACTGCTGTAGTAATAGGACCTTTAAACCATAAAATGGTAACTTTAACTAGTTAATAACAGTGTTTAAATCCAAGGGCGTAGAATTAGCATGAATGGAAGTGATGGTTCCCCACCAATATCCAGCGATTATTGAATTGTCCCCATCAATAATTTGCTCCCCTACAAAAAAAACCCTGATTGGTCAACGTCTCATTAACCTAGAGGTGCAGAAAGGGTTAAATCACATTATCTAGTTGAGACCTTCCTCCCCATAACACATATGGTCAGTGTGATTGGCTGTGATTTCCCTGCTGTTATGTGAGACTCTGTAGCTACGTTTGGTTGTTAGAAGCGCCAAAACTAGAAAAAAAGCTTTCCAGTCATATGAGACTCACTGTGTTAGACTCAGGTGCAACGTGGGGACACATGGGTGTAAAAAGCAAGTGAGGATGGCAGCAAAAAAGTTAAGTTCTCTAATTAAATGAGTCCACCATAATACATTAATGGTGATTCTAGGCTCTGCCGCGCAGCACACAGCAGGCTAACATCTTCTCTAGCTATGAATCACATGGTTTTGGAAATTAACTGCACAACAACCTACCAGCTGTCAGTTCTCTTACCGTCTCCCAGAGCAGCAAGTCTAACTCAGGCTGAAACTCTCTGTCAGAGACCTGTTTTATTTACACTATGGCTGAAGTAAAGTTAATAAGTCTTTAGATGTAAACTCACTGCTTATTAAAGTGGCGGCACTATCTGAATGAAGATATGTCTTATACATTCATTGACACATTGAGATTTGTTTGTTTGTTGATTTGATTGTTATGTTGTTGGGTTTGTGAAGATTATGCAGGTCCACCTACATTTATTAATGCTGATGTAGGAAACCTGTTTCATTTACACTATGGCTGACATAAACTGAAGTCTAAACTAGTTCTTTGTCAGTCATTAGTTAAACATTAATTTAATATTCTATAATTCATGCATTAAATGAGGAATTGTTATTCAGAATAGTTTTAAAGCATGTAGAATAGTGTATGTAGTACATCAGTCCTTCATCATTTTATCACTGAGCAAAGAGAGAACAACCAAAAAAAACAGGCATTATTTTGTGGTCGGTTGGAATTAGCATACAAGGCTAAGGGCTTACAGTGGATTGGCTGCCTTATAGACTCTTTTTATGGAGTTTCTGTGCACAATATTTGCTACACCATAATAATCTATATTAACAATATTATTATCTCGATTTTCAGATCATGTAAACATTTAGTATACCTAGTATATTAACAAATATAAGATTGTATTATACTTTTCTTGCAGTTATGATTAACTGAAACCATTAAAGCATAAAATATCATGTGTATACCATTTTTGAAAATTCATGGCTCACCTATACATGGATTACTAGCATTGGTGTTTTGATTTGAGTTGGCTGCAGTGAATCCAGTCCAGCAGGAGCAGCTGTATCCTCCTATTGAGTTGGTGCAGGTGGAGTTTGGACCACATACAGATGAAGTAGACCGACATTCATCCACATCTGTAAAATTATTGAAAGATTTTGTTTTATGATTTAATAAAAAAAAGAGATCCATGTGTGTTTTTTGTGATACATGTATATTTTAGCAGTGAAATACTGCAGGGGTCTCAAAACACTCACACAGCTAACAGAACACAACAGACAAAAACTTAATCCAGGAAACATTATTCTTGTTAAACTTGAAATTACCTAAACTGATGATTAAGATAAAGTTTAATAACTTACCTATACAGGGGTTACTAGTATTGATGGTTTGATTTGAGTTTGTTGCAGTAAATCCAGTCCAGCAAGAGCAGCTGTATCCTCCTACTGTGTTAATGCAGGTGGAGTTTAATCCACATACAGATGGCGTAGACAGACATTCATCCACATCTGTGAAATTATTAAAATGTTTTGTTTGATTATGCCTATAAAAAGCTTTTATATAATAACTGAGTAAATTATTATCATTAAAAAAGTATATTATTGCTGTAGAAACAAGACCTTTAAAGTGTAAAGTGGTAACTTTATAGAAAAAGAAATAACAGGGTTTACATCGAATTAGCATACAAGGCTAAGGGCTTACAGTGGATTGGCTGCCTTATGGACTCTTAGGGGAGTTTCTGTGCACAACATTCACTATACCAGCCATTCATCAAGCACCACTGTCTCAGTGTTGGCAAATTGGAGAGATACTAACAACAAAGGCAACAGCTTATTGTTGTAGGGGTCTTGACTGTTTCATTTAGTCACGTCTGTCCAGATAGTAAGACTTTGAAAAGCATGCAATATGGAAGTCATCTGTAATTTTTCCATACTGATACACCAAACAAATGTTGAAATAATTGGAACTGTTTTTCAGGGATTGGGTGCAGCCCCTCAGTGCTAGTGAAGAGCAATATTAATGCTGCAGCAAACAAAGACATTTCAGAAAATGACATGCATCTAATGTTGTGGCAAAATCTTGAGGAATGCTCATTTAATGTTTCAGCATGACTGTGACCCTGAGTACAAAGCCAGATCCATAAAGAGTTTGGTGTGGAGGATGCAGTGGCCTGCATGATGAATTGGAAAGGAACATCAATTGCAAGCAAGGCTGTCTTGTCCAACATCAGAGTCTGACCTTATAAATGCTCTTTTGACTGAATTTGCACAAATTTCAACAAAACTCCATATTCATGCCTATGGTTTTGGAATATAATGTTCAGCAAGTCCATACAGGTGTGATTGTGTCCTCATACTTTTGGCCATTTAGTGTATTAACTTTACAACAGAAAGCAAACACATTCTTAACTTGTATTGTATATTAATGTAAAGAGGTTTTATTCCAAGCGATTTTTGATGGTTGAGTCATCATGGAATTTTCACACAAAACAAAGAACATTCTCCATGTCCAAATAATGAGGACAAATAAAAAATACAGATAACACAGAAAACACAGATAAATGTATGGGTTTCTGTGACATATGTATATTTTAAATTGAATAACTTACCTATACAAGGGTTACTAGCATTGATGTTTTGATTTGAGTTTGTTGCAATAAATCCAGTCCAGCAGGAGCAGCTGTATCCTCCAATTGAGTTGGTGCAGGGGGAGTTTGGCCCACAAACAGATGGAGTAGACAGACATTCATCCACATCTGTAAAATTAATAAAATGTTTTCTTTTATGATTATGCCTATAAGCAGCTTTCATATATTAGCAAATCTTTAATATATATTAGTAAATTATCATAAACAAAAACAGTATATTAGTATAACAGTATACTGGAGAAGTAATAACAGGGTTCACACTGCATTTGCATACAAGGCTAAGGACTTACAGGGGATTGGCTGCCCTGTGGATTCTTTTTATGGAAATTTCAGTGTATACTATTTGCTATGCCATATATTCATTAGGTTTTTATGACTTGAGGTTACTGCGCCATCACTGGTGCATGCAATGACTTTATTTAATCACTGATGTTCCATTTAATTCTTACCTATACAAGGGTTACTAGCGTTGATATCTAGACTTGGGTTTGTAGCAGTGAATCCCTCCCAGCAAGAGCAGCTGTATCCTCCTACTGTGTTAGTGCAGGTGGAGTGTAATCCACATACAGATGGTTTGGATATACATTCGTCCACATCTGTGAGATCAATAAATTAATTTTAAGTGGTTTCAGTGTTGGCAGACATGATCATAAAAAAGTTAAATCCACATACAATTAAAGCATTTTATCTATATTAATAATATTTTAATATTAACAAGTATCTTGAATTTCAGAACATGTAAACATTTGAGTATACTTAAAAAAAATATTCAATTGTTATTATGCTTATATTATGTTAGGACTAACTGAATCTATGAAAGCATAAAATAACTTTAATAACATTCTTGAAAATTCATGGTTCACCTATACAGGGGTTATTAGCATTAATGTTTTGATTTGAGTGGGCTGCATTAAATCCAGTCCAGCAGGAGCAGCTAAATCCTCCTATTGAGTTAGTGCATGTGGAGTTTGGACCACAAACAGAAGGAGTAGACCAACATTCGTTCTCATCTGAGAAATTAATAAGAAGTTTTGTAAATATTTTTCTCCCTGAACTTGAAATGACTTGAACAGATAATTAAACTAAAGTTTAAAAAACTTACCTATACAAGGGTTACTAGTACTGATGTTTTGATTTGAGTTGGTTGCAGTAAATCCAGTCCAGCAGGAGCAGCTGTACCCTCCTATCATGTTGGTGCAGGTGGAGTTTGGACCACAAATAGATGGAGTAGACCAACATTCGTCCACATCTGTAAAAGTATTTAAATGTTTTGTTTTATGTTTATGCCTATAATCAGCGTTTATACAATAAGTAAATAAATTATCATTAAAACATTAAAAAAGTGTCATTGCTGTAGGAAAGAGACCTTCAATTGGAAAGTGGTAACTTTACAGGAGAAGTAATAAAAGGGTTTAATCACACAAGGCAAAGAGCTAACAGTGGACTGGCCACCTCGTGGACTATTTTTTCGGGAGTTTCTGTGCAACACATTGGCTACATTATACATTTATCAGGTTTTTCAACTTAATATAACTGTGCCATCACTGGTGCATGCAGTCCTCAGTGTTGGCACACTGGAGAGATACTAACAACAAAGGCAACAGCTTATTTTCTTAGGGGTTTTCATTTAGTCACATCTCTCCAGATAGCAAGACTTTGAAAAGCATGTAATATGGAAGTCATCTGTAACTTTTCCATACTGATACACCAAACATATGTTGAAATAATGGAATTGATTTTCAGGGGTTGGGCGCAGTGCTAGTGAAGAGTAATATTAATGCTGCAGCAAACAAAGACATTTCAGAAAATAACATGTTTCTAATTTTGTGGCAGTTCTTGTGATTTTTGTTGCTTGGTTCATCAAGAAATGTAAAAAAAGTGTGTTTTTTGTGATACATGTATATTTCAGCAGTGAAATACTGCAGGGGTCTTAATAGACTCACATAGAAGAGAACAGATAAAAAATCCAGGCAATCCAGGAAATTTTGTAACTGAACTTAAAATGACTTGAACAGATTGTGAAACTAAAGTTTAATAACATACCTATACAAGGGTTAGTAATGTTGACTGTAAGATTTGAATCTTTTGCAGTAAATCCAGTCCTACAAGAGCAGTGGTATCCTCCTATTGTGTTGGTGCAGGTGGAGTTTGATCCACAAACAATATGTGCATATAGACATTCATCCACATCTGTAAAATAGTTTGATTTAATGTATTATTTGTATGTATATTTTACATGCACATATTTAAAAGATTAGATGTGCTCATTTTCATCAACAAATCTCAAAACCTCTTAAACATTATTTTATCTATAGTTTGCTGATTTACCTGTACAAGGGTTTGTGTTACTAATAGTTCGATTTTGGTTTAATGAAGTAAATCCTGCCCAACAAAAGCAGCTGTATCCTCCTATTCTGTTGATGCAGGTGGAGTCTGGACCACATACAGATGGTGTAAACGCACATTCATCCACATCTGTGAGATTGATAAACAACTGTGTTAATCATACACATTTTCACTATTAACAGTGATTTTATATAAACAACACAAACTCAAACCTTTTCCAGCTTACCAATACAAGAGTTATTAACGCTTATCATTAGGCTTGAGTTGGTTATGTTGAATCCCTCCCAGCAGGAGCAGCTGTATCCTCCTATTGAGTTGTTGCAGGTGGAGTTTGGACCACAAATAGATGGTTCAAGTAGACATTCATCCACATCTGTAATGACAGCATTAGTTTTAGTAACAACACATTTTCAGTACTGGAAGAGAGATTCATCATTTAAAGACTTACCTTCAGCACAACACCAACAGCCACACACTTACCTACACAAGAGTTATTAACACTGACGCTTAGACTTGAGTTTGTTGCAGTGAATCCATCCCAGCAGGAGCAGCTGTATCCTCCTATTGTGTTGGTGCAGGTGGAGTTTAATCCACATACAGATGGTGCAAACAGACATTCATTCACATCTAAAAGATAAATATGATGATTAGCATTTAGAATGCATTTTCACATAAAAATAATTTAAGGGTGTACATTTTCAGACATTATTAGGCCATGTAAACATGAAGGAAAATTACTCATAGAGGTCCAATATTTTTAGTGTGAGCTAAACCACTAAAGACATTTTTTAATATCTTAATTCATCTATGTTGATAAATATAGAGCTGAATGTAACACACACAGGATTCTATAAAGTTAGTCTAAGGTGGTAATGAGGATATGGAAAAAGTAGCTTAAGCTAACAGCTTCATTGAAAAAGTCTGAGTGGTTTTTAGTGAAAGTCGTCAAAAACTCTGCTCCACACCTTCAATCTCATTTCATCTCTTAGACTTAATCATGTTTGTGTCTAATCTTGAACAACGGAAATAAATGTATTATATCTATAATGTATATTTGTGTCCACAAACTGCAGATTTAACTATCGCTATTTTCCAAAAATAAAATGTGTTAGGGAAAATATTATACATTTTTTGTATTCCCTGACCTAGACATGGGTTAGTGATGCTGATAGCAAAGTCTGGGTTGTTTGCAGTGAATCCAGTCCAGCAGGAGCAGCTGTATCCTCCAATTGAGTTGTTGCAGGTGGAGTTTGGACCACAAATAGATGGTTCAAGTAGACATTCATCCACATCTGTAATGATAGAATTAGCTTTTGTAACAACAGATATTCAGCACTGCAATAGTAATTCATTAATAAACACTTACCTTAACAAAACACCAACACCAACATCCAGACACTTACCTACACAAGAGTTATTAACACTGACGCTTAGACTAGAGTTTGTTGCAGTGAATCCATTCCAGCAGGAGCAGCTGTATCCTCCTATTGTGTTGTTGCAGGTGGAGTTTGATCCACATACAGATGGTGCAATCAGACATTCATCCACATCTAAAAAATAAATATTGTTATTATTAGCATTTAGAATGCATTTAGTCTGTTATCACAGCATATGTTTATTTAACTCCTAACAATAGTTAAAGAGGGTCCAATTAGACAATAAACACCACAATGTACGATTTTTTATTCCTTTGTTGAATCAAGTTATCTAACTCTAAATATCATTGTAGGCAACGTGTGAACCTCTGCTTTCAGGAACTGGTGTGACCTGTTTCAGGATAAACTAATTTAACCAAACAGTTCCTGTAACTGCTGAGCAGCTCAGCTCAATCCTCCTTACAGGACTGCTTCAACTGTTGGTGGGCTTTCTAACATGAACTTTTTCAGGTGCTACCTCAATATTTGTCTCAGCCATTCCATAGCCTTCCATTCCAGTTCTTCTGCTTTACCCATTCTTTGTTAGGTAACTAGTGGATTTAGGGTTGCTGCCTATAAAATGCTTATCTCTATCTTTCAAACGTAAAATGTTTTAAGGAAAATATTATAATTCATATATAATCACTGACCTATACATGGGTTAGTGATGCTGATAGCAAAGTCTGAGTTGTTTGCAATAAATCCTGCCCAGCAGAAGCAGCTGTATCCTCCAATTGAGTTGTTGCAGGTGGAGTTTGGACCACAAATAGATGGTTCAGGTAGACATTCATTCACATCTGTAATGATAGAATAAGCTTTAGTAACAACAGATTGTCAGTACTGGAAGAGAGATTTATTAATAAACACTTACCTCAACAAAAACAGCAACATTCACTTACCTACACAAGAGTTATTAACACTGACGCTTAGACTTGAGTTTGTTGCAGTGAATCCATCCCAGCAAGAGCAGCTGTATCCTCCTATTGTGTTGTTGCAGGTGGAGTTTAATCCACATACAGATGATGCAATCAGACATTCATTCACATCTAAAAGATAAATATGATAATTAACATTTAAAATGCATTCCCTTTGTTATCAGAGCTTTAATGTAGGAGAGAAGCAGCATATAAAATCATTACTGAGCAATAATGAAGTCTACTACTACTACTAATATTAATAATAATAATAATTATAATAATAATGAGACTTAATTATGAACACTAATTAAATCTCAATACACATGTATTTTGTTACAAGTAGATCTTGACCACCTGTGTAATGTGGCTTGTACAAAATGTATGACATATGGCAGTTTATGCTTTAATTATTTCAATAGTTAGTTCTTATTTAACTTCTAACAATAGTTAAAGAGTAAATAGTTATTTTCTTAAGTTTTGTTGATGATTGTAGTTTGATTAGAAATGTTTTAAATAAGAAATCTTGCACATTGCTCCCTTAAGATGTTAAAACCTTTAAGTCATTTTTAATTTTTACATCACAAATATAGCGATTTTATTTATTACCCAAATCTATCAGTGAACATACATGACAAATAGATTGTTAACATTAAGTTTAATAACTTACCAATACAAGGGTTAGTAATGTTGACAGTAAGATTTGAATTGTTTGCAGTGAATCCAGTCCAGCAGGAGCAGTGGTATCCTCCTATTGTGTTGGTGCAGGTGGAGTTTGATCCACAAACAATGTCTGCATATAGACATTCATCCACATCTGTAAAATAATTTTATTTCATTTAATATGTTTATGTATGTTTTACATGCACATATTTACAAGATGAGATGTGTCCATTTCCATCCCCAAATCTCAAAAAGTCTTAAATATTTTTTTTTAACTATAGTTCATCTGTGAGATTGAAAAACAACAGTGTTAAAGTTTTACTATTTACAGGACTTTAATCAAACCAACACAAACTCAAACCTTTTCCAGCTTACCAATACAAGAGTTATTAACGCTTATCATTAGGCTTGAGTTGGTTATGTTAAATCCCTCCCAGCAGGAGCAGCTGTATCCTCCTATTGAGTTGTTGCAGGTGGAGTTTGGACCACAAATAGATGGTTCAAGTAGACATTCATCCACATCTGTAATGACAGCATTAGTTTTAGTAACAACACATTTTCAGTACTGGAAGAGAGATTCATCATTTAAACACTTACCTTCAACACAACACCAACACCAACATCCAGACACTTACCTACACAAGAGTTATTAACACTGACGCTTAGACTAGAGTTTGTTGCAGTGAATCCATTCCAGCAGGAGCAGCTGTATCCTCCTATTGTGTTGGTGCAGGTGGAGTTTGATCCACATACAGATGGTGCAATCAGACATTCATCCACATCTAAAAATAAATATTGTTATTATTAGCATTTATAATGCATTTAATCTGATATCACAGCATATGTTTATTTAACTCCTAACAATTTTCTCAGCCATTCCATAGGCTTCCATTCCAGTTCTTCTGCTTTACCCATTCTTTGTTAAGTAACTAGTGGATTTAGGGTTGCTGCCTACAAAATGCTTATCTCTATCTTTCAAACGTAAAATGTTTTAGGGAAAATATTATAATTCATATTTAATCACTGACCTATACATGGGTTAGTGATGCTGATAGCAAAGTCTGAGTTGTTTGCAATAAATCCTGCCCAGCAGAAGCAGCTGTATCCTCCAATTGAGTTGTTGCAGGTGGAGTTTGGACCACAAATAGATGGTTCAGGTAGACATTCATTCACATCTGTAATGATAGAATAAGCTTTAGTAACAACAGATTTTCAGTACTGGAGGAGAGATTTATTAATAAACACTTACCTCAACAAAAACAGCAACATTCACTTACCTACACAAGAGTTATTAACACTGATGCTTAGACTTGAGTTTGTTGCAGTGAATCCATCCCAGCAAGAGCATCTGTATCCTCCTATTGTGTTGTTGCAGGTGGAGTTTAATCCACATACCGATGATGCAATCAGACATTCATTCACATCTAAAAGATAAATATGATGGCTAGCAATTAGAATGCATTCCTTCTGTTATCACTAATTATCGCTTTAGTGTAGGAGAGAATAAGCATATAACATCACTACTGAGCAATAATAAAGTCAGAGACTTTTTAATTATGAGCACTCATTAAATCTCAGTACACATTTATTTGTTTACAAGTAGATCTTGACCAGCTGTGCAATGTGGCTTGTGCAAAATGCATGACATATGCAAGTTTATGCTTTAATTATTCCAATAGTTAGTTATTTAACTCATAACAATAGTTAAGTAGTAAATCTAAAGTTATTCTCTTACCCTTTCATTTCTAAAACCTATTCCGAATCACTACCTAAGTCAAATGAACATAAACTAAACTAAACTTTTTCATCCTCTCACATTAATTTTAAGGCAGACAGTGACTCATTAGTGCAAAGTGGTATTACAAAACAGGATGGACCAGATCTAGCAGGTTAGCATGCTGACTTCAGTAGATATATCTGCAACACGATATACAAGACGTTTGAGTTTGAACAGTTATTTCCTGAAGTTTTGTTGATGATTGTTCTTCATTTTGGAATATTTTACCTGAGAAATCTTACACATTGCTCCCTTAACATACTTAAACCTTTAAGTCATATTGAGGGATTTTTAAATCACAAATATACCATTTTATTTATTACCCAAAGCTATCAGTGAACCTACATGACAAACAGATGGTCAAAATTAAGTTTAATAACTGACCTATACAAGGTTTAGTAATGTTGGTAGCAAAGTCTGAGTTGGCTGCAGTGAATCCAGTCCAGCAGGAGCAGTTGTATCCTCCTATCGTGTTGGTGCAGGTGGAGTTTGATCCACAAACAATGTCTGCATATAGACATTCATCCACATCTGTAAAATAATTTTATTCCATTTAATGTTTATGTATATTTGAAATGCACATATTTAAAAGATTAGATTTGTCCATTTCCATCCCCAAATCTCAAAAAGTCTTAAACATTTATTTAAACTATAGTTCATCTGTGAGATTGAAAAACAACCGTGGTAAAAAAAGTTTTACTATTTACAGGACTTTAATCAAACCAACACAAACTCAAACCTTTTCCAGCTTACCAATACAAGAGTTATTAACGCTTATCATTAGGCTTGAGTTGGTTATGTTGAATCCCTCCCAGCAGGAGCAGCTGTATCCTCCTATTGAGTTGTTGCAGGTGGAGTTTGGACCACAAATAGATGGTTCTGGTAGACATTCATCCACATCTGTAATGACAGCATTAGTTTTAATAACAACACATTTTCAGTACTGGAAGAGAGATTCATCATTTAAACACTTACCTTCAACACAACATCAACATCCAGACACTTACCTACACAAGAGTTATTAACACTGACGCTTAGACTTGAGTTTCTTGCAGTGAATCCATCCCAGCAGGAGCAGCTGTATCCTCCTATTGAGTTGTTGCAGGTGGAGTTTGGACCACAAATAGATGGTTCAAGTAGACATTCATCCACATCTGTAATGACAGCATTAGTTTTAGTAACAACACATTTTCAGTACTGGAAGAGAGATTCATCATTTAAACACTTACCTTCAACACAACACCAACACCAACATCCAGACACTTACCTACACAAGAGTTATTAACACTGACGCTTAGACTAGAGTTTGTTGCAGTGAATCCAGTCCAGCAGGAGCAGCTGTATCCTCCTATTGTGTTGTTGCAGGTGGAGTTTGATCCACATACAGATGGTGCAATCAGACATTCATCCACATCTAAAAATAAATATTGTTATTATTAGCATTTATAATGCATTTAATCTGTTATCACAGCATATGTTTATTTAACTCCTAACAATAGTTAAAGAGGGTCCAATTAGACAATAAACACCACAATGTATGATTTTCATTCCTTTGTTGAATCAAGTTATCTAACTCTAAATATCATTGTAGGCAACGTGTGAACCTCTGTTTTCAGGACCTGGTGTGACCTGTTTAAGGATAAACTAATTTTACCAAACAGTTCCTGTAACTGCTGAGCAGCTCAGCTCAATCCTCCTTACAGAACTGCATAAACTGTTGGTGGGCTTTCTAACATGAACTTTTTCAGGTTCTACCTCAATATTTGTCTCAGCCATTCCATAGCCTTCCATTCCAGTTCTTCTGCTTTACCCATTCTTTGTTAAGTAACTAGTGGATTGAGGGTTGCTGCCTACAAAATGCTTATCTCTATCTTTCAAACGTAAAATGTTTTAGGGAAAATATTATAATTCATATTTAATCACTGACCTATACATGGGTTAGTGATGCTGATAGCAAAGTCTGAGTTGTTTGCAATAAATCCTGCCCAGCAGAAGCAGCTGTATCCTCCAATTGAGTTGTTGCAGGTGGAGTTTGGACCACAAATAGATGGTTCAGGTAGACATTCATTCACATCTGTATTGATAGAATAAGCTTTAGTAACAACAGATTTTCAGTACTGGAGGAGAGATTTATTAATAAACACTTACCTCAACAAAAACAGCAACATTCACTTACCTACACAAGAGTTATTAACACTGATGCTTAGACTTGAGTTTGTTGCAGTGAATCCATCCCAGCAAGAGCATCTGTATCCTCCTATTGTGTTGTTGCAGGTGGAGTTTAATCCACATACAGATGATGCAATCAGACATTCATTCACATCTAAAAGATAAATATGATGGCTAGCAATTAGAATGCATTCCTTCTGTTATCACTAATTATCGCTTTAGTGTAGGAGAGAATAAGCATATAACATCACTACTGAGCAATAATAAAGTCAGAGACTTTTTAATTATGAGCACTCATTAAATCTCAGTACACATTTATTTGTTTACAAGTAGATCTTGACCAGCTGTGCAATGTGGCTTGTGCAAAATGCATGACATATGGCAGTTTATGCTTTAATTATTCCAATAGTTAGTTATTTAACTCATAACAATAGTTAAGTAGTAAATCTAAAGTAAGTCTCTTACCCTTTCATTTCTAAAACATATTCCGAATCACTACCTAAGTCAAATGAACATAAACTAAACTAAACTTTTTCATCCTCTCACATTGAATTTAAGGCAGACAGTGACTCATTAGTGCAAAGTGGTATTACAAAACAGGATGGACCAGATCTAGCAGGTTAGCATGCTGACTTCAGTAGATATATCTGCAACACGATATACAAGACGTTTGAGTTTGAACAGTTATTTCCTGAAGTTTTGTTGATGATTGTTCTTCATTTTGGAATATTTTACCTGAGAAATCTTACACATTGCTCCCTTAACATACTTAAACCTTTAAGTCATATTGAGGGATTTTTAAATCACAAATATACCATTTTATTTATTACCCAAAGCTATCAGTGAACCTACATGACAAACAGATGGTCAAAATTAAGTTTAATAACTGACCTATACAAGGTTTAGTAATGTTGGTAGCAAAGTCTGAGTTGGCTGCAGTGAATCCAGTCCAGCAGGAGCAGTTGTATCCTCCTATCGTGTTGGTGCAGGTGGAGTTTGATCCACAAACAATGTCTGCATATAGACATTCATCCACATCTGTAAAATAATTTTATTCCATTTAATGTTTATGTATATTTGAAATGCACATATTTAAAAGATTAGATTTGTCCATTTCCATCCCCAAATCTCAAAAAGTCTTAAACATTTATTTAAACTATAGTTCATCTGTGAGATTGAAAAACAACCGTGGTAAAAAAAGTTTTACTATTTACAGGACTTTAATCAAACCAACACAAACTCAAACCTTTTCCAGCTTACCAATACAAGAGTTATTAACGCTTATCATTAGGCTTGAGTTGGTTATGTTGAATCCCTCCCAGCAGGAGCAGCTGTATCCTCCTATTGAGTTGTTGCAGGTGGAGTTTGGACCACAAATAGATGGTTCTGGTAGACATTCATCCACATCTGTAATGACAGCATTAGTTTTAATAACAACACATTTTCAGTACTGGAAGAGAGATTCATCATTTAAACACTTACCTTCAACACAACATCAACATCCAGACACTTACCTACACAAGAGTTATTAACACTGACGCTTAGACTTGAGTTTCTTGCAGTGAATCCATCCCAGCAGGAGCAGCTGTATCCTCCTATTGAGTTGTTGCAGGTGGAGTTTGGACCACAAATAGATGGTTCAAGTAGACATTCATCCACATCTGTAATGACAGCATTAGTTTTTAGTAACAACACATTTTCAGTACTGGAAGAGAGATTCATCATTTAAACACTTACCTTCAACACAACACCAACACCAACATCCAGACACTTACCTACACAAGAGTTATTAACACTGATGCTTAGACTAGAGTTTGTTGCAGTGAATCCAGTCCAGCAGGAGCAGCTGTATCCTCCTATTGTGTTGTTGCAGGTGGAGTTTGATCCACATACAGATGGTGCAATCAGACATTCATCCACATCTAAAAATAAATATTGTTATTATTAGCATTTATAATGCATTTAATCTGTTATCACAGCATATGTTTATTTAACTCCTAACAATAGTTAAAGAGGGTCCAATTAGACAATAAACACCACAATGTATGATTTTCATTCCTTTGTTGAATCAAGTTATCTAACTCTAAATATCATTGTAGGCAAAGTGTGAACCTCTGTTTTCAGGACCTGGTGTGACCTGTTTAAGGATAAACTAATTTTACCAAACAGTTCCTGTAACTGCTGAGCAGCTCAGCTCAATCCTCCTTACAGAACTGCATAAACTGTTGGTGGGCTTTCTAACATGAACTTTTTCAGGTTCTACTATACATGGGTTAGTGATGCTTATAGCATAGCCTAAGTTGTTTGCAGTAAATCCAGTCCAGCAGGAGCAGCTGTATCCTCCTGTTGAGTTGTTGCAGGTGGAGTTTGGACTACAAATTGACGGTTCATGTAGACATTCATTAACTTTTGTACCACACATTTTCAGTACTGGAAGAGAGATTCATCATATACACATTTCCGTTAACAAAACCTAAACATCCAGGCACTTACCTATACAAGAGTTATTAACACTGTTGCTTAGACTTGAGTTTGTTGCAGTGAATCCATCCCAGCAAGAGCAGCTGTATCCTCCTATTGTGTTGTTGCAAGTGGAGTATAATCCACATACAGATGGTGCAGATAGACATTCATCTATATCTTTGAGATGACATGCACACATTTTTAAGAATTGGTGGAATCATTTTTATCCTCAAAGCTTACAAAAAGCCTCACAGATAAATTCATATAATAATTTACCCATACAAGGCTTCAATGCTGCTTTCTACATGAATTTGACCTGAAATAATACATAAGATTTTTATTTAACTCCTAACAATAGTTAAAGAGGGTCCACTTACAAAATGAACACCACAATGTATAGTTTCCATTTCTTTATTGAACCAGTTTTTTTATTCTAAATATCATTGTAGGCAAAGTGTGAACCTCTGCTTTCAGGAACTGGTGTGACCTGTTTCAGGATAAACTAATTTAACCAAACAGTTCCTGTAACTGCTGAGCAGCTCAGCTCAATCCTCCTTACAGAACTGCATAAACTGTTCGTGGGCTTTCTTACATGAATCTTTTCAGGTTCTTCCTCAATATTTGTCAATATTTGCCAGTCAAAAACCTTCCATTTCAGTTCTTCTGCTTTACCCATTCTTGTTAAATAACTAGTGTATTTAGGCATGTTGTCTACAAAATGCACCTTCTGTTGGGGTTCAGCTCACTGATGGATGCCCCAACAATTTATTCACTAATGTTGAAATCATGACCGCTACAACCAAGTCTGCCAAGTCCAGATGAAAGTGGGAATGGAGACAGAGAT
The DNA here is from genome assembly GCA_021613375.1 of Megaleporinus macrocephalus. Classification (NCBI taxonomy): domain Eukaryota; kingdom Metazoa; phylum Chordata; class Actinopteri; order Characiformes; family Anostomidae; genus Megaleporinus; species Megaleporinus macrocephalus. The sequence continues at coordinate 22,742,174 of CM038707.1, read as the reverse complement.
TATATTATATAAATATTTTAATCTAAAGTTATTCTAGTACCCTTTCTTTTATTTTCTGGACTGTGGTCAGAGCCTTTTTTATTTGTGTTGTATTCAAATTCAACACAAAGTGATGCCACTTTTAATGATGACTGCAGTCTCAGAATGATTCAAGACCTGAATAAAATCTCTTTTAGGAACACACATTTGCAAATCAGGTGTTGTCTCAAGCACAACTAGGCTTCATTAGTTGCATCAAAAAGGCTCTTGCAAATTGACAAGAGGTTAGAAAACACTACCAGGTCAGTGATACTTTTACATCCTCTCATGTTGTGTTTATGGCAGTGACAGTGACTCATTAGTGACAAGTGGTATTACCAGAGGTGGGGGAATCTAAATGTTTGTATTTGTACATACTGAGAGGATACATATTTTTTACATTTATTTTTTTATTTTTCTTGATCATTGGGATATTTTTGCGATGCGCATATCGCTGGCAACCCATCAGAAAGCCGCAGACCGGCAGAGGCCAACATGTAGCTCCTATCCTGGAGCAAACATAGTGGAGTCTGGATTTAAGGAGTCTGCAGTCGACAGTATGAATAAAAAGAGAACAGCTACGTGCAGGGTTTGCAGTTCTAAAATCAGCGACACGACCACCACATCAACATCAACATCATTTCATTCACTTCGGAACCTCAGAGAGGTCAGTGACTGACTGTTAAGCTGACGTTAATCATTAGCAAAGAAGCTAACGTTAGATTCGGCTTTCGAATCGATTGTGTATTTATTGAGATATAAAACAGTGAATAATACTACAGTTTGAATGATATGATTTGGGTCGTGTGGTGCTGTTAACATTAACATTATAAAAAGACTTTATAATTGAGAGTAGAGAGTTAACGCTAATGCTAGCTATACTGTCTGCAGTTCCAGTGTTAATGTTTAATTTTATTCTAATTTTTAACTATGTCTGTGGCCAAAATAGACCCCCTCTGCCCCATTAGTATTTCCATTTATAGCGGTAAATCGTTCAGTTTAACTGTTACTAAATGGTCGTAGTTATAAGTTCTGTATTAATAAACTAATAACTTCTCATAATCAACCGCCTCAGCGTTCACCAGTCAGCTGAACACAACAGCGTCTGTTTACATCTGAGCGAGACAGAAGTCTCTTATAAGATCCTACCCTGTGAGTTTGAAGTTTGAAAAGTGAGGGGCTGAGAAATATTAAGCTCTGAGTTCAATTCTTTAATTGTTGGTATGTGACTGCGCTGAACAGCGCTGTAACTGTTTAACAGCGCTGCAGCTGTTTAACCAGAGAGGAGAGTCCGGGTCCGGTGTTCTATCATTTCATCCTACCTATCAGTCGGTCCTACCAAGCTTAAGAACACCGGGAGAAGAGCAGGACTTTCTGCAGCTTTAGGCAAGTCAATGTGTAGCCTGGCGTATATATGTGTTATGTAGCTGCTAATTTCCAAACAGAAAGATCACCATCAAAGATTGGCCATCATTAGGGGTTTTCAGGAGGTTTTGGCAGAGCGTAAATCGAGCAGCCAGTCCTATTTCAGTCATTTATGCCGAGATTTCATGGCATGTGCGAATTGTCTTGAGTTTTACTGTCGTCCTGTAGTAATAATATTTTACTTTAACTCCCCTGCTAATAGTAATCCCATGATAATAGGGCTCAATCTAAACCTCACACATTTAGTTTGCTCTGGATTGTTAAGGTGAGTGGGATCACCATGATCACCAGATCCAAAGAACTCTCTGAGGCCTCCAAAAAGAAGGTTGTAGATGCAGATAAGTCTGACATCCCAAAATGTCATGGAAGTAGGTAGCTCCCACTACAATTAATGTTAAAGTACAGCATCTATCATCAACCTTCTTTCTGAAGGCCTCAGAGAGCTTTGTATCTGGTCTTGGCAATCTCACTCTCCTCAGCAAACCAAACTGTCTGAGACAGAGTCGTCCAACAGCAGCTCTGAACATGTTCTGATCATCTGCAGCTAATGTGCTGCTTCTGATTACACTTTAGGCATTTAATTTTGTAATACATATGCAGAGTGTTCTAATGTGCTCTAACATGATTTTAAAAGACATAACTATAGGTGGATGTGTTCAGTTGTATCAAACCCTCTATATTGTTCAAATGAAGATTAACTATCCATATGTTATAAATATCTGCAAAAAGACAAACGTTTTCAATGGGTGCCCTCATTCTTTTTAACACTGTAACAAGAAACAATGACACGGTCATATGAGAAGCAGCTTTTTACAAGATGAGTTAAAATTCCAGTATTTAAAAACAGTCCATTTCGAAATGTTTTGAACTAGAAATCTTATACATTGCTCCCTTAAGATTTAAAACTTCTAAGTCATTTAGACTGATTTATACATCAGAAATATAGTAATTTTATTTCTTACCCAAAGCTATCAGTAAACATTTGACACTTCAATGTTTGTATATTTTAATATTGTTAATTGTAATATAGTTTTAAATTAAACAAAAATGTTTTGATTGGGGACTATTTCTTATTACACTCTTAGTTGAATTGTGCAAAAATTAGTTCTGAACAGCAGATGAATAGATGACGTCCTTTACATCTGTGAAGCATTCTAACTAGTACATCTGTGAAGCATTCAACTTTAAACTAGTAGTCTACTAGTGAATTTGCATAATTGTACAATGACAGACTTACACAAGGAGCAGACATTATGAAATTTCATAATGCTGTTCTCAGGTCAGATCAAGTAAGAGCTTTGACTGCATACCTCTCTGACACAGTTCTTCTGCAGGGAGAGCTCGGATACATCCACATGTCCCATCTGTGCTGTCATCACATGTCCCGTATGTGCTACAGGTATTATAGGACCAAGCATACTGTTCCTCACATCTACACACATACTCGGTCCCATTTAATGAGCACGCTGTAACACAGAGTAGACCAACTAAATGAACAGCCTAATGATGTTTTTATTCTGTCATAATTAGAAATCACGGCAGGCAAAACCATCAGAGGTAAACAGGCTGGTTACCGGTAGTGATGTTGATCTCTGTGATGCTCACACCACTGTCCAGTGTAACAGGCACACTGAAGTTCATGAGCAAGTTCTTTAAGTCAGTAACCATCGAGCTGTCAGGTACACTAATGATGATATCAGCGGTGTACTCAGAAAGTGGCCCTGCAAACAACACAGAGGGTTTACTTGAAATTGGTGCCCTACCATGTGGTTCAAATACTCAAGCTGTATACTTCAACTCATAACACACTTTCTGTCTCTACGGTATTTACAAGTGAAACGCAGCATCAGGCTTAGACTCACCCGCTGATAGGTGGGGTGCTGGGAGGGCAGGTAAAGTCATTAACAGCTCTGTTCATCATTCTGGACACGCTTGAATTGTCTACATTATTTTACAGTAAATTAACTGAAATCTAAAGTTGCAGAGTATTAGGAATATTTTGTACATTAATCTTCAAATAAACCTGGAAACTGTATTTTTACAAAGTCAAATGCAAATGTATAACGTGTAAACTAAATTATATTCCTTAATGTTTGCAGTGGTTTACAGAACTGAAAGTCAAATTCTTTTCAGCCTTAAACATGTGTCAGAATTATATTTAGCTCCAATGCAGCCACACTGAGCAAAGGCAACGATAAGACAGTATTCACTGCCCGCCCAACACTGATGGTCAAAGTGTTTAAATGTATTAAAATGAATGTACGATTATTATATATAATCATGTTACCTCCTTTATTTATTTATTTTATTTTGTCCTACAAACTCTATGATTTCTAGCTTTAATGCTTGCCAACAGAAGACTTTCTAATTAAATAACTTACCTATACATGGGTTAGTAATGTTGACCATCAGGCTTGAGTTTGTTGCTGTGAACCCAGTCCAGCAAGAGCAGCTGTATCCTCCTATTGAGTTGGTGCAGGTGGAGTTTGGACCACAAACAGACGGAGTAGAGTGACATTCATCCACGTCTGTGGGTTTAAAAAAAGTTTCTGTGTTAGCATCTTTTCAGAGTTAATTATTTTTTAACTGTAACATTTTTCAGGTAGCCACTAAAGCAAGATGGTATAACCTACTAACAGTGTTCAATTCAGTTTGGAGCTGCTTAAATTAGAATTTAAATCTAACTGCTATTTCAAGCATGTACGATTGAGAGCCCCATAATTGGGCTCATTTCTAGAAATAAGAGAAATAAGAGAAATAAGAGAAATTGCTCATTCTGGGACTCCCAGTATCTATTTAGTACAGTAAACTCCAAATTAGTAGCATTAGCTGGCCTACTCTTAGGTCGGTATGAGGCTGCTGCTGTTTTTTTCTCTGCTAGCTCTATTGCTTTTTTAAACATAATACAGTAGTTATCTAAACTACCACATAATGAAGGTTGTCCTTGTTTTCATTACAGTATCTCACACAAGTAAGTACACCCCTCGCATTTGTGCAATTGTGTTAATATGTTATTAAATCTTTTCATCGGACAACACTTTGATACAATGTAAAGTAGTCAGTGTACAGCTTGTAGAACAGTGTAAAGTAGTCAGTGTACAGCTTGTAGAACTGTAGAAAAATGTAGTCGGTGTACAGCTTGTAGAACAGTGTAAAGTAGTCTGTGTACAGCTTGTAGAACAGTGTAAAGTAGTCAGTGTACAGCTTGTAGAAAAGTGTAAAGTAGTCGGTGTACAGCTGGTAGAACAGTGTAAAGTAGTCGGTGCACGGCTTGTAGAAAAGTGTAAAGTAATCGTGCACGGCTTGTAGAAAAGTGTAAAGTAATCGGTGCACGGCTTGTAGAACAGTGTAAAGTAGTCGGTGTACAGCTTGTATAACAGTGTAAAGTAGTCAGTGTACAGCTTGTATAACAGTGTAAAGTAGTCAGTGTACAGCTTGTAGAACAGTGTAAAGTAGTCGGTGCACGGTTTGTAGAAAAGTGTAAAGTAATCGGTGCACGGCTTGTAGAAAAGTGTAAAGTAATCGGTGCGCGGCTTGTAGAAAAGTGAAAAGTAGTCAGTGTACAGCTAGTATGACAGTGTAAAGTAGTCAGTGTACAGCTTGTATAACAGTGTAAAGTAGTCAGTGTACAGCTCGTAGAAGTGTAAAGTAGTCAGTGTACAGCTTGTAGAACAGTGTAAAGTAGTCAGTGTACAGCTTGTATAACAGTGTAAAGTAGTCAGTGTACAGCACGTATAACAGTGTAAAGTAGTCAGTGTACAGCTTGTAGAACAGTGTAAAGTAGTCAGTGTACAGCTTGTATAACAGTGTAAAGTAGTCTGTGTACAGCTTTTAGAACAGTGTAAAGTAGTCAGTGTACAGTTTGTAGAACAGTGTAAAGTAGTCAGTGTACAGCACGTATAACAGTGTAAAGTAGTCAGTGTACAGCTCGTAGAACAGTGTAAAGTAGTCAGTGTACAGCTTGTATAACAGTGTAAAGTAGTCTGTGTACAGTTTGTAGAACAGTGTAAAGTAGTTAGTGTACAGCTCGTAGAACATTGTAAAGTAGTCAGTGTACAGCTCGTATAACAGTGTAAAGTAGTCAGTGTACAGCTCGTAGAACAGTGTAAAGTAGTCAGTGTACAGCTTGTATAACAGTGTAAAGTAGTCTGTGTACAGCTTGTAGAACAGTGTAAAGTAGTCTGTGTACAGTTTGTAGAACAGTGTAAAGTAGTCAGTGTACAGCTTGTAGAACAGTGTAAAGTAGTCATTGTACGGCTTGTAGAACAGTGTAAAGTAATCGGTGCACGGCTTGTAGAAAAGTGTAAAGTAGTCGGTGCACGGCTTGTAGAAAAGTGTAAAGTAATCGGTGCACGGCTTGTAGAAAAGTGTAAAGTAGTCTGTGTACAGTTTGTAGAACAGTGTAAAGTAGTCAGTGTACAGCTTGTAGAACAGTGTAAAGTAGTCGGTGTTCTGCTTGTAGAACAGTGTAAAGTAGTCAGTGTACAGCTTGTAGAACAGTGTAAAGTAGTCAGTGTAAAGCTTGTAGAACAGTGTAAAGTAGTCAGTGTACAGCTTGTAGAAAAGTGTAAAGTAGCCAGTGTACAGCTTGTATAACAGTGTGAGGTAGTCAGTGTACAGCTTGTAGAACAGTGTAAAGTAGTCAGTGTACAGCTTGTAGAACAGTGTAAAGTAGTCAGTGTACAGTTTGTATAACAGTGTAAAGTAGTCAGTGTACAGCTAGTATGACACCCAAGTGAAAATGGCCAAATTGTGCCCAAAGTGTGAATATAGTGTCAATATACATTATATACATTTCCCAGCACTGCCTTAAGTCTCTTGGGCATGGAGTTCACTAGAGCTTGCCACTGGAATCTTCTTCACTCCTCCGTGACGACATCACAGCGCTAGTGGATTTAAGAGACCTTGCGCTCCTCCGCCTTCCATTATGCAAGGCAGTGGTCATCTTGGAGGAGTGTTTGGGGTCGTTATCATGTTGGAATACCGCCCTGTGGCCCAGTTTCCGAAGGGAGGGGATCAGGCTCTGCGTCGGTATGTCACAGTGCATGTTGGCATTCATGGTTTCCTCAATGAACTGTGTCTCTCCACAGCGAGCAGCACTCATGCAGCCCCAACCCATGACACTCCCACCACCATGCTTGACTGTAGGCAAGACACAGTTGTCTTTGTGCTCTTTACCTGTTTGCCACCACACGCTTGACTCCATCTGAACCAAATAAGTTTATCCTTGTCTCATCAGACCACAGAACATCTGTATGACATCTGGGACGACATGCAGACAAATTTGTTACCGTGTGCGTCGTATGGTCTGAGCACAGGCTGACTTTTCTACCCCTTTAACCTCTGCAGCAATGCTGGCAGCACTCATATGTCTATTTTCAAAAAACAACCTCTGGATATGACGCTGAGCACGTGCACTTAACTTCTTTGGTCGATCATGGCGAAGCCTGTCTTGATAAACCACTGTACGGTCTTGGCCACCGTGCTGCCGCTCAGTTTCAGGATGTTTGCAATCGTCTTATAGCCTAAATCATCTTTATGTAGAACAACAATCCTTTTTTTTGGATCCATAGAGAGTTCTTTGCCATAAGGTGCCATGTTGAACTTCCAGTGACTAGTGTGAGAGCAATAACACTAAATTTAACACACCTGCTCCCCCTTCACACCTGAGACCTAGCGTCTGAAATCGCCTACTTGCCTACTACTTAGTAGGGAAATCAGTAGGTGAGCGTGGCTAGTATGTCCGAATACCTACAGATGACCTACTGAATCGGCAGCCATTTTATGTATGCGACTGCAGCACACTGTGCTATCCCATGATTCACCTAGAGCCGCGGATGAACTCAAAGTAGAGGAAAAAAACTGTAAAAAGCGGCTAATCGGCTCTGTGTCGGCTCTTCTTCCCGATTCGTATTCTCTGAGCTACAGCTAGACACCACGTGAGTACATATTCAGACAAAAACACTGAACAGTGTCACATAAAGTATCTAAAATGATGTCAGTAAACAGGGCTTTTAAATGAATAGCAGGACTTTTACAGTGGTGGACTTTTACAATGTGACAGGACGTTGGTGAGATGGTGGACGTAGTGGACAAGCTGTACCTACTGGATCTAATCTGGTACCTACTGACTGGTAGGTGATTTTGGACGCACCTCTAGTAACAATAACAAGTCACATGACACCGGGGAGGAAAAATGGCTAATTGGGCATAAATTGGCCATTTTCACTTAGGGGTAGGGTCACTTTTGTTGCCAGAGGTTTAGACATTAACAGCTTTGTGTTTATTTATTTTGAGGTCACGGCAACTTTACACTGTTCTACAAGCTGTACACTGACTACACTGTTATTCAAGCTGTACCCTGACTACTTTACACTGTTCTACAAGCTGTACCCTGACTACTTTACACTGTTCTACAAGCTGTACACCGACTACTTTACACTGTTATACAAGCTGTACACTGACTACTTTACACTGTTCTACAAGCTGTACACTGACTACTTTACACTGTCATACTAGCTGTACACTGCCTACTTTACACTGTTTTACAAGCTGTACACTGACTACACTGTTTTACAACGTATACACTGACTACACTGTTCTACAAGCTGTACACTGACTACTTTACACTGTTCTACAAGCTGTACACTGCCTACTTTACACGGTTCTACAAGCTGTACACTGCCTACTTTACTCTGTTCTACAAGCTGTACACCGACTACTTTACACTGTTATACAAGCTGTACACTGCTTACTTTACACTGTAATACAAGCTGTACACTGTCTACTTTACACTGTTCTACAAGCTGTACACTGACTACTTTACACTGTTCTACAAGCTATACACTGTCTACTTAACACTGTTATACAAGCTGTACACTGACTACTTTACAATGTTCTACAAGCTGTACACTGACTACTTTACACTGTTCTACAAGCTGTACACTGACTACTTTACACTGTTCTACAAGCTGTACACTGACTACACTGTTTTACAATGTATACACTGACTACTTTACACTGTTCTACAAGCTGTACACTGACTACTTTACACTGTTCTACAAGCTGTACACTGACTACTTTACACTGTTCTACAAGCTGTACACTGTCTACTTTACACTGTTCTACAAGCTGTACACTGACTACTTTACACTGTTCTACAAGCTGTACACCGACTACTTTACACTGTTCTACAAGCTGTACACTGACTATTTTCACTTAGGGGTAGGGTCACTTTTGTTGCCAGATGTTTAGACATTAACAGCTTTGTGTTTATTTATTTTGAGGTCACGGCAACTTTACACTGTTCTACAAGCTGTACACTGACTACACTGTTATTCAAGCTGTACCCTGACTACTTTACACTGTTCTACAAGCTGTACCCTGACTACTTTACACTGTTCTACAAGCTGTACACCGACTACTTTACACTGTTATACAAGCTGTACACTGACTACTTTACACTGTTCTACAGGCTGTACACTGACTACTTTACACTGTTCTACAAGCTGTACACTGACTACTTTACACTGTCATACTAGCTGTACACTGCCTACTTTACACTGTTTTACAAGCTGTACACTGACTACACTGTTTTACAACGTATACACTGACTACACTGTTCTACAAGCTGTACACTGACTACTTTACACTGTTCTACAAGCTGTACACTGCCTACTTTACACGGTTCTACAAGCTGTACACTGCCTACTTTACACTGTTCTACAAGCTGTACACCGACTACTTAACACTGTTATACAAGCTGTACACTGCTTACTTTACACTGTAATACAAGCTGTACACTGTCTACTTTACACTGTTCTACAAGCTGTACACTGACTACTTTACACTGTTCTACAAGCTGTACACTGTCTACTTAACACTGTTATACAAGCTGTACACTGACTACTTTACACTGTTCTACAAGCTGTACACCGACTACTTTACACTGTTCTACAAGCTGTACACTGACTACTTTACGCTGTTCTACAAGCTGTACACTGATTACACTGTTTTACAAGCTGTACACTGACTACTTTACACTGTTGTACAAGCTGTACACTGCCTACGTTACACTGTTATACCATTTGTACACTGACTACTTTAGACTGTTCTACAAGGTATACACTGACTACTTTACACTGTTCTACAAGCTGTACACTGTCTACTTTACACTGTTCTACAAGCTGTACACTGACTACTTTACACTGTTCTACAAGCTGTACACTGACTAATTTACACTGTTCTACAAGCTGTACACTGACTACTGTAAACTGTTATACAAGCTGTACACTGCTTACTTTACACTGTTCTACAAGCTGTACACTGACTACTTTACACTGTTATACAAGCTGTACACTGATTACACTGTTTTACAAGCTGTACACTGACTACTTTACACTGTTGTACAAGCTGTACACTGCCTACGTTACACTGTTATACCATTTGTACACTGACTACTTTAGACTGTTCTACAAGGTATACACTGACTACTTTACACTGTTCTACAAGCTGTACACTGCCTAGTTTACACTGTTCTACAAGCTGTACACTGATTACACTGTTTTACAAGCTGTACCCTGACTACTTCACACTGATCTACGAGCTGTACACAGACTACACTGTTCTACAAGCTGTACACTGACTTCTTTACTCTGTTCTACAAGCTGTGTGTTTACTCTGTTCTACAAGCTGTGTAAGCTCTACACCGACTACTTTACACTGTTCTACAAGCTGTACACTGACTACTTTACACTGTTCTACAAGCTGTACACTGACTACTTTACACTGTTCTACAAGCTGTACACCGACTACGTTACACTGTTCTACAAGCTGTACCCTGACTACTTTACACTGTTCTACAAGCTGTACCCTGACTACTTTACACTGTTATACAAGCTGTACCCTGACTACTTTACACTGTTCTACAAGCTGTACACTAACTACTTTACACTGTCATACTAGCTGTACACTGACTACTTTACACTGTTCTACAAGCTGTACACTGACTACTTTACACTGTTCTACAAGCTGTACACCGACTACTTTACACTGTTCTACAAGCTGTACCCTGACTACTTTACACTGTTCTACAAGCTGTACCCTGACTACTTTACACTGTTCCACAAGCTGTACACTGACTACTTTACACTGTCATACTAGCTGTACACAGACTACTTTACACTGTTATACAAGCTGTAAACTGCCTACTTTACACTGTTATACAAGTTGTAAACTGACTACTTTACACTGTTATACAAGCTGTAAACTGCCTACTTTACACTGTTATATAAGTTGTAAACTGACTACTTTACACTGTTCTACAAGCTGTACCCTGACTACTTTACACTGTTCTACAAGCTGTACCCTGACTACTTTACACTGTTCTACAAGCTGTACACTGACTACTTTACACTGTCATACTAGCTGTACACAGACTACTTTACACTGTTATACAAGCTGTAAACTGCCTACTTTACACTGTTATACAAGTTGTAAACTAACTACTTGCCTACTTTACACTGTTCTACAAGCTGTACACTGACTTCTTTACTCTGTTCTACAAGCTGTGTGTTTACTCTGTTCTACAAGCTGTGTAAGCTCTACACCGACTACTTTACACTGTTCTGCAAGCTGTACACTGACTACTTTACACTGTTCTACAAGCTGTACACTGACTACTTTACACTGTTCTACAAGCTGTACACCGACTACGTTACACTGTTCTACAAGCTGTACCCTGACTACTTTACACTGTTCTACAAGCTGTACCCTGACTACTTTACACTGTTATACAAGCTGTACCCTGACTACTTTACACTGTTCTACAAGCTGTACACTAACTACTTTACACTGTCATACTAGCTGTACACTGACTACTTTACACTGTTCTACAAGCTGTACACTGACTACTTTACACTGTTCTACAAGCTGTACACCGACTACTTTACACTGTTCTACAAGCTGTACCCTGACTACTTTACACTGTTCTACAAGCTGTACCCTGACTACTTTACACTGTTCCACAAGCTGTACACTGACTACTTTACACTGTCATACTAGCTGTACACAGACTACTTTACACTGTTATACAAGCTGTAAACTGCCTACTTTACACTGTTATACAAGTTGTAAACTGACTACTTTACACTGTTATACAAGCTGTAAACTGCCTACTTTACACTGTTATATAAGTTGTAAACTGACTACTTTACACTGTTCTACAAGCTGTACCCTGACTACTTTACACTGTTCTACAAGCTGTACACTGACTACTTTACACTGTCATACTAGCTGTACACAGACTACTTTACACTGTTATACAAGCTGTAAACTGCCTACTTTACACTGTTATACAAGTTGTAAACTAACTACTTGCCTACTTTACACTGTTATACAAGTTGTAAACTAACTACTTTACACTGTTCTACAAGCTGTACACTGACTACTTTACACTGTTCTACAAACTGTACACTAACTACTTTACACTGTTATACAAGCCGTAAACTGCCTACTTTACACTGTTATACAAGTTGTAAACTGACTACTTTACACTGTTCTACAAGCTGTACACTGGCTACTTTACTCTGTTCTACAAGCTGTACATCGACTACTTTACATTGTTCTTCAAGCTGTACACCGACTACTATACACTGTTCTCCAAGATGTACACTGACTACTTTACACTGTTATACAAGCTGTACACTGACTACTTTACACTGTTCTACAAGCTGTACACTGACTACTTTACACTGTCATACTAGCTGTACACTGCCTACTTTACACTGTTTTACAAGCTGTACACTGACTACACTGTTTTACAACGTATACACTGACTACACTGTTCTACAAGCTGTACACTGACTACTTTACACTGTTCTACAAGCTGTACACTGCCTACTTTACACGGTTCTACAAGCTGTACACTGCCTACTTTACTCTGTTCTACAAGCTGTACACCGACTACTTTACACTGTTATACAAGCTGTACACTGCTTACTTTACACTGTAATACAAGCTGTACACTGTCTACTTTACACTGTTCTACAAGCTGTACACTGACTACTTTACACTGTTCTACAAGCTATACACTGTCTACTTAACACTGTTATACAAGCTGTACACTGACTACTTTACAATGTTCTACAAGCTGTACACTGACTACTTTACACTGTTCTACAAGCTGTACACTGACTACTTTACACTGTTCTACAAGCTGTACACTGACTACACTGTTTTACAATGTATACACTGACTACTTTACACTGTTCTACAAGCTGTACACTGACTACTTTACACTGTTCTACAAGCTGTACACTGACTACTTTACACTGTTCTACAAGCTGTACACTGTCTACTTTACACTGTTCTACAAGCTGTACACTGACTACTTTACACTGTTCTACAAGCTGTACACTGCCTACTTTACACGGTTCTACAAGCTGTACACTCCCTACTTTACACTGTTCTACAAGCTGTACACCGACTACTTAACACTGTTATACAAGCTGTACACTGCTTACTTTACACTGTAATACAAGCTGTACACTGTCTACTTTACACTGTTCTACAAGCTGTACACTGACTACTTTACACTGTTCTACAAGCTGTACACTGTCTACTTAACACTGTTATACAAGCTGTACACTGACTACTTTACACTGTTCTACAAGCTGTACACCGACTACTTTACACTGTTCTACAAGCTGTACACTAACTACTTTACACTGTCATACTAGCTGTACACTGACTACTTTACACTGTTCTACAAGCTGTACACTGACTACTTTACACTGTTCTACAAGCTGTACACCGACTACTTTACACTGTTCTACAAGCTGTACCCTGACTACTTTACACTGTTCTACAAGCTGTACCCTGACTACTTTACACTGTTCCACAAGCTGTACACTGACTACTTTACACTGTCATACTAGCTGTACACAGACTACTTTACACTGTTATACAAGCTGTAAACTGCCTACTTTACACTGTTATACAAGTTGTAAACTGACTACTTTACACTGTTATACAAGCTGTAAACTGCCTACTTTACACTGTTATATAAGTTGTAAACTGACTACTTTACACTGTTCTACAAGCTGTACCCTGACTACTTTACACTGTTCTACAAGCTGTACCCTGACTACTTTACACTGTTCTACAAGCTGTACACTGACTACTTTACACTGTCATACTAGCTGTACACAGACTACTTTACACTGTTATACAAGCTGTAAACTGCCTACTTTACACTGTTATACAAGTTGTAAACTAACTACTTGCCTACTTTACACTGTTCTACAAGCTGTACACTGACTTCTTTACTCTGTTCTACAAGCTGTGTGTTTACTCTGTTCTACAAGCTGTGTAAGCTCTACACCGACTACTTTACACTGTTCTGCAAGCTGTACACTGACTACTTTACACTGTTCTACAAGCTGTACACTGACTACTTTACACTGTTCTACAAGCTGTACACCGACTACGTTACACTGTTCTACAAGCTGTACCCTGACTACTTTACACTGTTCTACAAGCTGTACCCTGACTACTTTACACTGTTATACAAGCTGTACCCTGACTACTTTACACTGTTCTACAAGCTGTACACTAACTACTTTACACTGTCATACTAGCTGTACACTGACTACTTTACACTGTTCTACAAGCTGTACACTGACTACTTTACACTGTTCTACAAGCTGTACACCGACTACTTTACACTGTTCTACAAGCTGTACCCTGACTACTTTACACTGTTCTACAAGCTGTACCCTGACTACTTTACACTGTTCCACAAGCTGTACACTGACTACTTTACACTGTCATACTAGCTGTACACAGACTACTTTACACTGTTATACAAGCTGTAAACTGCCTACTTTACACTGTTATACAAGTTGTAAACTGACTACTTTACACTGTTATACAAGCTGTAAACTGCCTACTTTACACTGTTATATAAGTTGTAAACTGACTACTTTACACTGTTCTACAAGCTGTACCCTGACTACTTTACACTGTTCTACAAGCTGTACACTGACTACTTTACACTGTCATACTAGCTGTACACAGACTACTTTACACTGTTATACAAGCTGTAAACTGCCTACTTTACACTGTTATACAAGTTGTAAACTAACTACTTGCCTACTTTACACTGTTATACAAGTTGTAAACTAACTACTTTACACTGTTCTACAAGCTGTACACTGACTACTTTACACTGTTCTACAAACTGTACACTAACTACTTTACACTGTTATACAAGCCGTAAACTGCCTACTTTACACTGTTATACAAGTTGTAAACTGACTACTTTACACTGTTCTACAAGCTGTACACTGGCTACTTTACTCTGTTCTACAAGCTGTACATCGACTACTTTACATTGTTCTTCAAGCTGTACACCGACTACTATACACTGTTCTCCAAGATGTACACTGACTACTTTACACTGTTATACAAGCTGTACACTGACTACTTTACACTGTTCTACAAGCTGTACACTGACTACTTTACACTGTCATACTAGCTGTACACTGCCTACTTTACACTGTTTTACAAGCTGTACACTGACTACACTGTTTTACAACGTATACACTGACTACACTGTTCTACAAGCTGTACCCTGACTACTTTACACTGTTCTACAAGCTGTACACTGCCTACTTTACACGGTTCTACAAGCTGTACACTGCCTACTTTACTCTGTTCTACAAGCTGTACACCGACTACTTTACACTGTTATACAAGCTGTACACTGCTTACTTTACACTGTAATACAAGCTGTACACTGTCTACTTTACACTGTTCTACAAGCTGTACACTGACTACTTTACACTGTTCTACAAGCTATACACTGTCTACTTAACACTGTTATACAAGCTGTACACTGACTACTTTACAATGTTCTACAAGCTGTACACTGACTACTTTACACTGTTCTACAAGCTGTACACTGACTACTTTACACTGTTCTACAAGCTGTACACTGACTACACTGTTTTACAATGTATACACTGACTACTTTACACTGTTCTACAAGCTGTACACTGACTACTTTACACTGTTCTACAAGCTGTACACTGACTACTTTACACTGTTCTACAAGCTGTACACTGTCTACTTTACACTGTTCTACAAGCTGTACACTGACTACTTTACACTGTTCTACAAGCTGTACACTGCCTACTTTACACGGTTCTACAAGCTGTACACTCCCTACTTTACACTGTTCTACAAGCTGTACACCGACTACTTAACACTGTTATACAAGCTGTACACTGCTTACTTTACACTGTAATACAAGCTGTACACTGTCTACTTTACACTGTTCTACAAGCTGTACACTGACTACTTTACACTGTTCTACAAGCTGTACACTGTCTACTTAACACTGTTATACAAGCTGTACACTGACTACTTTACACTGTTCTACAAGCTGTACACCGACTACTTTACACTGTTCTACAAGCTGTACACTGACTACTTTACGCTGTTCTACAAGCTGTACACTGATTACACTGTTTTACAAGCTGTACACTGACTACTTTACACTGTTGTACAAGCTGTACACTGCCTACGTTACACTGTTATACCATTTGTACACTGACTACTTTAGACTGTTCTACAAGGTATACACTGACTACTTTACACTGTTCTACAAGCTGTACACTGTCTACTTTACACTGTTCTACAAGCTGTACACTGACTACTTTACACTGTTCTACAAGCTGTACACTGACTAATTTACACTGTTCTACAAGCTGTACACTGACTACTGTAAACTGTTATACAAGCTGTACACTGCTTACTTTACACTGTTCTACAAGCTGTACACTGACTACTTTACACTGTTCTACAAGCTGTACACTGATTACACTGTTTTACAAGCTGTACACTGACTACTTTACACTGTTGTACAAGCTGTACACTGCCTACGTTACACTGTTATACCATTTGTACACTGACTACTTTAGACTGTTCTACAAGGTATACACTGACTACTTTACACTGTTCTACAAGCTGTACACTGCCTAGTTTACACTGTTCTACAAGCTGTACACTGATTACACTGTTTTACAAGCTGTACCCTGACTACTTCACACTGATCTACGAGCTGTACACAGACTACACTGTTCTACAAGCTGTACACTGACTTCTTTACTCTGTTCTACAAGCTGTGTGTTTACTCTGTTCTACAAGCTGTGTAAGCTCTACACCGACTACTTTACACTGTTCTGCAAGCTGTACACTGACTACTTTACACTGTTCTACAAGCTGTACACTGACTACTTTACACTGTTCTACAAGCTGTACACCGACTACGTTACACTGTTCTACAAGCTGTACCCTGACTACTTTACACTGTTCTACAAGCTGTACCCTGACTACTTTACACTGTTATACAAGCTGTACCCTGACTACTTTACACTGTTCTACAAGCTGTACACTAACTACTTTACACTGTCATACTAGCTGTACACTGACTACTTTACACTGTTCTACAAGCTGTACACTGACTACTTTACACTGTTCTACAAGCTGTACACCGACTACTTTACACTGTTCTACAAGCTGTACCCTGACTACTTTACACTGTTCTACAAGCTGTACCCTGACTACTTTACACTGTTCCACAAGCTGTACACTGACTACTTTACACTGTCATACTAGCTGTACACAGACTACTTTACACTGTTATACAAGCTGTAAACTGCCTACTTTACACTGTTATACAAGTTGTAAACTGACTACTTTACACTGTTATACAAGCTGTAAACTGCCTACTTTACACTGTTATATAAGTTGTAAACTGACTACTTTACACTGTTCTACAAGCTGTACCCTGACTACTTTACACTGTTCTACAAGCTGTACCCTGACTACTTTACACTGTTCTACAAGCTGTACCCTGACTACTTTACACTGTTCTACAAGCTGTACACTGACTACTTTACACTGTCATACTAGCTGTACACAGACTACTTTACACTGTTATACAAGCTGTAAACTGCCTACTTTACACTGTTATACAAGTTGTAAACTAACTACTTTACACTGTTCTACAAGCTGTACACTGACTACTTTACACTGTTCTACAAACTGTACACTAACTACTTTACACTGTTATACAAGCCGTAAACTGCCTACTTTACACTGTTATACAAGTTGTAAACTGACTACTTTACACTGTTCTACAAGCTGTACACTGGCTACTTTACTCTCTTCTACAAGCTGTACATCGACTACTTTACATTGTTCTTCAAGCTGTACACCGACTACTATACACTGTTCTCCAAGATGTACACTGACTACTTTACACTGTTCTACAAGCTGTACACTGACTACTTTACACTGTTATACAAGCTGTACACTGACTACTTTACACTGTTCTACAAGCTGTACACTGACTACTTTACACTGTCATACTAGCTGTACACTGCCTACTTTACACTGTTTTACAAGCTGTACACTGACTACACTGTTTTACAACGTATACACTGACTACACCGTTCTACAAGCTGTACACTGACTACTTTACACTGTTCTACAAGCTGTACACTGCCTACTTTACACGGTTCTACAAGCTGTACACTGCCTACTTTACTCTGTTCTACAAGCTGTACACCGACTACTTTACACTGTTATACAAGCTGTACACTGCTTACTTTACACTGTAATACAAGCTGTACACTGTCTACTTTACACTGTTCTACAAGCTGTACACTGACTACTTTACACTGTTCTACAAGCTATACACTGTCTACTTAACACTGTTATACAAGCTGTACACTGACTACTTTACAATGTTCTACAAGCTGTACACTGACTACTTTACACTGTTCTACAAGCTGTACACTGACTACTTTACACTGTTCTACAAGCTGTACACTGACTACACTGTTTTACAATGTATACACTGACTACTTTACACTGTTCTACAAGCTGTACACTGACTACTTTACACTGTTCTACAAGCTGTACACTGACTACTTTACACTGTTCTACAAGCTGTACACTGTCTACTTTACACTGTTCTACAAGCTGTACACTGACTACTTTACACTGTTCTACAAGCTGTACACCGACTACTTTACACTGTTCTACAAGCTGTACACTGACTATTTTCACTTAGGGGTAGGGTCACTTTTGTTGCCAGAGGTTTAGACATTAACAGCTTTGTGTTTATTTATTTTGAGGTCACTGCAACTTTACACTGTTCTACAAGCTGTACACTGACTACACTGTTATTCAAGCTGTACCCTGACTACTTTACACTGTTCTACAAGCTGTACCCTGACTACTTTACACTGTTCTACAAGCTGTACCCTGACTACTTTACACTGTTATACAAGCTGTACCCTGACTACTTTACACTGTTCTACAAGCTGTACACTAACTACTTTACACTGTCATACTAGCTGTACACTGACTACTTTACACTGTTCTACAAGCTGTACACTGACTACTTTACACTGTTCTACAAGCTGTACACCGACTACTTTACACTGTTCTACAAGCTGTACCCTGACTACTTTACACTGTTCTACAAGCTGTACCCTGACTACTTTACACTGTTCCACAAGCTGTACACTGACTACTTTACACTGTCATACTAGCTGTACACAGACTACTTTACACTGTTATACAAGCTGTAAACTGCCTACTTTACACTGTTATACAAGTTGTAAACTGACTACTTTACACTGTTATACAAGCTGTAAACTGCCTACTTTACACTGTTATATAAGTTGTAAACTGACTACTTTACACTGTTCTACAAGCTGTACCCTGACTACTTTACACTGTTCTACAAGCTGTACACTGACTACTTTACACTGTCATACTAGCTGTACACAGACTACTTTACACTGTTATACAAGCTGTAAACTGCCTACTTTACACTGTTATACAAGTTGTAAACGAACTACTTGCCTACTTTACACTGTTATACAAGTTGTAAACTAACTACTTTACACTGTTCTACAAGCTGTACACTGACTACTTTACACTGTTCTACAAACTGTACACTAACTACTTTACACTGTTATACAAGCCGTAAACTGCCTACTTTACACTGTTATACAAGTTGTAAACTGACTACTTTACACTGTTCTACAAGCTGTACACTGGCTACTTTACTCTGTTCTACAAGCTGTACATCGACTGCTTTACATTGTTCTTCAAGCTGTACACCGACTACTATACACTGTTCTCCAAGATGTACACTGACTACTTTACACTGTTATACAAGCTGTACACTGACTACTTTACACTGTTCTACAAGCTGTACACTGACTACTTTACACTGTCATACTAGCTGTACACTGTCTACTTTACACTGTTTTACAAGCTGTACACTGACTACACTGTTTTACAACGTATACACTGACTACACTGTTCTACAAGCTGTACACTGACTACTTTACACTGTTCTACAAGCTGTACACTGCCTACTTTACACGGTTCTACAAGCTGTACACTGCCTACTTTACTCTGTTCTACAAGCTGTACACCGACTACTTTACACTGTTATACAAGCTGTACACTGCTTACTTTACACTGTAATACAAGCTGTACACTGTCTACTTTACACTGTTCTACAAGCTGTACACTGACTACTTTACACTGTTCTACAAGCTATACACTGTCTACTTAACACTGTTATACAAGCTGTACACTGACTACTTTACAATGTTCTACAAGCTGTACACTGACTACTTTACACTGTTCTACAAGCTGTACACTGACTACTTTACACTGTTCTACAAGCTGTACACTGACTACACTGTTTTACAATGTATACACTGACTACTTTACACTGTTCTACAAGCTGTACACTGACTACTTTACACTGTTCTACAAGCTGTACACTGACTACTTTACACTGTTCTACAAGCTGTACACTGTCTACTTTACACTGTTCTACAAGCTGTACACTGTCTACTTTACACTGTTCTACAAGCTGTACACTGACTACTTTACACTGTTCTACAAGCTGTACACTGTCTACTTAACACTGTTATACAAGCTGTACACTGACTACTTTACACTGTTCTACAAGCTGTACACCGACTACTTTACACTGTTCTACAAGCTGTACACTGACTACTTTACGCTGTTCTACAAGCTGTACACTGATTACACTGTTTTACAAGCTGTACACTGACTACTTTACACTGTTGTACAAGCTGTACACTGCCTACGTTACACTGTTATACCATTTGTACACTGACTACTTTAGACTGTTCTCCAAGGTATACACTGACTACTTTACACTGTTCTACAAGCTGTACACTGTCTACTTTACACTGTTCTACAAGCTGTACACTGACTACTTTACACTGTTCTACAAGCTGTACACTGACTAATTTACACTGTTCTACAAGCTGTACACTGACTACTGTAAACTGTTATACAAGCTGTACACTGCTTACTTTACACTGTTCTACAAGCTGTACACTGACTACTTTACACTGTTCTACAAGCTGTACACTGATTACACTGTTTTACAAGCTGTACACTGACTACTTTACACTGTTGTACAAGCTGTACACTGCCTACGTTACACTGTTATACCATTTGTACACTGACTACTTTAGACTGTTCTACAAGGTATACACTGACTACTTTACACTGTTCTACAAGCTGTACACTGCCTAGTTTACACTGTTCTACAAGCTGTACACTGATTACACTGTTTTACAAGCTGTACCCTGACTACTTCACACTGATCTACGAGCTGTACACAGACTACACTGTTCTACAAGCTGTACACTGACTTCTTTACTCTGTTCTACAAGCTGTGTGTTTACTCTGTTCTACAAGCTGTGTAAGCTCTACACCGACTACTTTACACTGTTCTGCAAGCTGTACACTGACTACTTTACACTGTTCTACAAGCTGTACACTGACTACTTTACACTGTTCTACAAGCTGTACACCGACTACGTTACACTGTTCTACAAGCTGTACCCTGACTACTTTACACTGTTCTACAAGCTGTACCCTGACTACTTTACACTGTTATACAAGCTGTACCCTGACTACTTTACACTGTTCTACAAGCTGTACACTAACTACTTTACACTGTCATACTAGCTGTACACTGACTACTTTACACTGTTCTACAAGCTGTACACTGACTACTTTACACTGTTCTACAAGCTGTACACCGACTACTTTACACTGTTCTACAAGCTGTACCCTGACTACTTTACACTGTTCTACAAGCTGTACCCTGACTACTTTACACTGTTCCACAAGCTGTACACTGACTACTTTACACTGTCATACTAGCTGTACACAGACTACTTTACACTGTTATACAAGCTGTAAACTGCCTACTTTACACTGTTATACAAGTTGTAAACTGACTACTTTACACTGTTATACAAGCTGTAAACTGCCTACTTTACACTGTTATATAAGTTGTAAACTGACTACTTTACACTGTTCTACAAGCTGTACCCTGACTACTTTACACTGTTCTACAAGCTGTACCCTGACTACTTTACACTGTTCTACAAGCTGTACCCTGACTACTTTACACTGTTCTACAAGCTGTACACTGACTACTTTACACTGTCATACTAGCTGTACACAGACTACTTTACACTGTTATACAAGCTGTAAACTGCCTACTTTACACTGTTATACAAGTTGTAAACTAACTACTTTACACTGTTCTACAAGCTGTACACTGACTACTTTACACTGTTCTACAAACTGTACACTAACTACTTTACACTGTTATACAAGCCGTAAACTGCCTACTTTACACTGTTATACAAGTTGTAAACTGACTACTTTACACTGTTCTACAAGCTGTACACTGGCTACTTTACTCTCTTCTACAAGCTGTACATCGACTACTTTACATTGTTCTTCAAGCTGTACACCGACTACTATACACTGTTCTCCAAGATGTACACTGACTACTTTACACTGTTCTACAAGCTGTACACTGACTACTTTACACTGTTATACAAGCTGTACACTGACTACTTTACACTGTTCTACAAGCTGTACACTGACTACTTTACACTGTCATACTAGCTGTACACTGCCTACTTTACACTGTTTTACAAGCTGTACACTGACTACACTGTTTTACAACGTATACACTGACTACACCGTTCTACAAGCTGTACACTGACTACTTTACACTGTTCTACTAGCTGTACACTGCCTACTTTACACGGTTCTACAAGCTGTACACTGCCTACTTTACTCTGTTCTACAAGCTGTACACTGACTACTTTACACTGTTATACAAGCTGTACACTGCTTACTTTACACTGTAATACAAGCTGTACACTGTCTACTTTACACTGTTCTACAAGCTGTACACTGACTACTTTACACTGTTCTACAAGCTATACACTGTCTACTTAACACTGTTCTACAAGCTGTACACTGACTACTTTACAATGTTCTACAAGCTGTACACTGACTACTTTACACTGTTCTACAAGCTGTACACTGACTACTTTACACTGTTCTACAAGCTGTACACTGACTACACTGTTTTACAATGTATACACTGACTACTTTACACTGTTCTACAAGCTGTACACTGACTACTTTACACTGTTCTACAAGCTGTACACTGACTACTTTACACTGTTCTACAAGCTGTACACTGTCTACTTTACACTGTTCTACAAGCTGTACACTGACTACTTTACACTGTTCTACAAGCTGTACACCGACTACTTTACACTGTTCTACAAGCTGTACACTGACTATTTTCACTTAGGGGTAGGGTCACTTTTGTTGCCAGAGGTTTAGACATTAACAGCTTTGTGTTTATTTATTTTGAGGTCACGGCAACTTTACACTGTTCTACAAGCTGTACACTGACTACACTGTTATTCAAGCTGTACCCTGACTACTTTACACTGTTCTACAAGCTGTACCCTGACTACTTTACACTGTTCTACAAGCTGTACACCGACTACTTTACACTGTTATACAAGCTGTACACTGACTACTTTACACTTTTCTACAGGCTGTACACTGACTACTTTACACTGTTCTACAAGCTGTACACTGACTACTTTACACTGTCATACTAGCTGTACACTGCCTACTTTACACTGTTTTACAAGCTGTACACTGACTACACTGTTTTACAACGTATACACTGACTACACTGTTCTACAAGCTGTACACTGACTACTTTACACTGTTCTACAAGCTGTACACTGCCTACTTTACACGGTTCTACAAGCTGTACACTGCCTACTTTACACTGTTCTACAAGCTGTACACCGACTACTTAACACTGTTATACAAGCTGTACACTGCTTACTTTACACTGTAATACAAGCTGTACACTGTCTACTTTACACTGTTCTACAAGCTGTACACTGACTACTTTACACTGTTCTACAAGCTGTACACTGTCTACTTAACACTGTTATACAAGCTGTACACTGACTACTTTACACTGTTCTACAAGCTGTACACCGACTACTTTACACTGTCCTACAAGCTGTACACTGACTACTTTACGCTGTTCTACAAGCTGTACACTGATTACACTGTTTTACAAGCTGTACACTGACTACTTTACACTGTTGTACAAGCTGTACACTGCCTACGTTACACTGTTATACCATTTGTACACTGACTACTTTAGACTGTTCTACAAGGTATACACTGACTACTTTACACTGTTCTACAAGCTGTACACTGTCTACTTTACACTGTTCTACAAGCTGTACACTGACTACTTTACACTGTTCTACAAGCTGTACACTGACTAATTTACACTGTTCTACAAGCTGTACACTGACTACTGTAAACTGTTATACAAGCTGTACACTGCTTACTTTACACTGTTCTACAAGCTGTACACTGACTACTTTACGCTGTTCTACAAGCTGTACACTGATTACACTGTTTTACAAGCTGTACACTGACTACTTTACACTGTTGTACAAGCTGTACACTGCCTACCTTACACTGTTATACCATTTGTACACTGACTACTTTAGACTGTTCTACAAGGTATACACTGACTACTTTACACTGTTCTACAAGCTGTACACTGCCTAGTTTACACTGTTCTACAAGCTGTACACTGATTACACTGTTTTACAAGCTGTACCCTGACTACTTCACACTGATCTACGAGCTGTACACAGACTACACTGTTCTACAAGCTGTACACTGACTTCTTTACTCTGTTCTACAAGCTGTGTGTTTACTCTGTTCTACAAGCTGTGTAAGCTCTACACCGACTACTTTACACTGTTCTGCAAGCTGTACACTGACTACTTTACACTGTTCTACAAGCTGTACACTGACTACTTTACACTGTTCTACAAGCTGTACACCGACTACTTTACACTGTTCTACAAGCTGTACCCTGACTACTTTACACTGTCATACTAGCTGTACACTGACTACTTTACACTGTTCTACAAGCTGTACACTGACTACTTTACACTGTTCTACAAGCTGTACACCGACTACTTTACACTGTTCTACAAGCTGTACCCTGACTACTTTACACTGTTCTACAAGCTGTACCCTGACTACTTTACACTGTTCCACAAGCTGTACACTGACTACTTTACACTGTCATACTAGCTGTACACAGACTACTTTACACTGTTATACAAGCTGTAAACTGCCTACTTTACACTGTTATACAAGTTGTAAACTGACTACTTTACACTGTTATACAAGCTGTAAACTGCCTACTTTACACTGTTATATAAGTTGTAAACTGACTACTTTACACTGTTCTACAAGCTGTACCCTGACTACTTTACACTGTTCTACAAGCTGTACCCTGACTACTTTACACTGTTCTACAAGCTGTACCCTGACTACTTTACACTGTTCTACAAGCTGTACACTGACTACTTTACACTGTCATACTAGCTGTACACAGACTACTTTACACTGTTATACAAGCTGTAAACTGCCTACTTTACACTGTTATACAAGTTGTAAACTAACTACTTTACACTGTTCTACAAGCTGTACACTGACTACTTTACACTGTTCTACAAACTGTACACTAACTACTTTACACTGTTATACAAGCCGTAAACTGCCTACTTTACACTGTTATACAAGTTGTAAACTGACTACTTTACACTGTTCTACAAGCTGTACACTGGCTACTTTACTCTCTTCTACAAGCTGTACATCGACTACTTTACATTGTTCTTCAAGCTGTACACCGACTACTATACACTGTTCTCCAAGATGTACACTGACTACTTTACACTGTTCTACAAGCTGTACACTGACTACTTTACACTGTTATACAAGCTGTACACTGACTACTTTACACTGTTCTACAAGCTGTACACTGACTACTTTACACTGTCATACTAGCTGTACACTGCCTACTTTACACTGTTTTACAAGCTGTACACTGACTACACTGTTTTACAACGTATACACTGACTACACCGTTCTACAAGCTGTACACTGACTACTTTACACTGTTCTACTAGCTGTACACTGCCTACTTTACACGGTTCTACAAGCTGTACACTGCCTACTTTACTCTGTTCTACAAGCTGTACACTGACTACTTTACACTGTTATACAAGCTGTACACTGCTTACTTTACACTGTAATACAAGCTGTACACTGTCTACTTTACACTGTTCTACAAGCTGTACACTGACTACTTTACACTGTTCTACAAGCTATACACTGTCTACTTAACACTGTTATACAAGCTGTACACTGACTACTTTACAATGTTCTACAAGCTGTACACTGACTACTTTACACTGTTCTACAAGCTGTACACTGACTACTTTACACTGTTCTACAAGCTGTACACTGACTACACTGTTTTACAATGTATACACTGACTACTTTACACTGTTCTACAAGCTGTACACTGACTACTTTACACTGTTCTACAAGCTGTACACTGACTACTTTACACTGTTCTACAAGCTGTACACTGTCTACTTTACACTGTTCTACAAGCTGTACACTGACTACTTTACACTGTTCTACAAGCTGTACACCGACTACTTTACACTGTTCTACAAGCTGTACACTGACTATTTTCACTTAGGGGTAGGGTCACTTTTGTTGCCAGAGGTTTAGACATTAACAGCTTTGTGTTTATTTATTTTGAGGTCACGGCAACTTTACACTGTTCTACAAGCTGTACACTGACTACACTGTTATTCAAGCTGTACCCTGACTACTTTACACTGTTCTACAAGCTGTACCCTGACTACTTTACACTGTTCTACAAGCTGTACACCGACTACTTTACACTGTTATACAAGCTGTACACTGACTACTTTACACTTTTCTACAGGCTGTACACTGACTACTTTACACTGTTCTACAAGCTGTACACTGACTACTTTACACTGTCATACTAGCTGTACACTGCCTACTTTACACTGTTTTACAAGCTGTACACTGACTACACTGTTTTACAACGTATACACTGACTACACTGTTCTACAAGCTGTACACTGACTACTTTACACTGTTCTACAAGCTGTACACTGCCTACTTTACACGGTTCTACAAGCTGTACACTGCCTACTTTACACTGTTCTACAAGCTGTACACCGACTACTTAACACTGTTATACAAGCTGTACACTGCTTACTTTACACTGTAATACAAGCTGTACACTGTCTACTTTACACTGTTCTACAAGCTGTACACTGACTACTTTACACTGTTCTACAAGCTGTACACTGTCTACTTAACACTGTTATACAAGCTGTACACTGACTACTTTACACTGTTCTACAAGCTGTACACCGACTACTTTACACTGTCCTACAAGCTGTACACTGACTACTTTACGCTGTTCTACAAGCTGTACACTGATTACACTGTTTTACAAGCTGTACACTGACTACTTTACACTGTTGTACAAGCTGTACACTGCCTACGTTACACTGTTATACCATTTGTACACTGACTACTTTAGACTGTTCTACAAGGTATACACTGACTACTTTACACTGTTCTACAAGCTGTACACTGTCTACTTTACACTGTTCTACAAGCTGTACACTGACTACTTTACACTGTTCTACAAGCTGTACACTGACTAATTTACACTGTTCTACAAGCTGTACACTGACTACTGTAAACTGTTATACAAGCTGTACACTGCTTACTTTACACTGTTCTACAAGCTGTACACTGACTACTTTACGCTGTTCTACAAGCTGTACACTGATTACACTGTTTTACAAGCTGTACACTGACTACTTTACACTGTTGTACAAGCTGTACACTGCCTACCTTACACTGTTATACCATTTGTACACTGACTACTTTAGACTGTTCTACAAGGTATACACTGACTACTTTACACTGTTCTACAAGCTGTACACTGCCTAGTTTACACTGTTCTACAAGCTGTACACTGATTACACTGTTTTACAAGCTGTACCCTGACTACTTCACACTGATCTACGAGCTGTACACAGACTACACTGTTCTACAAGCTGTACACTGACTTCTTTACTCTGTTCTACAAGCTGTGTGTTTACTCTGTTCTACAAGCTGTGTAAGCTCTACACCGACTACTTTACACTGTTCTGCAAGCTGTACACTGACTACTTTACACTGTTCTACAAGCTGTACACTGACTACTTTACACTGTTCTACAAGCTGTACACCGACTACTTTACACTGTTCTACAAGCTGTACCCTGACTACTTTACACTGTCATACTAGCTGTACACTGACTACTTTACACTGTTCTACAAGCTGTACACTGACTACTTTACACTGTTCTACAAGCTGTACACCGACTACTTTACACTGTTCTACAAGCTGTACCCTGACTACTTTACACTGTTCTACAAGCTGTACCCTGACTACTTTACACTGTTCCACAAGCTGTACACTGACTACTTTACACTGTCATACTAGCTGTACACAGACTACTTTACACTGTTATACAAGCTGTAAACTGCCTACTTTACACTGTTATACAAGTTGTAAACTGACTACTTTACACTGTTATACAAGCTGTAAACTGCCTACTTTACACTGTTATATAAGTTGTAAACTGACTACTTTACACTGTTCTACAAGCTGTACCCTGACTACTTTACACTGTTCTACAAGCTGTACCCTGACTACTTTACACTGTTCTACAAGCTGTACCCTGACTACTTTACACTGTTCTACAAGCTGTACACTGACTACTTTACACTGTCATACTAGCTGTACACAGACTACTTTACACTGTTATACAAGCTGTAAACTGCCTACTTTACACTGTTATACAAGTTGTAAACTAACTACTTGCCTACTTTACACTGTTATACAAGTTGTAAACTAACTACTTTACACTGTTCTACAAGCTGTACACTGACTACTTTACACTGTTCTACAAACTGTACACTAACTACTTTACACTGTTATACAAGCCGTAAACTGCCTACTTTACACTGTTATACAAGTTGTAAACTGACTACTTTACACTGTTCTACAAGCTGTACACTGGCTACTTTACTCTGTTCTACAAGCTGTACATCGACTACTTTACATTGTTCTTCAAGCTGTACACCGACTACTATACACTGTTCTCCAAGATGTACACTGACTACTTTACACTGTTCTACAAGCTGTACACTGATTACACTGTTTTACAAGCTGTACACTGACTACTTCACACTGATCTACGAGCTGTACACAGACTAAACTGTTCTACAAGCTGTACACTGACTTCTTTACTCTGTTCTACAAGCTGTGTGTTTACTCTGTTCTACAAGCTGTGTAAGCTCTACACCGACTACTTTACACTGTTCTGCAAGCTGTACACTGACTACTTTACACTGTTCTACAAGCTGTACACTGACTACTTTACACTGTTCTACAAGCTGTACACCGACTACTTTACACTGTTCTACAAGCTGTACCCTGACTACTTTACACTGTCATACTAGCTGTACACTGACTACTTTACACTGTTCTACAAGCTGTACACTGACTACTTTACACTGTTCTACAAGCTGTACACCGACTACTTTACACTGTTCTACAAGCTGTACCCTGACTACTTTACACTGTTCTACAAGCTGTACCCTGACTACTTTACACTGTTCCACAAGCTGTACACTGACTACTTTACACTGTCATACTAGCTGTACACAGACTACTTTACACTGTTATACAAGCTGTAAACTGCCTACTTTACACTGTTATACAAGTTGTAAACTGACTACTTTACACTGTTATACAAGCTGTAAACTGCCTACTTTACACTGTTATATAAGTTGTAAACTGACTACTTTACACTGTTCTACAAGCTGTACCCTGACTACTTTACACTGTTCTACAAGCTGTACCCTGACTACTTTACACTGTTCTACAAGCTGTACCCTGACTACTTTACACTGTTCTACAAGCTGTACACTGACTACTTTACACTGTCATACTAGCTGTACACAGACTACTTTACACTGTTATACAAGCTGTAAACTGCCTACTTTACACTGTTATACAAGTTGTAAACTAACTACTTGCCTACTTTACACTGTTATACAAGTTGTAAACTAACTACTTTACACTGTTCTACAAGCTGTACACTGACTACTTTACACTGTTCTACAAACTGTACACTAACTACTTTACACTGTTATACAAGCCGTAAACTGCCTACTTTACACTGTTATACAAGTTGTAAACTGACTACTTTACACTGTTCTACAAGCTGTACACTGGCTACTTTACTCTGTTCTACAAGCTGTACATCGACTACTTTACATTGTTCTTCAAGCTGTACACCGACTACTATACACTGTTCTCCAAGATGTACACTGACTACTTTACACTGTTCTACAAGCTGTACACTGACTACTTTACACTGTTATACAAGCTGTACACTGCTTACTTTACACTGTAATACAAGCTGTACACTGTCTACTTTACACTGTTCTACAAGCTGTACACTGACTACTTTACACTGTTCTACAAGCTATACACTGTCTACTTAACACTGTTATACAAGCTGTACACTGACTACTTTACAATGTTCTACAAGCTGTACACTGACTACTTTACACTGTTCTACAAGCTGTACACTGACTACTTTACACTGTTCTACAAGCTGTACACTGACTACACTGTTTTACAATGTATACACTGACTACTTTACACTGTTCTACAAGCTGTACACTGACTACTTTACACTGTTCTACAAGCTGTACACTGACTACTTTACACTGTTCTACAAGCTGTACACTGTCTACTTTACACTGTTCTACAAGCTGTACACTGACTACTTTACACTGTTCTACAAGCTGTACACCGACTACTTTACACTGTTCTACAAGCTGTACACTGACTATTTTCACTTAGGGGTAGGGTCACTTTTGTTGCCAGAGGTTTAGACATTAACAGCTTTGTGTTTATTTATTTTGAGGTCACGGCAACTTTACACTGTTCTACAAGCTGTACACTGACTACACTGTTATTCAAGCTGTACCCTGACTACTTTACACTGTTCTACAAGCTGTACCCTGACTACTTTACACTGTTCTACAAGCTGTACACCGACTACTTTACACTGTTATACAAGCTGTACACTGACTACTTTACACTGTTCTACAGGCTGTACACTGACTACTTTACACTGTTCTACAAGCTGTACACTGACTACTTTACACTGTCATACTAGCTGTACACTGCCTACTTTACACTGTTTTACAAGCTGTACACTGACTACACTGTTTTACAACGTATACACTGACTACACTGTTCTACAAGCTGTACACTGACTACTTTACACTGTTCTACAAGCTGTACACTGCCTACTTTACACGGTTCTACAAGCTGTACACTGCCTACTTTACACTGTTCTACAAGCTGTACACCGACTACTTAACACTGTTATACAAGCTGTACACTGCTTACTTTACACTGTAATACAAGCTGTACACTGTCTACTTTACACTGTTCTACAAGCTGTACACTGACTACTTTACACTGTTCTACAAGCTGTACACTGTCTACTTAACACTGTTATACAAGCTGTACACTGACTACTTTACACTGTTCTACAAGCTGTACACCGACTACTTTACACTGTCCTACAAGCTGTACACTGACTACTTTACGCTGTTCTACAAGCTGTACACTGATTACACTGTTTTACAAGCTGTACACTGACTACTTTACACTGTTGTACAAGCTGTACACTGCCTACGTTACACTGTTATACCATTTGTACACTGACTACTTTAGACTGTTCTACAAGGTATACACTGACTACTTTACACTGTTCTACAAGCTGTACACTGTCTACTTTACACTGTTCTACAAGCTGTACACTGACTACTTTACACTGTTCTACAAGCTGTACACTGACTAATTTACACTGTTCTACAAGCTGTACACTGACTACTGTAAACTGTTATACAAGCTGTACACTGCTTACTTTACACTGTTCTACAAGCTGTACACTGACTACTTTACGCTGTTCTACAAGCTGTACACTGATTACACTGTTTTACAAGCTGTACACTGACTACTTTACACTGTTGTACAAGCTGTACACTGCCTACCTTACACTGTTATACCATTTGTACACTGACTACTTTAGACTGTTCTACAAGGTATACACTGACTACTTTACACTGTTCTACAAGCTGTACACTGCCTAGTTTACACTGTTCTACAAGCTGTACACTGATTACACTGTTTTACAAGCTGTACCCTGACTACTTCACACTGATCTACGAGCTGTACACAGACTACACTGTTCTACAAGCTGTACACTGACTTCTTTACTCTGTTCTACAAGCTGTGTGTTTACTCTGTTCTACAAGCTGTGTAAGCTCTACACCGACTACTTTACACTGTTCTGCAAGCTGTACACTGACTACTTTACACTGTTCTACAAGCTGTACACTGACTACTTTACACTGTTCTACAAGCTGTACACTGACTACTTTACACTGTTCTACAAGCTGTACACCGACTACTTTACACTGTCATACTAGCTGTACACTGACTACTTTACACTGTTCTACAAGCTGTACACTGACTACTTTACACTGTTCTACAAGCTGTACACCGACTACTTTACACTGTTCTACAAGCTGTACCCTGACTACTTTACACTGTTCTACAAGCTGTACCCTGACTACTTTACACTGTTCTACAAGCTGTACACTGACTACTTTACACTGTCATACTAGCTGTACACAGACTACTTTACACTGTTATACAAGCTGTAAACTGCCTACTTTACACTGTTATACAAGTTGTAAACTAACTACTTGCCTACTTTACACTGTTATACAAGTTGTAAACTAACTACTTTACACTGTTCTACAAGCTGTACACTGACTACTTTACACTGTTCTACAAACTGTACACTAACTACTTTACACTGTTATACAAGCCGTAAACTGCCTACTTTACACTGTTATACAAGTTGTAAACTGACTACTTTACACTGTTCTACAAGCTGTACACTGGCTACTTTACTCTGTTCTACAAGCTGTACATCGACTACTTTACATTGTTCTTCAAGCTGTACACCAACTACTATACACTGTTCTCCAAGATGTACACTGACTACTTTACACTGTTCTACAAGCTGTACACTGACTACTTTACACTGTTCTACAAGCTGTACACAGACTACTTTACACTGTTCTACAAGCTGTACACAGACTACTTTACACTGTTCTACAAGCTGTACACTGACTATGTTACACTGTTCTACAAGCTGTACACAGACTACTTTACACTGTTGTACAAGCTGTACACTGCCTACGTTACACTGTTATACCATTTGTACACTGACTACTTTAGACTGTTCTACAAGGTATACACTGACTACTTTACACTGTTCTACAAGCTGTACACTGTCTACTTTACACTGTTCTACAAGCTGTACACTGACTACTTTACACTGTTCTACAAGCTGTACACTGACTAATTTACACTGTTCTACAAGCTGTACACTGACTACTGTAAACTGTTATACAAGCTGTACACTGCTTACTTTACACTGTTCTACAAGCTGTACACTGACTACTTTACGCTGTTCTACAAGCTGTACACTGATTACACTGTTTTACAAGCTGTACACTGACTACTTTACACTGTTGTACAAGCTGTACACTGCCTACGTTACACTGTTATACCATTTGTACACTGACTACTTTAGACTGTTCTACAAGGTATACACTGACTACTTTACACTGTTCTACAAGCTGTACACTGCCTAGTTTACACTGTTTTACAAGCTGTACACCGACTACTTTACACTGTTCTACAAGCTGTACCCTGACTACTTTACACTGTTCTACAAGCTGTACCCTGACTACTTTACACTGTTATACAAGCTGTACCCTGACTACTTTACACTGTTCTACAAGCTGTACACTAACTACTTTACACTGTCATACTAGCTGTACACTGACTACTTTACACTGTTATACAAGCTGTACCCTGACTACTTTACACTGTTCTACAAGCTGTACCCTGACTACTTTACACTGTTCCACAAGCTGTACACTGACTACTTTACACTGTCATACTAGCTGTACACAGACTACTTTACACTGTCATACTAGCTGTAAACTGCCTACTTTACACTGTTATACAAGTTGTAAACTGACTACTTTACACTGTTCTACAAGCTGTACACTGGCTACTTTACACTGTTCTACAAGCTGTGAACTGACTACTTTACACTGTTCTACAAGCTGTACCCTGACTACTTTACACTGTTCTACAAGCTGTACCCTGACTACTTTACACTGTTCTACAAGCTGTACACTGACTACTTTACACTGTCATACTAGCTGTACACAGACTACACTGTTATACAAGCTGTAAACTGCCTACTTTACACTGTTATATAAGTTGTAAACTGACTACTTTACACTGTTCTACAAGCTGTACCCTGACTACTTTACACTGTTCTACAAGCTGTACCCTGACTACTTTACACTGTTCTACAAGCTGTACACTGACTACTTTACACTGTCATACTAGCTGTACACAGACTACTTTACACTGTTATACAAGCTGTAAACTGCCTACTTTACACTGTTATACAAGTTGTAAACTAACTACTTTACACTGTTCTACAAGCTGTACACTGACTACTTTACACTGTTCTACAAACTGTACACTGACTACTTTACACTGTTATACAAGCCGTAAACTGCCTACTTTACACTGTTATACAAGTTGTAAACTGACTACTTTACCCTGTTCTACAAGCTGTACACTGGCTACTTTACTCTGTTCTCCAAGCTGTACATCGACTACTTTACATTGTTCTTCAAGCTGTACACCGACTACTATACACTGTTCTCCAAGATGTACACTGACTACTTTACACTGTTCTACAAGCTGTACACTGACTACTTTACACTGTTCTACAAGCTGTACACCGACTACTTTACACTTTTCTACAAGCTGTACACCGACTACTTTACACTGTTCTACAAGCTGTACACAGACTACTTTACACTGTTCTACAAGCTGTACACTGACTATGTTACACTGTTCTACAAGCTGTACACAGACTACTTTACACTGTTCTACAAGCTGTACACTGACTACTTTACACTGTTCTACAAGCTGTACACCGACTACTTTACACTGTTACACAAGTTGTAAACTGACTACTTTACACTGTTCTACAAGCTGTACACAGACTACTTTACACTGTTCTACAAGCTGTACACAGACTACTTTACACTGTTCTACAAACTGTACACCGACTACTTTACACTGTTCTACAAGCTGTACACAGACTACTTTACACTGTTCTACAAACTGTACACCGACTACTTTACACTGTTCTACAAGCTGTACACAGACTACTTTACACTGTTCTACAAGCTGTACACTGACTACTTTACACTGTTCTACAAGCTGTACACTGAATTCTTTACACTGTTCTACAAGCTGTACACTGTCTACTTTACACTGTACTACAAGCTGTACACAGACTACTAAACATCAGGATTAGCGTTAAAATTTTTTATTTAAAAATAAATTATACGGTAGGAATTTTCAGACAAATGCATAAAGAATATGTACAGCTGATGCAGAAGCTTTAAAAGCTTCACTGATTCACTTATGCCATAACTTAAGCTATTCTTAGGTCAGATCAAGTAAGAGCTTTGACTGCATACCTCTCTGACACAGTTCTTCTGCAGGGAGAGCTCGGATACATCCACATGTCCCATCTGTGCTGTCATCACATGTCCCGTATGTGCTACAGGTATTATAGGACCAAGCATACTGTTCCTCACATCTACACACATACTCGGTCCCATTTAATGAGCACGCTGTAACACAGAGTAGACCAACTAAATGAACAGCCTAATGATGTTTTTATTCTGTCATAATTAGAAATCACAGCAGGCAAAACCATCAGAGGTAAACAGACTGGTTACCGGTAGTGATGTTGATCTCTGTGATGCTCACACCACTGTCCAGTGTAACAGGCACACTGAAGTTCATGAGCAAGTTCTTTAAGTCAGTAACCATCGAGCTGTCAGGTACACTAATGATGATATCAGCGGTGTACTCAGAAAGTGGCCCTGCAAACAACACAGAGGGTTTACTTGAAATTGGTGCCCTACCATGTGGTTCAAATACTCAAGCTGTATACTTCAACTCATAACACACTTTCTGTCTCTACGGTATTTACAAGTGAAACGCAGGATTAGTGTGGGTCTCTGAGCTAGTTAAGACTACACTCGCTCATAGTGTTGGAAGGGCGGGTGAATCAGTATAGAGTCGTTTACAGCTCTGTTGATCACATCTATGCCTCTTCTTTTTTTATTGCAAATGAGCTGCAACCTAAAGTTAGAGTAGCATTATATAAAAAGTACTTTGATTTACAAAGTGAACACAAGTTAAAACATCCTCTATCAACACAAGTAATAAATATGGATAAAGTTAATAATGTGTTCTCTGTTCTCTGTATTGGTCAACCTGTAAAGGGGAACCTCATCCCCACACATATGCAACTGCCATACCATATCAGTATATAATTGTGATTAATCATAATAATTGTCATTTTACAGGCATTTGGGTTAAAATACAAGCATAAACTTAACATGCTGCATATGAATAAAAAAAAAACACTCATCTACACCTCCTTCTCAATGTATTACAGCACCAATTTAGAAATCAGAACTTTGTGCTGAATCTGAAGTATTATTTACAAGCGGAACTCTGTGATGCTAAAGCTTGTAATTCATGCTGTTAATTTTCTGAGAATGTGTTACGAGTCACACCATGTTTCAATGATGATTAGCCCCTGTTACTTATGAAAGCAGCAGATAAATGGTATGATGGAAAAAAAGTGGATAATATTCAAGAAAATTTCTTGTGACATTCTAAAGTTTACTGCTCATGTATCTTAACCTCCTAATCATATACTAGAGTCAGAACTGGACTCAGAACTGGAGACAGAACTGTACAGAATATAGCAATTATCTTCTGTAGCTGCACGCAGACAGACAATTCACAGACAGACATGAAATTAAATCATTCAGGTGATGTACCTGTTGGCGTTGGTGTTGGACATGTAGTAGCATCTGTGTGTTAGAAAAAGGAGAAGGTTTAATAATCAATTTAGTATTATATTGCATGGTCATTTGCAGACTGCTGAAACAGTTTTTATTCCTTTTTTGTGAAACAGATTGTTACACACTTGCTCTGTGCTCCTAAAGTGAAAATGACACTTGCCAATACAGTTTGTGCATACTTAGCAATTCTGTGATGGGCTGGCAGAACTCTCCATCATTGGGAAGGGCATTGATGCACCCACATGTGGCATTGGTGATGTCATCACAGTGTCCATATGTTGTGCACTTGTCACACGGCCAAAAATACTGATCCTCACACCTGCACTGGTACCCAGTGTTATTGGAATGGCACACTGTGAAATCATAAAATTGTTTTCAAATAAACTGCATGTTACTCTCAGTTTCTTTTAAAGATTCTAAAACAGAAAGGCTCCTGTACTGGAAACTTTTGACCTAACTAAATTCTGGTGTTAAGGATTTAATAACTGTTAAGGCTGATTTATACTCCCTCTGCATACGGAAATGTCTTCGGGCGCTTTAAGCGATATAACAGTAACTGCCCTCATACTTCTGTGCATGAGCTCTATTGACATGGTTGTTGAGCAACACTTCCAGTAGAGGGCAGTCTGCATTCAAACATGGCGATGCTGGATGAGCTCATAGCTCGAAGATTTACTTAAAAAACAACGGGTTGTCTCTGCACCGCGGCGAAGTTACATTATAGTTAAAATTTCTAACCAGCTCCCACAATGAATTTTCAAAAAGTCCCGCCGTTTCTTCTTCTTCATATTCGTATGGAAGCAGCGGTACTGCCCCGCCCTGTCCGTATCCGTAAGCTTTCCGAACCGTACAAATTACGCACAAAATTAGTGCAGAGTACGGACAGAAAGATCTATCTGTATCCGTATCGAACGTTGAGTATAAATGAGCCTTTAGAAATACATCTATGTACAATAAAACCCAAAAAAATCTAACTCAGCAAAAACCTAAATGCTACAATACTGATCAGTAGGCTTTTCTGAAACAAATCACCAATCATGAGATGCGAGTCAGGAGTTCTCAGCCTACTGTCATTAAAGATATTCAGTTTATAGTTTAATGCCACTAAAGACACTGAGGACATTCAGACAAATCCAAAAAGAAAGAGGACACATTTGTGTTAGCCAGAAAGAGGCTTATGCATTTCCAAAAAACAATGCCTAAAAAAAATTCTGTAGTATGGATGTGATCTCACCTGTTGATATATCCACAGCAGAGATTGTGGTGGAGTTGTCTATTTGAAGATTGAATAGGTTCAGGGACGA
The DNA here is from genome assembly GCA_021613375.1 of Megaleporinus macrocephalus. Taxonomy (NCBI): domain Eukaryota; kingdom Metazoa; phylum Chordata; class Actinopteri; order Characiformes; family Anostomidae; genus Megaleporinus; species Megaleporinus macrocephalus. The sequence goes on along the minus strand of CM038707.1, from coordinate 22,703,863 downwards.
TTTAAGTAGCTGTATCAAAATTACTTCAGAAACATTCACCTCCACCACCACAATGTATTCCAGAGTATTGGTGCTGCCTGGGTAAACAGTGAGACTGAGATTATTCTTGAGTTGCTTGTAGAGATGGGCAATACAAACTGCAGTATCATCATATTTTAGAAAGTGTTACAAAAGATGATAAACAATATGTCAGTATTTATTTCTGGCATCTGGTAAGTAAGAACAGACAAAGAGCTTTTTAAAAATACTATCAAAAGCTGCACTTATTTGTATTCAAAATTTTAGACACTATTTATGCTGTCTTGTTAATCAAACATGCAGCTACAACATGTCTTATTACAGATATGTCTAAATACAGATAATATCCATGATATACTAGGGAAAGCATATTGTGACAGTGATGTAATACATAGTGATAACAAGAAATATTGTCTGTCTGCCCTGTTCTAGTCGCACGTACATATCTCAGCTAGTTTTTAAAATGATCTTAAATGAATTAAAAAATACTTTTTTAATTGAAAAAAGAAACCTCTTACTTTCACGTTTGTTTCTTAAGTGGTTTAGTTGTCCATCTTCGTATGGAATCTGAAGAGCAAACATTTGAAGTTATTTTAACATAGGCCGTTTTTCCACTGCACAAAGTACTAGAAAATTGAACACCAACACTTTGCTGTGATTTTTTAAACTTTGGACATCGGCCCAGTACTGAAGACTTTATATTTTTATCCAGCTAATGGTTTTTGGTGTCAACAAGTCCTACTAGTACTTAAGGGTGTACTAGTCTCTACTTAAGGGTACTTAAGGGTCTCTGTCAGCTGGAGCGCATGATGATTTAGCAACTTCCTTAACCTTCCAGTTGTCATCAAGGTGATAGTCATTAAGCACTATTACATGACAACTAAGTCCACAAGAATGTTAATTAGAATGGTATGGCAATGTGTTACTTGTGTAATTATTAATTTGCAAAGAGTTTACTGAGGTAGTTATGAAGCTAACATTTACATATTTAGCACTTGCACTAGCTTTCACAGAATTTACTAGACATAAAAAATATAAGCTCTGTTTCTCTGATTCTCTGATTCTACCTGATGCTGTATTATTGCAGACATACTCGTGTTGCAGCAGAAAGCAAAAAATCTAATGAGATAGCACTGAAGAGAGAACAATAGTTCAACTTTGCTTGACTTCTTCTGACAGGGTGTCATTTACTGTCAGTCAGTATGTTAAGCTAACTAGCATGTAAGGTAGCTAACTAGCATGTAAGGTAGTTAAATAGCAGTGGAGTGACTCATGTCACTCCACTGCTGCGCTCCCTTCACTGGCTTCCTGTAGCTGCTCGCATTCAGTTTAAAGTTCTGATGCCTGCCTACAAAGCCAAGAATGGACCAGCTCCTGCTTACCTTATGGCAATGGTCAAAAGTCGAACCGCACCTCGAGCCCTTCAGGCTTCAAGTACGGCTCGGCTTGACCCGCCATCACTTAAGATTCATGGAAGACACACAACAAAACGCTTCTCTGTCCTGGCACCCAGATGGTGGAACGAACTTCCACTGGCTGTCCGAACAGCGAACTCTCTCGCGGTCTTCAAACGCAGACTGAAGACCCATCTCTTTGTAAAGCACTTATAATCACTAATATACTAAAGTATGGTATAAACTGTAATTGCACTTTATCTTCTAGGAGCACTGGCTAAGTAATGCACTTGTACTGTATGTAGTCTTGTATTTGTTCTCTTCTCTGTAGGTGTTCCAGTCTGGCTAGGTATTGCATTGTCTTTTTTCTAGGTATCAGCACTGTCCCTGTGTTTATGGCAGTGTTTGAGTATAGAGTGGTTTGGACTTAAACCTGTTTGTACTAGATAGAGATTCATACTCTAACCAACACTAAGCACTTTTGTAAGTCGCTCTGGATAAGAGCGTCTGCTAAATGCCGTAAATGTAAATGTAAATGAGGCTAGAAAGGTGTCAAATGACCAATAAGCATTAAAAAACTAATAAACTGTTGTGGTGATTAAGTAGTTCTTGTTTCTTTTGCCATGCAGTAAAAATGTCCATAATGTTCTTGTAAATATACAGTAATAGTCATTTTAAACAATACAAAGTAAAAATTCCTAGAAAGCGCATCTGGCACAATAATAAAAAAACATGTCAGCGTGTCTAAGACCTAAACTAGTGTTCCTGCACACCTAACCACATTTGTAGTCATTAAATATTATTTGAACAGTATTCATTTAAAAAAAGATATTATAGGGGTCTGATCTTATCCAAAAAGGGTAGGTGTGGCTGTATGTTTTCATTACAAACAAGCTGGAGCACACCTGATTACACTTGTTTCGTCAGTCTTCCATAACTGAACAAGGGATCTCCCACTTTGTTGGAACAATATCTAACTAACCCTAACCTTAACCACACTGGCTTTTTTATGACTAAAACCATTTTTTCAAAACAAGAGACCCTGAGGAAACTTTTTTGATCAAAAGTTGATGACTCGGGTTATTTTTCAAAAATTACTTTAAGAATATTAGCATTAAACATGAGATACAAGAGAGAGAGAAAATGTTTGAGTTTAGGAGATACAGAGTGTTATCTGAACACGTGTGACTTTACTGATATTTGGCTGGCATTAAATATTTTATGTGTCCACATTGTATCGGGATATACCATGACGGTATTTCAGTTACACTCATCGCTAAAATACAGACGCAGGAAAAGCAGATGAGACTTTTTTTCCACTCAAGTCTCAGGATTTGGGGAATGACAGCCTTGCCTATCCTCCATCTTTCAGCTAGTTTTGTGCTTGTCAGTGCTCAGCAGCACTCGACAGATGCATTTCGGCTGACATAACTATATACAAAAAAATGTACTGTATTTGCATTTGTGATTAATGTGGTCAGGGTTTCTCTGAAGGTGGTTGATCCGATCGTAGTCCACTCACAATCATGGCTTTTTATGCGGTCGAGTAAAATCCGAACATGATCCGGTCACTAAAAATGCGTGCTGATGCGAGGTGTAAACAAGCCCAAAGATAAGACGCAACTTTCGTCTCAGAAGAAATGCCTCTGCTGCAGAAGTGTCTTTCCATCTGATCTCAATGTTGTCTAGAAGGAATTCAAGAATTAAGATCTCTATTTTAATTCTTCTCTCATATGGGACCACCCTTCATTTCTTGAATGTCTGGTCAAACAGGCCATTAAATATACTTTCTTTATTTTGCTTCATCTTCATGTTTCTAAGGAGATCATATAAAACCTTGTATGTTTTATATAGCCTTGTATGTTTTTATAAAGCCACATCATGCAAAACCTGGTAGACCAAAAAACTGTCGCCTCAGATAAACAGTACTTAAAAAAACCTTGATTTTTGTTTTAGGTCTGATAAAAATATACAGTTGTGTTTCTGTTTATGTGTCCGATAATAGCTAAACTATATGAGTCTGAAAGAAGGGGCAAGAACCAGACTGACCACTTCAGAGTCCAGACAATATTAATTGATGTCTATGGAATTCCTGGGACTGTGAGAAACAGAAAATGCAAACAAATTCCAAGAATGATCCTTGGATCCTTGGAAAAGTAGCCCTGCAGATTTCTTGGAAAAACTGAAAGTGAGTTTCCCAAAAATAATTTTTGTGTAATATTATGTTAAATATATGTTTGATTAATAAATCACTTTCTCTGATATATTCACAATATTGTATGTATTTTGCTCATATAAGCTGAATACTATTATGTCCTATTACATCCTGCTTAATGACTAGGACATGTGAAATAAGCAGTGATATAATCACATCAACAAATTATTAGAAATCAGCTATCAATATTTGTTACACTGTTTTGACATCTTTAAGTATAGTCATCACTTGAAAGGAGATCTTTGAATGTCATTTGCTCTATGTTTTATATGTTTTATCAATATGCGTTATTAACCAAAATAATATCCTCTGTAGTTCCGTGTCATGCTGTGACCTTTACGTAATTACATTTGAGAGCGTGTGTACTGTAAACCTTTCCTTTACCTTTGCAGGATAGCTTGACGTTTCAAAGAGTCCTTGTGTTTCCACAACACAGCACACTAGTACAATGGCTGTGAATGTCAAAGTGTATTTTGATGCCATCTAAATGTAATAGTACAGGATATCTAAAAATGAGAATATAAGAAGTTAAACATAGTAATAGGAAATTCAATTACTACTACATAAAAGATCAAAGAGAAACTGTAATCACCAGTTTATTTGATGCCAATAAATCATGATTGGACTAAACCAGTGATAACACAGAAGCAGTTCAGGTTTCAAAATGCAAAAACATAAAAAATAAATCTGTTCACTTCATTGGCCTCCAGTTGTATCAACACCATTCATGTTTTTTTTCCTCTAGAAAGAGAAAAGAATACACAGGAAAACAGTGGATAGATCATAAGTAATATGCAATGGCCAAGTAGAGTTTTCACAATATAGTCTTTAAAAAGCAGCACCAAAAATGTAATCTTAAATTTTCCTACTTTGTCTTTGTCTACATTCTCCTCAGTGTTTCCTTTAGGACACCTCGAATAACACTGTGTTATTGAAGGCCATGATGACCCACCCTGCACACTACCTTCTGATTTTAGAACTTCTACTTGAGGTCAGTACAGTATGAAACAGTAAACACATGACTCAAAATTTCTATGTAAACAAGGAGCCAACATCAAGGCTTGTCAACCAAACAATCCTGTCTATGTTGTTTGTGGTGGAAACCTCAACCTCGGGTCAAGCAGGTTTTAAGCAAAACATCTCTCTCACATAATTCACATTACACATTATACTATCTTTCAAATAGTACAAATAGGGTTACAACAAATGTACACTAAATAAATAAATAAATAAATATTTTTTTGTCTCTTAATCTTCCAAATAATCATTGGGTTCCTTTATAGTACTTTCTAGATCAGCCAAGGCTGCCAAACCTACCAACTGATCTTTTAAATACTCGCTCAGCGCTAACCCTCTCCGGATATGTAGGCTTCTCTACTATCCTATTTACTTATTGTTTACTTAATGTTTTACTTATAACATTAAGTGACTTATTTCATTCAGTGGAGAGGTTTAGGATCACCATGTGAATTTTGGACTCACTGTCTTTGTTAATGCAATTCTAAACAGTAGTGCATTTAGCAGGAAACATTATACATACTCAACGAAGGTAACATTGCAGTATTCCAAACAAGTTGTAGTTAACATAATAGATTAATAGATTCTAACAGATAATAGATTAACCTTTAAAAGGCAGTTTAAAATGATTTGCCCAATAAACATTTACCTTTAAAAAATGTAAAAAAAGAAACTTGTTTGTCTCACCTCAACTCCAACAACCAAGCAACCGAGGCTCACACTAATCCACAGCATACAGGTTTGAGACTCTAAAGCATTTTATTCCCCTGACAGTTGACCCGCCTACAAACCTCCCTGAAACAAGGTAATGCACCTTACTGTGTTACACAGTTTACAGTCTAGCTTGGGTTACTCTCTGTTTTCATTGTTCTATTGTGGAAGCTGTGGAAATTCATCCAAATATCAGTGGTTGCTTTAGAATACAGACTTTGACTACAAACACTGGCCCACAATCTGAAGTTAATTAAACATCTAATAGTACATTTTCAATACAACAATCCTTCTTCAAAATTCTCTTCAAACTTCTTGTCTTGGAATGTGACTCGTTTTTCAGACAGGGATTTATGGAATGCAGAAAAGCCCACCTCAAACACGTAATATATTTCTTATGCTGTATATGCCTTTGTGCAACATTTCTGAAATCTGTTCTTTTCTTGCTCTTATCTTCTTTTTATTATCTATATGCTATACTATGATAAACAAGATTACTAGGTAGTTATAAAATGAAAACTGACAATTAATGTGACGGACTGATAATATTATGACAATTTTAGCAAAGCTAGCTATCAACGTTTTACTGACCACTAACTCTTCAGATTACCTGCTTAGCATTGTGTTCTGTGAACTCAGAATTTTAAGTCAGCCATATTTACTTTTCTTATATATTCTTAGCCTAACTGAGAGGCAATACTAAACATTTTTTATATTGTAAAACTCTAAGCTAAGAAATTTGGGTGAACTCTGGGGCCCTCACTAGATTGACTGTAGTTTAACTCAAAATACTCTGTGTAATGAGTTTGCATGTAATTTCAGTCATTTTCGCATCTGGTTTGATATAAAGTCAAACAGCTGTTTTAGAATGATTACGGGCCTGAAGCACAACATGTAGTAATCGTAGTGTTTTAAGGAAAAAAGACAACACCAGCAACAGCTTATTTAGCTTTAGTTGTCAGATTTCTTTATAATGTAGTAAAACTGCAGCTGGATTACGCTTAGCAAGCAGTACAAATCTTTTTTTATTCAAGCACAGTATTTACTCTACGCAGCGCTTCAGCTCTGTTGTTCATACTAAAGGTTCTGTCTTTTATTATTGTTTTAAACCAGATAACAGATGTGAATAATAATAATAATAATAATATTCGAATGAGTAAATACAAACAATTCTGAAATTCAGTACAGAAATAAGGGTACATGTTTATCTTTATTATTCCATCTTTTTCTTTATGCATTGCATGGTTACTTTTATTCACAGCAACTTTGCCAGTTGCAAAACCCTCTACAGTGCCCTCTGCTTTCATGTTTTAAAATGGCACTAGGTAGGCAGATCTGACAAAATATGCTTTTTTTTACTTTTTAAATGACGAAAACTAGAATAGATTTTGTTAATTATTTATGTACAGTGTCCCACACCAGTCTTTCCCAAACTGCTTCTCTTTCAGCCATATGCTGATTCAGTGTTAAAAAAGATTCTTGTCAGTGCAGTTTAACACCTCAGTTCCTCTTCTAATACACCCATATTGATTCAGAAAGAACTGAGTTATTAGTGGTTACCAGCTACTAAAAAAAACAGTGATTACTACAGTGTAGAAATCTCCAGGGACTTCACACTGTTCCACACTCTGTTCCAGTTGTTTTAAAATAATTATATACTTTTAAACAACATACACATAAAATAAACAAAAAAAAACAATACAAATACAGAAAAATAAACAAACAGAAGTTGGGTAGCACAGAACCTTTTCTCTTCTGTAGCTTATAACTGCACTTGGGTTGTAAACTCTCAGGGTTTTTGCACCTGTTTTGTCTTTTACAATTATTTTTTTATTTTATTGTTACTATTGTTGAACAGTAGTTTCAAAGGTGTTTATTCTATAGATGTATTAATTTTACATATGTATTTATTGCATCCTTATTTCTTTTTTGTACAGTGCAAAGTCTCTCTGCACTCTCTGCACATGTACCCTGGTGTTTATGGGGCTGGTTCTCAGGTGTAAGTCTCTGGGCTCACTGGAAGTTTGCTGAATAAGCACCTAACAGAGCCGTACAAGGAAGTTTAATGGAAATTAACGAATTATGATTAACTATGTTTAGCCTATTGACAAGCTGACATTACCTTGCAAATCAGTTCCATGTAATATATTGCTAGATCAAAGGTATTAGTGTGTCTTTGCCAGTATAGATATTTTTTTTTCCTGGTACAGATACACAATTTGAATCGAAACACTGGAAATGGTTTTACTCTATTGTTTTAACTTTTGGAGGCATCAAGGTTAAAGTGCATGTAAAAAGGAGGTGTTTTCAGGGCAGATAATCAGTTAGATACCTCACTGTTCTTGGGTCATCCATACATTGTGATAATACAGCTAAGCACATTTATCAAAACAGGTTTTACTGTACATTGTGTGCATACTGCATGTGTATTCTATCGTTATACAAGTCAAAAGTCTGATATGTAGGTTTTTTCACAGTTTTTTCGACAGTTGCATCATGTTTAGGGTTATCTCTTCTGTATTGCATCCTGATGTTTTTTCCCCTTTGTGTTGTCTATGTTTCTTTCACCAACACAGTGTTGTTTTTACACTCTTCAGTACTGCCAAACTAATAAACTGTATCTGGGCATTACACAAGTTCACAAACATTTCACACTTCAGACAAATTACACATGGTTAAATGATTCTTATTTATTTATATGTATATTGTAAGCTTACATAAACTCCATCACCACAATGCACCACAAAAAAACGGATGAAACATACACTATTTATAATCATTTGAAGTAGCTATGTTCATGCTCCATGTTGTAAGCACAAAAAATAAAGTGAAATTTAAGTGAAAGCCAACAAATAAAGCACAATATATTTAGCAAAAAATAGATGGTATGCTTTGGTACGAACACAAACGTGTTAGGGAATACTGTTCAGATCGTATCACATACAAATTTTTTTCCCCCTAATTTATGTTCAGCCTACTCTAGAACCAATCTGAAATTCAAATGTAACAATGCATTCTGGATTCTATTTTTTTTTGTTCTATTTAGGATCGAAAAGTGCTTTTTGGGTCATTTTTAAGGGAACAAATTCCCATAACATATTAATATTAGATCACAGATGCTATTACAGCAGAGCAATGTCTTCACTGGATTACTGTGATAATCAAAAAGCCATGATGCTTAAAAGGCCTGGTTTTATGCCACTGGCTTAAGATCCTAATGTTAAAAAAAAAGAAACAAAACTAACACCAACAACTAAATTCATAAACTGTGTGTATATTGATTATTTTTTTCTTTCTAAATAAACCCTTTTGAGATCAAGAGACAAAGTCAGAATGTTTGATGTAATTCCAGATGGATAACTCTGATGTAGTCAGCATGGAAGCAGCTCAAATTAAGCAACTGTAAGTACAAATAGAACGAACAAAACATTTTGAGAATTATTATTTGGTAAAAAGTTCACAAGTTGAAAGGAAACTAAGGCTAATGTGATTAGTGTTCATGTGAACCTCCTCAGAATGTGTTTTGACAGATTTTTTTTACACATGTAGGCATTTAGTAGGTGTGTGTGCAGAACAGAGAAGTATATCTTTTTATATCAGCCAATATGTATAGTTAACTAGCAAGCAACATAGCTGATTAGCCAATTATACACTTTAGCGAGACATACATTGGTTAATCGCAATAGAATTGTTCCAGCTGTCTCTCAAGCAGATGGAAAATGAATGGAGAATGAGAACCGTATGTTCCGCTGGTTCCTTCCCTGCATGTGCATTGTAAAAACACAGTTTAGGGAATGTTTCTTCATAATACACTTCAGTAAAATCTGTAATCAGCCTGGGAAGATCTGTTTGAAAACTAATGGCCAAATCTAGCAGCTTACAGGCCTACTAATATCAGCAACATAACCATTAGATGCATCTAGTTATCTACCCAGAAGTAAGTTCTTTGCTGTTGTAACCTAATGCTGATTTGTCTATATGTTTTAAACAACCTGGTTATACAATAACAGCAATTATAAAAAAAATCCATTGTTGGACGGATTTTTGGATGCAGGTCCACTGCTGCAATATCATGTCTTGGGCAGATATTTTCAATAGAACATGTTAGCTTAAGTGTTAATGATTGTATCTGAGTTTGAAGGTGAAGAGAAATCGCTGCCGGACGATACGTTGTATCCGTCTGCAAAAGACCAGCAAATAATTAGTTGGCACTTTGATTACAAAGAAAGATAATGTACAAATGTTTGGTGTGACTTAGAAACATAATAATAAAAAAATGTATACATTTTTGTATGAAAAGTGATGTAAATCAACTACTACATACTTCCTCTGTTCTATCTAGCCTTTGATAATGGCAAAATAATTGAAATATTCATGGCTATGCACAGCGTGACATACACATATTACACAGAAAAATGCATTGTAATTTTATTTCAATTACGTACTTCTCCTCTGTAACCTTTGAAAGAATCCCCCCCTGCTTGAGGAGGAAGGTCCTGCGCTTGTGCTCTATAATGTGGAAACATCAGAGATTTAACAGAGTTAATGTTGAAGTGCAAGTTTTAAGAAGGTTTTAATTACAATTCACATAATAAACATGCAGAGCTTTAGAGGTCTGATATTTACCCTTGTGCGACTAGAGCTAAGGTTCGCCAGTGACAACCTTCCTGCCAATGCCTCTCGAATCTACAACCACAACACAAAAGAAAGAGCTGTTAAGATGTATTTTCAGAAGGATCAGTGGACAAACTTAGATCCTGAAAGTATTTTTATGTGTTTGTAAAGACTCACAAAGAATACATACCTTGCTGTCCAACAATATCCCAAACACCAAAACAAAGAAACCCTTTGAAGAGATTAAATGAAATCATATATGAATATAAAATATGACAAATATAAATGATTGTTTACAATGATAAATTATCAAAATGATCATGTTAATCTCAATTAAACAATTATATTAAAACATTTATATGCAACAAATAAGCAACAACAGCTATAAAACTAAAAATCTTTTTGGATGATCAGTGCAATCTGCTCTGAAAATGATAACGAGTGATGATAAAATTGTTACTGGAAAGTCTTGTCCTCTCAAAAATATGTGTTACAATTATTGGCACCCCATAGAACATGAAGTATTGTATGTAACAGACATGTTTCATCAGTGACTTTTTGAAATACATTAAGTGTTCATCTATACCTTCCCTTCTAACAGGTATGGCAAAAACACCTAAGCATCTATAAACATGGGCATGTTGTTCACCTAAATAGATTATAGGTATTTCATATGACGAACCACAGAGGCTTTTGTTTGATGTAAAAAGAAAAAGTAGCTTATCCACAATGTAGTATGCTGAAGTATTTGTGATGTTTTAGAGCTGTTTCAATTCCAAAAGGCCCTGGAAATTTCTTATGAAACATGGCATCACGGACTGAATAAAAAAATCCAGAAAAACTGGATACCTAAAACAGGTTCATGGTTGGTCAAGCAGAAATTTAGGCCATAGATATATGAGAGGTGCACCCTTGCAAAGTAACAGATGCAAGGATAACTGTCACATTTCTGGGAGAAATGAAATAAATGTTGGATTTAATTTTTCTGGAATAATAAAATGAAAAGACATTTTCATTATAAGATGTTAACCAAGAAAGATTGCAGACTTTTTTACTCATTTTTATTGGGGATGTCAATAATTGTATGCTGATAAAAAAAAAGTTTCTAAAATGTCACTGGGGTGGTACCCTCAAGTGTAAGTCTTCATTACTTTAATACCATAATTCTGTCATATTGTTATGCAGACTTATGTGCACATGTCTTCAGTCCAGGCTCTATTTTAAATATTTTTTGAAATAAATATCTCCCTTTACCTTCAGAAAGTGAATGTAGTATATCTTTCTACCTAATTAAGGTTACACACCTAAAAAACACCTAAAAATCTACCTATACAGTACCTTTTTTTCCAAAAAAGTATACCAATATAGAAAAGTATACATGACATTTTCGGTTGCAAATACAAAAACTACAAATATAAAATAAAATATAACATTGATATAAATGTATAGAATATAAAGTTAGTACCTGAAAGGAATTAAGAAGTGCAAACACAATGTGCATCCCTAAAGCATCTGTCACCATGGTCCCAATGCCGAATCCCCAGGTCAGACCAAAGAGAGGTGTTAAAATGGCCACACATCTGGCAATGACCACTAAGGCATGTTTCTCATCTGGCTGAGTGGTAGCACCAACTCCTCTTCTCAACATCTTATACAAGACCACGATAAGCACCAGGAGGTTTATAACCACAATAGTCAGAGCAGGAATCACAAATGCCAGGAGGGCCTTACTTTCTGTCCAGTTTAGCCAACAGGCGTTCTCCATGATGTATCGTTTACCTCCAGCTGTTGATGCCACAGTTATGACAGCTATGAGTAATGGCGCCACATATCCAACAGTAAATGCTATAGCCATCATCTTGCACTTGGACATTCCAGAAAACACCATAACAGTCCGGTAGAGAAGCAACAGTGCTGAAAGCAACATCCAGAAGAAGAGAGCAAGATAAAAGAAGTGCATGAAGAAAGTTGCTGAACTGCAGAGGCCCTCTGGTGGCTTCTCTCCTTCTTTAACAATAGCTGCTCCACTGATGAAACATATATTCGCAATCAGGAGGGACAGAGCGATGTTGACTATGGACACATGACGCATGTGGGACGTATCATTCCTGGTCATTGGCTTCCACACAATGATCTCAATAATGAGGGCCAGAATTAAGCAGAACATTGAAATGCTTACACCAATATAGGTTATAAAGTCTAAGGCAGGATGTTTCACAGGAAATGGTGACATTAGGATGGAGAATGAGGTTGTGTGATTGCATTCACATCTAAATTTGTTGGTTTGATTAACTACAGACTTAACTTCACATCCAGTCGAGTCCCATCCTCCAATTCCATCCAAAAGATTGAAGTTCCAAAAGACACACTGAGGGCTTCCCGTCTGATTTACATCAAAGGTAAGAGAGATGTTGTGAACTGTATTATTCACGATCACTGTAGCCACATTTCCACTGATATTGACATTAGTCTGACTGCTGTCATTGTTGGTTCCATTTCGAACAGGCAAGACATTGTCGAGAGCTGCAAAGACTATCGTGGTGATAAAAGTGAATCCACTTATCTTTGGAATATTTACTTGTGTTGTTAGATTTTGACCTAATGTTTCATTATACGAGTCAGTAAAATTTGATTTTTTTAGTTGAATGCTTGTAGTAGATATCTGAAAGCTAGTATTTGAGAGTCTCGTTCCAATTTCCTCAATAGACCTCAAAAGATCAGAGCTTGCATTCTTTGTCTTGGTGTCGGAATTCAGTGTATTCCATGTTTTTTTGGCGTCTGGAGATCCGATGGTGTCCAATGTTTTTAAAAAATCCTTGAAATTGAAATATTAATTAAATATAACATATCAGATACAATTATTTTGTTAGGTAACATGCTATTATTAACAAAACACTAAACATATAATAAATAATAATAATAATAATAATAATAATAATAATAAATATATACCTTCATTGTTGTTTGTGTAACTATAACCGTTTGTGACTCACTGGCAATGGTTTTCAGTATGTCAACAATCGTTAACACAGTTGCAGAAGAGTTTGCTATATTTTGAGCATTACTTGCAGTAGCATCGCTGAGAGCAGCCACAAACTGTGGGATAGCTGCAGTTTCTAAATGCTACAGATGAAGAAAAAGCAGAAATTGTTGAGGTCACTAAAATTTCATAATTTAATGAAAATGGTCTTTTTTAAAATAATCTTTCTGTACAACATTGTTTACCTCAGCTATCTCTTTCAGATTTTGAATGACACGCAAGACACAGTTATCTTCTTTAATCCAAGTGCTTCCTCGAGTTTTACAAGTACCTTTTATAAAACCAGCCATGTTTTCAGGACAGGTAACATTTCTCTCGTCACCCACCATTCCAGGTCCAAAGGTCATGTCATTGCAATCAGGGACTAAAGAGAAATTTATTAGTAAATATGAGGAAAAAATTAATAAATGGAACATGCATATACTATTGTCTATGAAGGTACATAAACAACCTAATATGCATCATATTTAATATGGCATACTTGTTGAGAGGAGGAAGAAGAAGAATATAGAACTTGTTACCATAATATTAATGCGTCACTATATAAAAAAATTTCACAGAAGAAATGTTAAACAATACTGTAGCCCCATAATGGGCCAAAAGACTAAAGATGGTTGTGGAGGAACGAATGTTTGTGGGAATGTTAGTTTACCCTTCATAAAAATATGCAATGTTATTAAATATTAAGCTACAAGTTTCTTTTTATTATAATTTGTCACAAAAAATAATATCAACAGCTGTTCAGTCTAAAAGTTACCCAATAGTGTAAAATTCTGGGACAGAAAATCAGGAAAAAGGACAGTCCTCATCAGGATAGCAGAGGAATATTTTCTTGGGAATTGGGAATATTCTTTGGGAATAGTTTGAGTCTGTCAACAAAATGGAAACTATACTATACTGCCTACTGTAGGGAATTTATCTCTCCAAACAAAAGCTTTTTTTAATATCCCCATGATGCACTTGTCATCTTTGTAATAAATGTAAACTAAAGAAAGGAACACTAAAGCTCACATTAACAAGGGCTAGAAAACCAAACGTAAAAAAAGAAGGTCAGCTCACCTTTTTTATTGATTTGTATCTGGATGGTCTTTTTGGCATAACTGAACTGGCTTAATTCACTTTGGCTGAGTTGACATGTGATGGGTTTTATTCCATCACAATTCTCCTTGCTGATTTCATAGTCGCATGTGATGCATCCAGTACCTGTGCAACAGATTTTTTCATGTATTTTATCAGCACATTGAGTAACATCCACAGTACAGACTAGAAAATGTAAGCGAATCCTGGAAATGAACAACCTGTAGATTACTCTTTGCGACACTCTCCTTCACTAAATGTTTCCTGTGTGTGCAAATAAGATTTGCACAATGAGGAATTCTGGACTATTCAGACTAATGTGTGTCAGTTTATCAGTATTTCTGGGATTCCCTGCTTGCGCATCCCCTCTTTACATGTCAATGTCATGTCATTTTTAATCTTGGGTTCTTTTTAGCTTTCAGGATTGCCTGTTGTGCTCATGTCTGCTCTTTATAAAACCCCCACTCCTAGGGAGTACTAAGGATAACTTTACTATAAAAAAATATTATGCTTTGGGGCAGAAGCCACTAATCTGGATTACTATGTTTTTCTTTTCTGGTCTAGAAAAATAATGATGGGTTAAGGGGAGAGTAACCCATTTGATTTTGGGGTATTTTCTTTCAAAGTGAAAATGTAAAGTTAGACTTCAGGGCAAGACATTTCCCGTTAAAACTGCATATTTCATATATCCTCAAAAAATGTATCAACTCAATATAGCATACCAGTGCACTTTGAAATGCTACCATTGTACAGTTATCTGTTTCTGCATACTTTGTTAAGCCCCTATTACCCATGGTGCCACAGTTTTAGTGTGTGTCATACTGGTACGCATGGATCAGACAGAGCAGTGTTGCTGGAGGTTTTAAACACTTCGTCCACTCACTAACACACACTAACACACCATAACAATGTCAGTGGTACTACAATGCTGAGAATGATCCACTTCATTATAATAGTACCTGCTCTGTGGTGGTCCTGATCATTGAACAACAGGGTTAAGAGAGATAAAGTATAAAGAGAAACAGAAGAACTACTGTAATAGTAATTGTAAAACTACAAATAGGTACTTAATTAAGTGGCTGGTCAGTGCATATTAGTCATATAATTAGGCAAAAAATATTTAATCACTTCTGTTCTGTTAATTCTGTTAATATTAATGTTATAATAATATTAATGTAACCATAATAATCACAATAATAATGAACAATTTGACATTTTAAGTGTTTAATTTTACTGTAATTCTTAGCCTTTTATCATTTACTAAAAAGGAGTGGAATCATATAAACTGATACACGTCTAAAATTATATCTGTGATGGACTGGTAAACTGGGTGTTTCCAGTCTTAGACCAATGTGTGCTGGGAAAAGGTCCAGCACCCCCCCATGACTCAGGAGGAAAAGCTGTTTTAAAGATGGATACATGAAAAAATGTCTTTGTTTTCTATGTCTTTCCCACCCATTTTATCTAATGAGAGAATTCACAGTGGTCATTCTCTCTCTCCACCTAGCGGCTGTGATCGTTGTTGCTTGTGACTTGTGAATCATAAAGATGTCAGAACAGACTCAACCTGAATGTTTATCCAAATATGTAACTAATGTAAGCATAGCTTCCAACAACGTGCTAAAGGTACAATATGCACAATGCATATGAGTAAAAAATGCAGCATAACAAACACTGCAAAACTGTTCTGATTCCACAGGCTCTCAGGTCACTGTGAAGGTACAGGGGTTGGACAATGAAACTGAAACACCTGGTTTTAGACCACAATAATTTATTAGTATGGTCTAGGGCCTCCTTTTGCGGCCAATACAGCGTCAATTGGTGTTGGGAATGACACACAAGTCCTGCACAGTGGTCAGAGGATTTTAAGCCATTCTTCTTGCAGGATAGTGACCAGGTCACTACGTGATGCTGGTGGAGGAAAACGTTTCCTGACTCGCTCCTCCAAAACACCCCATAGTGGCTCAATAATATTTAGATCTGGTGACTGTGCAGGCCATGTGAGATGCTCGACTTCACTTTCATGTTCATCAAACCAATCTTTCACCAGTCCTGCTGTGTGTTTTGGTGCATTGTCATCCTGATACACAGCACCGCCTTCAGGATACAATGTTTGAACCATTGGATGCACACTGTCCTCCAGAATAGTTCAGTAGTCCTTGGCAGTGGCGCGCCCATCTAGCACAAGTATTGGGCCAAGGAAATGCTATGATATAGCAGCCCAAACCATCACTGATCCACCCCCATGCTTCACTCTGGGCATGCAACAGTCTGGGTGGTACGCTTCTTTGGGGCTTCTCCACACCGTAACTCTCCCGGATGTGGGGAAAACAGTAAAGGTGGAATCATCAGAGAACAATACATGTTTCACATTGTTCACAGCCCAAGATTTGCGCTCCTTGCACCATTAAAACCGACGTTTGGCACGAGTGACCAAAGGTTTGGCTATAGCAGCCCGGCCATGTACATTGACCCTGTGGAGCTCCCGACGGACAGTTCTGGTGGAAACAGGAGAGTTGAGGTGCACATTTAATTCTGCCGTGATTTGAGCAGCCGTGGTTTTATGTGTTTTGGATACAATCCGGGTTAGCACCCCAACATCCCTTTCAGACAGCTTCCTCTTGCGTCCACAGTTAATCCTGTTGGATGTGGTTGGTCCCTCTTGGTGGTCTGCTGAAATTACCCTGGATACCATGGCTCTTGATACATCACAAAGACTTGCTGTCTTGGTCACAGATGCGCCAGCAAGACGTACACCAACAATTTGTCCTCTTTTGAATCTGGTATGTCCCATAATGTTGTGTTATTGCAATATTTTGAGCAAAACTGTGCTCTTACCTGCTAACTGAACTTCACACTCTTCTCTTACTGGTGCAATGTGCAATTAATGAAGACTGACCACCAGACTGGTCCAATTTAGCCATGAAACCTCCCACACTAAAATGACAGGTGTTTCGGTTCCATTGTCTAACCCCTGTATATGCAAAATCTGTTTATGGATTCATCAGGAAATGTGTGGATCATGTACTCCAAACAAAGAACATTTGCACTGAACCCTCAACAGCAAAATCTGCACTTAAAGCATGTGACGAATTTTTCAGATCTGGTAAAAGTTCTGAGAGCAGCCAGACAGAATCTGAAAGCTGCTATTGGTGGTGGCAAAAATCCAGACCGTATATTTATGCTATGCCTCACTTCAAGATCAACCAAACTTGGCTGACTGGAAAAGCTGTTCTCCCACCCATGCAGGGCATTTACAATAAAAGATGCCAAAGGGAAGCTCGAAGCATCACCTCAGACCCTACTCAAGCCAGCCATTTCCTGTTCAACACATTGCCATCTGGGAAGAGATGTGACCACGTCTGTGCCAGAACCACCAGGTGCAAGAACAGTTTCTACATCAAGCTGTTAAACAGGTCATTCTCTCCTCAGATCATGATTACAAACACTACTCGAACGCTCATTGCACTGCTAACCAGTTTCAAACTCTCGCCACGTTACTGCAGACTGATTTTTTAAAATTGAGACTATTGTTTAATGAATGCATTTACACATTAACTGTACCTCTGAGAACAAGCACTTTTATGTTCTAATGTTTTAGTTTATTCTGTTTTGTCTGTCTAATTAAAATTTTGTACTTTGTATGTAGATTGTCTTGTATATCACTAGCATGTATGCACTCTTAATGTTTATGTGCTGAAGAAATAACCCAAACTAGTTTTCTCATATTGTTTCCTGTGTATGTGTCAATGTGTCACAGACATTGTGATCAGTATGTAATGTATAGCTATATAAACAAAATATGTGAAGGTATTTGTGTTTTTGACCTGGTCCAGCACATGAGGTGTCCTTGCTCCATTCCAGGCTATAGCTGCTCTCAGCACAGCACCGAAGAGAGACTTTTATATCCTGACATTGTACAACTGGATTGAATGCTTGGATATTTGGATATGGCTGAACTGTAATTCTCTGCCAGATGATATAGGGTATTGAATTCACAGTTGTTTGGCATGCATATTTGCCTGTGAAAGCAAAGACACATTATTAAATAAGATGTCAAAACAATTCAATTGCAATAAAACTCATAAATATGAATATTTTTCTTAAAATAAACAGCATGCACTCATGTTTACTTCTTATATATCATGTAAAATATGAACTGCAATAAAGTATGTGCCACCATGCTGCCAAAAAATGTGTAGTCTGTGTGCATTTTAGCTGGAGTAACAGAACAGTGCTGATGAATGAAAGAAAGAAAGTATTTATTAACACTGCTACCCTTAATTATTGAACTTTTTTGTTGAGGCCTTTTGACAGTTCCATTTATTCACTGCCTCTATAAAACCCTGCTAGTAATTACACCCTTATCACCATGCTAGCCAAGGATCATCTAGGCAGCTGTAGCTAAAACACAGTCAACTGCTGACTGAGTAGGGTCAGAGTCTACTTTCAAATTAAATCTGAATGGTGTCAAAGCACAGGTTTACAGTGTTCTTGAACCTTTCGCTTGGATTCAGTGTTGTTTGGTGCTGATTTTGCTTAGTGAATTTACTCCTAAGGATTGAGAATTGTTAAAGGGCAGCATGAATTAGCTGTAACACAGTGTTTGATTAACATTATCTTTGAACAAAACCTTTATTTTTAATAACTTGTTAAAATAAAATTGTAAAGGTTAGGAAGCAAGTGAAACAACATACAGCATTCATGCTGTTCAGCTGATGCTTGCTGGTTTTGTGGTGCACTATGGGGATGCTTAGGGAATGAATGTAGAGTGAACTAAAGGGATTTTTACAATGAGGCAGTGATTTACAATGTGTACTCCTTGAGATCTGTTCCATCCTGCATCTAACATTCTGACCTAACACCACTGCATCTGATCCAGCCAATCAAGGACTTCTAAAAAGTCAATTAGCTGGAGCAAGTGTGGCAGAATATAGTTGGAAAATTTATTGCATATAGAATCAAGGCACATTTTGGCTGTACTTACTGGTACACTGGTGCATACACTGGGCCCTAAGTTTCAGAACTTAATTACTGGATGGAACTGTTTAAGTATACTGCACTTATCAGGTTTTGCAGAGTTTTAGCCTGAGCAGGATATTCTCACCTTTAAGACCAGCTTTAATAGTCTGATCCCACCAGATGATGCAACATTAGAACACATTAGTTTCAAACAAAAATAATGGTGTGTGACTTGCCTGTGTCTGCAGGATCTGCATTGTTTAAAGTGAGTTTAGAATTATCAATTGTAAATTTTTTATTGTTGCTTAGACCAATCCCATCCTTGGTCCAAGTTATCGGTTGATTTACTCCAGGATTACAGGATAGTGTCACAGTTTGCTCAGGATATATTAGGCCTCCAAGGTATAGGCCATTTTCCACTGAAATTTAAAATGAAGAAATAAGCAAATGAGTTTTTTTCATTTTTCTTTCCCGTTACATTTGTGCTAGTATATGCAGCATTATATTGGGGATATTGTAATTAAAAGCTCTGTAAAGTTTCTGTAAAATTTTTAATGCCAGTCATGATGTTTATAAAATATTTATTCTGCCAGACAAAGAGTCAAATTTGTTCTAATTACACAGAATTACACAAATTTGTTCTAATTACACAGAAACCTGTGTTGTGTTACCACATGACATGATAGCCTAAACCATATTCTCGGTGTTGGTGCCTAACAGCATTTTATTTTCTTTGTCTTCATGGCTACTGCAAACGTAAAGTTGAAGGTGTCTAGAGTTGATTAACAAGTTCCTCCAGAATTCCCAAGGGCAGCTTTAGTAAGAACCACACGATTTGCATGGCAAATGTGGGAGAACCAGTTCACATATCCTTATCACTATAAGTAGCTTGCAAATGTCTTCTTTTTTAGAGGACACTCAATATCAGCAAACAAGCACTCCCAAAAAAACAACTAAAAATAAAAATATACAAAAGTACTGGGAATATCTTTTACACAGTTGTATTGTTGCCTGGACCAGTCAGACATTGCTGGCAATTAGTTCTTGATTTTAAGTAAGATGGCATTTGATGAAGAACCGTGGATTTAAATCATTACTATGTTAAAAATAAAAACTTGCACTTACCACTTTGAGTGACAGCATTTACTTTATATCCATTATTGTTGAGATTGGTTGTGAGTTTGTTGTTCGCTGCTCCCAAATCAAGTTGATCATTAGTTGTTTCGATAGAAAAGTCTGCAATCACACTGCCAGGCCTGTTGAAAATACAGGAATTATCATTCAGTGCATGCCTTAAAGGAACTACTTGACCAACAACCATATGCCTATTTCTGTATCCTTCTTTTATTGGCTGTCCACAGAAATCAAGTAAAGCTTTTATCCCTAATTCTAAGATGTACTCAAAGATTATATAGTGAATATAAGAAACTGTACCTGAATCTGGTCACAGTCACTGAATTTTTCTTGTAGCCAGCTACATCTTTATAACTGTCTTCAATCTGAAAAAGGCAATTTTTCATTATAGAGTTTGTATAGAGTAAGAAGCACATTTTTACCACTACAATGCAGACAGCAAACACAACAATAGCATCTAGCACAGTTGCAGCCATACTGATAATATAAAGGATCACATTACTAGGCTTCCTAAGAAAACATAGCAGTTTAATAAAGGCCCTGATTGATTGATTGATTTAGAGTGCAATACTTACAAATGTTTGGAAATCGAACTTATATTTCTTAAACTTTTCACTATTTTGATTGGTGAGCTCAAGATCAAATGTTTCTTCTATTGTCAGTGACAAACTTTTAGTTTTGCCTGTGAAAAGAAATTCAGTTACAACCAACTGCTTTAAATCTTATGAAACAAATGCAATATGCTCTAAATATTTTAAAACTATTCTATGAAATGCATGTTGTCAATGAAGCAAAGATCAAATTAAGTGAAACATCTCAAAAAATGGCTGGAGATTACCAAAGTGTTCAGAATTAAATACATAATTATATATATTGTTTATATGGTCAACTAACAATAACAATACTACTAGTACTATTTTTCACAATAATTTCTAAATATTATGGTACATTTTTAACACCAAAAAGATTTATGATGCTTTCTTTAGCGAAGGAAAAAAGTCAACCATACCTGCTGCACTGGTGGTTGCTGGGAATGTTGTAGGGGCGGAGAAATTGGTGGAAAGGGGAAAAAAAAAAAACTTTTATGTTTCTGCATTTAAGAAATGCTGCCAGATCCATTATAAGAATGCTCAAATGTGAGTAACTTATGCCATCCACCCCACTTTAACAGAATGTACTTCATTTCATGCAACTCAGAAGCACTCCCTAACTGGTACATGTAACCTCAGATTTTATTAAAAAATTAATATGTTGACTATACCTGCGATAGATATCACACATCATTATTACAAAATTGTGTCCAGACTATATGCAATGTTTGAATAGTAAACAAACAACAACAGTTATTAAAAAAGACAGTGGCTGAAGAGCCTTTTATATAAGTATAAACAAAGATTAAAAGTTTTTGAAAGTTTAAAAGTGTTAAGACTAATGATAAGAAAAGTAAGAGAGAAGCCAGCAGTCACTTTCAAAAAACTGTGACATGACTTGAAATCAGCAGAAACAACAGTTACACTGAGAACAATTAAAAATAAATTAAAGTTAAAATTACTCCATCCAATCACCACACAAAACTGTAAAAAAGTGTATGCAAATGTATGCATATTAAAACTGCACTAATAACTGTACTACCTCACTGGACTCTATTTATTACACATTGCATAATATGCACACTACCGGCAATTATTTATTATTCTCTGTCTGTACTGTGTTGTGTTGTCTGTCTGCACTTGTTGTTTGTGTTGCACTTGTGTCTGTATGCACTGTCTATGTTGCACCATGGTCCTGGAGGAACGTTGTTTCGTTTCACTGTGTACTCTGTATGTAGTTGAAATGACAATAAAACCCACTTGACTTGACTTGACTTGACTCTTTTGAAATCACATACTCTTAGTTTTACTCATGTTTGAAGTGAGGCTTGTGTTATGTTCCCAACAACTCGATAGCTATATGCTATATACCTAGCATTAGCTAGCATTGCTTTACTGTGAACTGTACTGGGCCATTACAAGGATTGATGTGTTGGCATATTAGAGGGCAATTTAACCATCATCTGAAGAGAACATGTGACACCAAGACAATTACTTATCATTTATTTAATTATTTATTATTATTATTTTTTGTTTGTGGTGTGGATATTTGTTTTCTAGGTATTACAATTTAATAACCCAAAAGAGAATTTTAAATGGATATATGCTGTAAAGGTAAACAGGTTTATTAAATTTGATGCTAAATTAGATATTTACATGTCGTTGATGTGCAAGAAAAACAAATATCTTTAAAATAATACAATGGAGCAGCGACAGCAACAATATCAATATCTTTACTGCACAGTACCTTACTGTGTGTGTCTGTGGCCTGTGTTACATTCTCGTTCATGGTGGAGAAATCTCGAATAGTTTTCTGAAAGGCTAAAGTTGACTTTGCAAGCCTCTTGTTTACATTTTCCTGCCGCAGTCTAAATAGTGCTGCAGCTATATTGACCTGCCTGATGCCATAGTCTCATTTGTTTTACTAATGATTTTTTTCCTGAAGTATATTACAAGTTCTGCAGCAAACAAGCTTCCGTGAATGTGAAGAGCTATGTTTCACACATTTTGTTGTCAAAGCTTTGAGGATTCATTTCTATAAGCATGTTGGCATCCTTGAGCTATTTTCAGCTTAGCTTACAATGCAAACGCTTAATAACCAATGGCTTTAGCAGGGCTTGTCAATAAAAATAAGTGATTACATAAATTATGTATGTCAGCCCTTTTAATTGCATATTCAAGAATCCAAAATTAAGCAGGAGTACAGTTACCATAGTGAAATAAAACAGCTGCACTATGTAAGCTGACACAGGAAAACTGGACAAGTAGACAGAAGTGCTAGCATGAAACTGCTAAACCATTTAAGGTGGAATGGGAAAGTTTAAACAAGAATCTGGACAGGTAGACTGAGAAGCCAGCATGGACCTGCTGTACCATTTAGGGTGTAGCGGTAACATTCAGTGAGGCGCCAGAACATAACTGTTATTATGAACGAGATAGCATTAGCATTCTCTATTGACCATTAGGGATGGTCAGCGAACTTATGTGGGTTACATGCAGGGAGGACAGTGTCTTTGATGTGGGCCAGGACAGGGTTTCTTAGCATGTTATTGCAAAGGGGTGAGTGCTATGGGACGGAAGTCAGTTGGACACATGAGTGAAGATTTGTTGCGATAATAGAGGTGGTCTTGCAGTGTGTGAGAACTATGGATAGGGTCAATGAGACCAATTGGGGGAGCTCAAGGCTACACAAACACTAAAGCTGGATGGTCAATGATGGATATTCTTATTAAGAATGTCGAGTCAGACCATTAAGACAAAATAAATCAAATGTCAAAACCCGCCCTCACTCTGATGTCACTTCTGATACCCCGTCCACAGCGTTTGATTGACAGGAATCCACACTGACAGTGAAAATTGAAATGTAAAGAGGACTGTAATTGTATTTTTTGCAGAGCTAAAGCACCACCATGAGGAAATTCAACTGCAAATCGTGGAATGGTGTTTCTTCTTTAAGGAAGTCATTAACTTTAACAGTCATCATACACAGACATGGAAATGCACATTTTGATTTACATTTGAATTATGTCTTTAATAGTGCACGAGCACATTGGAAATGCAATTGCAAAAGCGTTATTCATATTTATATTTGAGATCTAGTCCAAAAAACATACATATAACAAATGTTCTATATAAAAGATTTTTTGGATCAATGCACTAATAAAATATTTTCCTCTTAAACTAAGATAAAAAAACGCCTTTAATAAAGTAAATCAAGGCAATGCGCCGACACTATTAAAGGCCATACTACAGTACTCAGAACACTGGGTTGTATGATGTCTGATGGGGAAAGTCTGTGTTTCGAGTATGTATGTGGTTGGTGAGAAGCACCCACTTACGTGATGTTTAAAACGTC
Source organism: Megaleporinus macrocephalus (assembly GCA_021613375.1). Lineage (NCBI taxonomy): Eukaryota > Metazoa > Chordata > Actinopteri > Characiformes > Anostomidae > Megaleporinus > Megaleporinus macrocephalus. Next base: position 22,679,736 of record CM038707.1, on the reverse strand, counting down.
TTTAAAGCTGTAATCCTACCTGATGTAATTGTGGGGATCACTGTGGATGCAGCTGGGATTTCTGCGGTGACAAACAGAAAATAATTTCAAGGCTCGGGAACATAAACAGCGTGTGTCAACCAGAATACATCCAAAAATGCCATCACGGAACAGAAATTCTAACTTAAAATATCTGCTACTGGTTAAAAAAGATCATATAGAAACATAATCCGTTTATTTTTCCGTTGTTTTTTAATCAATAGCGCGCCACAATTTTGTTTAATGCATCATTTTAGGTGCACTGCGCAGCAAATGCAACATCTTTGTATGGCTTTAGTTAATGGATGAAGAAACAGGGAAAAAACTGACTACTAACATTTTCTTAACATGATAAAGCACAGGTTTCCAACCTTCTTCCTGGAGTGTGCTCTGAACTGCACATTTTTTTGCTCAGTTTCTTTGCTCCACATTCATCTCACAGAAAAGGCTTGTTAATTAATTGATTAGTTCACTCCGGTGGGTCAGAAGTGGTAAACACAGTAAAATAAACAGAGCAGGAGACACACCAGGACCAGCATTTAAAACTATCATGTTAAACTTTTAAGCCAAAGTATTTAAGCCAGTTTGTCTTTCACTGAGAATGACAGAAAACGAGCTAAAGACTAAGCTGAAGGTTTTGACTAGCTAGCTAATTTTGTAGTTGTCTAATCCAGAAACAAAAAAATAACACTTTTATATCCGGTGTCTTGGGTGTCTTTTTATATCACTATAAACAGAACTCCCAGGTCTAATCGCTTTACAATTGGACTATTTTATCATATTACATTTACACACAGTTTGTGTAAAAGGAAAGGAATTAACCAATAAACGTTCAATAATTGTATTTGTTTTTATTTATGCACATGTATGATAAAGTATAGTGTCAGTTAAGGCACAGTTAAGGCTTTTGTAATCATTGTATCAATGGTTCTCTAACCAGTCTACAGGTCACCTCAGACACATTTTTGTTATTTCCTTATTTGTGGTGAGCCGGGACAGAGCAAACAAGGAGTCGACAGTATGAATTTTTGCCATTTTCATGGTTTTAATTTTTATAAATTAAAGTTCTGTATAATTACTTACCTGTACAAGGGTTCATAATGCTGATCATTAGATTTGAATTTGTTGAAGTAAATCCCGTCAAGCAAGAGCAGCTGTATGATCCTACTGAATTGGTGCAGTTAGAGTGTGGACCACAAATAGATGGTTCAGGTAAACATTCATCCACATCTGTCAGAAAAAAAAACAGTTTTAGAGTTTATCTTGTATTTCATCATCAGCATACATTCACTTTACCTTAGCAAACTAAAATTTATAACCAACATTTTATATTTTCACCAAAAATTAACCGACAGGTAAATAACAGAACATACAAGATTTACTTTTACTGATTTAGGTTTGTTACATTATATCTGTTTCGACAAGAGCAACTGCAGTCACCAACTGTGTTAATGCAAGTGGAGTTCTGACCACACTAAATATTGTTCAAATGTTTAGAATTAATTTTTCAATAATATAAAACCAATTTAAAATGAACTTGCTTGATAATGTAGTTCAGCACTGATTTTTTTAGATTTGACTGATGAACAGCATGACTCTACAGTCACTTGTAAACATCAGTTATAAAGTTTCAATAAAATGAATGTTCAAATTGTGTTTTGCCTGCAACTGTACATAATAATTCTTGAATTGGCACATTTTTAAAATCCACTGAACAGTATGTCAGGCTAAGAGATCACACAATGTTGATTCTTCCAAACATTAATCCATGTCTTGATTTATAAATGGTTTAAAAAACATGTTTTTTATTGCAAAACATTAAACTAACATCTTTTATCTTACCAATGCAAGGGTTATTCTTGCTGACATTTAGATTTGCATCTTTAACAGCAAATCCATCCCAACACGAGCAGGTGTATCCTCCTATAGCGTTGGCGCATGTGGAGTTTGAGCCGCATGGAGATAGTATGAACCGACACTCATCCACATCTGTGAAATTAATACAAAAAAATTTACACAGATGCAACTAAATATAATTTACTTAAGTAAATTTAAATCATGTCCATAATGGATCAGCATATTACTAGCATTCACTGAAAGCGGAATCAAATTAAAAAGTTTTAAATTTTTTATTGAAATATTTTTACCAAAACTGAAACCATAATTTAATAACTGAAGCTTTACCAAGCCGATGGTACAAATCATACTATTTTCATATTTTACAACAAAACATTAATGTTACTGTTAATATCTTATCAATGCAAGTGTAATTACTTGCATTGTAACACATAAGCGGCACAAGCTGTGTTACATAACTGCAAACCTGAAGAGGTTTAAGTTGCAGCAGGTATAAACTAATAGACAAATAGTAACCAGTAACTCAAGTAGACTGAAGCATATTTTAAATCTGGGAACAAGTACAGTTAGTCCACACATTTTATTACATCATTTATTTTTTTTTCTACTAATTCTTGTTCTACTCTTACATATAACATTATTTGATTGAGATGAGATTATGGGTTGTGGTCCCCTCTACAAGTGATATGTGGTGTAGGATCCCCAAACAGCCTATTCAGAAACAGTGCTGGGTTACTAACACTGATGCTTAAACTTGAGTTTGTTGCAGTGAATCCAGTCTAACAAGAGTGACTGTGTCATCCTACTGTGTTAATGCAGGTGAAGTTTAATCCACATACAATTACTTATGCATTCATCTATACATCATTTTTACATTGACAAGTAGCTTAATTTCCAGACCACAATTATATAAAATAACATTGTTGGTATTGTTTTCTTTCTCTTATAGTTACCATTCATTATTAAAAACAAACACATCTTGGGCATAATATTCACAACAATTAATATCTCACCTGAACAAGGGTTACTAGCACTGATGTTCTGATTTGAGTTTGTTGCAGTGAATCCATCCCTGCAGGAGCAGCTGTATCCTCCTATTGTGTTGGCGCAGATGGAGTTTGATCCACATACAGATGATGCAATCAGACATTCATCCACATCTAAAAGATAAATATGATAATTAACATTTAAAATATATTCATATTTAAAATTATTATAAGGGTGTAAGTTTCAGACAATATTAAACCATGCAAGCATACAGGAAAATTACTCATAAAGATCAGATATTTTCAGTGTAAGTTAAACCACTAAAGACATTTTAAAATACTTTAATTTAAATAGCTGAAATGTACAGGGCCTAAACAGTCCAGTAAAATAAAGGTTTATTCACATTTAAAACAGAAAAGGTTTCCAGAAACACAAATAAAAACAACAACAACACAAAAGATGCTTTGATCAACTTAGGCATCACATAAATATCAGTAAAATTTCATCAGGAAAATGAGGGAAGTGACTATAAACATAAATAAAAATTCCTCTTTTACATGCATGAAAAATATTATAGAGCAGAATAGTCCTAAATGGACTATCAATTCAACACCAGTAACACTAACCAACATTATTGGTCCAGATTTTGATATTAATTCACTGTAATTCCTGATTTATCACAGACAATGTAATCTTTGGTGGAGATTTGAACTGATTGTAATACTAACAAACAGGCTGAAAGATCTCATAGGGTGTGTTTACATATAGTTCTTCTACATGTGAAGAAGACGGGGACTGTATACGTACAGTGAGCTTCAAGTAAAATATCATGAATATCTTACCAGTGCACGGGTTACTAAGACTGACAGGCAGGTTTGAGTTGATTGTAGTGAATCCTTCCCAGCAAGAGCAGCTGTATCCTCCTACTGTGTTGGTGCAGGTGGAGTTTGGACCACATACAGATGTGCCAAGTAGACATTCATCCACATCTGTAAGAAAGATATTTTCTTCTTGTAATTTTAACATCAGCATACGCCCACCGTCCACTTCACTGAACCCACGTCCCTGTACCTACACGTATTGTCCATTATATCAGATCTACTCACCATACAGGTGCACACTGTAATTCTACACTTACGGGCTGTAGTACATCTGTTTCTCTGTGTACTCTCGTATCCTATTCCACCCTTTACATTAATGGTCAAACCCCCAAAGGACCACCACAGAGCAGCACCACAAAGGTATTCTTTGGTGGATCGTTCTCAGCACTGCAATTGAGGCAGCGTCCTGTGACACTGATGGAGGACTAGACAATGACCCACACAGACTGTGCAGTAGTAGATGAGCTACAGTCTCTGACTTTACATCTATGAGGTGGACTAACAAGTACCAGTACAACACACACCACCACCACACCAGTGTTACTGCAGTGCTGAGAATAATCAACCACCCATATAACAATGCTCTTTGGTGGTCCTGTGGAGGTCTTGACCACTAAAGAGCACAATAAAAAGAAGCTAACAAAGTATGCGGTGTATCAGATGGATTATAGTCTGCAGTTATAGAACTACAAAGTGCTCCTATGGGGTAAGTGGAGCTGATAGAATGGACAATGAGTGTAGACACTAAGCTGTGGAACAATCTAGAACAAAAGCAGAACAATCTTAAGAACAACATTGCATTGATATGTGATTACTTGCCTCTACAAGTGTTATTAACACTAATATCTAGACTTGAGTTTGTGGCAGTAAACCCAGTCCTGCAGGAGCAGTTGTATCCTCCTATTGAGTTGGTGCAGGTGGAGTTTGGACCACAGATAGATGGTTCTGGTAGACATTCATCCACATCTGAGAAAAGAATTAAAGAGTTTAAACCACAATTCACTAAATGAATGTACAAGCTTTACTTTTATTAATATTTCAGCTTGAATTTGTTACAGCACATGTATTGAGGCAAGAGTCAGTGCAGCCACTTACTTAGACTGATAAACTACTTTGCATAGCACTGGAATGAACGTTGTCAATGATATAAAAAAGTCCAGTGTAACAAGACAGGTGTTATATGTGATGAACAGCATGATAGTATAATGTCCGAATAAGCTGTATAACATATATTTCTAATAAAATAATTGTAATTTTTTTTGTATTTAAAAGGTGATTAAGAAGACTAATTGTAAATAGAGAATTACATTTTTAAAAATGTATCTTGTTCTTCAAAATAATTTTGACATTTAAAAAAACAATCTAAGAAATCCTGTATCAGTTTTTGTACAGTGACAAGACAATTTATGTAAAACCCTTTAGAATTACCAAGTTTTATGCTGTAAGTGATCATAAAATGTTACTTCTTCATCACAAGTACATACAAACACAATATACCAAATCTAATATCACACAGACAGCAATTAACTCATATTCTTTGGATGTTTGGTATGAATGGCATCTCAGAGACTGATGAATACTTCAACTCTTAGAGATTACTTTGTAACCTTTACAAGCTACTCAAATTAATGATTACTAAAAGAAGGCAATGTTATGTTGAAATCATCAATCTGTTTTCTAAGTGCTTTTTAGTCGAAGTAGCTCTAAAACACACCTTTAATTCATCATTTTTATACCTCATCCTAAACAAAAAAAAAATCTAGCATCTATTACCTATAGTCATGTTAGTATCAAATTTAATATTTAATATATTTTTACTGACCTATGCATGGGTTAGTAAAGTTTATAGGTAAGTCTGGGTTTGTTGCAGTAAATCCAGTCCAGCAAGAGCAGCTGTATCGTCCTATTGAGTTGGTGCAGGTGGAGTTTGGACCACAAACAAATGGTTCCGATAGACATTCATCCACATCTGTAAAGACAGAATTAGCTGTAAACTTTGTAACAACATATTTTCAGTGCTAGATCAGAGATTTATTATTTAAACACTTACCTTCAACACAACATCAACATCTAGACACTTACCTACACAAGAGTTATTAACACTGACGCTTAGACTTGAGTTTGTTGCAGTGAATCCATCCCAGCAAGAGCAGCTGTATCCTCCTATTGTGTTGGTGCAGGTGGAGTTTAATCCACATACAGATGGTGCAATAAGACATTCATCCACATCTAAAAAATTAATGTAATGATGAGCATTTAAAACGTATTTTTATTAAAAAATTTAAATTAGCATGTATTTTTCGTTATTAAACCATATGAGCATGAAGGAAAATTACTCACTCATAAAGGAGACTGAGCTAAAATACTAAATAATTTTTAAGTACTTTATTTTATCCATGCAGATACATATAGAGCAGATTGTAACACATAAAGTACTCTGTACAGGCAGTCACTGGTGGTAATGAGGATATGAAAAATGTAGCTCAAGCTACTTTCAATATCAATCAATATCTCTAATCAACACCTCCTATATCATTTCATCTCTTTGAATTAGTCTTTTTCATAGAATCTATAACACACAGTCTATACACTGCACAGTTGCCTGTCTATATGTTTCATATTCAATATTCCATATTTAATCACTGACCTATACATGGGTTAGTAATGTTGATAAGGAAGTCTGAGCTGTTTGCAGTGAATCCAGTCCAGCAGGAGCAGCTGTATCCTCCAATTAAGTTGTTGCAGGTGGAGTTTGGACCACAGATAGATGGTTCAAGTAGACATTCATCCACATCTGTAAAGACAGAATGAACTTTTGTACCAACACATTTTCAGTACTGGAAGAGAGATTCAACATTAGAACACTTACCTTCAACACAACACCAACATCCAGACACTTACCTACACAAGAGTTATTAACACTGACGCTTAGACTGGAGTTTGTTGCAGTAAATCCAGTCCAGCAGGAGCAGCTGTATCCTCCTATTGTGTTGGTGCAGGTGGAGTTTTGGACCACATACAGATGGTGCAATCAGACATTCATCCACATCTAAAAGATAAATATGATGATTAACATTTAAAATGTATTCATATTTAAAATTACTATAATGGTGTAATTTTTAGATGTTATTAGACCATGTACGCATAAAGGAAAATTACTTACTTACAAAACTCAGGTATTTTCAGTGTGAGCTAAATTACTAAAGACTTAGTATATATCTTTTTTATCCATGCCTATACATATACAGCTGACAGTAGCATATTTATCATTCTGTAATATTAGCATTTTGTGGTAATGAGGAAACGAAAAAAGTAGTTTAAACTAATTACAATGTCAAAATAGATCTAATCCACACTTCTAATCTCATTTTAATATCTTGAATTCATCATTTTCATATCTTTAAGACATTGGTGTGAAAATTTCTAGCATATATAATCTAAATTTATGTTAGTCCACACATTACAGAGTTGACTATATCTATCGTTTATATACAACATTTCATATTTAATTACTGACCTATACATGGGTTAGTAATGTTGGTAGTAAAGTTTGAGTTTGTAGCTGTGAATCCAGCCCAGCAGGAGCAGCTGTATCCTCCTATTGTGTTGTTGCAGGTGGAGTTTGGACCACAAATAGATGGTTCTGATAGACATTCATCCACATCTGTAAAGACAGATTTAGCTGTAATTCTAATACGAATACATTTTCAGTACTGGAATAGTGATTTATCATTAAACACTTACCTTCACCAAAATACCAACACAAACATCCAGACACTTACCTACACAAGAGTTATTAACACTGATGCTTAGACTTGAGTTTGCTGCAGTGAATCCAGTCCAGCAAGAGCAGCTGTATCCTCCTATTGTGTTGTTGCAGGTGGAGTTTAATCCACATACAGATATTGTGAATAGGCACTCATCCACATCTGAAAGGTAAATAAAACAATAAGCATTTACAGTGTATTCAAAAGTTGGTTTGCTGTGTAAAATGGAAATAATTATAAACAAAAACAGAATGCAACTATTTGTAAATCTGTTAGATCCATATTTATCACAGTAGAACATACACCACATATCAGATGGTAAAAGGGACAAATGTGATCATTTCATAACAGTCATTAACTTCTTTAGAACCTAATAGCAGCAACGCATCTCAACAAAGTTGGTGTACATTGTGTTGCATCTCCTCTTCTTTTACCAACAGTCTGTGAACGTCTGGGAAGTCGCTCCAGTTTCTGGAGTTTTGAAAAAGGAATGTTCCTATTCTGATCTGATGTAGAATTCTAGCTGCTCAACAGTCCTGGGGCTTCTATGCTGGATTTTTAATTTCATGATGTGCATAATGTTTTCTTTTGGTGAAAGTTCAGTACCTGGACTCTTCCTATGTTAAGCCATGTTATTGTAGTGAAGACAGTACGTGGTTTAGCATTGTCTTGCTGAAACGTTTAAAGCCTTTTCTGAAAGAGACGTTGTCTGGATGGGATCATATGTTGTTCTTAAACGTCTACATACTACAAGCTACCCACAACATAGACACTAATGCAACCCCACACCATTAGAGATGCAGACTTTTAAACTGTGCATAGATAACAAGCAGGATGGTCCCTCTCCTCCTGAGTCCACAGGACACAGCACATGTGGTTGACAAAAAGAATTCCAGATTTAAGTCTGAGATTTGCAAATCCTTGCATTCAGTGTTATTTACAGTTATTTACATTTTACACAGCATCCCAACTTAATGGATGGATCTATTATCTATTATCTATAGTAATGTTAGTGCACACCCTGCAGAGTCTCTATTTTTTATATTAAGTATTTCATATTTAATTACTGACCTATACATGGGTTAGTAATGTTGGTAGTCGAGTCTGAGTTTGTTGCAGTGAACCCAGTCCAGCAGGAGCAGCTGTATCCTCCTATTGAGTTGGTGCAGGTGGAGTTTGGACCACAAACAGATGGTTCTGACAGACATTCATCCACATCTGTAAAGACAGAAGTAGCTGTAATTCTTGTACAAACACATTTTTAATATAGAAATAGAGATTTATTACAAAAACACTAACCTTCAACAAAACACAAACACCAACATCCAGACACTTACCTACACAAGAGTTATTAACACTGACGCTTAGACTTGAGTTTGTTGCAGTGAATCCATCCCAGCAGGAGCAGCTGTATCCTCCTATTGTGTTGGTGCAGGTGGAGTTTACTCCACATACAGATGGTGCAATCAGACATTCATCCACATCTAAAAGATAAATATGGTGATTAACATTTAAAATGCATTCATATGTAAAATTAGCCCTATCTTCAGAACAAAAAATGGTATAGGGAAAATATTATATTTCATATTTACTCACTGACCTATACATGGGTTATTAATGTTTGTAGCGAAGTTTGAATTGGTTGCAGTAAATCCAGTCCAGCAGGAGCAGTTGTATCCTCCTATTGTGTTGGTGCAGGTGGAGTTTGATCCACAAACAAGGGGTTCATATAGACATTCATCCACATCTGTAAAATAGTTTAATTTCATTTAATATGTTTATGTATATTTTACATGCACATATTTAAAAGACTAGATGTGCTCATTTTCATCAACAAAGCTCAAAAAGTCTTAAACATTATTTTAACTATAGTTTGATGATTTACCTGTACAAGGGTTTCTGTTACTAATAGTTAAACTTGAGTTTGATGCAAATCCTGCCCAACAAAAGCAGCTGTATCCTCCTATTCTGTTGATGCAGGTGGAGTCTGGACCACATACAGATGGTGTAAACGCACATTCATCCTCATCTGTGAGATTGATAAACAACTGTGTTAATCATACACCTTTTCACTATTAACAGTGATTTTATATAAACAACACAAACTCAAACCTTTTCCAGCTTACCAATACAAGAGTTATTAATGCTTATCACTAGGCTTGAGTTGGTTATGTTGAATCCATCCCCGCAGGAGCAGCTGTATCCTCCTATTGAGTTGTTGCAGGTGGAGTTTGGACCACAAATAGATGGTTCAAGTAGACATTCATCCACATCTGTAATGACAGCATTAGTTTTAGTAACAACACATTTTCAGTACTGGAAGAGAGATTCATCATTTAAACACTTACCTACAACACAACATCAACATCCAGACACTTACCTACACAAGAGTTATTAACACTGACGCTTAGACTTGAGTTTGTTGCAGTAAATCCAGTCCAGCAGGAGCAGCTGTATCCTCCTATTGTGTTGTTGCAGGTGGAGTTTAATCCACATACAGATGGTGTAATTAGACATTCATCCACATCTAAAAGATAAATATGATAATTAACATTTAAAATATATTCATTTTTAAAATTATTATAAGGGTGTAAGTTTCAGACAATATTAAACCATGCAAGCATACAGGAAAATTACTCATAAAGATCAGATATTTTCAGTGTAAGTTAAACCACAAAAGACATTTTAAAATACTTTAATTTAAATAGCTGAAATGTACAGGGCCTAAACAGTCCAGTAAAATAAAGGTTTATTCACATTTAAAACAGAAAAGGTTTCCAGAAACACATTAAAAAACAAAACCAACACAAAAGATGCTTTGATCAACTTAGGCATCACATAAATATCAGTAAAATTTCATCAGGAAAATGAGGGAAGTGACTATAAACATAAATAAAAATTCCTCTTTTACATGCATGAAAAATATTATAGAGCAGAATAGTCCTAAATGGACTATCAATTCAACACCAGTAACACTAACCAACATTATTGGTCCAGATTTTGATATTAATTCACTGTAATTCCTGATTTATCACATACAATGTAATCTTTGGTGGAGATTTGAACTGATTGTAATACTAACAAACAGGCTGAAAGGGTGTGTTTACATATAGTTCTTCTACATGTGAAGAAGACGGGTCTGTATACGTACAGTGAGCTTCAAGTAAAATATCATGAATATCTTACCAGTGCACGGGTTACTAAGACTGACAGGCAGGTTTGAGTTGATTGTAGTGAATCCTTCCCAGCAAGAGCAGCTGTATCCTCCTACTGTGTTGGTGCAGGTGGAGTTTGGACCACATACAGATGTGCCAAGTAGACATTCATCCACATCTGTAAGAAAGATATTTTCTTCTTGTAATTTTAACATCAGCATACGCCCACCATCCACTTCACTGAACCCACGTCCCTGTACCTACACGTATTGTCCATTATATCAGATCTACTCACCATACAGGTGCACACTGTAATTCTACACTTACGGGCTGTAGTACATCTGTTTCTCTGTGTACTCTCGTATCCTATTCCACCCTTTACATTAATGGTCAAACCCCCAAAGGACCACCACAGAGCAGCACCACAAAAGGTATTCTTTGGTGGATCGTTCTCAGCACTGCAATTGAGGCAGCGTCCTGTGACACTGATGGAGGACTAGACAATGACCCACACAGACTGTGCAGTAGTAGATGAGCTACAGTCTCTGACTTTACATCTATGAGGTGGACTAACAAGTACCAGTACAACACACACCACCACCACACCAGTGTTACTGCAGTGCTGAGAATAATCAACCACCCATATAACAATGCTCTTTGGTGGTCCTGTGGAGGTCTTGACCACTAAAGAGCACAATAAAAAGAAGCTAACAAAGTATGCGGTGTATCAGATGGATTATAGTCTGCAGTTATAGAACTACAAAGTGCTCCTATGGGGTAAGTGGAGCTGATAGAATGGACAATGAGTGTAGACACTAAGCTGTGGAACAATCTAGAACAAAAGCAGAACAATCTTAAGAACAACATTGCATTGATATGTGATTACTTGCCTCTACAAGTGTTATTAACACTAATATCTAGACTTGAGTTTGTGGCCGTAAACCCAGTCCTACAGGAGCAGTTGTATCCTCCTATTGAGTTGGTGCAGGTGGAGTTTGGACCACAGATAGATGGTTCTGGTAGACATTCATCCACATCTGAGAAAAGAATTAAAGAGTTTAAACCACAATTCACTAAATGAATGTACAAGCTTTACTTTTATTAATATTTCAGCTTGAATTTGTTACAGCACATGTATTGAGGCAAGAGTCAGTGCAGCCACTTACTTAGACTGATAAACTACTTTGCATAGCACTGGAATGAACGTTGTCAATGATATAAAAAAGTCCAGTGCAACAAGACAGGTGTTATATGTGATGAACAGCATGATAGTATAATGTCCGAATAAGCTGTATAACATATATTTCTAATAAAATAATTGTATTTTTTTTTGTATTTAAAAGGTGATTAAGAAGACTAATTGTAAATAGAGAATTACATTTTTAAAAATGTATCTTGTTCTTCAAAATAATTTTGACATTTAAAAAAACAATCTAAGAAATCCTGTATCAGTTTTTGTACAGTGACAAGACAATTTATGTAAAACCCCTTTAGAATTACCAAGTTTTATGCTGTAAGTGATCATAAAATGTTACTTCTTCATCACAAGTACATACAAACACAATATACCAAATCTAATATCACACAGACAGCAATTAACTCATATTCTTTGGATGTTTGGTATGAATGGCATCTCAGAGACTGATGAATACTTCAACTCTTAGAGATTACTTTGTAACCTTTACAAGCTACTCAAATTAATGATTACTAAAAGAAGGCAATGTTATGTTGAAATCACCAATCTGTTTTCTAAGTGCTTTTTAGTCGAAGTAGCTCTAAAACACACCTTTAATTCATCATTTTTATACCTCATCCTAAACAAAAAAAAAAATCTAGCATCTATTATCTATAGTCATGTTAGTATCAAATTTAATATTTAATATATTTTTACTGACCTATGCATGGGTTAGTAAAGTTTATAGGTAAGTCTGGGTTTGTTGCAGTAAATCCAGTCCAGCAAGAGCAGCTGTATCCTCCTATTGAGTTGGTGCAGGTGGAGTTTGGACCACAAACAAATGGTTCCAATAGACATTCATCCACATCTGTAAAGACAGAATTAGCTGTAAACTTTGTAACAACATATTTTCAGTGCTAGATCAGAGATTTATTATTTAAACACTTACCTTCAACACAACATCAACATCTAGACACTTACCTACACAAGAGTTATTAACACTGACGCTTAGACTTGAGTTTGTTGCAGTGAATCCATCCCAGCAAGAGCAGCTGTATCCTCCTATTGTGTTGGTGCAGGTGGAGTTTAATCCACATACAGATGGTGCAATAAGACATTCATCCACATCTAAAAGATAAATGTAATGATGAGCATTTAAAATGTATTTTTATTAAAAAATTTAAATTAGCATGTATTTTTCGTTATTAAACCATATGAGCATGAAGGAAAATTACTCACTCATAAAGGAGACTGAGCTAAAATACTAAATACTTTTTAAGTACTTTATTTTATCCATGCAGATACAAATAGAGCAGATTGTAACACATAAAGTACTTTGTAAAGGCAGTCACTGGTGGTAATGAGGATATGAAAAATGTAGCTTAAGCTACTTTCAATATCAATCAATATCTCTAATCAACACCTCCTATATCATTTCATCTCTTTGAATTAGTCTTTTTCATAGAATCTATAACACACAGTCTATACACTGCACAGTTGCCTGTCTATATGTTTCATATTCAATATTCCATATTTAATCACTGACCTATACATGGGTTAGTAATGTTGATAAGGAAGTCTGAGCTGTTTGCAGTGAATCCAGTCCAGCAGGAGCAGCTGTATCCTCCAATTAAGTTGTTGCAGGTGGAGTTTGGACCACAGATAGATGGTTCAAGTAGACATTCATCCACATCTGTAAAGACAGAATGAACTTTTGTACCAACACATTTTCAGTACTGGAAGAGAGATTCAACATTAGAACACTTACCTTCAACACAACACCAACATCCAGACACTTACCTACACAAGAGTTATTAACACTGACGCTTAGACTGGAGTTTGTTGCAGTAAATCCAGTCCAGCAGGAGCAGCTGTATCCTCCTATTGTGTTGGTGCAGGTGGAGTTTGGACCACATACAGATGGTGCAATCAGACATTCATCCACATCTAAAAGATAAATATCATGATTAACATTTAAAATGTATTCATATTTAAAATTACTATAATGGTGTAATTTTTAGATGTTATTAGACCATGTACGCATAAAGGAAAATTACTTACTTACAAAGCTCAGGTATTTTCAGTGTGAGCTAAATTACTAAAGACTTAGTATATATCTTTTTTATCCATGCCTATACATATACAGCTGACAGTAGCATATTTATCATTCTGTAATATTAGCATTTTGTGGTAATGACGAAACGAAAAAAGTAGTTTAAACTAATTACAATGTCAAAATAGATCTAATCCACACTTCTAATCTCATTTTAATATCTTGAATTCATCATTTTCATATCTTGAAGACATTGGTGTGAAAATTTCTAGCATATATAATCTAAATTTATGTTAGTCCACACATTACAGAGTTGACTATATCTATCGTTTATATACAACATTTCATATTTAATAACTGACCTATACATGGGTTAGTAATGTTGGTAGTAAAGTTTGAGTTTGTAGCTGTGAATCCAGCCCAGCAGGAGCAGCTGTATCCTCCTATTGTGTTGTTGCAGGTGGAGTTTGGACCACAAATAGATGGTTCTGATAGACATTCATCCACATCTGTAATAACAGATTTAGCTGTAATTCTAATACGAACACATTTTCAGTACTGGAATAGTGATTTATCATTAAACACTTACCTTCACCAAAATACCAACACAAACATCCAGACACTTACCTACACAAGAGTTATTAACACTGATGCTTAGACTTGAGTTTGCTGCAGTGAATCCAGTCCAGCAAGAGCAGCTGTATCCTCCTATTGTGTTGTTGCAGGTGGAGTTTAATCCACATACAGATATTGTGAATAGGCACTCATCCACATCTGAAAGGTAAATAAAACAATAAGCATTTACAGTGTATTCAAAAGTTGGTTTGCTGTGTAAAATGGAAATAATTATAAACAAAAACAGAATGCAACTATTTGTAAATCTGTTAGATCCATATTTATCACAGTAGAACATACACCACATATCAGATGGTAAAAGGGACAAATGTGATCATTTCATAACAGTCATTAACTTCTTTAGAACCTAATAGCAGCAACGCATCTCAACAAAGTTGGTGTACATTGTGTTGCATCTCCTCTTCTTTTACCAACAGTCTGTGAACGTCTGGGAAGTCGCTCCAGTTTCTGGAGTTTTGAAAAAGGAATGTTCCTATTCTGATCTGATGTAGAATTCTAGCTGCTCAACAGTCCTGGGGCTTCTATGCTGGATTTTTAATTTCATGATGTGCATAATGTTTTCTTTTGGTGAAAGTTCAGTACCTGGACTCCTATTCCTATGTTAAGCCATGTTATTGTAATGAAGACAGTACGTGGTTTAGCATTGTCTTGCTGAAATGTTTAAAGCCTTTCCTGAAAGAGACGTTGTCTGGATGGGATCATATGTTGTTCTTAAACGTCTACATACTGTTTAGCAATGATAGGGCCTTTCCAGATGTGTAAGCTACCCACGAAATAGACACTAATGCAACCCCACACCATTAGAGATGCAGACTTTTAAACTGTGCATAGATAACAAGCAGGATGGTCCCTCTCCTCCTGAGTCCACAGGACACAGCACATGTGGTTGACAAAAAGAATTTCAAATTTTGATTGATCTGACCACAAAAGCGTTTTCCATTTTGCCTTAGTCCATTTTAATTTCCAATTAATAATATTCATGAAACATTAAACTGTCTCACGTTCAACATCTGATATTTGTTCTATGCTCTATTGTGAATAAAATATGATTTAAGTCTGAGATTTGCAAATCCTTGCATTCAGTGTTATTTACAGTTATTTACATTTTACACAGCATCCCAACTTAATGGATTTAGGGGTGTACCTTTTTAGACATTATTAGACCATGTAAGCATGAAGGAAATTATCCTCTGATAAAGATCAGATATGTTCAGTGTAAGCACATCTATTATCTATAGTAATGTTAGTGCACACCCTGCAGAGTCTCTATTTTTCATATTAAGTATTTCATATTTAATTACTGACCTGTACATGGGTTAGTAATGTTGGTAGTCGAGTCTGAGTTTGTTGCAGTGAACCCAGTCCAGCAGGAGCAGCTGTATCCTCCTATTGAGTTGGTGCAGGTGGAGTTTGGACCACAAACAGATGGTTCTGACAGACATTCATCCACATCTGTAAAGACAGAAGTAGCTGTAATTCTTGTACAAACACATTTTTAATATAGAAATAGAGATTTATTACAAAAACACTAACCTTCAACAAAACACAAACACCAACATCCAGACACTTACCTACACAAGAGTTATTAACACTGACGCTTAGACTTGAGTTTGTTGCAGTGAATCCATCCCAGCAGGAGCAGCTGTATCCTCCTATTGTGTTGGTGCAGGTGGAGTTTACTCCACATACAGATGGTGCAATCAGACATTCATCCACATCTAAAAGATAAATATGGTGATTAACATTTAAAATGCATTCATATGTAAAATTAGCCCTATCTTCAGAACAAAAAATGTTATAGGGAAAATATTATATTTCATATTTACTCACTGACCTATACATGGGTTATTAATGTTTGTAGCGAAGTTTGAATTGGTTGCAGTAAATCCAGTCCAGCAGGAGCAGTTGTATCCTCCTATTGTGTTGGTGCAGGTGGAGTTTGATCCACAAACAAGGGGTTCATATAGACATTCATCCACATCTGTAAAATAGTTTAATTTCATTTAATATGTTTATGTATATTTTACATGCACATATTTAAAAGACTAGATGTGCTCATTTTCATCAACAAAGCTCAAAAAGTCTTAAACATTATTTTAACTATAGTTTGATGATTTACCTGTACAAGGGTTTTTGTTACTAATAGTTAAACTTGAGTTTGATGCAAATCCTGCCCAACAAAAGCAGCTGTATCCTCCTATTCTGTTGATGCAGGTGGAGTCTGGACCACATACAGATGGTGTAAACGCACATTCATCCTCATCTGTGAGATTGATAAACAACTGTGTTAATCATACACCTTTTCACTATTAACAGTGATTTTATATAAACAACACAAACTCAAACCTTTTCCAGCTTACCAATACAAGAGTTATTAATGCTTATCATTAGGCTTGAGTTGGTTATGTTGAATCCCTCCCAGCAGGAGCAGCTGTATGCTCCTATTGAGTTGTTGCAGGTGGAGTTTGGACCACAAATAGATGGTTCAAGTAGACATTCATCCACATCTGTAATGACAGCATTAGTTTTAGTAACAAGACATTTTCAGTACTGGAAGAGAGATTCATCATTTAAACACTTACCTTCAACACAACATCAACATCCAGACACTTACCTACACAAGAGTTATTAACACTGACGCTTAGACTTGAGTTTGTTGCAGTAAATCCATCCCAGCAGGAGCAGCTGTATCCTCCTATTGAGTTGTTGCAGGTGGAGTTTAATCCACATACAGATGGTGTAATTAGACATTCATCCACATCTAAAAGATAAATATGATAATTAACATTTAAAATATATTCATATTTAAAATTATTATAAGGGTGTAAGTTTCAGACAATATTAAACCATGCAAGCATACAGGAAAATTACTCATAAAGATCAGATATTTTCAGTGTAAGTTAAACCACTAAAGACATTTTAAAATACTTTATTTAAATAGCTGAAATGTACAGGGCCTAAACAGTCCAGTAAAATAAAGGTTTATTCACATTTAAAACAGAAAAGGTTTCCAGAAACACATATAAAAACAACAACAACACAAAAGATGCTTTGATCAACTTAGGCATCACATAAATATCAGTAAAATTTCATCAGGAAAATGAGGGAAGTGACTATAAACATAAATAAAAATTCCTCTTTTACATGCATGAAAAATATTATAGAGCAGAATAGTCCTAAATGGACTATCAATTCAACACCAGTAACACTAACCAACATTATTGGTCCAGATTTTGATATTAATTCACTGTAATTCCTGATTTATCACAGACAATGTAATCTTTGGTGGAGATTTGAACTGATTGTAATACTAACAAACAGGCTGAAAGATCTCATAGGGTGTGTTTACATATAGTTCTTCTACATGTGAAGAAGACGGGGACTATATACGTACAGTGAGCTTCAAGTAAAATATCATGAATATCTTACCAGTGCACGGGTTACTAAGACTGACAGGCAGGTTTGAGTTGATTGTAGTGAATCCTTCCCAGCAAGAGCAGCTGTATCCTCCTACTGTGTTGGTGCAGGTGGAGTTTGGACCACATACAGATGTGCCAAGTAGACATTCATCCACATCTGTAAGAAAGATATTTTCTTCTTGTAATTTTAACATCAGCATACGCCCACCGTCCACTTCACTGAACCCACGTCCCTGTACCTACACGTATTGTCCATTATATCAGATCTACTCACCATACAGGTGCACACTGTAATTCTACACTTACGGGCTGTAGTACATCTGTTTCTCTGTGTACTCTCGTATCCTATTCCACCCTTTACATTAATGGTCAAACCCCCAAAGGACCACCACAGAGCAGCACCACAAAGGTATTCTTTGGTGGATCGTTCTCAGCACTGCAATTGAGGCAGCGTCCTGTGACACTGATGGAGGACTAGACAATGACCCACACAGACTGTGCAGTAGTAGATGAGCTACAGTCTCTGACTTTACATCTATGAGGTGGACTAACAAGTACCAGTACAACACACACCACCACCACACCAGTGTTACTGCAG